>OY728125.1:1984036371-1985286371 GCA_963277665.1 Viscum album | reverse complement strand
CATGAAAAAAATAGGTAGAGTTCCGACATTAAAAATTTATATTCCATTATTAATCAAATTATTAACCAATGGATCATGTTCTAAACAAAACACTGTTAGTATAGCATTATCTTCCACATATAAAATCGTTATATATTATTTTTTATATACCTTGATGTTAATTAATTGTGCATTCATTGTAATTTTTAAATTCTAGAAATCATTTCAATATCATATTAAACATTTTTAGGTTGTTATATACTTAATGATATTACGATTAATATATATTTAAAGGCATAATTCATAAAAATGATTCAACAAAAATTTTAAATAATATATTACCACCCCCAATTCAAATTCGTGAATGGGATATTATTTCTCAAGTTTTTTTAATCAATGTAAATCATAATCAATTAAATTACCATTATACATAAAGAAACACTGACTCATAAATAAAGATTCACTATAGATAAAAAATCACCAATCCTGGATATAATGGAAAAAATTAGAGCATATAATATTATTTTCAAAACTTCGAAACATTCACCAAATTCTATTTTCCAGATGAACCAAACTACTTTATGTGTTAACATACTTTTTGGTGTATATAACCATTAAAACTTTTCAAAAATCCACAAGTAATTGTTCTCTTATCCAAGAAACATTTTATTCTTAGTCACATTTATAGGTCTTTTCAATTCATCAATGAATTTAGTATAATAATTATAAACGATTATACAGCCTTTATTTATGATATTTCTATGAATGAAATTTTTATAAACACAAATTTTATTTAATAACTTTCCATATATCTTATTTTATTTCATGTTTTAAATTAAAATCCTTTTAGGTTTTTAATTATTCTATTATATTTTATAATAAACAAAATAATTATCAATAAATCCAACCACAAAATTATCTAAATATTCCAAGAAAAATCTATTCATATTATCCATGAATATATCTAGATAATCCATCAACCTAAAGGGAGTAACCACAAAATCATAATTTTTATTCCTAGTGTGAAATACTATTTTTGGGATTTCTTCCTCCTTCACATTCATATAACGGTACCCAGACTTGTGATCGGCTTCGAAAACTACATTCCTCCATGAAGATGATCAATTATGTAATCGATATAATGAAACTAATACTTATTATTAAAATAAATGTTATTAAATTGTCAATAATAAATGAAAATCCTCATGGAACCATCTTTATTTTTACCAAATAAAATTTGATTACCCCATGTAAATGATCTAAGAAGAATGAAACATTCAACAAGAAACTCCTGAAACTACCATTTCAATTCTATATTTTCTACTTGATACATTTGATAAGCGTGATTTGAAATTTTATTTGCATAAGGAACTATTTAAATAGTAAAATCAACATTCTATTCATGAATAATACAATGTAAAACATCAGGAAAAAAACCAAAATTTTCTCTTACTGTTGGGACGTCATTTTATCTTCAATAACATAAGAAAGGTAAAATTCATTTCAATTTCTTATCATTTTCATAGCTTCTTGAAATGTTATCAAATGTATGAATTGATTTTACTATATAAATGGAAACTCATTTCTTAAAATAACAACTTTGGATCTATATTGTATCCTAAAATGATAAACTAAAATAATATCCAAAAATAGAATAACATCAAATTCTATAAAATTAAATACAAAAAGAATTATCTGGAATAATCTTCCACTGATGATAGTATGAAAATATTTTTAAATTCCTATTTCATTAATACAATACCATGTTTTTTGACTAAAAGATAGTACTTCATTTTTTGAGTTGCAATTTTCATTTTATAAGAACATTTCTCATAAATGAAAGCTTGTATTAAAAAAATAAAATTATATATTATTATAATCCAAATATAAAAGTAATGTATGTCATTCCACTTCATTCATAAAATACAACTTCGGGGTATACAAACTGATTGGGGAGGGTGAATGAGTGTTGGGAAATATTTTCAATCACTAAATTTTTTTCCCTATACATCTTAGACTTGTTATGATATTGATTCTTCTATTGTATTTTTATTATCATATGAAAGTGTATCAAAGCAGGATAGGATAACACATGATGATTATATAGGGTTCAATACCTGATAAGAGTGGATAATCCTTTCCATGTATGGAAATTACCGATATATTTATTGTAACACCTAGAGATTTTATGACAAATATTCTTTTAATTTACTTGATTTCTTATGTTGTACGTTACACCAAAATTATCTTATGATATATGAAAAATCGTATTATCTTATATGATACGCATACACTATTCTTGGATTGCGTTACACGCAATCGCGACCTTTCTCGATAGAGTGTGTAGTACTCAATAACGAGTTTCACTAAACAAAGATATATTGTAATAATATCATTATGGACTAGACATTATGAATAGTATTAAATACATTTTGAATTTTATAACATTATTATTAATCATAAACATTTTATAAAACATTGTATGAGAACAAAATAAATTTTTCAGGTAAAATAAGTATCTTTCAAAAAATGAAGTTTTTTCGCCTTTTGATGGTCTACCCACATTAAATATAGTTTTTTACATGTTTGTAAGTTCAATTTGAAAAAATAAAATTCTACTTTGGAATCATTATATAAAAATTTACTTTGGATATATTTTTCATATTATTCTAATAACTTTCGTATTTTAATGAATAGTAAAAACACGATATATTTTAATTAAAAACAACTTTTTTCATCATAATAATTTATATGGTTAAATTATAATGTTGAATAGTTTTAATGTTTGAATAGAATATATTTTTACCAATTAATATAATGTATGTCAGTATCATTGATTTTACATTCAATTCATAAGTAAAATTATTTCAATCTTTTGCAATGTTTTAACTTTTAAAACTCATTTTCTTAACAGCATGATTAATTTTAAATTAATTTTTGCAACATATGTGATTTAAATTTGGAAAACTATATTCCTTATTTGTAATCAGTAGGTCCAAGTTATGTTAATAGGATACTTTTTATTTTTCGGCATCATGAATAGTAACTACGGTAAAGTTTATTTACTATAGTTAAAGGTAAATCAGGTAATTAAGGGTAAATATAATATTATAAAATTACCCTAACCCTTGTACTAATATAATTGAATGATTATATTTTTACTAAATCATACTTGGGTTGAAATTGAATCTAATGTAACCCACTTGTATTTTATTAAGACCTTTAGTTTATTTTATTTAAAGGAAAGTGAAATATGTCTCACTGAAACCTTAATAATTAAAGTATTTTTAATATAATGTTATAAAAAATATAAATTCAGATATAAATATTCATTTGAAAGATAAATTTTTTTTGTTTATCATGGTAATTTTATTGTAATTTTTAAGAGTTATTTAATTACCTTATTATCTTATACATTAATGATGTTGAAATTATTTATTTAGTGAAAAATCAATAATATTGTTTTTATTGAAATAGTAATACTTTTCAAAAGGCGCAAAAATCTGAACAAAACTTATTGGTAGTGTATATATAAAAACTAATCATACCATGGCCTAATTTGTGACCATTTGGATCCTTATAATGTCGATTATGGCTCTTATATTATTTTATTTTAAATGATTCTAAAGTTGTCACCTTCATAATTTAATAAATATAAAAATTTACATGATGTGATTTTAAGATTCTAAATTCAAGTAAAAGTATTATTATAAAATATATTATATTTATCTTCATTATAGTATTATAATTTTAATTTTTTTGGAAGAAATAAGTATATTAAATAATTATACAAAAACGAGGTAGTAATTATTTTATTAAGAGAAATATCAAATTAATGGTGTTAAAAATATTAAAATAAATATTATATGAACTATTTAATGTGATCCAAGATTTATATATATATATATTACATTTTATAAATATTATAAATATTTTATTTTGAACATATATTTTGTGAGGATTTTATTTAATTTCAAATAAATGAATAGTGTCAAAATTGACACTATTGTAATTTTATAAAAATAACATAATATAAATTTTTTAAAAAATAACAAAAATATTTAAAATTTATAATTTAAACTTTATATGTTTTAAAATTTCATATATTATCCAATTTTGGACAATTCACGACACATAAGTAATTATTTATAATAATTTAAAAATTAGAATCTTATTACCACAAATAAAATTAAATAGATTAAATAAGGATAAATCAAGTTGATAATATTTAAAATAAATTCCCAACATGTCTAAATATTATTTTTTCATGAGATTACGACCCTATCTCATCTAATCTTTCAATTTCAGTCATTCTTTGTGGTATTTAAGTGGGGTTGAATTTATTATAAATTAATATTTCGTATGTTTCCAAAGGTGCCCCTCTCCTCCCTTATAAAAAGGGCACCCCTTCCCACTACTCTTCACACCCTTTTGAGACTTGAATCTCGGAAGAACCATACTGATTCCTCTTCTCAACCTATCTAGTTATATCATAGTGGATCTGGTCTTCTCAAAAGACTAACCCTAGTTCCCTACGAAGAAGTTTAATGGAGGTGCATTGAAGAAGAGGTAATCTCTTCTATCGATTCTTTCAGGTTTATTTCTTCTTCAACATCTTCTTCTTTATTTGTTTCATTATAAAGTAATAACCTCAGTGTCACTAATATACTGATATTTTAATAAAATATTAAACAATCCCATTTAGCCTTCTATCCATCATACAGAAAATGAAATCACCGCGTGTGCGTACGTACATAATACCATCTCCATGCCGTGGTGTAATCTGTTTTTCCACCACCACCTTACTTGGATAGGTATAATTGTGTAAAGAATAACTATATATGGTTATTATAACATCATACTAATTCTGATATATTATATCATCCAGTCTAATTCTATTCAATAATTATGGGATCGATATCATCGCTCATGCGTACGTACGGACTACCGTCTCCACGAACGCGATTAGATTCATTTTCCATGATTAACCATTCATGTATAATTATAAAGTATATATATAATAAATAATCATGAAAGATATTACATAATAATTATACTGTATTTATTTACATATATGTTTCATTTCCTTAATTCCATTCAATTCAATAAGGAAACAAAAACAGCATTCATGCGTACGTATGGCCTACCGTCTCCCTGAACAGTGTATTTCATTCCATTTATTGATCTATCATATATATTTATATTCTGAATATATATTATATATAAATAATGTTTTACATTCTCAAATTAATTAAATCCGGATATCAGTAATAATATCAATAACAAAAAGTTGAAACATGTACCATAAATGAAATGATTTTACCCAAAACGTTGCTTTAACATGGAATTTAGAAAAGAACGGGTAATATAAAATCATAAGTGACCATATATGATATCATAACAATTAATATGATTTTTAATAATTTAATGACATTATTTAAATCATTATACAGGAGGTTCAGATACATACGAAACATATCGGACATAAGGTAAGGGATAACTTTTCCAAACTCGTTTTTATCCGAGATTGTTTATTCGTAAGTATTTACTGGGATTATATTTATCATTCATGTACCTGTTTTCTAAAAATGTTTTCAGGTATTTCTAAAGTCCTTTTTACCCATATTTTAATTTTACCACGTCTTATGGAAGGAATCATTCTTTTGTTTACCATACAATGAACCTTTTGACTCTTTCGACAAAAGTACCAGGATAATGTTTTTTAACTTATACGGCATGAACTGATTTTTACAGTTTCATAACGCCTTATTTTCAAGAAACATAATCTACAAGATTTCATGCTTATTTTCAAAAAAGTACTTTTATTTTAAAATTTCATTGAATTTTCTGAAATTAAAATCATTTTGAAGAAGAAAGGATATTTTCCTCAATAATTCATTTCAAGTGTTTTGTCAAAACTATTTCTCATCTAAGATGAAATTATTTAGTATGATTATGTTTCAAGTATAATGTATCTATTATTTACATGATTTCATTTTTCTTATGATGAAATGATATCCATTTGTTTTATATGGATTATGTTATGATGGGATGATGTTTATGAAACCCATTTTATTCTTTGGTTTCCGATGAATGATTTATGTTTATGTTGTGGAACACGTAAGAATGATTTAATTATGAGATGGGTGGGACCTATATCTCCCTACAATGCATTGGGTAAAGATTTATATCTCATAAGATAGACATGTATGGAATGGAAAGTAAATCTGGTTCAGTAATACAGGGCTAGAATGGCGAGTAAAGCCATTTCATTAAGGGACTTTGTCCACTAAGATGGTCTTGGGAGCAATGACTTGGATACTATGGAAATCATATCATGTGCTTAATGTTTTTCCACAATTACATGTTTTATTCCCATTCTATTTTATCATTACTGATGTTCCATTATGATCCATGCCTTACATACTGCCATGTTTTATGTCATTGCTCAAGACCATGATGTTTAAACATTATGGTCATGTTTTTAAGTTCAAATGTATATGGTTTGTTTTATTTTCTACATGCTTACCCTTACTGAGAATTTGAGCTCACCCTTCTTATGTTTTCTTTTCCCCTAGGATTAAATGAAAGATTATAGGTAAGGAAAAAAAGGGGAAGATCATTATGGGAGATGTTGAAGATCTTTCAACATGATTAGAAGTTTATATTCCACGTTTCCAAAGACAATAAACTATTACGGTCCTTGAGTGTTTTTTTGTTATATTTTATTCTGAAAAAGTATTGTAATGTCTATATACGTCAATTTTTGGGTCTCTATATTTATTCTCTACTATAATGAGATATATTTTTATAGTTTTGTGTCTAGAAAAACGTCCTTGGACAATGTGGGTCCCTATTCCTTAAGAGGGGCAATGGAGACAATCCTTTTTCCAAGGACTAGTGCATATCCATTATAAATTGAATCTCCTCAGAGGTTAATTATAATTTGTCTAAATAATGTATTCCCCTTATTTTTTATGGTACAATGTAACACTAATATATTCTTCCACCAGATGAGGCTTTTATTGAATGTCACATTGATTCTTTTTTTCAGACACTAAAATTGTTTTCACATTTTTACATTCACTTTTGATGGAAAGGAACCCTTATTATTATTTACGGAATAAAACCAAAAGTTATACTTCTTTTCCTTCTAACTTCATTCATAATAATATAAATATACTTCAAACTAATAATCTCATAATTCTTCATAAAACTAAATGACAATAACAACTCTGTTTGATATATGTTTGAACCTCTATACTTCCTTCTACAACACAAAATGCATAGACTTACTTGAATGAAAAAATTCCTTTTTAATTATTGAATAAATGAATGACCACTTAAAATCATAAAAATTAATTTTTATTGAATAATAACCAATTAATAGTTGTTAAACACTTTTTAATCTTTGATATCAATGATCTAAATATAACTATAAACTGGAATAGCTGACTTCATTGATACACAATATCAATAATTTCTATTGTATTGGTTCTCCTTTTTTCTTCTTTGGGTATCCAATATTTCATTACCTAAATTATGCCACAATTTCATTATTAATTCATGGAATAATGATATAACACATACATAATACACTATAGACTCAAATATATATCCTTGTAATATTTTTTTTGTGGCTCCAGGATATGATATTTAATAGATGAAATATGAAATAGTGTTCATTATATGATTAGAAGTCAATCAGGGGCTCAAAATGATTGTTTTTTCCTTCTTATAATATGATCATGGGATCATATAATTAACATGAAATCCATATTTCATGTATTGATTGGTATTCATGTATTTTTTATATATAACTCTAATGTAATCCCTATAACATGTAATATATAACCCATAGTCATTTTATCTAATATATCAATTCATGCATATATATGTTACATGTAATTCATGAATACACAATATTCTTCACATTATTTTCAAAATTTGGGTTCACTTCCATCTTCTATTATACAAACCAGGTTAGATTTAATATGTCTATTGTTCTTCTCCAAAGTACATATGCGATAAACCATATGGATTCATAGAACATCTAATATTACAGAATTTGTAAGTGTAAATACACTAAAATTATTCCTTTTGTAATGTATAAGGATTAATATGATGAAAAACATCACTTACACTGTTTGAGTGATCATCTCAAACACTAGTTTATATAATAAGTTCTCTGTGAATGTAATCAGTATATGACAAACTCTTGTTTATGGTAAATAAATATCTTTATTATTATCTTGAATGTGTGGGTCACATATCAAGAAGTTAGGACACTTTTTTAGGAAAGAAGTGTTCTTCAAATAACTCATGCACTCAAATATAATTTCATTAAACTATCGACATTATCTTATCCAAGAGGCTCATGGATCTCCTTCCCTATTCAAATAAAATAAAACATAGAGAATATTCTCTTTTGAGAGAATGAGACCTCACAATGAATAGTGTGAATGGACGTAGCATGTTCCTATCTTGGTGCATTTGTATTTATATGCATTACCACGTCTTTTTCACTGCACGTATTCACCAAATCCAATTCCACAAATAAATCAATGTAAATCAATGCTTTGAACTCTTGAATATACCGACATTTACAATCCCAGAAAATGAGTTATATTTTCATAATAAATCGATAATCATGGTGTTACTTGTTATGAAATATTTAGTTTACTATTTAAATGCATCTGATATGCAACACATATTTAATAACTTATTTGAATCACAAAATCATCCATGAATATGGATGTGTAAATAGACTTATGAAAACCCACATTTTTCTTGGTATTATAGTTTTATTGGAATAATATCATTCATGGAAAGTGTAACATGATTTAATGATGATTTGTGACATCATTAGCTCAGAATTTCAAGAAACAAATCAAGGAAGCTTAAGATTAGTGATAGATGTTTGGGGATCAAATAAATCATGGGATCAGAAACACTCTATTAAGGTAGGCAGTGAAATATGATCAAATTGTTCAACTTGAATCTTGGATTGAAGTGATCAGGGGGTTCATTATATCTATAAGTTTGTAGTATATGAATATAAATTTTTATACTAATTGGTCACACATCGACTCTTCAGACATTTGAGGCATGCTAGGAAATACAATTTGTTCCATTAACAACTAGATGCTTGTAAATGGGGTCTGCTCTAGGGATCCACCATACTGCCTACCCCAATGATGATCCATTGAAAATTCACACTGAACCACTATCTATCACACCCATACCTTCTTGTATAGTCACATAGCATACTCTATGCCCCCTTCCACCTTTTCTAGCTATCCAGATTGAGTTCCTACCCAATGGTTGACCCTCTGGTCCGACAAATTTGGTTGAGGGAACCCTTTTTATGTTTTTTTTGGGAAGGAAAAATTATTTAAGTGAACTCCATCATAAAAAAAGTAACCAAATATTACAAATGTGCAATAAAAATATGAGTTCCAAAATAGCCTCTCAAAAAAATCATTCTGAAAAATATTTCATCAACATCACCTCATTCACATTGTTTATGAAATAATGAAAAATTTGGAAAACTTCTTCTTCATTATTCATAATAATGTCTTTTTTTATTATCATTAGTAAACACTTATTCATAAAAATAAATTTTTTCATGGAGTTTATATTCCTTATTTACTTTCATAATATCAACTATAATGATCTATTTGGAAACTAATCACATGTATTCACATCTTCATCATTGTTGAAAATAATATTTCTTGTCAACACACTTAGTGACACATGTCTTTTGAAATTTTTAATAGTTCAAAAATCATCATATTTATAGACTCAAATATTTCATAAGAATTTACTTATGATAATAAGACCCGATTTTCATTTACTTTATTAATTCATCTATCCTATAATCACTTTGATTTAAATCTTCTATATCATCGGTGCTTCAATAACGTATTTATTTTTATCATCTTTAACATATTTATAATGAACTATCTAAGGATTCCATCCTTCATAGAACCCAATACGTCCTTCCATGTGGTATAAAGAGAATTCCCAATCCCCAAAGGCTAGAAATTGGATCGTGAGAATCATAAAGACTCCTATAGAAATGGTTTTTCCCAAATATATATAAAATAATGGAATGAATAAATACTAGAATAAAAATAAATAAAATGAATTAGAATTCATCATAACCAACCACCCCCATCCTACCCATTTTCATATGCATCAATGAAATCTATAAACAAAGGAATATAGGTACAAAGAGCCAAACTAACTAAATATAAATCTACTAAAAACAACCCATATCAAACCAAGATTGAATCCAACTCTATGAAACCTCTAGTTTCCCACCATATTCTAAATAACCACTCATCTATAACTATTACAATGAATGATCCAACTGAGATCCTAGAACCTGAAATATATATACATGAGCTAAAAATCCCAATAGGCCACCACAACCTTTCAAAATTATAAAATAAATTATGTAAAAAAATTCTTCAATACTAATTCAAAAATAATTATTGAAATTATGATATTTATATATAGTATGGAAATCAAATAATCCATAAAACACTTTCAAAACAACTCCATTATTTTCCAAAATCTAACACATGCATTTTTGAAATAATGTCACTAGAAAAGTTCATTTAAAAACCAAAAACACCATAAAAATTTATAAAAAAACTGAAAATTGTTTTTCAACATTAAAATAGTTTCTTTAAAAATTGTGCTTGATGAATCCATCCAAAAAATACCTATTTAAAAAATCATTAAATAAATCTCACACAAGATCCTTTAATTTCAAAACTAGTTTTACAACACATATTTCAAGCACATTTTTGAAAAGTAAACTATTAGGCACCCACACTAGCCAAGAATTACATATAGGCACCACCCATATACCACGAGGCATAAGAAAATTCAGACAAGCATTTATGGTTCTAAATAATAATACAAGACATATGGGACATAATTTAAGCACAATGGAAATCACATAAAATAACCCATAGGTTCTTAGTGTCATAGTACTAACCAACGAGCTCTAAACAGGTGCTATAATGATGAATAATAAACGTTGTTTAAACCATATAAAAAAGTTTCATTATAAACATCTTGAGGCTATCATGGGACTCTATTGGCTCTTGTAGTCCCACTAAGGCTTTTTAGACCCCACTAGGATGATCTTGATCCCCAACCACTGATGAAACCCCTCAATATCAAGGGGGATGCCCCAATAATAGGATATCTTGGTATTAAGGAAAAAATTAATAATAAAAATCCGAGGCCATGTATTCAACTTCCTCAGCCACCTATCCCATTTCACGAGGTCTATAATGACAGGAAAAGGGATATGAGGCATAGTTCAAAAAAATTTATTTTAACAATAAATGGACTAATAAAAATAATATGACCCCTAACAGACAATATTGGAAATCCCAAATCTATAGAGTGAACACATTCCATGAAAAAAATTTCCCACACAAGGGGAAATAACTCAAATCATATAGTGATTACAAATCCACAAAATGGGTTGGCATGGATATGGAAATAAATGGGTTTCTCTCAAAACCTCCATTTTAAAACCAATGTTCCAACTGATACTTTTACAATAAATAATGTCATGGAATTCTAGTTACTCACTTCTAATTTTAGAATAACACTTCTAAACACCATTTGGAGAATACTTTATATCACCCAAGCACTTAAAAGTTTCCAAATACACCGCTACAAAAGGGTTTTCATCTTTGAAAATATAAAACAAGGAGAAATCCTTTATTTCCTTTACAATATCCATAATTCAAAACATAAAACTTTTTATTTGGTCCTAAAGAATCACCCATTTCTTCTTAAACATTTCAAAACTAACCTTCAACAATGGTATTCTTCCTTGAAAAACAAAACAAAGAAAAGGGGAAACCACTTGGAATGAAATCATTTAATCAATCAACCATGGAATTTCAAAAAGGGGGAAATTACATAGACCATCCAAAATCACCATTTAAATTAAATTAAAACATATGTTTAAATATTATTTTGAAGCCCATAAATAAATGGAAAAAATCACCTATAAGACTATTATTTTGACTCAATGAAATCCCAAACAAGAATAAACACCATTTTTACTAATGAAATGCATTTCAAATAGCCATAATGAATTTCACAAGAATAATATCATTATAAAACTTTCCATTTTAAAAAATATAATGTGAAATTCACATATAAAACCATTTATAGCATAGAGGAACACCGATGATATAGTTCTAAATTATTACAATTCAACCATATATAATTTTACGTTCATAGAATTGGAATTTAGAAAGTGAACTAATTTTTATAATTCCAAAATTAAACAAATTCACTGTAAAACATTCCTCAAATAAGAAGAAACAAAGATGAAACATTCCAAAACAATTCAACCTCATTGGAGACCACCCCACATGACTAGAAATGGTGTCTAAAAAACATAGACCCCCAAATACCCATAAAAAATACATCTGTCACTCTAAAATTAAACCACATGATAACTATGGTTCATAATTGAATGATAAACGAAGACAAATGAGGGGAGTGGAAATAAGTAAAAAAAGGATAAAATCTCATCAAACTACTCTTAGAAAACACCAATGGAATCCAGGAATCTATATTGTAGATGTTTCTAAATCCTCTGTGGTTCTAATAGGTTTATCCAACACATGAGGGGAGAAGTGGGTTATAACCCCTTAAAACATATAAGGGAAAATTGGAAAATCAAATTTTTAGACACATAGACAACTTGGATTGATTTTCTGTGCGGATAAGAAATCCATGTGCCATCCATGTGGGTGCCAATGCCTACCAAAAACCGTATTCTACATTGTTAACTCAAAGAGGTCACACTATTTCCCAAATCATTATACTCACTCTAGAATCAACCCCAAGTCCCGCACAACCTTCTGTAGTGACCCCGCGGTTTGTAAAATTATGTACAACCCATGAAAATGGGTTTTTTTTCCAAAAACACATATCCAACTACATGATTTCAACATAGATTACCAAATCAAGCACAAGTAATAAACCTTACATCATACACATAAAATTACTGCCACATTTTCCCCTAGGGTATACATGGAATGTAATTATCCATGCACAACATGATAGTAATCATTGCGTGTAGTTGAAAATGTAATAAAATGGATAATATTGAAGGGAGGTTGTATGGTTTCCATATAACCATGAAACATAACTATGTATAAAAGAAAAACCTAAAATAAATTCCATTTTCTATTTTGAACCTCAATAGAAAAAAAAACATGGGACTTAACTTCTTAAATGAATATGAAAGAAACAATATCGTGATAAGGGGGATTCAAAAATTCCACACCATGAAACTTCCCCCACCCCCTATAAAAATTCATGATCAAAAGAAATATATGAGTTGAATATACCATGATGATCTGACCAACTGAACCACTTAGAATGTCTAATTATGAAAGAAAACTGTTGATATCCTCAAAAATGATCAAACTAATCAAAAATAAGGCAACTGAACGTCTCTATGTGGAACCAAAACAAGAAAAAAAATATGAATCCTGAAAAATCATGGGAGACATAACATGGAAACTCTTCCATTTAGTGATTATATAACATTATGGCACAAATTAACTTCTATTTAAAACACATTAATAATAAATAAAAAATACAATAGGAACACCCTCAACTATGAAAACATCCAAACTAAGAAGAAGGAGAAAAACGTAATATCCTTTGAAGAATGGCAAGAGAACTAACCTTGGTTCACAATACACCTGGATAACCTAGAATAAAATGATAAAACACCCTCACATGTTTCACCCCAATAAAGAACCAAAACCAAACACTATCTGGTAAACCATGCTCAACTGGTAAAAAAACACCCTAGTTACCCTATCATGCACCGAAGGCCTCTCACATTCCCAAAAAAAGTGGACCTCATTGAATCAAATAGAAAATTGGTGCAACTCACTACATCCAAAAAAATGTTCGCATAAAAATGAGGCTCATTAATCAACACTCAAAACCAGCCATCAAAAGTAAAGAAATCACAAATTCAACCATATATAAATGTAGCACTAGAATGAAAACATCCAAAATAATCTTCAAGGGAGTGAGGGGATGACCATCATAAGAACAAGAATGACTACTATAACACCAAGAAATTCCTTACATTAGAATAAACCCAAGAACACCACCTATAATCTCTCAAAAATGGAAAACATCAACCAAAAACCAACAACACATCCCAAATCATTCAAAAAGACATCATTTATTCCCAATAAATTCGGCTGAAACTACTGTTAATTATCTCAGCATATATCACATAGAAGTTCCCATGTACACCAAACCATTTAGAGTTGGTTTAGGGACCCAAAAAAAATAAAACTATTCGAACTTTTTAGGAAGGATGGTAACAACCCTCAAATGAGGAACACTGAAAGCACAAAAATAAAAAATTTCATTTGAAATAAAATAAAATATTTTTAATTTTAAAACAACCATCACTAATGTGTGAATTAGACAACCATTAAAACACAAAACATACAAAAATCACCGTTGTAGAACTCACCCATTTCCTATACCAAAAAGGCCACACAATTCTTATTGAAACACACTTTTTAGGAAAACTTTGCAAACTTGTTTAAATAACAAAAATCCCTTTTGAAACAAATAATATTCCATATATAAAAATGGGATCCACCCATTTAATAAAACACTTCATAAAAACATGGGAATTGACTCTTCCCATAATTCAAAAAACCATCTTTGAACATAAGTTTTTTTAGAAATCCCCTTCGTTTTCCAAAGCTTGGTTTGAAAAATCCAAGCACCCACAAGATCGAAATAATAAAAAAAATCTCAGGAAATTCATCCCAAAAGTGAATAAAAAACTCCTCATTCCGAATAATAAAAGTGAAAAACAATTTATGAGAAATAAAAAATAATGAGGATTCTGAACAGACTAGTGGGGGAGGGATATTATTACAAACTAATTGACTACAACGGTTTGGGAAACTAGATTTCAAATATGAAACACCCATTGAAAAGGGAAGAATTTTCACATCTAAACCACTTGGTTTCCATGTCCATTACATTTAGTTTTACAACATGATATGCATTCCACCACATAGCCATGACGTGGTCACCAAAGACAATCAATAGTGAAGGGGGCCCAAAAATGATATTCACCTCAAAACCGCCAAAAATTCTCAAAGAACCATCAGATTTAAAAAAATTACACCCAACGATCCATGGAATCTTGCGGTTTTGTATAAGTGGTAGATTGTTATACTGTCCCCACCCTTGGCTCTTGTGCTCCATAGAATGTATCTCATTTCTAATTGGACATCCCCAAATAAAATGGGATAGAAAAAAATCATATGTTCTTACTAATTAAAAACTAATCCCTCCAATGATGCCATTTTGTAATTAACATTCCTGGGATACCCTCCAACCAGGAACCAATCCTAGAATTCCACATTTCCAAAAGAACATTCTATATCCCCAAAGGCATGAAAAACGTTCCTTGTCATCATATAAACCCTTTTGAAAATTTGTTTTCCCACATAAAGATACACGAACGGTATAAATAAATATTAGAACCAAAATAAATAAATAATATTCTAATAATTCATAACCAAACACCCCGATGTAACCCATTTTAATATACAATTAAAAAATACATAAAAAATAATACATGAAAGTATGATAAAACTAACTATTCATAAAACTACTGTAAACCAACCAACTCGAGCCACGCTTAAAGATTAATCCATTCAACCTACAATTTCCCACCACTGCCCAAACCACCCCACATAAGCCATGATGAATAAGAATGATACAACTGAGATACTAGAACCTAAAATATATGGAAATAAGATTAAAATCATAGTAGGTTACCACATACCACATAAACTATTCAAAGTATTTCAAAAGAAATTATTAAATGATAGTTTTAAATAAAGAAACACTGTATTATCTTCGTATATATATATATATATAATGTATGGAAATACAAACAATTACATAATTAAATTTCAAATCATATATTTTATTTCAAAATACCGAAAACAATTATTTAAAAAAACATTGTCCATGGCCATTTTAAAACCACATACACGATCAATATTTATAAAAAATACTCTCTCTTGTTTTTTCTAAATAAAAATGACTTCATTGAACATTCCATTTATTGAATCCATCATTAAATTTAATCCCCACTGAAATACAAATTAAAATATCTTGCACATAATATCCGTATATTACAAAACCATTTTTTGAAAAAATATTTAAAAACTCATTTATTTTCTATGGAAACACCTAAACACCCACACCATTCCAGCATCACAAGAAGGAACCACACATATGTAACGGTGCATAATAAAATGCATAGAAGCATTGATGGATCCAAACAATAATCCATGAAATAGTGTATATAATCAAAGTACAAGTAAAATCCCTTAAAATGATGCATATGAACCTACTGTCATTATACTAAACAAAGAGCTCTAAACTGAATTTAGTATGACTAAAAATATCCTTGTCACTCCCAAAGGTTATCTAAAAATAAACTGAAATGATTAATTTTTTTATTAATGTAGATATTTATAAGTATCCATTAAACATAATTTTACTGCTTCTATGTTTTGAATTTCGAAAAAAGGTCATCTACAATAGTGTTCAGTATGTTATTTGAAGTCTATAAGAAGTAACTTGTTTTTTGGTGGAATAGTAACATACCCTTATTAATAGTTATATGTATATAATATGACACTAATGAATAGTAAATTGTATTATTAATTTATTTTCATAAGGCTTTAATATAATTACATCTTGATTAATTTTTAAATGTGAACTAAAAGGAGTTATTGTTTTTAAATTATTAATTTTTGAATTATGTATGATTTTATTTAAAAATTAAATTATAAATACATAGAATATTATTTTCAAAAAATTTAATTCATTTTTGAATTTTATACGTCGATGAACGGTTAGGAGTAATTTTGGGGATTTTTCTTTAAAAAATTGACTTTTCGGTGAATAGTAAAAAAATACAGTTTTGAGTTTTGGTGTGGTAATGACATCATTAATGATGTAATAATGATGTAATGAATCTGGTTGACTTGTGTATAGTAAAATTTTTATGAGGTTTCCCATTTGTCATATACCATGGGAAAATACCAGGGGCAAGCCCATGGTTTTTCAAATACCACTAATGAGGTGTCTCTTAGAAATTATTAAAAAAACATTCCTCTTGCTATAAATACCATCCCATTCCTTCATTAACTACCTTCCAAATTCCCCAAAAACTATGATCTGGCCTCCTTACCTCTCTAGTATCCCTCATATAAATTCATCAAGCCCCAAAGTTCCCAACCTTCGTGTTGTCGGACTTACTCTACAATGTTAGAAAAATATCAATGTAATTCTTTTTCCATTCATGTTCTATTTTATGTGGTATAACCTTCATGTTTCCATAACTTGTTCTTATTTAATTCTTATTATTGATGTATTAGGTATTATGATTCATTTCCTTATGGTTGGTCTTTGTCCCTTTTATTTTTAATCTTTTATAAAACCATGTTACATAGTCGTTAGGCTGTCGAATTTTTGTAATGGATTTCTCAATTATTCTTTTATTTTGAGTTCCTTAATTTTCATATTCTTTATTCGTCTCTTCTGACCCAAGAGACAAGAAATCTCAATAAATAATTTATTTTCTAGATGTTCTCATGTTCATGGAAAATTCATCATCTTTATTCATCTCCTCTACCACTTATTCAACGAATAAAAAACATTGTCCGTGATGTGTGGAATTACCGACATCGTGGAGGATGTGATTTCAATTTCCATTAATTCATTAAGGTATGGTCAAGAAACCATTTCTATGGTTTAAAACTGATACAGTATATGTATTATGTATCATCAATTGTTCAGGAATGTTTTTCTTCTCATGGTTTTAATTTATTAGACAAAATAAGGTCATTATTATAAAACAACCACTTAAATGATCTAAACGATCATCATTAATGTTTTAACATATGAATCAACCTTATATAAAACATAAAACTGATAATTGGTATAAATTAAGGCATAGTAAATATGTATATACCTATTCATTCTAATTTTGTAGTTTCACAACCAATCAAAAATAACATCCATCATGAACCAATCATGGAAATCATGTAAGTAACTCACCCAAAATAGTGCAAGGAACTAAATACTAACAATTAAAGTTCAAAATATGGCTATGAAACGATCATATAAGATGTGATAAACAAGAACCTGCTTCTATAAAATAATAATAACACTCTTTTGACCATTATAAAATCATTTTAAAGAAATTTTATGTAAGCCAATCCTAAGGTAAGGGAATTCATAACCGGATTTCCATTCTTTGGGATTGCATTCTACTTCGTTCTTTACATGTTATTAAAATCTCTTATGTGATGGGTTTTTTATATATTATGATGAGTTATTTATAGGTATAGTGTATATATATATTCTATCCACTCTATTAAGTATCTATTCAATTGTATGATATTTATAAAGAACTATTATTATAAAATCCTCTTTTAAAATTATGTTTTACCAAATTCAAAAGCAATGTTTTTATTCTATTATTAATGTTGTATGATTATGTTATGGTTGTAGGGAATTGTTTATGATGAAGGGTAGGAATGACATATCCCTCCAATTTATTGGTTATGTGTAATTTGAAGGATGGTTGTATGGTTTCTCCAAGTGTAACAACATTGGTTACAGAAATAGTGAGTTAGTTGTGAGGGTTAGAAATTATAAAGCATCCAAAGAAGGTTACATTATTCTGTATGTAATACCACAATATCATTTTATGGTTCTAATTGTGTTATTAGGTATCAGGGAAATCTCATGTTTCAAAAATTATGTATATATATATAGGTGGAAAGAATGTCTTTTGAAAATGATTTCATACGTTAGAAGTATTAATGGAAAAATGGGTTCATTCCTTCTTTTTTATATCACTTACTATGTTTTTATCCTCATCGCATATTTTAAATGATTTATCACAATTCATTGTATGTGTAAGTAAATGAATGAATCCATGATAAATGTTGAATAATTTTCAAGAAGTCATGATTTTAGTTTTACTGTTTTTAATTTATTTAAAAATGGAAACTGTTTTTATGGAATATACTCTATAAAAATGTGTAATGATATGAATGTTTTATGTCCCAATCATCAAAATTCTAAACATTAAAATATACTCAATGTTAAAGTTTATTTTCTCTTGAATAAATTCAATATTATGTTGGTAATTAAGGTCGGGTCCTTATAGTTGGTACTAGAGGATGGTTATATAACATTAATGGTTATGATAATGTTAAATGAACACCATACATGATTTTTACTCTCTAATTAATTTGAAATGTTATAGAATTTAATGACTACCATGTTACTTTATCTAAGATATGTTTGTTCTGAATGGTCTTTTGCAGAAGGAATAGGGATACTAAAAATGATAGACACCGACAGAACGACATCCTTCCGTATCTACAGCCCGAAGTTGCAGGGATTGGAACCAAGCAGTTTTTGATAGTAATGGCTTAGCTAATGCTTTCAATAAATGGTGGTGGTGTCAATGAAAGAGAAAAAATATAGGTACCAAAATGAAATATGATAGTAGTGGAACATTTTATGAGGAAACACGCTTATACTTTCAATGGATCTTCTGACCCAATAGCAGCTGAAGGATGGATCAAAGCCATTGAAAAGATATTTGATGTTATGGGATGTTTAGACAATCAAAATATATATCTTTCCATTTATCATTTTGAAGGTGAAACAGATTAGTGGTGGTCAATGGTAAAGATTATTAGGGGTAGAGAGGATTTTGATGCCTTAATGAGGGAGGAATTTAAAAGTCTTTTCTATGAAAAGCAATTTTCAAAGGTGGTGCAACATAAGATAGAGAAGAAATTCCTTTAATTGAAGTAAAATGTGGAGGATTTAGTTGTTTTTTATGAAGTTAACTTCACCTAACTAGCTAGGTATGCTCCAAATTATATTCTGGATCTTGATAGAAAAATAAACCTCTTTTACATAGGACTAAAGCCATTGTTTCAAAAGGGATTGGATTCCAATGAATTAAAAAGTTATGAGAAACATGTATGATATACTGAGAGATTAGGGATGGAGTTTTCTAATGATCACATGAATTTTGGAAACAAGGAGGAGAAGAGGTCCATGGGGAAAGCGATGGGTAAGAATCATCCAAAAAAATATTATGGTATGAAAATCATGTTTCATGTTTGTGAAAAGTGTGGCAAGAAACACCATGTGGAATGTCTTATAAAAACTAGGAAGTGTTTTAAATGTGGTAAGTTTGGACATATGGACTGAGATTTCAATGAACATTATCCTAAGACTAATCCTGATAATAAAACTATAAATTTTTTTAAATGTGGTTGGATGGGTAATTTTGCAAATTTCTTCCCAAAGAGAGATCTGAATGATGCAAAGAATCTAGACTATAAGTATAAAAGTGTAGTGATATCCTTTGCCTTTACGTTAGTAGATGTCGTTCAATCCAATGAATTTGGATTAGGTACTTTTATTTTTCCCTCATATTTTTCTAATGTTTTTTTTGATATGGGGTCAAGACATTGCTTCATTACTATGAAATTTTTAGCTGAATTGGTAATATAATCTTAAAAAATGAGACTGGGACTTTTTGATAAAACTCTGGGGGAAAAATTATAGCAAAGAGGAATTATAAGAATATTTCTAATGTGGTCTGTGCAAAGACATTACCTAAAAACCATGTTGTTTTACACTTATTCGAGTTTGATGTTATTCTGGGAATGGATTGGCTTTTTTTGACCATGTTAAGATTAGCTGTAGAGTTAAAGAAGTTGTTATTCAGAATGAGTTTCAGTTAGTATAAAAGAAAGAACCCATATAATTGATAACATATCAGGAAGCTGAGAAACTATTAAAATATGGAAATGATTTTTATCTATCTCATATTGGTGAAAACAAGGTATCTGTTCTGATTGATGATGTGCCTATGGTAAATGAATACCTAGATGTTTTTGTGAAGAGTAACCCAGTGTCATACCTAATAAAAAGGTTGAATTCACAATTGACTTAGTTCCTAATGATATGCAAATTTCAAAACACCCATATTGTATGGATCAAATAGAACATCTTGAATTGAAAAATTAGTTGTAGGATTTGTATGATAAAGAATTCATTCTTCATAGCACTTCACTAAGGGGAGATACTATTTTGATTTTAGAAAGAAAGATGGTTCCATGAGACTTTTCATTTATTATAGAGCTTTAAATAAAATCAATGTTAAAAACAAGTATCCTTTTCCTTATATCAATGACTTGTTTGATCAGATCTAGGTATCATAGTACTTTTCTGAGTAGACTTGAGATCTGGATACCATCAGCTGAAGGTGAAATAGGACGACATCCCAAAAACAGCCTCTTATACTAGATATATGAATTAGGAATTTTTTTTATGCACTTTGGGTAATCTAATGCACCTGTTGTATTCATAAACCTTATGAATAGATTATTTCCTGAGTTCATGGATAAGTTTGTGGTTGTATTTATTGATGAGATTCTGGTATATTCTATAAATAAAGTGCAGCATGAAAAACAACTTAGGGTTGTTTAAAAAACATTAAAATAAAATAAACTATATAGAAAATTAAGAACGTCTGATTTTTGGTTGCAACTAATTTTTTTCTTGGGAACATTGTAAATAAAGATGGAATAACTGTTGATCCTTTCAAACCAAATGTGGTTGAGGAATGGCTAATACCCAAAAATGTTACAGAGATTCGTAGTTTTCTTGGATTAGTAGGTTATTATCGATGTTTTGATAAAACCCTTGCACGATTATCTATCCTGATATCTAAGGTAACATAGAATGGGGTTAATGTTTCTTGGATAAAATAATGTGATGTATTTTTCAAGAGCTGATGAAGAGATCGGTAAATGCTCCAGTTTTGGCCTTGCCTTCACAAAATGGTGATTTCATCATCTATAGTGATGAATCATTGAATGGAATTAGTTGTGTTTTGATGAAAAATGAATAGGTAATTTCTTATAATTTAAGACAACTAAAACGTCATGAGTTAAATTATCCCACAAATGATTTGGAATTCCCAACTATGGTTTTTTCGTTGAAATTTTTTTGAGATCATTGATACAGAGACAAATGGCAAATATATACAAACCATAAAAGTCTGAAGTATATATTCACACCGATGGAATTAAACATGAGGCAGAGAAGATGGATTGAACTAATAAAGTATTATGATTTCATAATCAATTATCATCTTGGAAAATAAAAAATGCGACAGATGGATTGAGTCAAAAAAATCATGCATCATTAACTATGTTACATTTGGAACATGATCCCTTGATTAATTTTTTGATGAAATTCAGCCTATTCATTGTTGGTGTAGGGAATACATCTGTTTTGTTTCAGGTTTTTGTGTTGTCTTCACTGTCAGACAGAATTAATCGAGCACAAATGGAAGACCGTGACTTAAAGAAAGAGGTTGAATTGGTTATAATGGGTAAGCTTCCAAAATTTAACCCGGATAATGTTTGTGTTATAAGATTTGGAAAAATGTTTTGTGTGCCCTGTAACACTCATTTGAAGAAATATTTGTAGTGTAAAGCTCATAGTTCTGCATTTTTGGTTCATCCTAGCAGTACTATGATGTATAGAGTCCATCAAGTGTATTACTAGTGGGATGGAATGAAAATGGATATTGCTGATTTTACCATGAAATGTTTGACATGTCAGTAGGTTAAAGAAGAGAAACTTTTACCAAATGGGATTCTTCAGCCTATGCTGGTGCCAGAGTGGATGTGGGAGAATGTATCCATGGAAATTGTGATGGGACTACCTAAGACATCTCGAGGTAACAATACAATATGGATTATGGTTGATCGGCTAACAAAATCTACATATTTTCTTTCTATTCAAAATACAATGTCTTAGGACCAGCTTTCTCGGTTGTACCTCAATGAGAATGTTAGGTTACAAGGATTTCCATATTCTACTGTATCTAATCAAGATCCCAAGTTCACTTCTAACTTTTTGAAGGGATTTCAAAAGTCATTGGGCCCAATGTTAAATTTTAGTAAAACTTTTCATCCTCAATCATATGGGCAGTTAGAACAAACGATTCATCCTTTGGAGGATATGCTTCATGCTTGTTCAATGGACTACCAGGGAAGTTGGGATCAACATCTTTCATTAGTTGATTTTTCTATAATTACAGTTATCATTCGAGTATAAAAAATGTCACCTTTTGGGGATTTTTACGGAATGCGGTGTCGGACTCCAGCCCTAGGGGATGAATTCAATGAAAGAATGTTAATGTGGCCAGAATTAGTAGAGGAAGTGGATGAGAAGGTGAAGATGATCTAGAAACACATGAGGACAACTCATAGTATGTAGAAACGTAATGGAGATAATAGTATAAATGACTTCTCATTCGAGATAGGTGACCATTTTTTCCTTAAAATCTCTCCTTGGAAAAGTGTGATGCATTTCGGTGAGAAAGGAAAGCTAAGACCGTGATTCATCGATCCTTTTGGACAATTTTTATTTTGAGTATCTTTTCCTCTGAGTTTATATCAGGTATACAATATTTTTCGTGTTTTGATGTTGAGGAAGTATGTATGAGATTCGTCTCAGGATTTGAGCCCAAAAAAAGTTCAGTTGGAGGAGAATTTTCATATAAAGAGAAACCTATTTAGATTATTGATCGGAGATAACTGGTATTGTGGAATATGGTAATCCACCAGGTAAAGGTTTTGTGGAGAAACCACATGGTTGAATAAGCCACATGGGAGTCTAAAAATATTATGAGGGAAAGGTACCCTCACTTTTTTAATAGGTAAATAAAATTGTGAGGATGCAATTTCCAGAAGATTGGTATAATGTAACACCGTAAGGGTTTCTAAATATATATAGAAATTCTTGAAATTTTTTTAATCTAGATATTTATATATAGCATTTAAATATAATTTTACTGCTTCTATGTTTTGAATTTTGAGAAGTGGTCATCTATAATTGGGATCATTATGATATTTGGATTCTATTGAAAGCAACATGTTTGTTTGGTGAATATTAGCATACCATTATGATTATTAATATGATACTAATTAATAGTAAATTATATTCTTATTTTATTTTCTTAAGTATTTATGATAATGATATGTTGAGTAATTTTTAAATGTGATATAAATGCAATTATAGTTTTTAAATAGTTAATTTTTTAATTAAGTATTATTTTATTTAAAAATTAAATTAAAAATATTTATAAAATTATTTTAAAAAAATGGAATTCATTTTTGAATTCATCACATCGTTAAATGGTTAGGGTGAATTTTGGGGATTTTTCTGAAATAGTTGATTTTTCGATGAATAGTTACAAATATTGTTTTGAGTTTTGGTGTGTTAACGACATCATTAATGATGTAATAATGATGTGATAAATATGGTCGACTTTTTTATAGTAAAATAATTTATTAGGTGTCCCAATTATCTTATAGAATGGTCAAATACTATGGTAAAGCCCATTGTTTTTCAAATACCAATATTGAGGTGTCCCTTAGAAATTATTAAAAAAATACCTTACTTTTGATATAAATATCAACCCAATCCATCATTATATTCATTCCAAATTCCTCATAAATTATTATCTGGCCTCCTTACCTCCCTAGTAGACCTTCTAAGGTTTCCTCGAGCCCTCATGGTCTTAACCTTCATGAACTAGTAGTTACTCTACATGGTACGAAAATTCTGAATTTATTTCTTTTTTTCCATTCACGTTCTCTTTTATGGGGTATTACTATCATGGTTTCATACCAAGTTCTTATTTCATAATTTTTAATTATCTATTATGTATTATGATTCATTTTTTTTATGGGTTACACTTGTCCCCTCTGTTTTTAATATTTTTTAAAACCATGTTACATAGTCGTTAGGCTGCCAAAATTCTGTAAGAGATTTATCAATTATTCTTTTATTTTGAGTTCCGTTATTTTCTTATTATTTATTCATATCTTCTTACCCAAGAGGCATGAAATCTATATAAATAATGTATATTTTGAATTTTCTCATGTTCATGGAAAATTAAACATCATTATTCTACCCCTCTCCCACTTATTCAAGGAACCAAAAACTAACAATTAAGGTGTGAAATGAGATTATGTAATGATAATATAAGATGTTATAGAATTGAAAATGTTTTTTAAAATAATTATAACACTTTTTAACCATTATACATGATGTTTAATCATGTTTTTTTGTCAGAAAATTCTAAGGTAAGGAAATTCTTAACCTAATTTCCATTTTGTTGGTTAACATTCTACTTCGTTATTTATGGGGTATTAAAATTGATTGTGTGATGGATATTTCTTATATTATGATGTGTTATGTCTAATTACAATGTAAATACATATTACATATACTCTATTATGTATCTCTTCAATTGTATGATATCTATATGGGGCTTTTCTTTTAAAAACCTCTTTTAAATTTTAAAAAAAAAATAAAAACAAATGTTTTTTTGCAATAAATGATGTTCTATGATTATGTTCTGGTTCTTTTCAATTGTTTATGATGAATATTGGGACCTATATATACTTCCAATGAATTGGTTATTTGTATGTTTGAGGTCTCCATATGGATACTGCAAGTGTAACTGTGATGGTTACACAAATAGTAAGGTAGTTGTGAGGGTTACAAATTATAAGGGAGCCGAGAAGGATACCTGATTTTGTATGTAATGCCCCAAGATGCCTTTATGGTTCTACTTATGTTCTTAGGTATTGAAGAAATATAATATTTCACAATATAAATATATATAAAAAATGGTAAGTATTTATTTTGAAAATTATTTCATACATTACTAGTATTCGTTGACTAATGTGTTCATTCCATATTTTTATATCCCATACTATGTTTTTGGGCACATCCCATGTTTTAAATGATTTTCCCTAGGTTAACGGATGTGTGAGACAGTGAATGAAGCCATGTTAAATGTTGAAGAATATTCAAGGAGTCGTGTTTTATGTTTTACTGTTTTTAATTTTCAAAAAAATGGAAATTGTGTTAATGGTATCCACTCGGTAACAATGTGTGATGCTATGAATGTATTATGTCCCAATTATATAAAGATCTAAACATTATAAGGTACTCAAAGTTAAAGGAAGTGTTTTCTAGAATAAATTTAATATTATGTATGTAATTAAGGTTAGTTTTATATATTCCTTTACTAAATTATAGCACACAATGTAACTGAAATAGCTGGAGGCTCACATGGTCATGTCTATGATCTCATTGTCCCACTAGGTGCTCTCAGTACCCACTATGGAACTATCAATCCCCAACAACCCATGATCAAAATCGGTCTCAAGGTGGAATGTTCCTAAAATGGTCTTTTTCAGTACTTGAGGAAACGCTACAAATTATCAACCTTGGTCAAGGATTTTACTACCTCAACCAACTACCCCATTCCTCAATGTATGCATTAAAATTTAAAGTATATGTGGGATAGTGAAAATGAGTTGAGACTAAAACATAAGACACAACAAAAACTATCCTCTCCCATAACATCCAATTATGGAAAACACACATCAATAATGTTGAAATATGGATTAAAACGTACATTTCCACCAAAAGGGGAGAATATAGGAATCATATGGTGTTCAGAAATCTGCACATGGGGTACCCCACATATGGAAATCAAGGTTTTTCTCTAAAAAACATTTTAAACACAATTTCAAAACTGAGACATTAACACTAAATGATGACATCAAATTCAAATAATTCTATCCACATTTCATGAAACACAAACCAAAATAAATTGTAAAATGATTTAAATTCCTCAAACATATAATGTTTTTGACTCCAATACATAAGTGTACTCTTCTTCAAAAATATAAATCATTTCCAAATACATTATTTCCATCAAAAATTTCATAAAACACCACTTAATAACTGTTTAAGTGATCCAAATATATCAAACATTTATTTCTAAACATTTCAAAGCTACATTCTATCATTGGCCTTCATACATGTAAATTAATAACATGTTCAAAATGTCATAAATTTAATATAAATCATTTTAAATATCTACTATGTAATTTTAAAAAGGAAAAAACTATGAAACCCATTCAAATAACCATTTCAAATTCATTAAAAACTCATTTTACAAGTCATTTTGAGTTCCACACCTAAATTCAAAACCAAATTCCATTCTAAATCATTATTTTCACTCAATGAAAACTTAAACCACATTAAAGTCCATTTCACATTATGAAACCATTTCAGTAATACATACAGAATTTATATTGAATATTATAATAGTAAATCATTCCATTTAAAATAATAAAACATGGAATTTGAATAAAAATCTAATTATGCCAATAAGGACAGCCAAAAATGGTTATAATTCATAACAAGAATACCATATAAAATTATTCTCTCATAAAAAGGAAATTTTGAAAGTGAAATCAAGATTAGAAATCAAATATGATCCAATTTTTTAGTAACACCTACCACAAAAAAGTTGGAACCATGAAAAAACATCTCTAAACCTATCACATAAAATGAAAACCACCCCCTTTGAACTAGAAATGTTGTATTCAACCCCTTGAAACCAAGAGAACCATAAATTAATCAACCCTTAAACCTAAAAAAGATCCACCTGATACATATTACTAATGGGGGAAGGACAAACCAAGAGATATGAGTTGTACAATGAAGGAGGAGGAAAAGGGTGAGAAAATCACCTCAAATCCATGTGAAAAACACCATAGGAAGATATAAATCCATGATACACAATGTTTTAACTACACCATATCTCCAAGAAAGTCATGTGATATGTGAGGGGAGAAGGGTGGGATACCCTTAAAAATTGACATGTGAGAAATGGGAAAACCATAATTTTTAAACAGCTAGACAACTAGAATTGTTTGAAAGCATGGTCAGGAAAACCATGCCGCAACTATATGGGAGCTTCTAATTCCCAAAAACATTAAGTTTCACAGTTAACCCTGAGAGGTTGCATGATTTCCCAAACCACGCATCTCACTCCAAAAAAACCCCAACATTTTCACATCCTACAAGGGTTACCCAGATAGTTTGAAAAACCATGTGGAATCCATGAAAATAGTTCTTCTGAAAACCATAGATCTAATTACATACTTTCCCCATGGTTTTCCACACTATGCGCAAGTCATGTTCCACACCTCAGACACACCAAATACCTCCCATGGTTTCTCGTAGTGTTCGTATGATTTGTACATAACCATGAAAAACACATGATGACAAAATGTGGGTACATAAAAATGAATTAAATAAGATCCCATGAATGGAGGCCTCACATTATCCATCAATCAATACAACATAATCATTCATATAATAAAAATCTAAAAAATTATATGTTCTATGAATGAACTACATGTAAATGAAATTTTAGACTTTTATTCTTAAAAGAACATGAAAAGACTTGCATCATGGCATGGGGGTATCAAAATAGTGGCATTAATGAATCTATTTTATTTATCAACATTTGAATACAATATCAATAATTGACAATATATAATACTCAAAAACAAGGTGGACGCATAAATCTCCCCATTTTAATTTATTGGAAATAACATTGTAGTTATTTCCAAATGAATATGTCAATATATTAATCGGTCCCATTTACTTCTAAAACATTCATTTCACTTTCTATACAAATTATTAATAGGAAATTAAAACATCAACTGAAAATTGTTTCAGACCAAAAATAAGAAATGTTTCATTCACAATTTCAATCAAATTCTAAGAGAGTCTTGAGGAGTATTGAAAAAAAAATTATATGATTTACAAAAAAGATATTATCAATTACCAACTAATCGAGATAAATCATGAAATGAGAACTCATATTATTTTATTAAATGGTAATAATCTATTGTTCCATAATGATTTAGTATTTATTATATATGATTATTTTAGGAAATATCAACTTGAAACTAATACATATACTGAAATGATAAAAACCAATAACATTCAGGTGCCACATGTACGATAAGTGTTCTTGGATTGATTCTATTCTTATACATCTATTATGTTATTTATTATTTCAATTACATCCCTTTGATTAATGAGTTTTAATTATTATGACGAGGGATGATATTCTAAGAATGTCATACCTTTAATAATGATATTATTTAAAACAAGTTTCCAGAATAATCAGATTTAATATCAATTGAGATAATGAATTTAGAAGAAACATCATATTTTTCCATTCATCTCCCCATATGGGAAAAAACTCTTCAATATAGTCCCAATATAAAATCTCATATAGTGTGAATTTCATGATTTTTGAAATTTTAGAATACATAAAAATAGATCTTTATCTTATAAATTCACTAATTTGATAATAGCCACAATTTCACTAAGGATTATATTCATCAATACATTGTCTTTAGAATACAAAATACAAAATATAAACATGATTTAATTATAGTTATAGTTTTTATCCCTGAAATATAGTATTAAAGATAATTAATGATGAGCCACTATCATATTACTATATGAATACCAATTAAAGAATCATTTAAAGACGGTGAATTCATCAACATTACCGTCAATAATTGATAGCACTAATTGTTTCTATGATCCCCAAAATACAAGATTCATTATAAATTCACTTAATTATTAGTTAAAATAAAAAAAATATAGTGGATCATCCTTTCTTCATCAATGTGAAAGTAGAGTTGATATTTTTTTCTCAACCAAGTTTCTCAAATTTCTATAGTATTCATTCATAGACATCTGAACATATATTTTGATTTATATTAGGGAATCATGTTTATCATCACATCCTCTGCCTATCTGTAATGAGATATTTTCATCTAAAAAAACCTTCCTAGATGATTCATTCTTACCCATCTTAAGGGATTCTTAATGTTTTTGAAGAATAGCTGAACAATTTTTTTTAAAATGTTTAGATTTTTGACATATATAATAAACAACTTCTCTAACCAAATATTTTTCTTCTAATAAAAAATTATGAGGAACATTTATTTATCATGTAGACTATTTTATTTCCCATTAACAATTTCCTTATCTTTTTCATCCTTAATTTTCAATATTCAACCTAAAATTTCTCATAACCAACTTTTGTGTCTTCTTTTATAATCCACATTGGATACATGTGAAGATGACCATTAAATTTTCTTGTTGTACTATTATATTTAAAATCATATATTCTTTATTCTTTTAATATATTATATAAGTATATATAATTTCCTTAAATTGTGGATGTCACCTCTTAATCATTGTATTTATCCCTCTTAACATGGGACTTGATTTTTAATTTCAAATATAGATGACCTTACCACTAATATTGGGAACAATTCCTAAATCTATTACAAGAAAAACATTAAACTAAAACAATTTATCTCTTACATTCTTCTTTATGATGTTTTTGGGGCTTCTAATTTCTAGTTGGACACTTCATGTGGAACAAACTTCCATACTCTTTTTCCTATCCACCATAGTCTTGGTGGTTCGGTTATCATAACATTTCTTCATCAATAAATGTATAATTTTTTATTAATTTTACTATTATTGAAAACATATTTAGAAAATGTATTACAATATGGTATTTATGATGCGTATTTCTTCATATATTCTTGATAAAGATCATCTAATGAAGTGGTGATATTATTATCAAAAGTTATAGGACTATTAATGTTAGAATCCTCTAATGAGAATTGGGTAGAATAAGAAATATTTTTCCTTTTTAATAATGTATCAATATGTGACTTCTCAAGAATAGAAAAATAAACATCCAATTCTAGACATCTCATATTGAGGATTATTTTCTGATCCTCAATCATAATCATATTCTATTCACAACACAACATAATTATTTCAGCTTTCTCTTTATGCAGTTTATCTCTGTTTTCTATGAAATAGTCATGTTCTATGATCCCATTTAATTTTACTTCAAATTTTGTGTCTATAACATCAATTTTTATATTCTATTTAAGTGCGTGGATATTTTAATCGATAACCTCTTTCTTAGTCCATTTATTGATCCATTTTGGGGAACTTACTCTATGATACAATTTTTTTTATTCAAAGGCTCATACAATTTTAGAATTATATAAAATTCATGAATTTTTACTTGCAAATCCTTCTATAAATATTTACCATCCTATAATAGTTTGGTGTTAAATTTCATCATATTTTTAAGTAATCCACACAATTAAAGAGAGAGGCTATTTTTATGGGAATGTAATACAGAATATCTCTTAATATATCAACATAAAATTATTAAGATGTTGTAGATTGATCATCATCACCCCTTATTCAAGGATATTTTTTCAGTATACTTTTTATTAAAGACAAAACATTACTCCTTATCACACCAATTTCATGACCCCATTGAGGTAGAAATACTATTCCTCTATTTGGTGTAATCTTGAGAAAAATTATCTTTACATTACAAGGCTAATTTGTATTCGATATTGGAAAGGTATGGATATATTGATACTTAATATTTTTTATTACATTGATATGTTGTCCTGATTCCATTTCAATTTATATTATAACACTTCAACGAGGGTGAGATAATGATGAAAAAAGGGTCTATAGTACCTACAACTTCTATGGGATACTCAAACATGAGACCTCCTATGAGACCCCCTCAAGGAAATGACCACAAGGCTGCATCCCCAGGGATAAATTCATTTTCTATTTCATTCTTTTATTCATCATAGTCATGGTAAATATACATTTCTTCTTATAGATAATTGAATATTAACCAAAATACCCTTCATTATATATATAAAAAGGAATCTAGATCATTAAAAGTGAATAACTACAATATAGAGAATCCAAAAATGGTGAACCTTCCCTCGTATACTAATTGGAAGGGACACTTTGATATATTATCAAAACTGATAGGGTTGGGGTTGAATCAGTGTTGGTAACATTATACAAATTATATCCTTTTCCTTTTACATATTGAGCATGTTAGAATCTTGATTCTTGTATTCTTTTATTCTTATCGTATGCATGTATATGAAAGTTGTAAAGGATAAGATATGTTTCTTTGATAAGGCTTATTACCTAAAATGGGTACTTAGTCCTTATAATGTATGGTGATGACTAACAGAAATATGATCTACTATAATGCGATATCCAATAACATTGGGGTGGCTAGAAGAAAATACATAGTCAGTTTGGTTACCTATATGTTATAAAGGGGAATAGAGACAATCCATCTTCAATGGAATCGTGATGACCCAGTATAAATTGAATCTCCCCAATGGTTATTTATAATAACTATGAATATTGTCTTTGTATTATTTTGTAAAGATATTTTAACACTAATAATATCTTCCAATAATTGAGGCTTCAGTTGAATTTCATAGTGCTTCTAGTTTCATCCCCTAACTTCTTTGTCACTTGGTTACATGAACTGATGTTGGAAAAAACTCTTCTTCTTCTTCAAAGTATAAAACTGAAAGATTTACCTCTTAATATTCTTATTATTCTTATTCTTCCCATTATATCAGTACCAATAAGATGAATATGTTATGGAATGATAATATCGTAATTTTTCTTTTACCAAAATGATAATCACAACTCTATTTGGTGTCTAGACAAACCTCTCTACATTCTACTAGTACATTATATTTCTAGAGTTGAAATAATCAAAAAACACATTTTTGATTATTGAATCAATGAAAGAAAATCTCATCATCATTAGAATTATTCTACCAGGAATAATATTGAATTGATATATAGAAAACTCTTTCTCTTCTCCAATATCAATGATTTGAATATAACTATGTAATGAAATCTATAAATTCATTTATATATTTTATAAAAAATTATTATTGAATCGATTATCCTTTTTTCATGGTGAAGCACATATTTATTCAAATGTGTTTCCCCAAACTTTAAATATTAATTAATTCAAGAATGATATTTCGAAAATATTATACAGTGAAAACATATGTATAATGTCTTATGATATTCTCCCTTGATTAAGTCTCCGAATATTAACATAAGTAATATGGAATAGTGTTCAGTTTTATCTTTTTACTCAATCATGTGTTGGAAATATTTTTTTCAATATTATAATAAAAACATGGGATCACATAATTAACATGATATTAATATTGAATGTGATGTTTTGACTTCATAAAACTATATAAAAGAACTCATATGAAATCTATGTAATATTTTAGATATAATAATCTAATATTTTATGTGCTATATAAAATTATCCATAAATGTGTCACATGTAATTCATGAATTCAAAATATTATACGTGTAATTTAAATGATGCGTGCTCACTTCCTTCATTATTTACCCAAAAGGTTTTATTTTATATGTCTACGTTTCTTTATTCAGGTACCTTTACACAAACATGTTTCAGTCAACGCAACATGTGATATTACACTCTCAATACGTGTGAATACACTAATAGATATTATTTCATTGTATTGTATGGTTAAATACATTAGAAACATCACAAAAAAATTGTGTGAGTAATCAACTCAAACATTGGATCATGAAAAAAGTTCGTCCTATAAGTGATGATATATGATAAAATCAAGTATACAGTATCTCAATCTCTTCAGGATTCTCTTTTGTGAATGGTTAACATATAAATTTGGTGCAGATATTATACATGAAATTAGGGTTCTTTTCAAAACTCATTCATTGAACCAGAACTGTGTGACACATAACTTATTCACATAGTAAAAAGTATCACTGATCTCATTACGTATTTGTGTTAAATAACAACATAGAATACTATATTGTGAGAAAATTAGATCTCTCCGTAGATATCGTGAATGGATGTAGCATATGTCTGGATCGGTGCCTCATAATTTATATGTATCACAATGTGCCTTCACCACTACGATTCATCAACACAAAACCCCCAATTAATTCCATGTAAAAAAAATATTTTCATTCTCGAATATCTCAACATTTATAATTATCAAACATGGGGTATATATTCAAGAATACACCAATAATAATAAATTCACTTCATACATGAGTTCGAGTTACCTCCATAAGAGAATTTGATATGGAACTTATTATTTATCAAGTAATAAAATATTGAATGAATCCATTAAGGCGACATAATGATCAACCCTAAATAGATATTTTCCTCACTAGTATCATTCTATTTGTATACATTCCATCATGAAAAGCATATCATGTATTCATGTAGGTTCATGCATTCATAATATATATATATATATATGTATATATATATTCGAAGAAGGCTTAGTTTGGTTATGGAATTCATGGTATTGAATAACTCTGTCAATCTATAAATACTAGTGAGGAATGGGTTTGAAGATGATCTTGATTTTGATCAGAAAGATGGGATTTAATCAATTGGGAGGTCCTTTTATATCCTCTTGTTTTTATTATAGAAATAGTATCTAACATACTCATCCACACCACATCAATTCCCCACATAGTTTAGGAATATTATATAATATAATTCATTCAAGTCTGGCTATATGCTTCAAACCAAGTACCAATCATGGGCCCCCATTTTCTTGCCAACCCTTAGAATAGTCTACTAACTATACACGCTAACCAGCATACTTTCTTACCAATTCATTCTAAAATAGGCACTTATCATCCTCTCTACTCCCATATCAAATTGGTTTGGAAACTAGGCTGAGTTCCCCCCACTTGGTTAACCCTAGGTTCCCAATAATATGGTTGAGGGACTCCTTAATTGTTATATGTAATGCTAGCCCTATTTTTTAGTGAAATACCTCATAAAAAAAGATTCTAAATTTTCCACATGTCCCGTAAAAAATCTGAATTCCAAAAAATACTACTCAAGAAAACCTCATACAAAATATTTCTTGCACTTAACCTCTTGCATGGTCCTTATGAAAAAATTAAATATTCCATGATATTATTCTTCAATATGCACAATAATATTTTTTCATTATCTTATTCTATTATTTTTCATGAAAATAATTATTTTCTTGATCTTAATAGTAATCATTTAATTTTTTAATAACAAATACAAATAAATCATCATCACCAGCTCACATATATAAAAATCATCATCAATATTTTAAGAATGCATGACCTATCAATGAAATAGTAACATATGTCTTCTAAACATTTTAATAGTTAAAAAATCATCATTATTTATAATTCCCATCATTCATTCTCTCTTACAAACATGCATGTATTTAATAACAATCTTATAAAATTAAATAAACTTATTTTATTCTTATACGAATTGGTTTAACCACTACCATGATCATTTTATTTTCCATCTGGATGCATATTACCTAACATAACACATAATAATTATTCTTATATTTCATAAGACATTTCCTTATTTGAAATTTTACAACTCCCATCTAAAATCAAAACATTATTTTCTTACATTAATATTTATTCACAGAATTATTCCCATATTCCTTCCACATTGATCTATTTTTATCTTTTTTTCATGATATAAGTTATCTGTAGAAAAATCCATTTATAATTTCTCGGCATTGACAAAATGTTTCTCATTTATTTTAAATTCATTAGATGAAAAATATCATCAGTACCTTTGAATAAATCTATAATAAAATTGATTAATTTTTTTATTATGATCTCAAATACAATGTGGTGTGTACCATTCCCATTGGGTAAAATTTTCTTCATATTCATCATATGTATATTCCTCCTTCTATATCAAGTCTATGAATTAATTTTTCATTACTAATCTAACTAACATAAAAATAATTCATAAGGAAAATATTAACAAATGTGTTCTATTAAAAGGAGTAAATATATTATCTTTCTATATAATTTTTAAACTATTTTACCAATTTTGATTTTATTCCCACTAAAAATTGTAAATATAAAGGGTTTCCTTTAAATGATCAAAATATTCGATGAATTAAAATATCATTTCTAAACCTTTTTTTATTTATAATCTTTCATTGAGTTAGAATATTCACCGAATAATGGACGGTTTTGTCTTATAAATTGACCCATTGTCGAAATGTTCTTATGTAGTATATCATGATACTATATAGAATGAATTACACCGAAATTTATAGCTTATTTATACTAATCCATCATATAAAAAACTACTTAATTACAATTAAAACTCTTCCTATTTTAATATTTCGAACGTATATTGTTCTCTCGGTGCCTTCACACTTAAACTTATTGATTTACTATAAAGAAAACCATTATAAATATAAATAGTTTAAATCATTCAACATGGAAATATATAAATTATATAACATAACAAAAATAAATTATCAATTATTAAGGGTATTTACATATATTATCCCAACCATTAAAATTATCTAAACCATTTCTCTGATACCAATTATAATGACCAAACATTAAAATTCTTCCTAATTGATATGTTAAAAAATAAATAATTTTTTTAATTCCATTATTACATTTAGGTTAAGGGTTTTAAATAATTATTTTATAACCCTCATATAAATAAAAACTTCATCACTATTTCTATGGCATCAAATAGTAACAAATTTTTCTACAATACAAAACATTTCAAACAAAGAAATTTTTTTCTAGAGATATCTTAAAATTTTCTATATAGTCTTCATAATCTTCTATCATCAATCTTAAAACCGTGTGAATAAATTTTAAAAATATTAATGAGAAAAACATATATCATTAGGGGAAATAAATATAAATAAATAAACCAATTTGTCTAATAATACTCTTGAAAATCATCTCCATTCCATGAAATATTGAACTGAAAATAGACATGTCATACCTAATAAATCATCATCTACGCCAAAATATTTTGACAAAAAATTTCATATTTAATATTGAAGGAAATAATGAAACTCATAATGGATAATTTGGAATCACTAAATCCCCATAAAAGTTTATACATTTCACCTATAATAAATATCAAAAAATTCCCTTTTAAACTCAAACTCGTAAACTTAAATTGTGATTTCCTAAAATTTCCCTGAAACACCATAAAAATTATATATAAATAAAATATGTAACATTCAACATTGTCTTAATATATATAATATTATTAATATTAAAAAATAGATTAACAAACATATTAAATTATAATAATCAATTCAGAAAAACATATGTAGTTAACATCGTCCCATTAGACGGTGAATTAGAGAGCTATATCGAGGTCAAATATCATTATAAGCTTTATTAGGCTCAAGAACCATCATAAAAAATTCCAAATTTACAAAGCATAATCATAATAAATAAAATCATTTACTTCTATTATTATGTTTAACAAAATATAATTTTCACCCATAAGAAAAAAAATTGCATATTGTTATATCCAATCTATTTTAAAACCCATTTTGAAAATAAATAAATCAATGGTTAGAGATGGTTTTATTGAAAAAATCATGAATTATTGTAAAATAATCCCATCAAAAAATTACCATAATAGGGGAAGTAATATCCATTAATTCTAAATATTTTCAAACTAAACATAACTTTTCATTTTTGTAAAAAACAATTATTATAGATTATGTACAATATTCATTTTAAAAACCATGAAATAAATAAAAGTAGAACAATTTTATATTTATAATTCATTCATGAAAAAATATTTGTGCCTATATAATTATTCATTGAATATGGAGATGGAGGAAAAATATTAAGAATATAAATATTTAAAACAACTTAAATGGATTTTTAAGGAAAGCTTTCTCTTATATATATCTCGTATCATCATGTAATTTATTTATCTACTTGAATAATAAATTTTATTAGCTGTTTAATTAGTTAAGAAATTTTTTGAATTTTATCATTCCTTTTGTTATTCATATTAACATTTTATACTAACTGAAAAAATAAATTATGTTCATGTTGGAGGTTCTGAATATTTTTGGCTCAGTATCCCAAAATAACATTGGGAAGTTGATTATAGTAAATAAGGTCATTATTACATAATTTCAATAATAATAAACATGAAATAGTAAACTTTTAATTAAATTTTTGTATTTTTAAAACTAATCATAAAAGGTTGTTATAAAAAATTACAATGGTACAATTATGGAGACGATTGGTCATTCGTACGCATGAGAAACATTTTTATTTTTCAAAGAACATAAGTTAATAATGGTAAATATAATATTATATTTATAAAAATTATATTATATCACAAATATCATATTTTTTTCTCTAAATACACTTATATGTTGTATCCATGTGATTTTCTAATGGAAAACTAATCATATCACTTTGTGGAGGTGGTAATCCACACCTACACCCAAACTACACTATAATTTTTCAATTGATGGAAATGTTAGAAAGAAGATGATAAATTGTAATTAAATAATGATATATATTACATAAATAACATATATTTAAATTAAATATATCATTACAACCATCCCTGGGATTTCGTGATGACAAATAATTTACATCAGTTCGTGAGGCTGTAGTCCGCAAAACACACAAATGATGTTTTCTAATCCCATTTGATGGAAGAGGGAGAAGTATGTAGTTATAACATTTACATGAAAACTTCTCAGTATAAGTAATATAATTTTTTTATTTTTTTATAATGTTTGAGGAATATTAGAAGGATATATAAGAATAAATAAAATGAAAAGACATTGTTAGGAACTATACATGTTTTTCGGAAAACCTATTTAGGTTTAAACATAAATCTTTCCTAGGATAGTTTTTTTTGTAAAAATAGGGCATTTAAGATATCATTTAGGATTTAATTATTGGATTATGGTAGGTATTATCTTATTAAAAATTATCTTTATTTTTTCATATTATAGTATAGGCGTGTCCTTTTATAATATGGAGAGAAGAAACACTTGGAATTTTTACAATGAGTAAAATATATTTCTATATTAATAAAAAAATAGATAAATAATAGACACTTTTCACATATTCTATGATATATATTTTAATTATTTTTAGAAAATAAAATTTATACCAATTTATAGGTTATGTTTACAATTATTATTTACTTTTATCCTATAATGAACCTTATATAACCATATAAGTTGTAACATATTTTAACTATTATTACTATTCATTATGACCCAATGTTATGTTTACCATATTAACTAATATTAATTATAATTAATTTGAACACAAAATATATATTTTAAAATTCTATTTTTAGATGTTTTATGATCTAATTTAAAATTAACCAAAAAAAATATGATGAACAATAGTTTTTTTAGAAGAATTATTTTCTAAGTAGAAATTTTTTTATACAAAATAAATGAATAAATGTATTTATAAAAAAAATAATTAGAATTTTAAAAATATAAATATCCTAATAATTATTCAAACCATATTTATGAAAAATATAAATTTATAAATTCATGAAAGGAAAATATAGTTTTCAATAAAACTCATTCATTTTCACTATTCATTTAAAAATAACACATCATATAAAATTATCACAAATTAATCCTAATATAATTTTGACTTGATGAATTAAACCATGAAAGTTTTTTATAAAAATAATATAATTTTAAAATTACGTTTTTAAATAAATCCATGTAATTTTTGCATACCATATTTGGTTAGAAATAATGTTTCATTTCTTTTTGACTAATAAATTTAAAAATATTATTATAATAAATATAACACTCTTAAATATAATTAATAAATTTTAATATTGAATACAAATAATTTAACTTAATAATTACTTGGTTTTTTACAATGATTGAATTTTTTTACTTGAAATAGAATAATACATGGTCATGGAAATCATTTTAAAAAATTTTGAGACTCAACATTGGAGAGACATAATTTATAATTATTTTAAATTCTATTAAATAGTATATAAATTTTAATGTTTTCTCTATATCACACTATTATTAAATGTGTCCCATATAATGATAAAGAGTTTATTTTTAATAACCCAAATCCATTATCCCAGATTCACTGGTTACTTTACAACATCAGCACAAAATATCTTCTCATGGTATTAAATAATTTTATAGCCTTAAGAGAAAAAATGGATACATGATTCTCACATTTCCTTAAAATGCATATAATAAAACATACAACTATATTCATAGAATTTATATTTATTCTATTATATCTTAAGAATCATTGATAGTTCATTTCATCATACAATAGGTAAAATAAAACATAATAATTTATTGGATAAAATTCTTAGTAAAGTAAGGTGTACAATAGAAGCTATCGTAGAATAAATATAACATTAATAATATATAAGAGATAAAAATAATAAAATAATCAATATTACTAATCTCTTTAAAGGGGAATATATCTATCATTGACATAATAACAAAAATAATCAGATATATAATAATAAATGATTTCATGATTATATAATTCATAATTTTGGGCGTCATAATATTTCTACCAAGGCTTGTACCAAGACTTAAAATATAAATAGTTAAGGAATATTACTGATATTCAGTTTAGTTTTTCCCATGAGACCAATCAATGCATTCAGGGGTTATAAATGGTCCTATCTATAAACTACTAACTCGACCACATTCACTATATAAATAAAATGAAAACAAACACAATAAAAAATCGTTATAGACATTAATATTAAAAAAATTCAATATAAAATTTCAATAGATTCCCCCTTCAATAATTATAAAAAAATTATCATAATATATCTAGCGAAATATGGTGGATGGTATCATTATGTTATCTACCAAATAAATTATAACAATCATTATAGTATAATGAAATATATGAAAAATAACATTAACATAACATTCGATCCATTCTATAAAAACATAAGAAAAAAATACTATTATTGTGATAGAATCTTAAATAGTATATCCCTTAATACTGATAAAGCGTTTTATTAAAAAATAAATATAGAATATTTTAAAGTAAACAACAATTAATATAACTTTCATGATAGTGGGAAATTCCTTTAATGTGGAAAATGATTATATAATGATTCTTTTCTCTCCACTGGTAAAAACCCATTTCAAACCTAAATAAATATTCCTTTTAAAAATTTGAAAACAAATTCAAATATATTTTAAAATCCCCTCACAAATCATTAAGTTATTGTAATTTTTTTTGGAAAACTCTATGAGAAAACCAACATGGAGAAGAATGATTCCCTACCAAATGGATAAATACATTCAGTTTTCCTTAAAAACATTTTCTAATTCATCTTATCATAAAAAGAGAGGAATTTTGGACGAAAAAAATGAAACATTAAGTTAAATATATTATAAAAAAATTGTATGTGTTTTTAATATAAATTTCATATAAATCTTGAAATATAAACATAGACATAAAAATCCAACATTAAAATTTGATTTAGGAATAATCCCCTTTATTGGATTTTTTATTGGTCGAACAATTTCTATATTATGATATTATAAACATATATCTGTTAGTATATTGGTTATGATAATTTTTCTAGTTTTTCACCTTATTTAGTTCATGTTTATTTCAATTTTTTTCCATGTTTTATATTGATACAAAATTGGTTAAGTTCATTTAAGTGTTTTTCTTGTTATTTAGTTCATAATCCCAAAACAATATTGGTTGGTAAATCATGGTCATAGGGGTCATTGATCAATAATCACCATATTATTAGTAATGAAATTGTAAATATATTTATACGTTAAATAAAATTTTATATCCAAGCATTAATGGAGGTTGGTGGAAATGAAAAATTCACTCCATAGTGATGGAAGTTTACACAAAAACATGAACATATTTTCCATTTTTATATTGAATTAATAAATTGTGAATAGGTAAAGGGTAAAAATAATATATTATAATAATATTATTTATATAATATTTATTCATTAAATCCATATTTATTACAACTTATATAAAGTACAAGTGGAAAAAATTGCATCACTTTTTATGGGTGGTAGACCACACAAAAACACTAGTGATGGTATCAGTTTCTCACAGATTGATGCGTAAAAATATAGATAATAATTTAAAAGAATAAAATAAACATTTTTTCCTAATAATATTATGTATTCACCGAATTTTTTTTAAAAAATTTAGTGTCATGAAGTGATAAAAATCCAAATACATCACTTTGAGAAGATGATAGTCAACACGTATTCCTGAGTGATATTTTCAATTCCAATAGGTTGGAAAAGGGTATCAAAATTGTTTTACCATAATGATATCAAAATATAAAAATAATTGAGATAATTATTTTATTATATCTTCATGGTTTTGACAGGTTCTATATAGAGTGAAAAATACACAAACATAAAATTACTCATCTAAGAGTTACAACTCTTTCATGGGTAATGTCATTTTAGAAGCACATTAATGATTATTTGGATGGTATTTTGGTGACACATAGACCTCCTTGATGTGTGTAGGATTATGAGATAATTACATGGGATGTAATTTTTCATGATAAGGGGATTAAAATGTTTGAATATGTGATAAGATTATGTGTCCTTTTATAATTGAGTGGAGTTGCACAATTTAAAATTAATTTACCGTTAAATTAATATAAATTTATTACTTCGAGGAAAAGGAATTGACATAGTTAAAATATTGGATGATTATTAGTCGAAAAAAATCATTTAATCAAATTTTAAATGTTTTTAGTATATTTCAATCCTAGTATCTTATTTTTTACCCCCTTGCTAAATATTATATGTGTTATTATGTTGATAAATGTTTACCAAGTTACTATAAATTGTAACTAAATGTTAAATTAAACTAATAAAAAAAATTAACCACCATGATTCTAATTATGGAATCCATTTTATATTATTAAATTTCAATAATTAAGAAAAAATATATATTAAATCATGTATGTGTTTCATGGTGAATTTTTTTTAGACAAATGTAATTTTAAAGAGAAATTTTATTTTGTAAAAAATAATGGTAAATTATTGACTAATTTTTTTTTATTTTATTATATTCTTTATAAGGAGACTAATGTGAATTTTAAACCTAACCAAAATATAAGATAAAATCTTGTTAATATATGATTATAATAAAAATATATATATATATTTTTATTTTAATAAAACATCACATGGATATAAAAAATATTTATCATATATTAATATGTAAAATATTATTTTTTTTAAATGCAATATATTAATTAAAACTATATTATTGGTAATTAAAAAAAGGTTTCATAAAATTTTAAGTTATTATTTTATCATAATGATGTTGTAAAATTGACAATAATTGAAAAATTGGTATTTTTAATTGTACTTCTCAAAATAAACACATTCTAAAAAAACCATTAATTTAAACTAAATCAATCAAAATAGAATAGTTTAAAAAAATTAAAATTTATGAAATTAAAATTATATCATCAATAAATTATTTTTTAAAATTAAATCTAGAATAAATTCTATTTCTAAAAAATAGAATGTTTGTAACAAAATTTTTAGTTTACCTTTCAAATAATGTACACAGATATTACTTTCTCCCAAATTATATAATATATTCCTTTTAATTTTGTTAAACATTAGTTCCTAAAAAATGGGTAACCCTACCTTGTATCTTCTTCAAGATCCCACATTTCCTCATTTGGTATATGATTTATCTAAATAACCTTCACCATACATGTTTTCTAATTCGGAAGCACTTTTGTAACTTCCCAACTTGAATCACTGGGTTTGAGTTGGAATGTCAAATGACCTCAATCAGGTATCCCCATATGAAAGAGGTTACTGAGAAGAAGTAATGGTCTGATTCTGTAGGTGGGGAAACTGTACCCTCAATATCATGTCATAGGATTAGTAATAAAAAATAAACAATATAATAACTAATTTGATAAAACAGGTTGATAATTTTAGATGTCATAAATGTAATTTAATTAAAGAGTATCCCGTAAGTGAAATCATGAAATATATATATAAATAAGATATTGTAAATAAATATAATACATATCCACTAGATTATGTCCCATTGTTCAACTATCTCTACATTTCTTGGCTCAGCTATCAATCCCAAGGCCCTATCCCATCACCAGATCCCCCATGAAATATATTAGCACATCAAAATGACCGAGTAGGGTGTAAGTGAAATCCTCAGTATGATACCACCAATTCATCCTTAAAATTATGTACTCAAGTATACAAGTGTATTCCATAATAAAATAAATGAGTAACCATCATTGTAACACACAATCCAAAACTGAGAAGTTGGGAAATAACCAAGATGCCATACCCCCCCCCCTCAGTCATACCTACTTTAGCTCTATGTCAGATGTGTAATCATGGTGTCCAGAGAATCAATGATTATCCCATTTTCTGTTAAATCATTCTACTTGACATCATGTGATAATGAAACTCATAATCAATGCTCATCATGAAGATTATGTTCATGGTATATTATAGGGAATGAGAGCTAATCAGCCTCCCTTATTCATCCAATGACATACTAGGGATCATGATCTATCAACACCCCTTTATATTTGAGGAATATATTATGGATCAAGTGCAAGTCAAAATCACTTTTTATCAAGTAATATTATATGTATCAAGAGAGAATTATAATCCCTTCTCTATTTGGGGAATACTTTGGATTGAGAGATAATCATCATCCCTTAGTCATTGAGTGCATCACACCACATCCCTAAGGAATAGTTGTATCCCTTTATTGTGCATAGGTCCATTATCATCATTATCGCTATCCTTGTGCACTACCCCCCCAATGTATTACATTCCATGATGCTCCAAATGGGTTTGGTTCCACAAAAACTTCATCAATGTATACACAGTATGGTAGGATAAACAAGAAACCGTAACATATCATCATTAGAAATGTAAAACACACAATACATATGATTACCAAAAAATAGGAAAAATATGTTACTAAGTACACATGAAATCAGCTGTAACATTTGTTTTTAAAGTATACTCCCTCATAATCTATCATGGTCAACAAAAAATTTCTACTCATAATCATATTAATGGAAACACGTGTAAACAAACAAAAAAGGTGAAGAAATTACTACATCAAAATGACGCTTACATATAATAGCTAAAATAATAGTAGACAAGATCACCTCTTCATAGACAAAATATAAGAGCATCGACATGCGATGTTCATCAAGGGTTCCTATAAAAAAACACCTAGTTTATTTCAAAATGAAATAATATATCAAACACTATTATAATTTATCTCTCCTGAATAATTTTGAATTATTAATAAAATTTTCACATGTGATTATAATTTATAGTCATCAATTTATTTTTTAAATTATCACATGATATGATAATATATAATTCCCCAAATATCATTTTAATTATCACATGAAATGTTAATTTATAATTTTAGAATTATCATTTAAATTATCACATGAGATGATAATTAATGATTTTAAAATTTACCATTTAAATCATCATGTATGATGATATTTTATAATTCTTATATATTCATTTAAATTATCATGTGTTATGATAATTTATCATTCAAAAATTATTATTTAAATTATTTCATGATATTATTGTTGAAAATTTTCATATAATCATTTAAATTGTCAAATGTGATGTCAATTTATAGACTTCAAATTTAACAAATAATTGTCATTTTTGGTGAAAATTTATAATTATCAAATTATTATTATATTATCACATATGAAGATAAGTGATAATTTTTTAATTATCATAAAAATTTACACTTGGGATGATAATTTATAATTTTCAAAGTTATCATTTAAATTATCAAGTTCGATAATAATATATAACTTCTCAAGTTCTCATTTAAATACTATGCATTTGGTCTCAATTATCCCTCAATAATTTATTATATATTAATTTATTAAATTTAAAATTCTTGAATACGTTAGATAGTAAGAGAAAAAAAATTTATAGGGAATAAAAATAAAGAAAATGAAATTAAAACCAAAAAGAAAACCTTGCCTTATAGTGGTTGGACAAAGAGGAGGAATATATACCTGCCAATAAGATGTTAGTATAATTTCTAGATTACACCGAATATAGTTCAAAGTTTCTCAAACAGAAATGAATTTACTAATAACCTAAACGAAATTATTTAACAATTTTAATCCCCCAAAACCCTTTAATTGTCTCTATTATAAAATAGACCAAATGAAAACCCCATTTCAAAACAATTTTTAACCAATTGTTGATTGATGAGTGGTTTAATTCATCCCATAACGATGGTTATAAGTTTTTAAATGACCAAAACGTTATATTATTGGGATTTGAAAACACCCATGTCATTTTAATAGAGGATACAACATTTGGGAGGGATACTGAAAAATGATTTTTATTTTAATTAAATAAAAAATCATTATTATTTAATTTAATTAAAAAATAAATATATTTTTTTGGCGACCTGACTGAAATCTCATTGCATGTAAAAGGTTTACACTACCTAGGGTAATACCATGATCTTGGATCCATATATGGACACATATATGTCAAACAAAGCACCTTTTGAGAGATAATAATTATTTTATAAGAAAAATAGAATTAAATGGTTATTTAAATTAAAATCATTTTTATCATGATTAATATTTTCAAACACCTGCCCCGCATAAAATTTATACCCTTCCATTGAAAAAACCTGTATTATATACCTAATTGTGGTATAAGACATTCCGAATGATGTTTCATTTGATATATAATATATTATTTCAAAATATAATAATATAATAAAAATTATTAAATAATTTATTTTTGCAAGTGAGCTTTCCCAATATCCGGTTCATATAATTGTTTTACCCCTCCTTTGGAAAATCCCAAAATCCAAACCCAATATAAATATCATATTCCACATTACATTCAATATTTATGTGTTATTAAATTATTATAAAAAAATTAAATAACTTCTTCTTGAGAGAGAATAATGTAAATTTTTTATGCCTTTAATTTAAATACCCTTCCTAGGGTAAACACCACGCTTCGAATGTTATAATGGTATCATATTTTTCATACGATGCACCTTATTTGAGTTATTAAATTATTTTGAATAAATCACTCACATGTAAAATAATATGGTTAATATTTGTACACTTTCTACACCGATGATTTATTAGCTTCACAATCTCTTACTAACATAGCATAGGACCCTAAAAATATTCAATTGAGTATTCCAATGTGTTAAAAGGACATTTATAGATATGAAAATCTAATATTACATTTATTATGTCAATATCATTGTAATTTTATTTTCTTCATAGAAAAGAGGTATAATTTGTCAAAAAGAGTTTTTTTTATTTGTAAAAATTTCAGAATATTACACCAATTTTTAGAGTGTTAGGAATTTGAAGAAGCTCTTCGTTATAATATATGTCAAGAAGTAAATATTTTCCATAATTGTTGACTATATAAATTATATTTAACATTTATTTATTTAATAAATAATCTTTAATAATGTCAGGTGCCTTCGAGTAGTCAGGTGGCATAGAAAATCAATTATCCACAACATTAATTCTATCTAAAATTTCAAAATCCCCTATATACCTAGGTCGTAAATTATCCTTTTTTACTAAATATTATTACCCACTTCCATGAAAACACATTTAAGACTATAATATCCCCCTCATTAAATTCCAATATTATCCTTCGATTATTAAAATATCTCTTTTGCCTATATTGATCTTATTTGATATGATTATGGATAGTCCTTGCTTTCATTGTTGATTCTTCGATAAGTTCTAAGAAAACAAACATCCTTTCCTAAGTTTATTTCAATCATATTGGAATATGAAATCTCCTTTGATATAATGATTAATAGACAACAATCTAGAATCTTAAATTGAATTTGTTGTTGTACACATATTCTACCAATGGTAGTTATCAGTCACACATGACTTGAAATTCATGTGATGAAGATAAAAAATAAATATATGAGTAGAAATACTCCTTTCAAACATCCAATCAGGTTAAGAATGATAGGCGGTGATCCAAATTATCTCATTATTAGGTGCCTTTTAAATACTCTTTTGATGTTTTTATGTGAACTTAAGGTCTCATTCAGATATAATTGATAGATTCAAACAACGAAGTCTCATAAAATCATTAATGTTGAAGTGATAAAGGTATTCAATGAGTAGATCTTGAATTTATTCATGGAAATTTAGAGAAATGGTAAGGAAATCAATATTGAAACATATTGAATCATTAATACTAATAGTTTATGGAATTCTAGTGAAAAAGCATCTAATAATAATGTAAAAAATTTATATTTTTATAGGAAGAAGTTGTATGACTCCAATAAAATGTTGTATTTTATTCTTTAACTATTGGAAAACTAAAAATATAGGCACGTAGTCTACAATTTCCCAGTTCATAACACACCACCTAAAATATTCTCTCAAATACATGTATATCATTATACTACCATGGTGTACCGATAAATTTGATGTATGTACTTTATCTTGTAGCACTATTTTCAAATTTGGAACAGATGGAACATAAAACCTCTTGTTTAATATTAACACATCAACTTTATACTGGATGTATAAAATTTCACACCATTTTCTACTTAAAAAGTCAATTATATGTCTCTTTCATCCTACTAGGATATCTCTATCTTTTCCAATAAATAAGTTTTAGAAATTTATTGAAAAAATAATTTTGTCTCAACTTACCAAGAAATTTTTGCATTCAACTTTATTAAATACCAAAATATATAATCCTAGATAACCCTCATCATATTTATAACTCCATGTCCCTCCCACTCAATATGTAAACTGCCTTATTTTCTATCCAAGGATGGTAGTGTGTCTAGAAATCTTTTTACTTGAATAGTTTTAACCATCTTCTTTACCTTATTTTCAACTCTTTTCTGATTGAATTTGTACTTAAAACATTCATGGCCTATATATATACAACATATTACCCCATATAGATAATGAATTCATATCATCAAGATAAATATTATAGTTTCTCTCTTAAGATCATTTCAGGGATAGTTTTCTTTTTGGATATTCTATTTCATGAATTCATAATCAACCACTCTATTATCATTTAAAAGGACACAACCAAATCCATTATTCGAAGAATAATTGAATTTTATAATGATTTAATTTCTAGATAGTAAATTCTATACCATTATATTAACCAATCTCATATTTATCTCTTAAATACTCTCTCAGAATGCCCCTAACCATAGGAATTTATCCCCTTTACGAGTCAATATGGTTAACAAGTTATTAAATATGGAATGTTTTTGAACAAACTATTTATAATAACCCAGTTGAATAAGGAAACTATGTATCTTAGTTACATTTTTTGGTATATTTTATTTGTTTAATATCATTTTCATTGAAATCATGACATATATTCCATATATAGAGATAATATGTCCATTTAAAGATACTTCTTGGATTGAGAATTCACAGTTAAAAAATGTCCCATAAAATTCATTTTCTCTAACAGTCTCAAGATTTATTTTGATGTGATTCTCATGCACATTATAGATTCTTGAATATATAAAGATATCATCAATGAATACCACCCAAAAGTTAAATAGTAAATCCTAGAATACACTATACATTAAATCATTAAAAATAGAAGTAGAATTAGTCAATATAAAGGGAATTAAATCAAATTCACAGTGTCTATAACATGAATAGAATATCATCCTTGATATATCCTCCATTTTCATCATAAATTTATGATACCTTCAGTGAATAATGATCATTAAAAAGTATTTATGTCCTTGATACGGATTAAAAAATATATCAATTTATAGAAAATGACACATATTATTTATAAGAATGACATTTATCTCCCAATAACTGATGAAAATCCTAATAAAACCATCTATCATCTTCCATAATATAATATGTCCTCTACAGGGTGAAACAATGGGTTCTATAAGCCCTTTATCATATAACTCCTATAGTTATTTCTTCAACTCTAATAATTCCACTAGAGAAATTTTATTGAGAGTATTGGATATAATTCTTTAATCACAAATGTGTTCAATAAAAAATATACTTAAAACTCAGTTTCATATTAAAATATGTTTTTAGGAAAATCAGAAATTTATTTCTCAAAAATTGGTACAACCTCTATCCTTAAGATGTCTTTCCTACAAAAATATATAATTTTAACTTCCTATACTCCTAGAATTTCATTAATGTGAGATACTAGAGGTGGATCTATAAAATATTTTGAAAATGAAGTTTCTCCCTTAAAAATAATATTCTATACTGCCTTTATAAAAAGTAATCTAATGATCTTAGTAATAAATTCATTATTTATACTAATAATTCCCATAAAAGAAAGGATTATATTAAAATCAGTCATAAATTTGCAAATAAAATATATAACAATAAATTATTAATGAATCTGATTTGAGAATTATCTATATATCCTTATTACTATAATATTTATATTATGTTTCTTAATGGAAAATTCATTACCTAATGTTATATATCACGACATAATTTACTCAAAAAACCATGTAAAATATAATTGTGTGCCTAGATCTAGGATCCAAAAAATAATTTTCTAAATAGGATTTTATTATTAACGTGTTTACAATCATGTCATTTGGAATATCTACCCTATCTATAATATCTAACAATCTTGGGTTTTCACCCCCTGACATTTTACAGGTAAATTCTCTTGATTCATTTGTAATTCATTTGAATAGTTCTACATATCATTACAGTTGAAGCATCAGACAATGAAGACTCTCTATTTCCAGTATATTCATATGTTTAGTGGTATTTCCATCCATACATAATGAAAAATTATATTCCATTATAGCATATTCCATGATGTTTCTTTTCAAAAACTATTAAATATTTAAAATTAAACACTTCTGTCAATCTGTTATACTATTTTACATTTTATAGTGTACCGATATACATACTAATTTTCATGGTTTCCCTAGATAACAAAAGATATTCATAATTCATCCTATTTCTTTATACCAATTGATATTATAACCTCATACACTGAAAAATGTCGAGAGACTAATTCCCTTCAAATGATAGGTTTTATCACATTAAATAAGAAATTAGTCATACTTATTATATTATATACATAATTCACAGTATTATTTTCTAACCTTGTAAATTTGTATTCATATTTAGAATTTTTTTTTGCTCATTTATTTTCCTTGGATCTATGAATATTAGTTTCAAATTAGATCATTCATTGTGGTTAAATTATTTTTTGAATTATAACTCCTTCAAAAAAATTCTATTTCAAACTCTCTATATCATCTAGATCATTAGTATTCTAGATAAATGACAACTATTTATAAATATGTCTCATTTCATGATAGATTAGAATAATGAATTTAAATTTTTCACCAAACCCCCAAGAAATTAATATATTATCTAGGTACATGATCTATTTTTTATATTTTATGGTATTATTAGTCTCATTGAATGATAGAGTTTTTTTCTACATGATGTGGTCTAAAATTGATGTACCATGTGGGGAAAAGTAGGTTGCACTATATGGGAATGATAATTGGTCATGATATTACTAAATTAACCTTATATAGTTATAATCCACTCATATCCAACACCATCATCATTGAATTCATTTACATGATCATGATAGAAGTCCCCATATAAGATGAGGGTCTCTATGGGGTTTTAGTTCATTCAACCTGGTTCAATTTCCAAAAAATTACATAAAATGAATTCATTCATAACATGAAGAATATTGAATCATAAAAAATGCTTACTATTTCAGTAAAATACTAGATATGTTTTTATTTATTATATTAATGCCTTTTCATATTTTTATTTTCAGATCATGATACTCTTTTCAATATATGTTTCCCATGTTTCCTACTAAACTTCATCGAATATCAGTTATAACGACCCATACTTTACATACATTGTTATTACATCAGAATTGAAGCACACTTATTACAACATATAACAAAACCCGGAAAGGACCGTATAGGTATAGTGTCTTTAGAAACTGGGAATCATAAACAACAGGTTCATAAAGTTTCTACACTATCTCCCATTTATTTCATCATATCTATAGTCCCTTTTGGGATATATTACATAATAACCTTCTTCCTGACCCGGGGAAAGAAAACATACAAAAGGGTGAGCTCAAATTCTCAATAAGGGTAATCAAAAGAAATATCAGTCACCTCATATTCATAAGAACATAACATTTTGGAAATCTTAACCTGCAAAAGAGAGCATAATTTCATAACATGGGATAAATCATAGTAGTGAAATGAAATCCCAATAATCATAACATAAAACATGAAACATTGTGGAATACACACATAATCATAGAGAATCATTTCTTATTAGTCAAGACTCATTGTCAAGACTATCTTAGTGGACAAAGCCCATTTCTGAACCAAGTTCACTCCTCGTTTCAGTCTTGTTTCACTGAACCGGTTTAACCTACCGTTCCAGCCATGTATATCTCATGAGATATAAAATCTTTACCCAATGCATTGGATGGAGATATAGGTCCCACACATCTCATAATGATACCATTTTTATGTGTTCCACAAAATCATAAACAATGCATCATAGCATAACCCATGTAATAAAAATGGGATTCTTAAACAACATGACATCATAAAACAATTTATATAAGAGAAAGAAATTCATAAAAATAACTCTATCACAATATAATCAAATCAATTTAATAATAGGGATAGAAACAGAACTCTATATTATCTTAGATGGAAAATAATTTTGATAAAACAATTGAACTCCATTCTTGAGGAAAATATCCTTTCTACTTCAAAAACATTTTCATTTATTAACATGTCATACAATTTTAAACTAAAAGAAGTTGATTAAATATGAACTTGAAAACTAGTAATGTATGCTTCTTGGAAATAATGTTTTAAAAATCCATTCATGCCGTATAAGTTAAAAAAACATTCTTTCCGTACTTTTGTCGGAAAAGTCAAAAAGTACCTCGTACGAAAAATGACAAAAGATTCTTTTTATAACATTTACTAATAACATACAGAAGGGTAAAATTGGATTTAAAAAACTTTAGGTGGATGGAAACAATATTACATATTGAGGAAACGTGGATGTGGATGATAAAATACACCCCAGTAAATACCAAAGTATAAACAATCTCGGATAAAATGAGAATGTGATATTTTCCCTTACCTTAGGTCCAATTTGCTTCATATGTGTCCGAACCTCCTGTATAATGATTTAAATAATGTTATTGACTTATTACATAATCATACTTATTTTTATGATATCATATATGGTCATATTCTTAGCTTCTTATTAGTAATATTTCATTACTACTTGTTATTCGTGTGTTTATTACGTTTTGTTCTTATGCGTGTTTTGTCGAATAAATTCTTATTTTTCCTTTTAGGTTATAGATACCTTATTTCCATAATGGTATTAGTGTAATATATATCATATTCATTCATTAAATTCATTTATATAATCATTATGCAATGAAGATCATGTAGAACCAGTCGCATCACATCGTGGAGACGGTATTCCGTACGTACGCACGAGCGATGATATCATTCCCATGATTGTGGAATTGTATTGGAGTGTATATATACTATTTCAGAATCAATATCACTTTACAATAATAATATATAGTCATTATTTACACCATTATACCCATCCAAGTAAGGTGGTGGTGGAAAATAGATTACACCACGGCGTGGAGAAGGTATTTCGTACGTATGCACGCGCAGAGATTTAGTTTCTCGTAGGATGGATAGATGGTGAAATAGGGTTGTGTCATACTTATAATAACATATTAGTATATGAGTGATACTGATGTTATTACTTCGTAATGAAAAAACTAAAGAAGAAGAAGTGGAAGAATAAATAAAGATGAAAGAATCGGTAACAGACATTACCTCTTCTTTGAAGCGCTTCTTTGAGACCTCCTTTTAGGGCACTAAAATTGGTCTTTGAAGAAGACCAGGACCTCTAGGATGTCTATAGGGAAGTGTAGAGAAGGAATATTCAGGGGTTGGATGAGCTTTAAATCCCAAAGTGGTGTGAGGAAGAGAGGGAGGAGGTGTCCTTTTATAAGGGAGGAGAGGGGCACCTTTGGAATAACTAAAACTATTATTTTATTATAAAATCAAATTCGGTTTTTAATTGCTCCAAATTGAAATATTTAGAATATAAGGTGGGTATGGGTATAAATACTTTCATCCAATAGAATTTAGACAATTTTAGGTATCAATTTTAACCTTATCATTTAGATTTAACTTTAAGTTAGATAATTTAACTTTTACCGTGTCTTCTTGTTTTCTTACACTATAAGGTTAATAAACATACTATATCAAGACAAAAGAACCCCAAGATGTTTATAATTAATATATATAACCTTATCTAAGTCATTTGGACGAACCTTAGATTTTTAGGAATAAAATAAAAATTAATAATATAATATTTGTTTTAAAAACTATTTTTTGTCAATTTTGACACTATTTAGTAATTGATTTTTGTAAAAAACATAACAGAATGATTAGTTCGAAACAAGTTAATTAAATCAATAATAACATGTCATATTAATCTATTAAATTAGTTTAATTCATAAAAAGTCTCAAATTACATTTATTTGGGTATTTATAACATCAATTATGTCAATATTTCATTAATAAGATAATTACTACATCATCGTTGTGTCATAAATAAATTAAATTATTTAATGTCTAAAAATTACAAATAAAATACCATTATGTAGGAAATGTTTATAGACTTCTAATGAATATTTTTAGTCGAATTTATCTTATGTATAACCCCATATTAAAAATGATATACCTATTAAACTTCTATTTTAACAATTTTAACCCTTCTTTAAATAAATTAATAATAAATGTCCTAATCTAATCCAAGTGGGCCTAAATGGTCATATTTTACTCCTAAGGTTTTTTTGGTAGAATTAATCTTATCAAATAGAATTAGGACTTGTTTTAGGGTAATAATAATCTCATTTTTACCCTTAATTACCCTATTTACTTTTAATCGTGGTAAATAAAAGTAAAAAGTTACTATTCACCAAAAATTATTTTCATCTCATTGAACCACATTTTAGTCCATGAAATTAATCGAGTCTCTCGGATTTTCGAAATTCCACTCACATAAGCAGTAATGTTATGTTTTATGAAAAATTCAGTTTTTTAACTACCACTTAGTGGTTTCACTATTCATCAAAAATTGAATGTTTTCAGAAAAATACCAAAATTTCACCCTAGGTTAATTTCGATATTCCAAATCCAAAAATGAAGTCCATTTTAAAAAATAAGAATTATAAAATTTCAAAAAGTGGATATTACTATTCATAACGGCTAGTTTTAATAATATTTTAATAGCATATCGTTGTTTAGTGAAAGTCGGTATTGCGTACGACGCAAGCTATTGAGGAAGGACACGGTTGCGTGTAAAGCTAGCCAAGCTAGTGTTGTGTGTAGTGAAAGATTCCTTTGATAAAAACAAAATATTTCTCATAAAAGTCTCGGGGGTTACATTCTACCCCCCTTAAAATGAATTTCGCCCTCACAATTCGTCACTTTGTAACAAAAAGATGAGGATACCTCTCCCTCATCATATCCTCAAGCTCCCATGTAGCTTCTTCTAATTGGTGGTTCCTCCATAAAACTGTCACCAATAGAGTGGTCTTGTTTCGTAGGACTTTTTCACTACGATCCAGAATCTCTATCGACTGCTCTTCATAAGAAAGATCTTGCTCCAGCGGTACAACTTCTGAGTTGAGTACATGTGAAAGATCAGGTATGTACTCTCTCCGGAGAGATACATGGAACACATCGTGAACATGAGAGAGATTCGGTGGAAGCACCAATCAGTAAAATACCTTTCCAACACGATCCAGTATTTCGAAAGGACCGATATATCTAGGGCTCAACTTCCCCGTCTTTCTGAATCTCATGACCCTCTTCCAGGGAGATATTCGTAAGAACACTTTATCACCCACTTCAAACTCTAGGTCTTTTCTTCGGTTGTCGGCATAACTATTCTGTCGACTCTGAGCTGCTCTTATGTGTTGTTGAATAGATTGGAGCTTTTCTGCCATCTCATCAACAAGATCAGGTCCTAACAGCTTTCATTCCCCAACATCATCCCAGCAAGTTGGAGTCCTGCATTTCTTTCCATAGAGAGCTTCATAAGGAGCCATCTGAATACTGGAGTGAAAGCTATTATTATAAGAAAATTCCATCAAAGGTAGGTGTTGATCCCAACCACCTTTGGAATCCATTGAGCAATCTCTCAACATATCTTCTAAAGTTTGAATTGTTCTCTCAGACTGACCGTCTGTCTGAGGATGATAAGTAGTGCTGAAACTCACCTCTGTATCCAGAGTATGCTGAAGACTTCACCAGAACTTCAAGTTAAATCTCAGGTCCCGATCAGATATAATAGAATGTGGTACTCCATGCAATCTTACTACTTCCTTTACATATATCCTGGCAAGCTGATCCAAAGAGAAATCCTCTCTAATAGCAATGAAGTGTGCAGACTTTGTAAGACGATCAACTATGACCCAGATAGCATTACTACCTTTGGATGTTTTAGGGAGTCCTGTGACAAAGTCCATAGTGATGTTTTCCCATTTCCATTCGGGTATGGGTAATGGTTGTAACATCCATTAGACTTCTGTCTCTCAGCTTTAACTTGCTGACAAACCAAGCATCGAGAGACATATTCAGCCACATCTCTTTTCATGCCATCCCACCAGAACTACTATTTCAGGTCCCTATACATCTTCCTGCTTCCAGGATGAATAGAGAATGAAGAACAATGAGCCCCATCCAACAGCTCCTTTAATTTGGGGATGGGAGGAACACAAACCCGATTCCTGAACTTTATTATCCCATCACAAACAAGGTTGAATTCAGGAATATTTCTCACCTTCTTTTGTAACTCTACATCTTCTTTCTGAGCCTCTTTAATCTTCACATGTATAGATGGTTGAACATACATTTGAGAAAGATACGATTTTCCCCCTTCCATTATAATTCCAAGATCCATCCTTTGTAAATCCAGAAATATTGGTTCTTTTTTGATCCACATCATGGATAAACTGGCATGGTCTTGTCGACTTAATGCATCTGCCACCTTGTTTCTTTCCTAGGGTGGTAATGAATTGAGCAGTCTTAATCCTTAATCAGCTCTAACCATCTTCTTTGGCGCATATTTATCTCCTTTTGTGTGAAAATATACTTTAAACTTTTATGATCAGTATAAATGTCACAACTTTCTCCATAAAGATAATGCCTCAAAATCTTTAATGCAAAGATTACCACAGCTAACTCCAAATCATGTGATGGGTAATTTTGCTCATGGATTTTCAACTGTCGTGAGGCATAAGCTGTCACCATATAATTTTTCATAAGAACACACCCCAGACCCTTCTTGGATGCATCACTGTAGATCACAAACCTTTCTCCACTACAAGGCAGTGTGAGCAGAGGTGCATTGGATAACCTTCTTTTCAACGCCTTGAAATTTTCTTCCCATTCCTTCGTCCAAACAAACATAACTCCTTTTCGAGTCAACCTAGTGAGTGGATTAGATAATCATGAAAAATCTTTCACAAAACGTCGATAATATCCAGCAAAACCCAGAAAACTTCGGTTCTCGGTTACTGTTGTTGGTCTCGACCATCTTTCGATAACCTCTGTTTTTGGTGGACCCACAGATGTGACCCAAAAATTCAACTTTTTGAAGTCAGAATTCACACTTGGTAAATTTGGCATAATGCTTCTCCTTTCTCAGGGTCTTCCATATAATTCTAAAGTGATCTTCATGTTCTTCCTTGCTCTTTGAATAGAAAAGAATATCATCTATAAAGACTACCAAAAATTGATCAAGATAGTCTCTAAAAACTCTATTCATCAGATCCATGAAGATAGTAGGGGAATCAGTAAGACTAAATGGAATCACTATAAATTCATAGTGTCCATACCTAGTATGGAAAGTCATCTTTGGAATATCCTCCCTTTTGACCCTTAATTGATGATACTCTGAACGAAGATCAATATTGGAAAATTATTGAGCTCCGCGTAGTTAGTCAAATAAGTCATCAATGCATGGGAGAGGATATTTTTTCTTGATAGTGATCTTGTTAAGTTCTCCATAATCAAAGCAGAGTCTCATTGATCCATCTTTCTTCTTAACAAATAGAATATGTTCTCCTCATGGTGATGCACTAGGGCGTATGAATCCCTTATGAAGATTCTCTTGGAGTTTCTTCTTCAATTCCTGCAACTCAATTGGGGCCATTCTATAAGGTGTCTTTGAAATAGGCAAAGCACCCGGTACGAGTTCTATTGAAAACTCAACTTCACGATTTGGTGGAAGACCCAGCAATTCCTCCGGAAAGACATCATCAAACTCTCATACAATGGGAATATTATTAATCGCGAGTTTCTCACAAACCATTTGAGATAAATAACCCTCATTTAGTGGAATCAAGACCCATAAGATGGAATAAATTTCCACTGGAAGGTTATGTTCATCCTTGCATTTATAGACGATCATATATTGATCTGGAATATGAAATGTGACTTCCCATATTTGGAAATTAATATGATCTCTATATAAAGAAAGACAATCCATGCCAAGAATCATATCAAATTCTACTATAGTAAGGATCAAAAGATTTGCAGGAAGCACTTTCCCACAAACTTCAATTGGGGAAGAATTATACACTTTTGATGCGACTGTTGTGCCATTAGGTGTTGTCACAGCTTACTCAACATCTAATTGTTGAGGTAATACGGTGATACCCTTATAAAAATATTCAGAAATAAAAGAGTGGGTGGATCCAGAATCAAATAAAACATTTGATACTTTAGAGTGGATGGTAAGTGTACCTTTCACCACATCATTATCGTACTCCACATCGCTGATAGAAATTGCATGTGACATTCCTTTGTCTTTAGCAAAAGGGAAAGCTCATCTTCTTTTCAGTGTGCTCTTTAAATTCTTTCTTTGAATTGCATTCTCCTCTTCTTATCAAACCCATATGACTGATGGCTTACTCCAATCTCCATCTCAACTTTGAGAGCACATCGAACGATTTCCTCATAGATATTGAAGCCCCTTATGGCTAACTCCCTTCAAAGACTTGGTTTTAAGACACTAAAGAATTGATCGATCTTACTCTCATGTTGGATAATAATACCAGAAGCATACATTGCAAGTCTTGTAAAATTTTCCTCATAGGTACCAACAAATTCATCATCCTTTTGCTTCAGTTCAAGAAACTCTTTCTCCATCTTTGTTCGGAGAATACGAGGGAAGTACTTATTGAAAAATAATTTCTTGAACTCGTCTCATTCCATGGACTCAATTTCATCCCTTTGCCTCGTATTCTTAATAAGATTCCACCATTGATCAGCATCTCCTTCCAAACGATACACTGCTAGGATGACTTTATCATGTTTAGAACATTGAAGAACTGAAAATATCATTTCATTAGTACTAATCTATTGTTCAACAATTAATGGATCAATAGACCCACTGAATGAAGGTGGACACTACCTCATGAAGGATTCAACAGAATGTTGCTCCTTCCTTTGCTCATTTGGAAGTCCTGCATGATTCATAGATTGAGAAAGTTGTGTGATCATGGCTACAAGATTTTTCATTCAAGCTCCCAAAACGTTTGGTTGCTCAGGGGGACAATCATTTCATTTCCCATCGCATTCCGCATTAACACGGTTCCATCGGGTTCCAGCCATTGACTAAAACCAAGAAGAATAGTGTGAGAAACACTAATTATAATAGGAAAAACCACATAATCAAGAATAAAATTTCACACTTAAGGTCTTATCCTAGGTTATTCTAGGACATTTCAAAAACACTAAGATTGTGTTCTATGCTTAGACTTATCCTTAGGGTTCTTACTAAGGCTTTCACGTCCTAGTTTCCAATGGATGACTATACCTTTCCTCTGATACCAACTATAACAACCCATACATTACATACATTGTTATTACATCAGAATTGAAGCACACTTATTACAACATATAACAAAACCAGGAAAGGACCGTATAGCTATAGTGTCTTTAGAAACTGGGAAGCATAAACAACTGGCTCATAAAGAGCCTACACTATCTCCCATTTATTTCATCATATCTATAGTCCCTTTTGGCATATATTACTTAATAAATTTCTTCCTGACCTGGTGAAAGAAAACATACAAAAGGGTGAGCTCAAATGCTCAGTAAGGGTAAACAAAAGAAATATCAATCACATCATATTCATAAGAACATAACATTTTGGAAATCTTAACCTGCAAATGAGAGCATAATTTCATAACATGGGATAAATCATAGTAGTGAAATGAAATCCCAATAATCATAACTTAAACCATGAAACTTTGTGGCACACACACATAATCATAGATAATCATTTCTTATTAGTCAAGACTCGTTTCCAAGACTATCTTAGTAGAAAAATTCCATTTCTGAACCGATTTCACTCCTCGTTTCATTCATGTTTCACTTAACAGGTTTAACCTGCCGTTCTAGACATGTCTATCACATGAGATATATAATCTTTAACCAATTCATTGTATGGAGATATAGGTCCCACCCATCTCATAATGATACCATTCTTATGTGTGCCACAAAATCATAAACCATGCATCATAGCATACCCCATGTAATAAAAATGGGATTCTTAAACAACATGACATAATAAAACAATTTATATAAGATAAAAGAATTCATAAAAATAATTCCATCACAGCGTAATAAAATCAATGTAATAATAGGGATAGAAACATATCCCTATATTATCTTAGATGGTAAATAATTTTGATAAAACAATTAAACTCCATTCTTGAGGAAAATATCCTTTCTACTTCAAAAACATTTTCCTTTCTTAACATGTCATACAATTTTAAACTAAAAGAAGTTGATTAAAAATAAACATAAAAACTTGTAAAGGAAGATTCTTGGAAATAATGTTTTAAAAATAAATTCATTCCTTATAAGTTAAAAAAACATTCTTTCCGTACTTTTGTCGGAAAAGTCAAAAAGTACCTCGTACAAAAAACGACAAAAGATTCGTTTTATATATTTTACTAAAAACTCACCGAAGGGTAAAATAGGATTTAAACAATTGTAGGTGGATGGAATCAATATTACATATTGAGGAAACTTGTATGTGGATGATAAAATACACCCCAGTAAATAACAAAGTATAAACAATCTCGGATAAAATGAGATTGTGATATTTTCCCTTACCTTAGGTCCAATTTGCTTCGTAAGTGTCCGAACCTCCTATATAATGATTTAAATAATGTTATTTACTTATTCCGGAATCATACTTATTTTTATTATATCGTGTATGGTCATATTCTTAGATTCTTGTAAGTAATATAATTACTACTTGTTATTCTGGTGTTTATTTCTTTTTGTTCTTATGCGTGTTTTGTCGAATAAATTCTCATTTTTCTTTTTAGGTTATAGATACCTGATTTCCAGAATGGTATTAGTGTAATATATATCACATTAATTCATTCAATTCATTTATATAATCATTATGCAATGATGATCATGTAGAACGAGTCGCATCACATCGTGGAGACGGTATTCCGTACGTACGCACGAGCGATGATATTGTTCCTATGATTGTGGAATTGTATTGGAGTGTATATATACTATTTCAGAATCAATATCACTTTAAAATAATAATATATAGTCATTATTTACACCATTATACCCATCCAAGTATGGTGGTGGTGGAAAATAGATTACACCACGGCGCGGAGATGGTATTCTGTACGTACGCACGCACGGTGATTTCGTTTTCCGTAGGATGGATAGATGGTGAAATAGGGTTGTTTCATACATATAATAAAATATCATTATATGAGTGATAATGATGTTATTACTTCATAATGAAACAACTAAAGAAGAAGATGTGGAAGAAGAAATAAAGATGAAAGAATTGGTAACGTACATTACCTCTTCTTTGAAGCGCTTCTTTGAGACCTCCTTCTAGGGCACTAAAATTGAACTTTGAAGAAGACCAGGACCTCTAAGATGTCTCTAGGGAAGTGGAGAGAAGAAATGGGCAGGTTTTGGCCGATCTTGAAGGCTCAAAGTGGTGTGAGGAAGAGAGGGAGGAGGTGCCCTTTTATAAGGGAGGAGAGGTGCACCGTTGGAATAACTAAAAATATTATTTTATTATAAAGTAAAATTCGGTTTTTAATAGCTCCAAATTGATATATTTATAAGATAAGGTGGATATGGGTCTAAATCCTATCATCCAATAGAATTTAGACAAGTTTAGGTATCAATTTTAACCTTATCATTTAGATTTAACTTTAAGTTATATAATTTAACTTTTACCGTGTCTTCTTGTTTTCTTAGACTATAAGGTTAATAAAATTAATATATCAAGCCAAAAGAACCCCAAGTTGTTTATTATTAAAATATATAACCTTATCTAAGTCATTTGGCTGAACCTTAGATTTTTATGAATAAAATAACAATTAATAATATAATATTTGTTTTAAAAACTATTTTATGTCAATTTTGACACTATTTAGTAATTGATTTTTGAGAAAATCATAACAGAATTATTAGATCGAACAAAGTTAATTATATCAATAATAACATGTCATATTAACCTATAAAATTATTTTAATTCATAAAAAGTCTCAAATTATATTTATTTAGGTATTTATAACATCAATTATGTCAATATTTCATTAATAAGACAATTATTGCATCATCGTTGTGTCATAAATAAATTAAATTATATAATGTCTAAAAATTACAAATAAAATACCATTATGTTGGAAATGTTTTTATATTTATAATGAAAATTTATAGTAGAATTTATCTTATGTATAACCCCATATTAAAAATTATTTACTTATTAAACTTTGATTTTAACTATTTTAACCCTTCTTTAAATAAATTAATAATAAATGTCCTAATCTAATCCATGTGGGCCTAAATGGTCATATTTTATTCCTAATGTTGTTTTTGGTCTAATTACACTTATCCAATAGAATTAGGACATGTTTTAGGGTAATAATAATATCATTTTTACCCTTAATTAACCTATTTACTTTTAACCGTGGTAAATAAAAGTAAAAAGTTACTATTCACCAAAAATTATATTCATCTCCTTGAACCACATTTTAGTACTTGATATTAACCCTGTCTCTCGGATTTTCGAAATTCCACTCACAGAAGTGGTAAAATTATGTTTTATGAAAAATTCAGTTTTTTTAACTACCACTTAGTGGTTTCACTATTCATCAAAAATTTAAAGTTTTCAGAAAAATACCAAAATTTCACCCTAGGCTAATTTCGATATTCCAAATCCAAAAATGAAGTCCATTTTTAAAAATAAAAATTATAAAATTTTAAAAAGTAGTTATTACTATTCATAACCGCTAGTTTTAATAATATTTTTATAGCATATCATTGTTTAGTTAATCTCGGTATTGCGTACGACGCAAGCTATTGAGGAAGGCCTCAGTTGCGTGTAAATCAAGCCAAGCTAGTGTTGTGTGTAGTGAAATATTCCTTTGATAAAAAAATATATTTCTCATAAAAGTCTCGGGCGTTACATGAGTTGTAAAAACCTAGACTCTAGTAACCCATAGCTATTGGTTAATTTACTACATAGAAAAAAATAAAATATTCCAGATACCCTGATATAAAATAGATTATTTTTCATGACACACTAGATACATACAATATTATCATATTACATTTCAAAAACAATATATTAAACACAATTCTATTGATTAAATATATTATTCTTTCTATTATAACCCTTAAATAATTCACAGTTAACATCATGGTACCCTATAGAAATGAAAAATAATATATTGTTAGCTATTATTCCCATTATGGTAAAGAATACGATAATAGAGGTCATAAAATAAATAAAACATGAATAATATAAAGGTGATAAAAAATAATAAAAGAATCCATGTTGGTAATATCATTAAGTAGGAATATGTAGATTGATTATATAACAACTTAAACAATCAGATGGGGAACAATTATTGATTTCATAATAATATAATAATTTTTTTGGAAATCATAATATTTTCATAAAGTCTTTGTTCCATGACATAATATTCAAATAGGTGATCCATAAAAGGCACCCCAAACACAAATTCTTGATTTTGGTGAAAAAAACATATTTTTGGAAATTATCATTTATACCAAGTGATATTATCTATTTTATACCTTAACACAATTCATATTAATATCATTAATTCAAAAAATAATGTCACAGAACATTGCCAAAATTTGGGTATAGTATCATTGATGACTTTTAAGATTGAAACAGTATTTGACAATACTAGTGAACATTTATCCTCAATCATAACATAATTTATTCCCCTCTATATTTCTCATATGTTACACAACTCTACATAACATGGGGTATGTAACAAAAGAAACTAATGAGATAAGATTGTTTTGAAGCATTAACTGAATATATTAAATCTAGGATTTTATGTGAGAATTAGATGATCATATAGGTAAAATAATGACTCAAAATACAGTTATAGAAAATATATATTAAGTTATAAAACATGATTCCTTATATAATAAAAGTATGGAATAACAATGAAATGTAGAATGAGCATGCAATATAACAGAACCTAAAAATAAATGTATCATAGATAATTGGAATAAAATGAAAAAGAACTTGGAGATACAGAATAACAATATACAAAGGAAAACCATGTTAGGAAACGTATTATGCCCACATTTTTTAAAAAAATTAATTATGTAGTTTCCTAAAAATGTTACCAAACCCTTCCTAAACATTACTATATTGAAAAAAATTATGAAAAATCATGAAAATGTGGGAAAACTCATTCTTCCTATGCTTGTGTGAAAAAGAACATAATGAAAAAAATTTACTATTTCATATGATGTAAACATAAACAAACTCATTGGATTTTGAAATATAACTCCATCCAATATCATCCATACAAGTGTGCACCATAATGAATTAATTATTATCATATTGAAACCATGGAAATAAAAATAGTTTCATTCTGATTTTAAATGTAACCATATAATGAAAATAAGCATAATTACATTAATAATCATAACATTAAATACCTAGGGAAAGTAAATGGTTACCCAAATATATTTTGTAAATTTCTATGTAAATATGATTCAATAAATATAATATAGGATATGGTATTTACCTAAAAATATAAGTTTTATGGTTTAGACAATAATTTCTAAAATAAATATATATGAAATCTAAGTGAAGACCCTTTAATCAATGATATGTAAAATATAGTATTAAAAAAGTAATGAATTGGATGAAAAATATGTTTATCAAACCATAATGAATAGTTTAGAAAAAGAATATTCGGATTCATTCTGTAAGAGATAAGAAAAATTCATAATCAAATTAGTGAATCATGGTAGATTTTATCATTTGAAGAGTATCATTGGCCAAGAATAAGATATATAACAGTAAAATAACATAGATGAAAAACACTTTTTTGGAGTTGAAAAATCACTCTCAAAATAAGAAATACATTTATTATATTAAAATCATTTTAATATATATACATTATAAAATTCTAAGAAAAATAATTTATTTCAAAAATATGAATAAATTTTATGAATTTTTTATAAAAAATTAAAAAGGACATAGAAATATCTTCTCAAATTGAAATTGTTATCATGTTATTTTAGAATAATTTTTTTACATATTCATAAAGAGGTGAAGTTATGGGTCACATTAACAAGTTATTTAAAATATATTTTAGTAAAATATTTTGATAACATCTAATTTTGGATAATAAACATCAATAATATATTCTTTAAAATACATAAAGGTTATAAAAAGAAATGTGGATTGGAAGTTAAAACATTTCATTATGAGTGGATAAAAAACCCGTTTTAATATTTTGATATATATTTATAAAAAACGACAATCGAAACAGGGAAAAAATATTAATTTTTTTTAAATATTATAAGAAGATAAATAAGAAACATTAGATAACACATAATTAAAATTCAAATTTTAATGGAGTTCAATTTTGGGTATGGAAAATAAGGACATGGGGGAGATAAAATATTTAATGATGATAATAATCACTCTAAATAATGTTATACATTTTTAGATGAAATTCAAAATTATAAAAGATTTATATGTAGATTATTTTTTTGGAAAATAGGATGAAAAATTATAATTAATAGGTTTTATGTGTGGAAGAAATTAACCTCATAATAATTATGTTAAACCACAATCATTTAACAAAATAAAGAGAGTCTAGTTAACAAAATCTGTCATGTTTTTTATAACATACAAATCAAAGGACCTACGAGAGACAAAATTAATTAGACATTAAATCATCACTAAAATAACAATATTAATTATAATTTAACTCAGGGAGTAGTAAAATACTCAGTATGAAATAAATTATTATGTGTAATGAAAAAAATGTCTCATTGATTTGAACATGAAACCAAGAACCCCTTACCTTGTTTTCTCGCTTATTCAAATGGTTAATAAGATCATTTATAAAAAAAATATATATATTTTTATATCAGATTATTATTCATATAAATTAAAATTTATTTTATTTTGAATTCATCATGTGAATATTATCATTGTGTAAATTTTTGGTATTTTTGAAAAAGAGTTATTTTCTTGGTGAATAGTGAAAAATACAGATTTTCCAAAAACTATCAATTTTATGAAATTATAATGATATAAGAATAAGGTGAATGTTCAGTATTTTTTTATAGAACATATATATATATATATTTAATAATTAATTAAATTTATATAAATATATAATTCTGATCTTATAATAATATTCTAAACATTTTGGGAGTATAAGTATTGTTTTTGTTCACATAAAAACTATTTTTATTTTGTCACTCATAATCTTGAAAATAAATGGTTACAATTTATTATTGTTTTTTCAAATGTAAAATAACTCTAATATTAATTAATATCATTGAATAAATTAAATTTCAATAAAAATTATAATTTATTTTGACATAATATATTTTTATACATATGACACACATTTTTCTATAATTAATTATTTTTTATGTAGCGATGTTACAATAATATTAATTTTTTACACTCCAAAACATTGAGTCAAATAAAATGGATAAAATTATTTTTTTATATTATTATCACATTAATATTTGGTCATAATTAACAGTAAAAATATAACAAATTTGAGATCATAATTTGGGTTAAAACATGTTTACGGAGGGGGGGGAGTTAACTAAAGGATAAGGGTAAAAATGAAACATAACATTTACAAATATTATTACTTTTAAGAAATTTCAACCATATCTGTTATACCCTTACAATTTATATCCATTTTGATACACATTCATATGAAAATAACTTAATATTATTTAAATCATTTATATTACTCTGTGTATGTCCCTCCCCTAACTAGTAAAAGGGAGCCTCCAATAATTTCCCAATCTACATTAATGAAGGTATAATGAGGATTATCATCACTATTCACGAAGCTACATTGATTCAGAAAGGGATTTTCATGAAATCTATGATAGATTTTATGACCATGAGACATCATTGGGTCAATGCCATTTTCAATCATCCGACATGCACTTTTGAGGTTTTATGGACACCACTAATCCTAGGGTGGATTAGAATCAATGTCGATGGAGCCTCTAAAAGAAATCCAAGACCTGCAGTATATGGAACGATCTTTAGAAATCATCTTGGTCAGATTGTTGGGTGATATTTTGGAAGTTGTGGTAATGCAATCTCTCTGGAAGAAGAAATACTGACTGTGATTTCTGCCATCTCATTCACCTTGCACCAAGGTTGCAACAACTTGTGGATTGAAATTGATTAAATTAATGTAGTTTGGGACATTTTGAAGGTATTAATTTATCTATCATGGAGGCTTACTACATTCTAGATGAATTTTCATCTCTCTCTCCAAAAAGTCAACTATATTGCAACTCATACCTACTGAGAGGAGAACATGGTTTTAGATGGCCTCGCCAATAAAGGAGTGGCGCATGATATAACCCGATAGGAGGATCTCCCATAAAACATGATTCTACTAACTGTAAAATATTATAATATGATTTTTTATTTTAGACTCTTGTAATATCTATTAATAAATAATATTTCTTTGGTATTTTGACCATAGCACCCCTTTCATACAGAAAAGTTAAAGGGGACCTCTACTCTACCCTTATTCATAAAATATTTTCCATTATGCTACAAAAAACCTATCCCAGATCCTTCATATCATCCATAAATTCCTTAAAATATTATTATATTCTTCTACTAGTATCCTAATAAGTTTTGATGTGTATGACAAAGGCGGCCCCTAAAAAAATTATTCATCTTTACTGATGATTTGAATCTTTATTTATTCAGATAATTATCCTAAATATTTTATACACAAACAAAAATAATGAATAAAATATCATAAATAAAAGGATTTGTAATTATTATTTTGGTAAAACAATTTTTTCACCTCCTTTCTATTCTACAGAATACAAAAATATCACTCATGTATACATATGACCTATAGTCTCCACACAATAGTGTAATTTATTTTTCATCACCAATTTAAATTGACGGTTTTAAATATGGATCTAATGAAAATATATATTATTTATAAAATAATTTTTATTATATAAATTTAATAAATTATTTACCATATTTGCCTTCAACTTTTTAATAGAATTATAACATTACTCGTGCATACGTGTGAACCACCACCTCCATGAAGTGATCTGATTATTTATTTGTATCCATATTTTACATATGATTATAAATATGAATATAATGAATATATATGATATTTATATATCTCATAAAATTATAGAGATGTTATATCCATGATCAAGGTGTAATGAAAATCACTTCAAGATCAAAATATACATAGAAACGACGTACTAGAAACCTGAAATGATGATGATAATAAAAGATCATTAATTAATTATTGTTGAAATATTAAAAGTGGGTAATATATGGTATTTTTAATTTTTATATGGTTATGGTATACAATTATAATGATGCAAAATATACTATAAATGATGTTAACATATTTTATGAGGAAATTATTTCTTTTGTTAAGTATTTATTTCACAATCTCATCCAAATTTATGAATATTTATTATTTACTTTACATTAAATAAATTTAATTATATTAATATTTCAAAGGTAGTATATTTTATTATCCTCTATTTATTTCTCGGTTCTCAAAGTATTAGTTCCAATTTTAAATTCACTGGCACTAAATGTGACCAAATCATTATTTTAGGAATACAATCATATTTTTTCTAGAAAACAAGAAATATTTTTATTTTATGTACATTTTTTTAAACATGTGTTTAGAATTTTTTTTTTAATTTTATCAAATGATTTATTTAAATCATTTTTACACATTTAAGGCTTTTATAATTTTTTTTAAAAAGGAACATTATTATTGTTTTATGAATGTGTTACTTTTTACCAAAGCTGTGAATAAAATATTTTTTCACACGTACCAAAAATATGATTTTTTTTCTCATGAAAATTATCATCGATGAGGATTACATTAGATGTTTCAATGGTTTATTCCTAGTTAATTTTTTTCCTAATATTCTATAATTATTTATATTTTAAATAATTGATTTCAAAACAACAATGGTATTATCCTCATGAAATTTTTTGGTGATCTTTTAAAAGTATTATCAACTATGTAATCGTCCATTTATGAATATTATGATTTAATATTTATATATTATAATGAAACCATCAAATATATTACTATGGATGTGTCATGACCATGATTTTCTAATTATATACCATGGAAATATTAAAATTTGATTTTCTAGTAATTTAATATGAATTTTTATATTGATTGTTTAGTGATTTTGTTTTATTTAATATGATGAACGAATTAGGCATAGTATGGGATAGGTGTGGAATGTTATATATGATAGATGAATTTATAGGTCTCGTGGGAAAAAAGAATTTATTATTGGTAATATTATTTACCTATTTATGTATTATTTAGTGGCATGAGGCCATAATGGTATGATTATGATGTCTGATATTATTCATTTTATCATTATGGAACTAGTTTTCTGTCCATGTTATTATTAATGTTGAAATATCATACATGGATTCAGTCCCCCTTTTCAGATATTAATTATATATCATATTTTATTAATGTTTATCTCTTACATATTATTCATTTTTTTTCTTATAATACATACTTTTTTATGCTTTCCCTTACTATTCATTTGATATCCCACTTTATTAGGATCTCCTTACATAGAGATACCAGGAAGGGTTCTGTAAATTATTTTACAGATTAAAAATATGTAATAAATTTTTTACTAGAATATTTAAGTTTTATTTAATCTTTTTATAATTAATGTAATAATTATGTATCTATAGTGTCTCCCAAAACGGTTAAATTATTCAATCCTTTTAGATATGATCTATTATATTTTTTTACCAATGTTATAAATTACCACTAACTATGTGTTATAAGGGTTAGTGTATTAGAAGTTATATTATGGAAGCTTAGTATGAACCTTGGGAACTAGATTTTGGAAAACATAAAATAGTTAAAACACCTAATGATAGACTCTGAGAATAATTCAATGTGGTGGATAATATGATAACATTTTGGTATAGTAGATATTGTGTGACTTTCATATAAAATAAAACTCTATCATAATATAGGAATCTAGATTAAAATATCATATAGATTCCCCTGTGGGTAAAACACTAAAATGGTAAGATGAGGATTTAACTTGATTATCAATGGTTTTTGATGACTGATCCAAAGATAATAGTATAGGTTAGAGTCTCCAATGGGATATGTATTGATTTATTCACACACTCTTTAGAAACTATTATTAATTATTTTAAAAAAATATTATGATTTGAATATATTTAAAATGATACAAAAAATGTTTTCCAAGGGTAATCTATATATAAATTTTCAATTTATGTTATGTGTTACAAAATATTTAGAATTTTAAATTATGGTATAAAAGTGATAGTGTTACAAAATAATTTTTTATTTCATATTTTTTATAAGTGGTTCCTATAAAAAGAAATGGAAACCATATTAACGAATGTAATATTTTTATGGGTTTACATCATGGGCAAAGAAAATGAGTTTAGATATAGATTTGGGGTGATTTTTGAAGATGAAATAATTATAAATATATTGGGGAATATAATATATCTTATAAATAATATCATTTCCCCTAATAAAAATTCAATAAATCCCTAACATGTCATAATAATGGTAGACCACTTCATGAAACAGAACCCTACATAATTCAATATAACTACTAATCAAGTAGTGTCAAGTCACTAAATCAAGTCCATAGGGAAGATATTTCTCCCAATATGAAGTAGTTAAAGAGAAAATGTTATCATATTATTTTATCATCTTAATATATATTTTGATAAATAGTTGATAATGATCAAAAACACTAAGGGGCCACATGAATTAAATAGTATGATATAGAAGAATTTCAATGAGATATTTCTTGCAAAGTACATTAAATATGATTAATGGGATGGCATAGAAATGAAATAACTCAATTAAAAAAAATGAAGGAGAAAAGTCTTTGTAATATTTAGAAATATTTTAAAGGATAGAAACTCATAATACATATTATGTACTTATTATATAGAGTAATATTAATCATTATATTAATGGAATACATCCTAGTTTTCAGAAATAATTAGACATTAAATCATTTTCAATATTTAAGGTTATATATTAATGTTTTCATCACTATTGGGAAATAATTCCCCAAGTCTTATGTTTTCCATGGAAAATAAGAAAACAAGCGGGAAACTAATTACAATTGAAAAATAAGTGCAATAAAAAGAAAGACAGGAAAGGGTGACTTGAAAGAAACACTGATTTACATGCTTGATGTGAATAGGAGTTTTCTTCACGTGTATAATGAAAGTCAATTAGGCTCTTGATTGAAATGGTATGAAAGAATCTATGAATGATCAATGCCTCAACTGTAATATATAAGGAACTATTCATATGAATTCCCCATGTGTTATGAAAATCTTATTTAAAAGATGTTGAGATATAATGGTCATGAAAATGTGTTCAGTAAAGATAAGATTGAATTTATTAATGATTAGGTTGTTAGTATGATGAAAATAGATTCTATGTTAAGAAATAATTTATATTTTTTTATCGTAAAACTAATTTATATCTTAAATATCTTTATAGAAAATTTGATATTTCCCTTGAAACTACAAAATTTGTTAAAATAATAACTCATAATTGATATATTAAAGCATCATTGAAATGCCATTCTATACCCATTTTGACACATAGAATAAACTTATTTATAAATATTACTATTTTAATTAATGATAAATTTGATATATTCCATGGGAGGGATTGACTATGAAATTATTGGGTGAAAATTATTTATGAGAGATGTGGATTATTATTTGAAATGAAGATTTGGAATCTATTGTCTATATTGGGGATACGACATGATCTAAATCATATTTGGATCTACCATTAGTGGCTATACATAATGAAATTATTAAAGAAGAATTTGAGATATAACCTATGAATGAGAAAATAATACTTAGAATATAGGATTTGTCTACAATGGAAGAACATATTAATGTGTTACCTAATGAAGTACCTAATAACCAACCTGATCATGAAGTCGCATTTTAAATGGATACAATACCTAATGAAAACCCTATATATATGACCCCCTAATGAATGTATAAAGTTGATTTATTGGAACTGAATAATAAATTATAGGATTATTTGGGATTAGGGATTTATATGAACAACTAGTTTACCATGATAATCCTATATTGTTTTGGTTGAGAATAAGGATATATTAATGATGACTTTAATTGATTAAAAGTAAATCAATGACATTACTATAATGAAAATTTATATTATACCTTGTTGTGATAACTTTTTTGAACCACTTTATGTAATGCAATATACGTCAATGAATAATATTTTTTCGAGGTATAATCAACTTCATGTAAAGAATGAAGATACTCTTAAGATGAAATTTTCTATAAGTATAATATTCAAGTATTATAAATATAATTTCATATTGGTATTTATTGATGATATATTCATAAAATTTAAAAGCTATAGTGAGAATAATACTCATTTTAAAAATACTCTAAATACTATTAGAGGAAAAATGTTGTACAGAAAATTTATCAAATGAGAATTTTAGCATTATGGAATTTCTTTTCTTGGTTATATTCTCTCTAAGGATGGAATATCAGTTGAAAACATAGATATAAAGGCGATGATGAGATACCCAAATATAATGACTATAACTAAGGAATTTAGTTCCTTATATTGTAATTTTTTGTCGGTGTTTTTTTGAAAAACTTTCTTGACTAGTTTACCCATTAACCAAGATGAAACCGAATGGGGCTATGTTTATATTATTAAAAAATATATCAAAATTTTGAATAATTAAAACTATTGTTGATCAGTTCCATAATATTTACATTTTTATAATGAATGGATAAATTTATGATATTTATTTATGTATCAAAGAAAGTTCTAGGATGTTCCATTATATTAAATGGTAGAGTTGTTTCATATGCATCCATAAAATTAACGAATCAAGAACAAAATTACCAAACTGATAATCTTGACTTGGAAACTATAATCATTGAGTTATAGATATAGAGTCATTACCTCTATATTGAATTATGTGAAATATTAATGGGTCAAAAAGGATATAAATATGTCTTCCCACAAAAAAATCTCAACACAACATAGTATAAATTTTTAGAATGACTCATGGATTATTATTTCTCAATACACTAAAACCATGGGAAGGAAAATAAAGAGTATGGTTAATTTAGTGGTAATTATAATAGATATTAGACTAAAATTTGATTTCAAAAGGATATTATATTCATGGATTTAGTAAATTTTATTATGATATTCATTAAATAAGGGGAACCATCATATCTATTCAAAAATATTTACAAACCATCCTTATTAGATAAAATAAAAAAATATCATCTTGAATATGAGAATATTTAAAAAAAATGTGTGAATGATGAAAAGTTTGTAAAATTCATATATGGAGATTTATATTGAAATGTGGACTGATTCTACGTGTTTGATCCATGCCTGAGCTGAAAATAGAATTATTTGATGAAGCTCGTAGATAAAATTTTCCGTAACACTGGTATCTTCAAAATATATAATGATTTTAAGGAAAATATTTATTAGGATAATATGAAATGGTTAATTTATGAAATTTAATTATTATTACATTTTATCAATAGGTAAAGGATGAGAGAAAACATCCTATATTATTCATGAAACCTCTAAATGTTCTTATGAGAAAATGTGATGATATTATTATAGACTTTTTTTGACAGATTTCGAAGGAATAATATAGAGAAGTACTCAATAGGATTAAATTTTTTCCCTTACCATGTCTATATATATCCCCACCATAAGGGAATATGTAAATATTTAGATCGCCACATGGAAAAATTTTAATGATGTTGTGAGACTTCATTGTCAACATATTTTTATTTAATTTGATTGTGATCAATGGTTTACATCTAAAATCTATAAGATTCTTTATAATGATCCTAATACTTAGTAGCATTGGAGTAATTCTTATAATCATCAAACTGATGGGATGTATGGAAGGAAAATTCATACATTAGAATAATTTTGAGGTTTTTCTCGATTATAATTCATTTCATGTGAGATTAGTATATAAATTTTCTGTAATTTTAATATTATAATAGTTTTTATTAAATATTTAAAATTATACAACATGTGTCATTTTATCAAAATAGGTGTCTTATATGAAATTTCTCAAATGAAGGTGGTAAAAGGAATATTGTGGGCCTAGTTCTTTTTTGGGATACAATATTGGGATTAAGGGAAATATAGAATGATTAAATGGTGGACCAATGTTGAAAAAAGGTTATGATGATAAATAATGGAATTATATACAATTTACACAGGAATATTATGTTGTTTTGAAGAAATTATTGTGTAAAGGGATTAAAATATTCAGTGATAAAGGGACACCAATTCATTTGTACATTGAACCTTTTAAAATTATTAAAATATTATGAAGTATGATTTACCATTTGGAAATTCAACCTACCGTCTCTATAGTTCATTATGTGCCATATATATATTTATTATTTCATTACATTCCTAAATCAATTAATGAAATCAAATCTTGGGAAATAGAATTAGAACTAGATTTATCTTATAGTTATGACACTATCATGATTTTTGACACAGGAGAACTAGTGTTTCATTGTTCGATGAATCGACTGGTAAATGTAAATTAGAAAAATAATAATATACAAGAGGTGATGTAGGAATATAATGTTGTTATGATGAATAAATAAACACATTTATTATTGAGGATGTATTCTGGAAATAATATAAAAATGAAATATGAGGGGGGGATTTAATACTTCAGATAGAATTACAGTTAGTTTTTTCAGAGAAACAACAGAATAATATCAAAAAGATTACTCAATAATGTCATTAAAAGCTAACATCTGAGATTTTAATATTTTAATTTTAATATTTGAATTTAATTTCATAATTCATTTTGTAAAAATTATGTTAGATATAATTTTTGATATTTTCCAGAAATATTTTATTTTTTTCTGAATAATGAAAAATATAGATTTTATCAAAAAACTATCACTTTTATGGAATTATTTTTATATAAGAATAATATAAAATATTATAATAACAATTTAATGTATAAATGTTTTTATTATTCGTAATATGATTAATATAAAAATATATTTTTGATCTTTGAAGTATGTTCTCACAATTTTTTATGGTTATGTAATGTTTTTGTTCAAATAAAAATTGGTTTTAGTTCTTCTAACTTAATAAAGTACTTAAAAGGATCCTTTAATTATTGGTTTGTTTTGAAATTAAAATATGTCTACATTTATTTTAAAATATTCCAATTAATTTCATTTAAATCAATATAGAGCATTAATTTTCTATAAAATCATTTTTCATAAAAAAATCAAACATTTTTTAATAACATTTTCTATTTCATTTTGTGAACATGTTTTAAAAATAATTTTTCCCACTGATAAAAATGAAATAATTTAATATTAATTCTATTTTTTGAATAATAATAATTTATATTAGTTAATTAGTTTAACTTAAATTTTTGTCCAAATCAATATTAAAAACATAAAATTGTCTTACTAAAGAAAGGGTTAAATCTATTGAACTGAGGGAGGTCAATCTAAGAGATAATGGTAAAGTCGTACATATAATTATCTAATTTTTTTTAAGTTACTCCATACATATATTATAAAACATTCACATTTTTTTCCATTTTTTTTAACATTCTAATGCAAATGACATTATCTTATTTATATATTTTTGGTATTTCAATTTGTGTCCCTATCCACACTTATAAAATGGAAACTCTTCTAGACACTTATTCACAAAAAATTATCCCTTTATGATGGAAAAAATCTCCCAAAAAACTTCTATTAATCATTCACATCACTTTATATCTTGTATTCCTTCTCTTAATACTATTCAATGATGGAATAAGGTGTAACCCAGTGGTGTTCTCTCAAAAAAGAGGTAATAGTCAATATCGACATTTAAAAAAATTATTCTTATTCTTCATTTAAATATAATTTATCCATAATAAATTAATTAATAAATTATCATAAATATAATTATTATTTATTATTAGTTTTAATCTATTTCAATAACTCATTTACATGTTTTGGGAAATTAAAACATTTCTCGTGTGTACGTAAGACCTATAATATCCACAAAGCGGTGTAATTTTTTTTCATCATCACATTACATGGATGGTTATAAATATGGAAGTAATGATTATATATGATATTTATAAAATAATTATTATTTTATATATATAACATATTTTATATAATCTTATTCTTCTACGTATTAAAAAATTATAACGTCGCTCGAGAATACAAGTGGACTACCCCTCCACGATGCTGGATGAATATCTTTTCTTGTATTAAATTAATGTATGACTATAAATATGAATATTTTGAATATGTATGATATCTATGACATCATAAAACTTTTATATATTATTTAATCGTGATCTATATACATGGACCATAACTGTTGAATCGAAATCAATTAGAAAAAATTTATAGTTAATATAAGAAATGATAATTACAATAAAATATTAATAATAAAGAGTTGTTGAAAAATTTTAAGTGGATTATATATGATATTAAAATTATTCATATTGTTTTTTTAAATAAATTTAATAACTATAAGTTTATTTTATGGTAAGATGAAATGACTTACCTATAATGTCAAAATTTAGATAAGGGTTTATTTTGTAATATCACTATTATTCACAAATATCTATGTCCATGTTTATATTAGAAGAATTATCTGATATTTATATTGTAAAACTAATATATTTTATTCTAATATAGTTTCATTTTTTTTCCCAAGTATTACATACATTTCTACCTTCGGTATCAGTCAATAATATAATATTATGTTTTTTAAAAAAAGTAGCTTTATTTTTTTGTCAGTCACGAATCATTTAATTCCTTATCCATATTTCAACTAATATGAAATCTCATTATAAAAACACCTTATGTAATTATGTAGTAATTATAAAATATAGGTTTCTTAAAGTAATAAATAAAAAATACTAGGGAAAAATACTCATGTTGGGGATGAGGACATTCTAATAGAAGCCTCCTTAAAAATAAGGGTCATTATAAAATATTTTACGACCAGAAGATCAAGGAAAATAAAACATATTATAAATGATATAAAAAGGTTTTATTTTTATGTGGAAATTAAATTCATATCACTGTCTAGAAGGGGTGGTGATGGTCTGTTATTGTAAATGGAGAAATAGTATTTTTGTTAATTTTATCCACTTAATATAAATACATAACATATCAAAATTTAAAAGTTTCTAAAAAACAATAATTTACATTAGTGTGAGATATGATCAATTATACCCTAATAATTATTTTTACACGTGTTTTAATTATTTTTTATCTACTTTAGTCCCAGAATTTTCACTATTACCATTTTTTATTATACCATGATAACCAATTTTTATTTACGTAATTTACTTTAAAAGCATGAAAAAAAAATTTATATAAATAAATATTTTTGAAATATATATTCAAAATATTAAATCTATTTTATAAATAAAATTTCAATTTGTAAGAAAATATAACTTATACTTTAGCACATGCAAGCCGTAACAACCAATTTTTTGAAAAGCATATTGTAAACATAAAATTTATGTGTGGGGTAAAATTATCATTTTTTTATTTTAGTGATATAAATTGGGTTATTATAAATGAAATAATATATTCATGTCTTTAAAATGAATCCAAATACAATATTTTTCTAAAAAATATTTTATTAAAATAATGACCAAAAATAAATTATTTTATTGGAAAATATAACTTCAGTTAATAAAAGGATAAACATTGGATTTCTAAATTCATAATAGTTTTTTAAAATTTATAGTTTTAATTTTATAATAAATTTTTAATCCTAAATATTTTTATTAGTTTTTATGTTATACATTCTTAGTGATATAGTCATCATCATTGCAATTTTCAAAAAAAACTACATTATTAATGATTCACCAAAAATTAAATTATTTAATAAAAATGTTGAAAATCAAAAAATAATATAATTATTATTCTATAAATTAAACAATTTACTCTATTTTATAGAATTTAAATTCATTAAATTATACACTTTTAAATAAAAATAAAATATATATAGAATAACATTGTTATTAAAAATGAACTACTTATGATTTATTTTTTCATAAAACTATTTTTTATTCATTTTTAATTGATTAGTATCTTTTTATATACTGTAAGTATTGTTATATTTGTAATTTTATTTTCTAATATTCAAAAGATCATTTTATTCTGGTGTTTCCCCTGCAGAAATCTACGGAGTATATAATTAATTTAGGAAAATATATAGTTCAAAATGATATGGATTTATATTCTCCACAACTTAATTTCAACCATTAATATTTTTATCACTTACCCATATAAATGTATAAGGGAACCGAAAACATAGACATGAACTATGGTATAATTTATATAGATATTTCAATCCTACAAACTCATAATTATATTTTTTTTCTCTTGGAATGGTCATAACTCTAATATTGAGTATTTCACCTCCCATTTGATCAAAGAGACCTTTCTTATTAAGTATAAATACCATAAATATTTAGCTCATATTGAAAATTTTGTTTCTAATCTTGTTTCCAATTATATACTATCATTGGATGATATGAATTGTGCACTCCTTATTCTAAATAGTTTCCCATTATGTAGCGAGGCATAATAAATTAAATTTACCTATATGAGTGATGATAAAATTCACCAAAGGAAATTTCCTATAAACATAAAATTGATACACAAAAATAAAACAACTAGAGGTTTTTTATTTTTAATTCTGCATATAGTCATCCTATTGATTTTCGTAGGAAATATTCGAGGTAAAAATGAGTGGTTTGAATAAGATCATAATTCAACACCCAATGTTATTGAGCTGGTTATGAGTGTTAAACACTCCTCATCTATTTCATAACTCTTCTTAGTATTTTTGGTTGTATATTCATTCTATTATTCCATTTATCTTGAATATTTATGATGTAAATCATTCCTTTTATAACTTATATTAAGAAAATTGACATTGATAATGTCCAAATCATCCATATTTTCGACATCAAACTCACTATTATACTTTAGGATTAGAATTAAATACCACTATTGTGTTGGATAAAATATCCCTTATTCCTCTATAATTTGTTTCTTGATGTCAAATTTTTTCGTAGATAAATCTTCGTCTTGTAATTTTGAAACATTCCCCTCTATGTCTGTAGAGAACTGAAGCATGACGTATATGGACATTACATTAATTTTGCGGAATACTCAATACATAACAAAAATAGACACACAAGTATCGTAATAGTATAGTGTCTTTGGAAACTCGGACTATAAACTTCTAATCATGTTGAAATATCTTCAACAACTCCCATAACGGTCTACCACTTTTTTTCCCTACCTAAAACCTTTCTTTATATCCTGGGGAAAAGAAAACATAAAAAGGGTGAGCTCAAACACTCAGTAAGGGTAAGCATGGATAAAGTAAAACATACCATATACATTTGAACATAAAAACATGAACATAATGTTTAAACATCAAAAGCTCTAGCAATAACATAAAACATGGAAGTACGTAAGGCATAGATCATAAAGAAACATCATGCAAAATAAAATAGCATGGGAATAAAACATGTAATTATTGAATCCATTAACCACATGTTATGATTTCCATTGTAGCCAAGGAATTGCTTCCAAGACCATATTAGTGGACAAATTCCCTTTCTGAATCGAGTCCACTCCTCATTTCAGTCCTGAAACACTGAACCGGATTAACTTATCATTCCAGCCATGTCGATCTCATGAGATATAAATCTTTACCCAATGCATTGGAGGGAGATATAGGTCCCACCCAACTAATAATGAAATCATTCTTACTTGTGCCACAAAATAATCTTAAAACATTCATCATAACCCAAAGAATAAAATGGGTTTCATAGACATTATTCCATCATAACATAATCCATATAAAAAAATGGATATCATTTCATCATAAGAAAAGTGAAACCATGTAAATCATAGAGACATTATACTTGAAACATACACATATTAAATAATGTCATCTTATATGGAAAATGGTTTTGATAAAACACTTGAAATGAATTCTTGAGGAAAATATCCTTTCTTCTTCAAAATCATTCTCTTTTACAAAATGTCATGCAATTTTAAAAGTAAAGGATTTTGATGAAAAAGTCATGAAATATTTTGGAGGAAGCCTTATGAAAATAAGGAATTTTAAAACCGTAAAAATCCGTTCATGCCATATAAGTTAAAAAAATATTCTTATCGTACTTTTGCCAAAAATGTCAAAAAGTACATCGTAAAAGAACGATCCCATACATACCATGTAGTAAAAGTCAAAAATGGGTAAAATGGTCATTAAAAAAACATGAAACCATTTTTATGAAACATGGACTTGGATGAGAACAAGAACCCCAGTAAATACTTACGAATAAACAATCTCACATAAGAACGATATTGGAAAAGTTATCCCTTACCTTACGTCTGATATGCTTCATATGTATCCGAGCCTCCTCTTCTTTGAAGCGCCTCTTTGAGACATCCTCTTAGGGCACTAATATTGGTCTTTGAAGAAGACCAGGACCTCTAGGATGTTTATAGAGAAGTGGAGAAGAGAATTTTTCATGTTTTGTCCGAGGTTGAAGGCTCAAATTGGTGTGAGGAAGAGAGGGAGGAGGTGACCTTTTATAAGGGAGGACAGGTGCATCTTTGGAAATATAAGAAATATTAGTTTATATTAAATCCCAACCCCACATAAAAACATCCAAAATGACTCATATCCAAATACTAGATGAGATAGGGTTTTAATCTCATCAACCAATAAAATTTAGACATGTTATGAATTTATTTTAAACATTATCAACTTGATTTATCCTTATTTAATCAATTTAATTTTATTTGTGGAAATAACATTCTAAATTTTAAACTATAACAAATAATTACTTATTTTTTGTTAATTGTCCATAATTGGATACTTTATAACATTTTAGACTATATAAATTTAAATTTATAATTTTTAAATATTTGTGTGATTTTTAAACAATTTTATAATATGTTATTTTTATAAAATAACAATAGTGTCAATTTTTACACTATTCATTTATATGAATTTAAATAAAATATATAAAGAATATATGTTTGAACTAAAAGCATTAATAGATTCATAAAAGTCCATATGTATCTAGAAAATTAGTGGAGAACATTAAATAGTTCTTATAATATTAATTTTATTAATTTTATAACCATTTATTTGGTTTATCTCTTAATAAAATAATTACTACAACATTTTTGTATAACTATTTAATTTACATATTTTTTCATAAAAATTAAATCCTCTGATGAATATAAATCTATTACCTTTCACAATAATAATTTTACTTGAATTTATCATCTTAAAATCACAATATTTAAATTGTTATATTTATAAAATTATGAAGGTGACAACTTTGGCATCATTTAAAATAAAATAATATAAGTGTCATAATAACTTATATAAGACTCCAAACAGTTATATATTAGTTAATTAGATGCTTATGGTATAGATATACACTAAAAATAAGTTGTGGTCAGGTTTTTGGGCCTTTTAAGGGGTATTATTATTTCAATAAAAACTATATTACAGATTTTTCACTTAATAAATAATTTCTGCATCATTAATGTATCACCATTAATGAAACTTATTTAATCCCTATAAATAAATTATCATGATGTAGATAATTTTATTATCTTTTTGGACACTATTCATGTTCAAAGTTTTATGATTTTTATCACTAAATTAAAATTATTATACTTATAAGATTTAAGAGAGTGACATGTTGTCACTTTCTTTGGTTTTAATAATAATTGAATTATTTTCATGGTCAAAAGTCCATAAAATGCATCTAATCCGACCCTTAGGTGATATGGGTCGACTTTTATCCATCCAATAGAATTTTTTCATGTGTTAGGATAATTTTATAATATTATATTTACCCTTAATTACCCGATTTACCTTTAACTATGGTAAATAAAATTTACCGTAATTACTATTCATAATTCCCAAAAATAAAAAGTAGCCTATTAACATAATTTGGACCCACTGATTCCAAATATGGAATCCATTTTTTTTTCAAATTCAATACAGAGAAGTTGCAGAAATTAAATTAAAATTAATCATGTTGTCGAATGAAAACAAGTTTTTGTTTAAAATATTGCAAAAGATTGAATTGATTTATCCTACGAATTCAATTTCAAATCAATGCTAATGACATACATTATATTGAATGGTAAAAATATATTCTATTTATACTTTAAAACCACACAATATTATAATTTAACCACATAAATTATTACGATGAAAAAAGTTATTAATTAAAATATAGCGTGTTTTTACGATTCATTAAAATATGAAAGTTATCAGAATAATATGAAAAATTTATCTAAGGTAAAATTTTATATCCTGATTCCAAATAATTATTTTATTTTGTAAAATTGAACTTATAAACATTTCAAAAACTAGATTTAATGTGGGTGCTCCATCAAAAGGTGGCAAACCTGTATTTTTTTAAAAATACTTATTTTACCCGAAAAATTTATTTTGTTCATATACCATGTTCTAGAAAATGTGTAAGATGAGTAATAATGTTATAAAATTCAAAATTTAGTTAATACTATTCATAACAGCTGGTTCGTAATAATATTATAATAATTTATCGTTGTTTAGTAAAACTCGGTATTGCGTACAACACACGCTATCAAGGTAGGTTGTGATTGCGTGTAATGCAAGCCATGTCAGTGTTGCGTGTAGTGAACGACTCCTCTGTTGTTGCTTATAAAAAAATAAAAAAATATATAATTTATACATTGAATATATATATACATATATATACACACTCAATATTGCGTAGAATAACAACTATCAAACAAACATGAAATTGTGTGTATCACGATCCAAGAATAATGTTGCATATACTTCAAGCTAATACGGTGTTGCGTATAGAGAAAGATAATATTGTTGTATCATACAATAGAATATATGAATGAAATTAAAAAGAATATATCTTATAAAATCTCAGGTTATTACATTCTACCCCCCTTAAAATGAATTTCACCATCGATATTCGTCGGGGTTATTAATGGATTTCTACTTGAAAGTTTATTTAATTGAAACCCACATCGTAAAATGAAATACAAAACATAACTTTAAAAACTAAAGTATAAAACGTAACGGTTACCCAATTTAACTAATCACTAGGTTTCCAAATAGGAGAACATAGGTGAAAATATGGATATGGAATAGAAATCTAACCATCATGTTCTGATGGAGAGTGGTAGAGAAAATGGCTATGAAAAATACAACAATCACAAAGTCATAGATTTGTGATGATCTAAGGTACCATCTGATTCGTCGGATATAAGAGCACTAGGACAACATTTTTGGTTTTCAATATCATTTCCCTAAAGTTGAAAATTTTGAATTAGAAGAAATACTTGCTTGATTTTGGTACTATCTCACTATTGTTCGTGCTTTGAACAATTTCCACTTCATCTCTTAAAGAAATGAAGTTGAATTTGTTATTTGTGAAGTTCTAACAGATAATATGATATAATGATGGGTCATTCCATCTGTTTCAAACAAAAGGTTAGCAAAAGTTATCAAATATACAGAAGTCCATCTATGGTGTGGTTAATCATATACAATTCCAAAAATGAACTTATACTTCATATATCATACCGCTTAATAAAATAAAACTAGTTTCTAATAACCAGGGACTTCCTGTAGGCCAGTGGTAGGCGATAAAGGCCAGTCGCACTTCGGTTGTGGGTTCGATTCCCACAGCCTTGTCCGACGCAATGGGTTGTCTCCAGTCCTGCAGGTTGTCCTTTTTCTAAAACTACATTACTATAACATCCTATCAATAATATCGAAAAAAAGTTCTATCCTTAAACAATACTAACTTATGTCCAACATAATCCATTCCAATATTTAGGCTTATCTTAAATACTTTGGTCCAAGCTCATAGAATAAGAAAATGATTACATGAAATGTCATATAACAATCACGTGAATTCCATCATTTATCCCCCATATATCAGAAGATATATCTTGTTGGTCAAATTACAAACAAGTGAATACCTTAATCATGTATTCTCTTGAAGAATGAATACCCATTGAGCCTTAGTGAAAACATGAATGCAGTTAAAAGTTAACACTTTCCACATACCAAAATCTTAAAAATTCTTATACTCAAATCATGATATAACCTTCTCCTTATAGAAGTCATGAGCTCATGAATACTATCAAACATTTAATTTTCTCCTTATCCCATCATTAAGCGCATATCATCTACATTCCAAAAATATCTGAATAACCTTTCATGGTTACTGTTACCATTAATCATACACTTTCAAAACTCAAGGAAAGACAACAGTGTAACAATCCTTAGATGTCTATTTATTCCATAGTACCATGAGATTACTTATACAACACTACACTTGATAAACATGTAATCATTCCACTACCTTCTTAAACCATTGACCGAGCTTCAACAATTCTTTCATCTCACATATCATTTGTAGTCTCTTCATCATCATCAGCATAAATACTTCCCATACGACCATACTGATTCTCTTCATCAGACATTCCATTAGGGAATTTGTTTGCATAATGCCCATACATTCCACATTTAAAACATTTAACCATTGTTGATGTCGTAGCAATACGATTATCCTCATCCATGGTGTTAACTGAAAGTTTTCTTTTGCACTTACTGGATTTGTGTCCTTCTTTTCCACACCCAATGCATCTTCCAGTTCCTTTGAAACATTCTCCTTGATGCCTCTTCCCACATGATTTACATAGGGGAAATTGAAATTTCTTTCCTCTATAATCATCATGAAACTCCATCTTTATCTTATTAGCCGAGTCGGGAAACTTACCAAATTTGAGTTAATTGATCGTATTATGAGATTGCTGATTCGGAATAATAATGATGTTTGGACTTATAAATCCCATTTCATTTGGTTTCTTGAGAATAATATCATTCCATTGTCCATCATATCCTCCATTATCATGAATCTTCTTGTTTCCATCCATTTTCTAAAACCCAAAAAGAATAGCGTGAGAGGCAAAAATCATGCTAGGGAAAACAACAGAGTAAACGTGGAGTAACCTCAATATCTAACATCTTAGGTTAAATTATAAGATTGTTACCATAGTTCTAGTACTATATCCTATACGTAAACTTATCCTTAGGGACATCCCAAGACATACATTAGAAATATTTCTAGGGATCTCACTAACGTTTTTGCATCCTAGTTTTTCAAAGGTTGACTAAACCTTTCCTCTGATACCAACTGTAGAGACTTGAAGCTTAACATACATGAACATTACATTACTTTTGCGGAATACTCAATACATAACAAAAACAGACACACATGGATCGTAATAGTTTAGTGTCTTTGGAAACTCGTACTATAAACTTCTGATCATGTTGAAATATCTTCAACAACTCCCGTAACGATCTTCCCCTTTTTGATTGCTTACCTAAAACATTTATTTATATCCTAGGGAAAAGAAAACATTAAAAGGGTGAGCTCAAATGCTCAGTAAGGGTAAGCATGGATAAAGTAAAAAATACCGTATACATTTGAACTTAAAAACATGAACGTAACGTTTAAACATCAAAATCTTGAGCAATGACATAAAACATGGAAGTACGTAAGTCATAGATCGTAAAGAAACATCAATCAAAATAAAATAGCATGGGAATAAAACATATAATTGCAGAAACCATTAAGCACATGTTATGATTTCCATTGTAGCCAAGGCATTGCTTCCAAGACCATCTTAGTGGACAAAGTCCCTTTCTGAATCAAGTTCACTCCTTGTTTCAGTCCTGAAACACTGAACCAGATTAACTTACCATTCCAGCCATGTCTATCTCATGAGATATAAATCTTTACCCAATTCAATGGAGGGAGATATAGGTCCCAACCATCTAATAATGAAATCATTCTTACTTGTGCCAAAAAATAAACTTAAAACATTCATTATAACCCAATGAATAAAATGGGTTAAATAAACATCATTCCATCATAACATAATCCATATAAAACAAATGGATATAATTTAATCACAAGAAAAGTGAAACCATGTAAATCATAGAGACATTATACTTGAAACATACACATATGAAATAATGTCATCTTAGATGGAAAATGGTTTTGATAAAACACTTGAAATGAATTCTTGAGGAAAATATCCTTTCTTCTTCAAAATCATTCTCTTTTTACAAAATGTCATGCAATTTTAAAAGGAAGGGATTTTTTTGAAAATAGTAATGAAATATTTTGGAGAAAGATTTATGAAAATAAGGCTTTATTAAACCGTAAAAATATCTTCATGACGTATAAGTTAAAAAAACATTCTTCTCGTACTTTTGCCGGAAAAGTCAAAAAGTACCTCGTAAAAGAATGATTCCATACATACCATGTAGTAAAAGTGAAAAATGGGTAAAAAGGACTTTAAAGATACATGAAAACATTTTTAGGAAACATGGACTTGGATGAGAACAACAACCCCAGTAAATACTTACAAATAAACAATCTCGGATAAGAACGAGATTGGAAAAGTTATCCCTTACCTTACATCTGATATGCTTCGTATGTATCCGAACCTCTTCTTCTTTGAAGCGCCTCTTTGGGACCTCCTCCTAGGGTACTAATATTGGTCTTTCAAGAAGACCAGGACCTCTAGGATGTTAATAGGAAATGGGAGAACAGAATTTGGAAGGGGTTGGCCGAGCTTGAATGCTCAAATTGGTGTGAGGAAGAGAGGGAGGAGGTGCCCTTTTATAAGGGTGGAGAGGGGCACCTTTGAAAATATAAAAATTTTTAGTTTATATTAAATCCCAACCCCACATAAAAACTTCCAAAATGACACATATCCGAATAATAGATGAGATAGGGTTGTAATATCATCAAACAATAAAATTTAGAGATGTTAGGAATTTATTATAAACATTATCAACTTGATTTATCCTTATTTAATCAATTTTATTTTATTTGTGGTAATAACTTTCTAAATTTTAAACTATAACAAATAATTACTTATTTGTTGTGAATTGTCCATAATTTGATACTTTATAACATTTTAGACCATATAAATTTAAATTTATAATTTTTAAATATTTTTGTGATTTTTAAACAATTTTATAATATGTTATTTTTATAAAATAACAATAGTGTCAATTTTTACACTATTCATTTATATGAATTTAAATAAAATATATACAGAATATATTTTTGAACTAAAAGATTTAATAGATTTATAAAAGGCCATATGTGTCTAGAAAATAAGTGGAGAACATTAAATAGTTCATATAATATTTATTTTATTATTTTTAAAACCATTTATTTGGTTTATCTCTTAATAAAATAATTACTAAAACATTTTTGTATAATTATTTAATATACTTATTTGTTGCATAAAAAACTCCTATGATGAAGATAAATCTATTAAATTTTACAATAATACTTTTAATCGAATTTATCTTCTTAAAATCACAATATTTAAATTGTTATATTTATTAAATTATGAAGGTGACAACTTTGGCATCATTGAAAATTAAATAATATAAGTGTCATAATCACTTTTATAAGACTCAAAACAGTTATATATTAGGTTATTAGATGATTATGGTATATATATACACTAATAATAAGTTTTGGTCAGGTTTGTGGGCCTTTTAATGGGTATTATTATTTCAATAAAAACTATATTACTGATTTTTCACTTAATAAATAATTTCTTCATCATTAATGTATCACCATTAATGACAATTATTTAATCCCTATAAATAAATTATCATGATGTATATAATTTTATTAGCTTTCTGGAGACTATACATGTTGTCACTTTCTTTGGTTTTAATAATAATTAAATTATTTTCATGGTCAAAAGTCTATAAAATTAATCTAATCCGACCCTTAGGTGATATGGGTCGACTTTTAGCCATCCAATAGAATTTTGGCATGTGTTTGGGTAATTTTATAATATTATATTTACCCTTAATTACCAGAATTACCTTTAACTATGGTAAATAAAATTTACCGTAGTTACTCTTCATAATTCCCAAAAATAAAAAGTAGCCTATTAACATAATTTGTACCCACTGATTCCTAATATGGAATCCATTTTTTTCAAATTCAATACACATAAGTCATAGAAATTAAATTAAAATTAATCTCGTTGTCGAATGAAAACGGGGTTTCTTTTAAAACATTACAAAAGATTTAATTGATTTAACCTACGAATTCAATGTAAAATCAATGATAATGACATACATTATATTAAATGGTAAAAATATATTATATTTATACTTTAAAACCACTCAATATTTTAATTTAACCACATAAATTATTACGATGAAAAAAGTTGTTTTTAATTAAAATATAGCATGTTTTTACTATTCATTAAAATATGAAAGTTATCAGAATAATATGAAAATTTTATCCAAGGTAAATTTTATATCCTGATTCCAAAGAATAATTTTATTTTGTAAAATTGAACTTATAAACATGTCAAAAACTAGATTTAAAGTGGGTGCGCCATCAAAAGGTGGCAAAACTGTATTTTTTTAAAAATACTTATATTACCCGAAAAATTTATTTTGTTCTTGTACCATGTTCTAGAAAATGTGTAAGATGAATAATAATGTTATAAAATTCAAAATTTATTTAATACTATTCATAATGGCTAGTTTGTAATAATATTATAATAAAATATCATTGTTTAGTAAAACTCGGTATTGCGTACAACACAAGCTTTCGAGGAAGGTCACGATTGCGTGTAATGAAAGCCATGTCAAGGTTGCGTATAGTGCACAACTCCTTTGTTGTTTTGTATAACAAAATACAATAATATTTCATTTATACATTGAATATATATATACATATATATACACTTTCAATGTTGCATAGAATAACAACTATCAAACAAACATGAAATTGTGTGTATCACGATCCAAGAATAATGTTGCGTATACTTCAAACTAATACGGTGTTGCGTATATAGAAAGATAATCTTGACGTATCATACAACAGAAGATATGAAAGGAATTAAAAGGAATATATCATATAAAATATCAGGTTATTACAATGTCTATTCCCACATTTATGACAAAAAAGGAAGCTAAATATTATATTCATCATCCTCTTCTTCACATGAACTTCAATGAGATTCTATAATTATATTATTTGGTTTCATTGGAAACTAAACTATGTTCAAAAAATTAATCATAATTCATGAACTCAAATTTGTTATGATCTAATGTTTTATAACTAGAACTAATTACTCATTAGATTTATTTTTGGGATAATATTTTCATTTCACATTGAAACAATACATAACATGATCCTTTCATGATTCATAAATTACTAAAAGAAAAATAAGATTACATGAGAAATGGTAAATTGACATCATAAAAAATATAATAAAAATTCAAACTGGAAATATATTTCTCTATATAACCATCATATTATCTTTCATTTCTACATAAATCAATCTCCATTCAATCTAGGTTTCGTTATGTTAGATTCTCTCATAATTATTATACAAATTCTATAACATATTAATTCTTTCAATATATGATGTAAAAATATTTTGATTAATGAATGAATATACACTATGATATTCAAATCAGGTGTGAAGTTATGCCTCTTTGTTATGCACAAAAAGAACATTATGTAAACACCCAAAATGATCATTTTGGGGTTATTAACCATAGGTTCTATTGTATAATATCCATGATCCTCATGTATTATATAGGTAGAGATGTTATTCTGAATAAAACCACGTAGTGTCTACTTCATCAAAATTTTAGGATGGAATCATATACTTAGAATCCTCTCTTATATTTATCCCCATGGATTTCAATATTATTACCTCATTGAACATTACAAATCCAATCCCAAAATATAAAATAATACTGCTAATAATAATTAGAAACTTCTTTGATATATACTCTGGAACCCAGGACCCACATTCTTGATTCCTGTAGATAAACATGTAATTATAATGATTAACCGTGGTACTAAGTCAAATCAACAAAAAAATCATAAATTTCATATTTTTATTACTGTTATATCTCACAATAAACATCCAAAATATTGAAGTACATTTTGGAAATTTTTATTTTATGAAACGATACATGTGATACCTTTTTTATAATATTAACCATCATTTCACCATAATGAAACCATACTATACTCCTTTTAGACCTCTCATAAGTTACACTCATCTTAATAACCTATTGAATAGAACACAAGAAATCCACATGATCTGATGCTCAGTAAAGTTAATTATTATTGATAACTATAAAATATCAAAAGTGAGAAAAATATTAGTATATATTTATAATCAAGAGATATTAGAATGTTATAACAAAAATATCTCATTTCATAAAACATGAGTCATAGAATAAAACATTTCTTAATATCTTCCGAAAATAGGTATAAACATGCAATATAAAATAGATAGAAAATAAATAAAACATATAAAGTTATAATAACATGAAAAACCCATTGATATAAGAAATTAGAATAACAATAGGAAACAATCATGATCAATCTCATTTTTCCCATTCCAGTGTGAACAACCTCACTATTTCCATGCCTAAAATGTGGTAAATATCATTATGAATATGCTAGTGTGAACAAACTCATTATATCTACCCTAGAATTTGTGAAAAGATAACAATAACCATTAAATTTTTAACAAAAACAATATATCATTTCTTAACTATCTCATGAGACATAAATATAAACAAATGCATTAGTGGATTATATAAGACGCTATAAGACATCATCCATAAATATTTGTTCTATAAAAATAAATCATCATCATATAGAATCCATGTAAATAAAATGGGTTTAATATCCTATTGAAATTTAATAATCTATGTAAAACATTTATAATTTCAAAAATAATCATATCATGAAATTCCAGTGGAAAACAAATGGTTATCTAATGATATTCATTGAATTTCTAGGTAAATAAACTTACATAAATATAACATATCATATTGTATTTAAACTATTTAGATACAAGGAGAATTGTTAATTCAATAACATCCCAAATAAATATATATATATTTTCATTCAAGGTGAACACCCATTAATCAAATACATGGAAATAAGGCATTCATAAAGGAATGAAATGGAATAAAAATTAGTTTTACAAACATTAAATGATGGGGAGAGACAATGGAGGTGATGTATCACATCTATGATATATAATAATATTTTATAATTCATATAGATAATAAATTTGGATGGTATCATTTGCATAATATCCATGATCATAAATAAGATATATAATTGGATATTGAATTATATGGAAAAAAATTGGAGTTTTAGAAAATTTACATTCGAAATAATAAATATATTGGATCTCTTAAAATCATTTTTGGATATTTTTTTATTAAACTAAAAGGAAAATAATTCCTTCTTGAAAAAAAGAAAACATATAGAAATATTTTGATATAAACTAGTTAAGGAAGTGAAAATATGTCTTCACATTGAAAGAGAAAAATGTAATTATTGAATAAACTTTTATCATATTCATTAAAAGGAGAAGTTACATATCACATTAAAAACTTATACTAAAAAATTAATGATAAAATTTTGGAAACAATTTACTTTCTAAAAATAATATTCAATAGAATACACTTGAAAATACCTAAAGGTTATAAAAATAAATGATTGGTGGAAGATAAAACATTTGATTTTGAAATGATAGAAATCCTTTTTCGATATTTCGGGATATTTTTTTTTGAATAACCACATCATAAAAAGAGAAAAAAATGTCCTTTATAAAAGAGGATAATTAAAATGTAGTGTTTAAATTATAAAACTCATAATTATAGGTAGTTCTTAAAAAAATTGAAATTTTTACTTCGCGGAGGTAGTAGTGAGCACAATCCTGAATAATAGTTTTATTTATATTAAAAAAATGGTAATAGTGGATAAGAGTTATTTACCTAACTAATTAAATTAATTGTAAAATAAATAATTATTTAATTGGATATTAATTTATTAATTAATTATTTTAAAGTAAAAAAGAAAAAAATATGATTGGGAAAAGGCACTTACATTCAAGACTAGAGATTTCCCTTGGAAGACTCTTTTGAGATAAAGGTCTTAAGGAAAAAATAATTTACTCAGAGTGTTTATAAAATTGAATTTGATTATAATGGATATAAATTTTAATTTTAAATTTTTTTTGGAGGAAAAAATTCATTGAGTGGTCTTAAATGGGACGTGAGAGTCCCATTTTATTAAGGGAGTAAATAGATTTTTTATTGTAATATTCCCAATTAATGTAATGGAATATCATGGTAAAAAAGTTAAATATCTAAAAAAAGGAAAATAATTGGGTGAGGAATGATATAAGGTTTATAATACCTCAACCATTAATTTTAGTATGTTTTTTAAACATGTAGTTAAGTCATTTATTATTTTAATTTTATTTTAACCATTTTTCATTTTACCTTGATAAAATAATTTCACCAAAGTAGTTTACTATTAATTACTACAAATAAAAGAACCCTTATTATAAAATTTTTGTGAAATTATTTAAAATATTAAATCTATTTTATGAGAAAATCATTTCAATATAAAATAAATATTAATTTTAATATTTTCATATGTAAAGCACAAAAACCTATTTTTAGAATCATTTTATTTTTACGCATAACATTTACGTGTAGTATAAAATTATAAATAGATTTTATAATAGGAAACAAATTTTATAAAAGTTATTATGTGATTTAAATGATAATTTAATATTTTTTAAATTTTTAAATATTAGTTTTGGTCATAAATAATGGAAATAATAAGGAATATTTATTACATGCATATATGTAAAATTGGGTTAGCTAAGGTTAAAACTAAAGTGAAAAGTATTTGGCATCAGTATAGCACTATAATTTATTAAATTAGATTAGATTATTTATAAAATTCACATAAATATTTTGAATTTTTTTGATTTTGGTTCCATTTTTACTAGATAGAAACCTTTATATACTTTTTCATAAATAGTAATTAAAATAATACCACTTTATCCATTTTAATATATTAAAAATGATTCAAAATGGATAAAAAATTGGCCATGAAGGGTCATAAATGGTTATTTTAAATATTAATAGTTTTTATGATGGAATATAATTTTTAATATTTACTGATGAAATGATTACATGAAATTTTTACGCAATTCCAACACTAATTTTTTCAATGCAAAAGAAATATAATGTAAATGATTGTAAAAACAAACAAAGTAATTCTTTTTTTGGGTCTATTACAGTGTTAGATGAAATTTTCATATTGAAAATAAGACATAGTTTTTATGTTAAATTTTTATATTCATACTACAATATATTTTTTATATTTTTATAATATCAATTATATGAATGGCCCCAAAAATGACATTAAATATATTATTTGTTAAATAGTATTTTATCCACTGATTGTTTATTTATAATAATATTATTTTTTAAAAATATAATGTTATAAGGTCTATAATATTAACCATTTTCCACATATGAATCACTTTTATTTTTATAGTAAATTTTTTGATCCCTAAATAGAAAATTAAATTAAAATTTTTGTAATCGTTAAATAAATTAACTCGAAATTAAAAATATGGGATAACAGTTTTAAAATTGAGAAAAAATTCCAAAATACGATTTAACAAGACTATTAAATCTCTTCATAATCCTATCTTTTAACTAAATTAATTTGGATCTACTTAAACCTAAAAATCAACTTTTAATAATATAAAATTATATGAAATTCTAACGGTTACCCTCCCATATCTTATATAAGAACACCACAACTACTTGCTTACACACGATTATTAATTCATATATCTAGATAAACACGTATGAAAATCACTTATAAAAAATACTCAATACCTCAGAGTGGAATTTATATCACCAAAATACTATCATAGATTTCTTAAGTTTTATACCATATGAGGTTCTTCCACGATGAGGTTTTCGTCATAGCCGAGCATTTTAATTTTAGTTAATTTTCCATAACCATATAATATGTATTAATCATGAAAAATATAGTAACATAAGTTTCTCATTTATATTGAAGTATTAATATTTTGTCATAATAACTATTTTCTTCTCATTTTCCATATTTTTGGTAATAAAAGAAATGTTCAACCATAAGTGTTGACTAAAACCTCCAATAAGAGATGTGTTTCATTTTCCATTACCACCTCACAATGTATGATATTATGATGCATTAAATAAATATATTTGATACTCATGAAATAAGTAATATTCTATATAAATAACATATTATATACCCTCTTACCTTTTCACCTACAAAAAATAGTTACATTGCTCATTTTTACGTGTGGACTACAACATCCAAAAATCAATGTGATTCATTTATCATGCCGAAAATTCATGGGTTATTATAAAATTGAATTTAACGTATAAAAATTGTAATTTTTTCAAAATTAATATTTTTAAGATAATAGAACCAATACAAAAAAATTATAGTCAACCAACAAATGTTATTATAGGATTATGTACCCAACACCCTCAAAGTAATTAACAGGAATTTAAATGATTTAATAGATATATATTAGGAATTAAAATAAATGAAATAAAATGCATAATTATAATTTTATAAGATTTAAATAGATAATTAATAAGTTATGAGATTAATTTAATTTTATATTATAGGATATGATGTATTTATGTGGTTGGTCAGATTCAAGGTAAGGGGTTTCTTAACTCAATTTCTTTTCATGATAATATACATCATATTTATTGACGGTGTTACTCCCAGATTATTTATGGATTGGCCTATAATTATTTTATTTTTTATTTCAACATATTTTATGATGATATACATTTGTTATAAAAAATTAATTCATTGACTAATTCTCTCATCAATGTTTCAAATTTTGTAAATGTTTCCAATATCACTATCATTTTGGGGAGAAATATACCATATTAACAAATTTATAATTTTTTTTGGTTCTTATAAAACATTTTTAAAATTCTATATCATTAATATATTTATATTCATGGTATTTAAAGATTCATTTGGAGTTATTTCATTCAAGGGGGTCATGATTCAATTATCACCAATCTAGTTGGGGTTTATTTCAAAATTTCATCCTCATTGGGGATTGATAATGATTAAATTTAAATGATGGAATTAAATGATATTTCAATAATAAACCCATTAAATTTGGTTTCTTTCTAGTTATTTTGAGAAATTACAAGTTTTAATTTTATTTTCCCCTACCCATTTACTCACCAGGCTGAATTAATTTTTTTAAGGAATGGATAATTTGTTTTTAATTTATATGAGAATATTTTTATTATATTATATTTATAATGATTACAAGAAAATTTTACCTATTCTAAAATTATTTATTTAGTCCAATTTTATCCGTGGTAACTTCTTATTAAAAAAAGTTAAATGGAATGTAATATTCATTTCCCAAACAAGGCCCCTTTTTTCATTGGTTTGAATGGAATGTTTGTTTTAATGTAACATTTACCATTGTATATTCCCAAAATTAAGAATAATCTTTTTATTGATTATTAATTTTCATGTCTCCATAGTTATTTCATAGAATTTTTTTTTGTTAATATTTTCTTAATTTTTAGATTTTAAATAATAGTTTTCAAATTAAAATATGAATTTTTCTTATGAAATGTTCTTATGATATTTTTAAAGTATATTCATCTACATACATATACATTGATGAGTAATTTATATTAATGATGTTATAATCAATTTATAATATCCATCATATTTCTGTGGATGGATTATTATTATTTTTAATATGAAATGATTAGAAATTTTATATTTTAGATTGTACAGTATAAATAGTTATATATCATTTCAAAATGTTGATTAAGTTGAATGTATATTAATATGATAAAATAATTATACATATTAAGTGGAGAGTGGGACCTACAATTACATATCCCATAGATTCGTCAGTAGGTATCATGAGATAGACTAGGTGGGGAATTTAGAGGATTAATTCATAATTATTTATTATTTCTTTCCATTAGGACATGATGAAATGTTTATGATGTTTTCGAATAAGGCCACAATTTAATTATAATGCCATATGAAATTAGGAATTTAAACATTGTGATACTTTTTATTTTTATTAATGATATTCTTTATAATCCAAATTTACACATTGATATATTCCTCTTTTGTGATATTAGTAATATTGTATATTTTATAGTTGTTTATCTATGTAATATTATTCATGCTTTATTTATTTTTTTATATATTATTTTTAACAATTTACCTTAAAAAAGTATCTAAGATCAACATTTACTATGTATTTATTTCCATATAATTTCAAAAAAGGATCTATAAATGATTTCATGGATATACTCGATGAATTAAAAACACTATCACTTTAATTTTTATGATTTATTTAAGTTTTTTCTAATATAATGTGACGATCTTGTTTTTATATAATCTCCAATAACTACTAAACTATTTTATAATTTAGGATGAAATATCATGTATCATCTATCGATGTTGTATGAGAACTATATGCTTCATATTAATTTAGATGTTGTGTAAAAAATGGTTTTAAATGATGTTTAGTAGGAACCTTAGTGAAAGTGATCAGTTAGAGTATTGTATCACTGATAGAGGGAGGAGGTGAATTAATGATTAGATTTTCTTTATGATTATTTTCAATTGAAACAAACATCACTTCCTGTTAAAGATTTCAATTCCCTAGTGAGAAAAAATCAACACACATCCAAAATAATAATAATATTTAAAAGGTTCTGTGTTCTATAAGAATAGCAACATTGTAACATCCCAGGTAAATAAAGAACATGAAAATTTTCATATTTATCAATATTTTTTAATTAAATATTAACTCTACTTTAAAGGGGAAATTATGTTTGATGGTGTTCCCGATACACAACCATGGGTTTCTTGGAAATCGTATGTTTCACACTAATAATAGCATATTATTATTTTAAATAGTAGTTAACGCTAGGCCATTATATTGACAATACTGAATAAAACTAACTAAAATATGATTATACATGTTTTTTTAATATTTTTACAATTATCCAATAAAATTTTGATGCTTAAAATGTGAATGAATCTAATCATAAATACTCTAATATTCTTTAAAAGGTCGATTTACCACCATTTGAAGGCGAACCATATTTAAATTCAGCTTTGGCCATTTTTATATATTATATTTGACAAAATAAAATTCCTCTTTAGATTCGGGACATCATAATTTACTTTGGTTAAAATATTTTATTTTTCTGATAAAGGTCATTTTTTAATTAATAGTAAAAAATAAAGTATTTTAATTCCAAAGTGCCTTTTAATATAATTTATTTACATGGTTCTATTATATTTTTAATTGGTTTTAAAGTTAAATTAGAATATATTTTTACCATTTAATTTAATTTTTGTCATTGGAAGTAATTTAATTTTGAAATTAGACATAAACAGGTGCCAATCATTTGATAGTTATTATTTCTTAAAAACAAGTTATTTGTTTTAACAGCGGGAATTAATTTTAAATTAATTTCTGCCTCTTATGTGTTTTGAATTTGGAAAAATGGATTCCATATTTGAAATAATTATGTCCAAATTCTGTAAATAGGTATCATTTAATTTTGGACATTTTAAATATTTTATTTACCATGATTAAATGGTAAATATAATAAATAAGGGTAAAATATAATATTATAATAATATTAAATTACCCTAAATGTGTCCCAATCCTATTGGATGATACATATCCAACAATAGGAATCCTTGGGTCAAATTTGGGACCTCATGGAGCCAGTTGGGAGAAATAATGACACTTTCTATAAATTAATTTAATGTAAAGACATAAATGACATAAACAAATATATTTTAGTAAATAAATTTTTACATGGGGTTATGTAAGTTATAATTTTGACTATAAATAATATTTCGATATCTAAAAAGATTTACTACATCATGGTATTATTTATATAATTTTTTGACACCATATAAATTAAATTATTGATGACACAATAATGATACAATATTTACCTCATTATTAAACAATTTAAATAAATAAGATTATAAATATTAAAAAAATATCCAAAACCAGTCCAATTCTTGTTAAATTATTTTATTTCGACCATTAGTCATCATAAAATTTATATTAAAGATTACTTGACCTTTTGAAACTAACGAAGTGTTTGAAAATAAATAATTATCTCAAACTTTCCTAAAGAGCCCCTCCTCACCCTTATAAAAAGACCTCACTTCTATGTCATTACTCACACTTCTCAAGCCATTTTTCTCATAACAAATCTGCTAAAATAATCTCTCAACATCCTTATTTTCATTTTATAAGACTTAACATAGGCATAAAACACTTCTATAACCCATTTTGATTCATTCCAAATGGAGTTACCCGATTAAAAGGTAACTTCTTCTCTTAAGTTCTTTTGTTTTTTTACTTCTCAATCCCCTATACTATTTTTATTCCATTCATTTATGACAAAACCAGTATCCTAAATATGATAGGAATTTTTATGAGAATTATTAGAACTACACATACACACACCTCCATCTAATGGGTGAAGAACATACTATTTCTGTGGATGGAAAACTAATGCCTCACAAACCGATGATTGTTAAATTATCTTCTACAGCCTCTCATGGTGGCCATTATGAGGAAAATGTATTTATATATGATATATATTATTTTTTTTGTTTTCTATATGATTCTATAATTTTTATTTACAAACATACCTTTACGCCTTCCAATATGTGTATACACGATAATTTCATTTGGAGAAGTGTGGACTACCGCCCTCTTAAGGTGATATGATTCGTTCTTGACATACATGGAAAGTATAAAGAGTTAGTTAATGAAATTATGTAACACATATATCATATTATATTATACATTAATTATAATATACCTATGTATCATTTTGTTTTCATACCATTAAATATTAAATAGAAATGAAAGTAGCGTTCATGCGTATGTACGGTTACTGTCTCCATGAACAGTGCATTTCATTTCTTATCTCCAAATGTTATGTACTATTACAAATATATATATACACATATAATGGATATATATATAATTTATATGATATCTAAATAATTAATATCATTCTGGAGATAATGGAGTTTTGACCACATGGACAAATTGTAATTATAACAAGTTCATTTTTAAAACAAATTCAGAACAGCGACAAAATGTCTGATATGAACTCAAATAATTAACTAACTGTTGTTGCAAGGAAATAAGTGATATAAAAGAAATTAAATAAAATTATGAAGAAAGTAGAAATTAACATAATTTTATTATCAAGAATAAAAAAGGAACACACGAGTCAGGTTGGACACGAGGTAAGAGATTTCTTATCTCACTTTTAATTCCGTGATAATTCCATTGTTCACCAATTGTTTATTGAAAGTTGTGTATTGTAAGCAGCCATTTGTTAAATATTATTTTTATTATATTTAAATTCATGGTATTTCATGATTCATTTTTTGGTTATTAACTTTTTCTCATATGACTCGATTGATTACAACATGGTAAGGGGTTTTCATCTATCTTTTTATTCTCGTGAGATTCATGATATTTTAGCCACTATTTCCTTTTGTGTGGTGGATTTACTTCCCTTGATTCTATTATTTGTGTAATATAATTTAATTTATTATTATTTACATATTCATTGTGTGATCTTCCTTTCATGGGTGTATGTTTCGTAAGTTACCAAATCAGTAAGGGAACCTTTCACCCTCCACTTTTTAAAAAGACTTTTTTTGTTATGTCTTTTAATTTACATATTATTATATTTGGATATGTTATTATATATCATTATTGATGTAAATTTTATGACCAAGTGACGAGTTATCCGTTTCTCTCTCATCATCTTATTTTCTAAATTCTAATGTGACGTCGTTAATCTGTCGAATTTCTGTAAGAAATCTTCTTAACCCAAATTCAATTTTTGGGTTAAACATCTACTTCTTGATTATGTCGTGATATTAATTTGTTTGAATAACCTCTGATTGTTTTACACTTAATATCCACTTATATTTGGTGTATTTATATTTTTCACATGTAATTATGAAATTTATTTATCTTTAATCTTAGGATACCGTCTTTATAAGGGATTTCATCTCAATTTACATTTCCATTGAGACTTCATTGTTGATATGCACCAATTCACTCTTACATGGTGTATATACTACCATTTGGCATATTATATCATGAATACATTTATTTTTATGATATTATAAATTTATTATTAATTGTTATTCCTCAATTATTTTTATTCTAGAGTCTCCCATTTTGTTAAAAATCATTAACTAAAAAATCATTTTATATGTTTGAATGGTTTATTCTTATAAATCATTCACATTAATGTCCATGTTTTAAAAATGGTTTTAAATATTTATTCATATGGACATGAATGCTTGAAAATTGAAATTTCATTCAAAAGCTTCAATGTTATATGGGAAACATTGATTAAAAATATCCTTATTTAATATTTTAAAAGGATTTAAAAATGGTTTGATTAAAGCTTTGATTTTGTAAATATTTTGATATGATATATTTTTATAGCAATGCGGAAATGTTATCTTTCCATTATGTTTTTTATTGGTTATAAATATGTTATGTCTATTGGGAATTGTTTACATATACGATTGATTCCACGATAAACCTAGGGTTGGTGAGCCCAAGACTGCTCTCCAATGCATTGGGTAACATAACAGAGGTAAATGTTAATGTTTATACTAAGATATTTATGAAATATATTGTGATTGGTATTCTAAATGAGACTCCCTCTATAGCTATGATAGCTACAATGTTAGTATGTTATTTATTCCATAATTTACCTTTCTGATTTATTATTCCTATGTTTTGTTCATTAATTTTATGATTTCATGAGGTATGTTTTGATTTAAATGTATGGTTTCATTGTTTTTTGTATTTATTTATGGGAAAATGTTTTCATTCCTTATTTTATATCCCTTATTGAGTTTTTTATGCACATCCCATGTTTATGAAATTTTTTCCATAGGACATAAATATGAATAAGGTTCAAGAATGGTAACAAGGAAAAGTCATGGTGTCTAAAACATGGAACTAGACATGACTTTTTTTAAGAGTTTTTATTTTATGAAAAAAATGGATACTGAGTAAAATTGTCTACATGTTATATTAATATTGTTATGTAAATGTTATGACCTAATTATCTAAAACTCTAACCCTGAAAAGATCCTCAATGTGAATTATCCATTTAATTCAATATTATGTAATGTTTAAGGCAGGGTCCTTATAGTTGGTATCAGAGGTCGGTTTATATAACTTTATAGGTTTGGGTGTTCTTTATGCATAAGTGACATTACCATAACAGTTAGGATTTTAGAAAGACTCATAGTTATTTTAGATAATGTGAAAGAGATTAAGATAACATGAATAAGTATATGTTTTTTTATAAACACCTCATAAGATATTATATGATGATTTTACTGATATAATCACACTTAACTTTTTGGTTGTAGTAAATAGTTGGATCTAGCATGCACCAAAGTAACAGTGGATGTGAAGAAAACTGTGATTGTTTTCTGAATCAGCAACTAAATGAAATGGGAGTGGCAATGAGAACTCTTGGGGTCATTCTCAACCATCCATCTAGAGTTATGACCGACCACTTGAACCGTAGTGATTTTTATGAGGAATCATATATGTGAGAAACAAATCCCCACAGAAGTTCAGATAATAATCATAAAGTTATGTATATTCAAAAACCTATGTGTCAAGGATGTGGAAAAACACTTTGGGAAATGCTTCAAAGGGATAGGAAGATGCTATAGATGTTGAAGTGAAAGTCATAGAGCAAGAACCTGCCATAGAAAAAAGGAAGCGTCAAGTTAACTGTAGGAAAGGGAAAGAAGTTCTTTCTGAGGGATCAGCTTAATGTTTTAAATGTGGTGTGCATGGTCATTATGAAAACAGTTGTCCTACAAAGTAGTTTCGGGAATGGGATCACTAGTATCATACATATATATGTTTACCAATACCTAATTCCATTCCAATTTATGTTGAAAAAAACTTACAATAACCAATGAAATGTATGGATTATTTCATAACATCTGCTTTGACATTATTGAATCTTAGATTATGATTCGTGATTTTTTAGGAAATAAGTTTTTCAGAATAAGTTGGTAAAGAATCATTAATGTATCATGAAGAAATTTGAATGAGTATGAAGTCAACATATAAGGTATTCAAGAGTTATGGTAGATTTTAGGATGGTGAAATTCTTAAATGTATTAAGGCTCTTTTGATGATGAGATCACATTGGAATAATTTTTATAGTATGTGTAACCTTGATGTTTGATATATGAAAATGTTATTCAAAGAATAATAATCATTTCTTCTGATGAGTAATAGTGGAATTTTATTTTGGGAGAATCTATGTTTTTATTATGGACATAAGGTGATTTGGTTTTTTTATGGAAATTATTATCCAATTATAGAGAATGCGTGATTTTGTTAATTTTACTTTAATATGCGACATTAAGAGGAGTTGATATTATTTTGAAACAAATGATATGATTTATTGTGGAAGACTGTGTGATAAAATCCTTATGAGTTTTGGGTTTCAATCTTATTTTGGATTATTTTGAATAATTTTAAGGAAAATTGTATATTTAATGGTCTTTCATTAACATTTTGTACTTTTGGATGAATTTTGGAGATTATGAGTAGTACTTATTTTTATAAAACATTATCCTTTTGGGGATTATCTGACCATGTACTTACCCGATTTGGTTTTGGTTAATGTATAAATATAGGGAAATTATATTGTTCATATTTTTTGGATCATGTTATTCTCTAGAAGTTGATTATAGTGCTTTCAATGTGAACAAGTCATCTTGAATACTTACCTTTTAGAGAAAAGATGTGTTTGTGGTTGAATTATAATAATGGATGACACTCTACATGATTAGTAAGTATATTTCCTTACGATATTATTATTGTTATTAATAAACTTATTCACCTATATGAAAAGTATCTTGAAGAAAAAATGTTATAAGCCCTCTTTTATCATCAGACATTAACCCATTATTTATGGTATTGTGGTGGTTAAATATCCGTGATAAAGTTCCCTATCACACTCTATTAATCAATGAGAGTTAGTTTCTCTTCCATATCTATGTTTTCATCGAATCCGAGTATCTTTTGTCTTAGGTAACCATTGTACTTAACTACATTTATTTTAAAGGGATAGTTTTACTGAAACTTTTTATGATGTGGGACTTTAAATGATGTTTCCAAGACAAATTTTTAAATTGTGATAACACAATTCGAAAAAGGAGGAAGTATGTAACATCGAAGGTAAATAATGAACATGAAAATTTTCATATTTATTAATATTAGTGAATTAAATATTAATTATAATTTAAATAAGACACTACGTTCGATGGCGTACCTGATACGCAACAATGGGTTTCATTGAAATCTTATATTGCAGACTAATAATATATTATTATTATTTTAAATGGTAGTTAACGCCTAGAATTTTTATTGGAAGGAATGAATAGAACTAACTAAAATATGATTATACAATTTTGTTGAATATTTTACAATTATCCAATTAAGGTTAGAGGCTTAAAATGTGAATGAATCTAAGCATAAATAATCTAATATTCTATAAAAGGTTGATTTAACAATTTTTGATGGAGAACCCTCTTTAAATATATTTTTGGGAATTTTTATATGTTCTATTTGAAAAAATAAAATTATTATTTAGATTTGGTAAATAAAAATTTACTTTGCTAAATTTTTGGTATTTTTCTGATAAAGATCATTTTTTAATGAATGGTGATAATTAATATATTTTAATGAAAAAGTGCCTTTTAAAATAATTTATTAATATGGTTATATTTACTTTTTAATTGGATTTAAAGTGAAATTAGTGTATATTTTTACCATTTAATATTATTTTTGTCACTAGAAGTAATTTTATTTCGAAATTGGACATAAACATGTTTCAATCTTTTGATAGTTATTATTTCTTAAAAACACCCTATTTGTTTTAACAACGGGAATTAATTTTAAATTAATTTTAAACACATCTATGTTATGAATTTGGAAAAATGGATTCCATATTTGGAATCAGTAGGTACAAATTTTGTAAATAGGTAACTTTTATTTTCATACATTATAAATATTTACTTCAGTAAATATTTTATTTACCAGGATTAATGGTTAAATATAATAAATAAGGGTAAAATATATTATTATAATAATATTAAATTACCCTAAATGTGTCCTAATACTATTATCTAATAGATATCTGACCATGGGAATCCCTGGGTTGAATTTGGGACCCCATGGAGTTACATGGGAATAATAATGACACTTTATATTAATTAATTTAATGTAACGACAAAAAATGACTCAAACAAATATCTTTTAGTAAATAAATTTTTACATGGGGTTATATAAGTTATAATTTTGACTATAAATATTATTTGTAAAGATAAAACGATTTCCTACATCATGGTAGTTTTTTTATAATTTTTTTACATCAAATAAATTAAATTTTTTATGACACAATGATGATAAAATATTTACCTCATTAATAAATGATTTAAATATATATGATTATAAATATTAAAACAATATCCAATACATTTCCAATTCATATGGGATTATTTTATTTCAAAAATGAGTCATCATAAAGTTTATTTTATCAATTATTTGACCTTTTGACACTGAAGCTGAGTTTAAAATAAAATAAATGTTTCAATCTTTCCAAAAGGGACCATCATCTCCCTTATAAAAAGCCCTCACCTTTAACTCATTCCCCACAAATCTCACCCCTTTGGATCATACAAACTCTGATCCAATAATCTCCCAAGTTCCCTATTTTAATCCCAGAAGCCTTACCATAGGTAGAAAGTATTTCAAGAAACCCTTTTGGTTCAAACCAAAGGGAGTTACCGGATTTAAAGGTAACGTCTTATCTTAAGTTCATTTGTTTTATTTATTTCTCCAACCCCTAAATAATATTTATTCCTTTCTTTCATAAAAAAACAAGTATCCTAAATATACTTTTATGTTGTTATGATATAGATTAGAGCTATACATACCCACACCACCATCTAATTGGTTATGAACATACTGTTTCTGTGGATGGAAAACTAACTCCTCAAGAAGCAATGATTGTTCAATTATCCCCTACTGCCTTTCATGGTGGCCATTATGATGAAACTATATTTATATATGATATATATTTTGTTTTTGTTTTTTATATGACTCTATAATTTTTATTTCCAAACATACCTTTATGCATTCTAATATGTGTAAATACGATAATGTCATTTTAGGATGTGCAGACTACTTCCCCCTCAGGTGATATGATTCATTATTGACATACATGGAATGTATAAAGATATATTTAATGAAATTATGTAACATATATATCATACAATATTATACTGGAATTATAAAATACCTATTTATCATTCTGTTTTAATTCCATTAAATATTAAATAGAAATGAAAGTAGCGTTATTGCTTACGTACGGCTTACCATCTCCATGAACGGTGCATTTCATTTATTTTCTCCAAATGTTATGTAATATTATAAATATATATATATATATTAGATATATTTGATATATATGATATCTAATTCATTAATATCATTCTGGTGATAATGGAGTTTTGAACACATGGAAAATTGTAATTATAACAAGTTCATTTTTAAGAAAAATTCCAAACATCGACAAAATGGCCGATATGAACTCAAATAATTAAATAACTGTTATTGCAAGGTAATAAGTAATATAAAAGTATTAATAAAAATTAAAATGGTAATGAATAATGTAGAAATTATCTTATGTTTATTATTCCATAAGAACAAGGAACATACTAATCAAGTTGGACACGACGTTAGAGATTTCTTATCTAACTTTTAATTTCGTGAGATTTCCATTGTTCACCACTTATTTATTTCATGTGGGGTACTATGTGCTGAAATTTGATATATATTATCATGATTCTGTTTATATTCATGGTATTATATGGTTCATTTGGTGGTTATTTACTTTTTCTCGTATGACTCGATTGATTACAACATGATAAAATTTTTTCATCTCACTTTTTATTTTCGTGAGATTCAGGCTATATTAGCAACAATTTCCGTTTGTGTGGTGGATTTACTACCCATGATTGTATTCTTTGTGTAATACACCATAATTTATGGGTATTTACAAATTCATTGTGTGATATTTCTTTCATGGGGTGTATGTTTCGTATGTTACCAAATCGTTAAGGGAACCTTTCACCCTCCTCTTTTTAAAAGAATTAATTTTGTTATTTCTTTTAATTTAAATATTTTTATGTTGGGATATGTTATTATATATACTTATTGATGAAAATTTTATGTCCAAATGATTATATATACTTTTCTCTCTCATCAACTTATTTTATGAATTTTAAAGTGACATCGTTAGGCTGTTGAATTTCTGAAAAAAACTTCTTAACCCAATTACAATTTTTGGGTTAAACATCTACTCCATGATTTTATAGTTCTATGAAAAAAAATTTTATAACCTCTGATTGTTTTAAACTTAATATCCACTTATATTGGGTGTATTTATATTTTTTACACTTAATTTTTTAATTGATTTATCTTTAATCTAAGGATACCATCTTTATAAGTTATTTCGCCTCAATTTCCATTTCCATTGAGACTTCATTGTTGATATGCACCAATTTACACTTATATGGTGTATATACTGTCCTTTGGAATATTATATCATGAATACCTTTATTCTCATGTTATTATTATGTTTTTATTAAATTTTATTCCTCAAATATTTTTATTGTAGGGTCTCTCATTTTGTTAAAAACTCTTTAACTAAAATATTGTTTTAAATGTTTTAAAGCTTTATTCTTATAAATCATTCACATTAATTTCTATGTTTTAAAAATCGTTTTAATGATTCATTCATATGGACATGAATGCTTTGAAATTGAAATTTCTTTCAAAAGCGTCAAAGTGGAATGGTAAACTTTTGTTAAAAAAATCTCTTTATTTAATATTTTAAATGGATTTGAAAATGGATTGATAAATGCTTTTATTTTGCCAATATTTTAAAATGATATAATGTTGTTGCAATTTGGAAATGTTATATTTCCATTATGGTTGTATTATAGGTTATGAATATGTTATGGATATTGGGCACTGTTTACATATACGGGTGGTTCTGTGATAAACCAAGGGTGGGTGAGCCCGAGATAGCTTCCAATGCATTGGGTAATGTGATGGAGGTAAACGTTAATGTTTCTAGTAAGAGATTTTGGGAATATACTATGATGGGTATTCCAAATGTGACTCCCTTTATAGCTATGATAGCTACAATGTAAGAATATTATTTTTGCTGTAAGTTACCTTTATGATTTATTATTCATATGTGTTGTTCATAAATGTTATGATTTTAGGATATATGTTATTATAAAGTGTGATTTCATTGTTTTGTATTGATTGATGGGATAATGTTTTCATTCCTTATTTTATATCCCGTACTGAGCTTTTTATGCTCGTCCCAATATTTTGAAATGTTTTCTACACAACTTAAATTGAATAAGGGTCACGGATGGGATCAATGAAATGTGACACTATCTAAAACATGGAAGTAGACATGACTCTTTTTTTAAGAGTTTTTTTAATGAAAAAAATGGATACTGAGTAGAATTGTCTACATGTATAATTTTCATGTTGTTATGTAAATGTTATAACCTAATTCTCTAAAACACTAAACCTCAAAAGTTACTCAATGTCAATTATCCATTTAATTATAGATTATTTAATGTTTAAGGACAAGTCCTTATAAACATCCTTGGTATGGTTTGGAAATGATCCAATACCATACAATCCACGAGAATCTAATCCTTCGATTACAACAAGTTTGATATACCCTTTCATTCTTGTAGCACTATGAATACTACATCTTGTGTATATGCTTCCTATTACCACAATAGGGTAATATAATCGTTTGGTAACAACTCATGTTACCTGAACTTCTTTTTAATTAAACAAATGTAATAAAATTGTAATAAAATTCATCAATTACTTATCTATAAGAAATTTAATAACTACCTAGTCTTTGTTATGAAACACTAACTTCGATCTTTTCTGAGTCTGATTCTTTTAGTTCAGTTCTAACAAAACAATACTCCCAGCTTGATTTTCTGATAGAAAACAATAGAGTAGTATTGACACCACTTCAATTCGTGAATTTAATTTTCCAGCTGAGTAGAATATGAATGAATTAGTACCATCTGAAAACAATTGACCGGCCAAAATGAATTGATCTCTTCTTCTATCTAGAATACTAGGTCTAATCTCACTTCTATAGTGAAGAGTGAAAGCCACACATAAGTATACTATAAATTTTTCCCTTTTATATGCGAGAAAAAACAAGTTTATGTGGGAATCCCAAAACAATTTCCCGCTCATTTAAATTTAACAAATAATAATTTATCACAAAATCTCAATGGAATTAGGAATTTGTCCATGGTTAATGATTATTGTTGATACTTCTACCATCTTAATGTCGTCCTCTTCAGATTCCAATTTCAAATGATAATACTGATTAAAAATTTTAAGAATATATGGGTCCGATCTACTGATTCTGATTCCTTATGGAAATTGCTGAAAACAATTCTCCAAACCGATATGAATCGAAATCTTTTATATGACTTTTCAAAACCCCCTTGACATGTAATCAGAAATCTTATTTTCTATTATTTTCTCTCGAACATATTGAGATACAATACTTCATTAAAAAACCAGTGCTTGAATCATGACTACCATTATGACATTGAATTCAGTGAGGATTAGTTTAACATTTTATGACATCAATTGGAATGTATATTTAAATTCCATTAATTCATGATTATTTATTTTCCTCTCAAACTAAGAATTAGCTTTCAAGAATACAAATGGTAAGGATATGATCATTTTGAATACCAGAATTTTTGGTTATGATCATTTTGGTTATGATAATTCTTATTATGATCATTTTGGTTGTTATTATTCTGGATATGATCATTTATATTTAGATCATTCTAGTTATGATCATTCTGGTTATGATTGTTGGTTATGATTTCAGGGTATGATCATTTCTTTGTATGATCATTGGGTATGATCAAATAAAATATGATGACAATATTCTATCTGGATATGATACAATACAATCTGAAAATGAGGATTATCCAGGGTATAAAGCAATAAAATCTGAAAAAAATTATCTTTGATAGGTACCATGTCAATTATTTCATAATCCCCCATATACGATTATTTTGAAAAACAATCATCACAATATCATCAATATAGATATGATTGTTTTTGAAAACCAATCATCAATCCCCCTTCAATCAGGATATGATTATTTTGAAAAATAATCTGCATCATCTCTTCAATATGTATATGATTATTTTGAAAAATAATCAGTATCACCTCTTCAATATGGATATGATTTCTTTGAAAAATATTGAGCACCGCCTCTTTAATCTGGATATGATAATTTTTAAAAACAATTGTTACCACTTATTTCACCCATCCATCCAGATACGACGAATCTGAATAAGATTCTTTTTCGATTGTTTTAAAAAATCAATAGAACATCTTTCTCTCTTCCATCCATATATGATAAATCTGAATAAAATTATTTTCTGATTATTTTGAAAAACAATCGATACCACTTATTTCTATTTTACATCTAGATACAATAAATCTGTATACGATTCTTTTATGATTTTTAAAAAAAAAATTAATATCACTTCTTTCTCTATGCCATCCAGATATGATAAATCTAAATACAATTATTTTCTGATTGGCAACATCTATTTTACACACCCTTTATTCTATATTATTGCATCAAAAGTTATTAATACAACTCATGATTAATATGAAATAAAATTCAGTAATGAATCATCACAATTAAATCAGAAGTTATCATAACATTCCATTCACTCAAGTTTATATCTTTCATTCTCATCATAAGAACATATTTTCTAAATACATAACTCCAATTTTTATAATACATGGGTCAGATGCTTTTAAAAATAACTGAAAATAATTATATCCACACAACAAAGTGAATTGATTTCCATTCCTAAAAAAATTCCATGATAACAAAATACAACACTTGAATATAAAACATCTTCATCATCAGCTTTGTCCAAACAATATCCCCATTTTGATTTTTCTTTCAACCATGTTTCAAAAATCACTGAACATTGTAACCTCAAGCAATGGATTACATATCATTAATTCTAACGCTACGTGAGGTAACTCATTATAGTAAACAATAATCCTTAAAATAAAAAAGGTGATATCCAAAAAAAATATCATGACATCCTCTATATTTTCTCTTTATTTTCTTCATTATACCAGGAAAAAACAATTCATTTTATTTTCCTACTACCAATCCAACAAACAGTTAAAATAATTCACACCGTAATCAATGATGAATTCATAGCTTACCCACAACTATCCTTTTTATGAATTAAACTTATGAAAAAAAGTTCTCCCCCTTAAAAACATTCCAAAGGTAAGATGAGAGAGGATTCAAATACAAAAACCTCATCCTTGATGATAAAGAGTTTGGGAACCCATGTTCAACCTCATTTTTTAGAATTGTTCCTTTGATAATGGTTTTGTGAAAATATAAGCTACTTGTTTTGATGTTGGAACATACTCTTAATTAAATGCTTTCTTCTCCACATTCTATATGATGAAATAATATTTGATATCAATATGTTTTGAATTAGAATGTTTCATAGGATTCTTGGTGAGTTTTATTGTACTTTGATTTACACAACCCAATAACTAGGGTAACTTTAATACAATATGTAAATCTTATAATTGTGTTTTCATATACATAAGATTAATTTTGGATTGAGTTGCAGCAACATTATCTACTTCAGTAGTACATAAACTTATTTTATATTTTTTCTACAAATGCCAAAGAAATACAATTCATTTTTATGATGAATACGCCACCAGATGTGGATATTCTATCATAAACATTTTCTACCCAATCTGAATCTTAATAACAAAACCATTCAATACAATTTGAGCTATCATACCTGATGACAATCATCATTGTGCCTTTGATATATCTGAGAATTCATTTTCTAGTAACTAAATGAGATTATTTTGGATCACTATCAGATATTTCACATAAGGTAATAACATACACAATTTTTTTGTCTTGAATTAGTTAAATACAACTTACATAAAATCATATTTCGATACAATTTTTGATCAACATATTTTATTTCTCCACGTTTACTCACATTTTTCCCCACTTAAATGGATTTGGAATCATTTTTTGAATTTTCCATGAAAACCTCTTGAGTATTTCGTTTTATAACGTTTATATGGAGTGAAACTGTATACTTTCTTTGGATATATTTTTTACCCAGGAAAGTATTTTATTTCTCCCAGCATGGAAATTTCAAATACATTCTTTATTTCTTCTGAAAATCATCTACAGCTTCCTTCATCATTCCCATCAAATATTATATAATTAATATAAACAATTACAATGAGGGAATACCCTTATCGTTATCTAATGTAAATATTTGATATCCACTCATACTTTTTTAAAATTCATCATTCTTAAGCATGTATCCTATTTTGAATTCCATCCCCTCAAAGATTTTTTTAGTCCAGAAAATTTCTTTTTCAATCTGCACAGATAACCTACATAGTTTCTATTAATAATGGCACAATTTTGTTCAATATAAAACTCTTCATCAAGATCTCCATTTAGGATTATATATTTTAAATCCATTAGATAGATATAGTAGCCTCATTGTGTGGAAATAGAAATATAGATTATGATTTTTTCATGTCTTCCCACTGGAGGAATGGTTTCATCAAAATCAATACCCTCAATCTTGGTATACACTTTCCAAACCAATCATTATTTGTTTCTTATTACTTCTCCATTTCATTCATCTTGTTTTGGAAAACCCATTTTGTTAAAGTGATGTTTTTGTTTTCATGTTGGGTATGAGTTCACATGTATTATTCTTTTTCATCTAATCCAATTCGTCATTAATGGATTTAACCCATTCAAGATTCTCGAAGGATTCATTCACATCATTCAGTTCCACTTTTGAATATAATGTAGTACATGCAATGGAATTTGTTGTTATTCTCATTTGAATCATTTTATGTGGATCACAAATTATATTTTGTTCTTCCACATGTTTTCTCATCCTTGGATAAGATTTTCTATTGTCTTCTTCATCACTAGAAATAACTTAATTTAATTCTTCTCCTTTATTAGGATTTCAATCATTTGTTTCCTTATCGGAATTAACTTCTTCAACTTTCATAACATCATTGTATACATGAAAATGTTTCTCTTTATTTGATACATCAATAAATTTTATAAAAACTGAATCAATGATTCTTTTTGTTTCTTTCTTGAAGCATCTGTGAAATTTTCTTTCTAGATAATAGTCAATAAAAATTCATCCTCACCTTTCGGCTCAAACATACCATATATTCCTCTTTTCAACATTATTATAAATAGATTGAAGAAAACTCATATTCACTTCACACTTGGAGTTCTCCCATAAGCCAATTCATCGGGAATCATACATAATTGAGGCCTATAGAAACAATGGTTCTTAATATTAAAAACATAACTCATGGCTCACCTCCAAAAGTTACGATAAAGGCGATGCTCATGTAACATAGTTCTTCCCATTTCCACCATGCTTCTATTAATTCATTTAGCAATCCCATTGTGTTGGGGAGTTAATGGAGACATATAATCATACTGAATTTCATGATTCTAAAGTTAGTCATCAAAATATCCACATCTCTATTCACCAACATTATTAGTTCTCAGCTTCTTCATAGAATACTCACATTCATTCTCATATTTTCTCCTAAAAAATTTAAATATTTTCAAAGAATCAGATTTCTGTTTCATGTACATAACACATGTAATGTGAGTAAAATCATAAAATGAAGTAATAAAGTACATATCTCCATGTTTTAATTATTTTTCTCATTGGACCACATATATCAGAATGGATTAGCTTCAGTGTTGTTTTGAACAAATATCATCATTCTTATGCACATCATTTCATAATTTTTCTTTTCTCGAAGATAGTGCAACACCAATATCTTCTTCATTGAAAATCGGGAACATATCTAACTCTATATCATTTAGATAACAATATCTTCTTTCATTGCGATATATTTCTATGTATTTTATTCTATAACTAATTCTCTACCACCGTACGCATGTAACAAGAGTTTTTTGAATCACCAACCTGAAACAAATTTCCTTTTGTACATTGACCTCTTTTAACAATATTTCCATCTACTTAACTCTTTACAAAAAATCCTTATTTCGTGAATATATCCTTGTTACCCTAATCACACAATTGTGAGTCACATAGCAGGTTGTGTTTCAGCCCATCAATAGACAATGTATTCTTACACATTATCTTTTCTTTTCTAATAATTTTTGAACCAACCCCTTTTATTTTCAATTATTCATCAATACCAAATATCACTACGACTACTTATAATCATTCACATCCATCATAAATTTCATGTATCTTATCATGTGAGAAGAACACCCACTATAAAGTATCCAGGTTCATTATCCTATCATTAATATTAATGCAATTTCTACAACAAGAACCTTTTCACCATTCGTTTCATTCTTCACCATTAACTTTTTAGAACTGAGAATCATTTGCTGAGATAGTAAATAATCAATACCTCCATTTTCAAGGTGTTCAGGTTGTTCACAACTTTCACAAATAGTTTCTAAGGGTTAGAACCTATTTTCAATCTCCACTTCATTTTTTTATATTTCTTCATGGAAACCGTCTAATGTTTCATTCTCTTTGGAGATTGAATCATCATTAATCTATTCCTTTCATAGAATATGGGATAAAAGTTATTGTAACTAGATAACTCATCCATTAAATTCATTAAATGCTTCCATAAATAATACTAAATAATATATCATTCAGTAATGTTCGATTTGACAGGTCATGGAGCCCGAACGGAGTAATGCATCAGAAGTTATGGTATTTTGAAGTCAGGCTACTGGAAATGGACATCCTGGACTTTTTTGGGCCAAAGTACAGTTTTGCATGCAAGAATTGAAATATTTCATGCAAGAATGGATTTTTTTCACACAATAATTGAATATTTCACACAACAGTAAAATATTACATGAAACATGTCGCACAAACCTTTTACGTACCCAATAAGATGTCATCTTTCGCCTAGGCCACCCAAAAAACGTCTAATGAAGGTACACACAAGTTTTGAGAGGTCAGTGAATGATTAGAATCCCCACTTATGATTTTTATGCACCCAATGCAATGTCCCCTTGCACGCACAACCGCCGTAGAGTGAACGTAAGATCACTTCCGTGCCCAGAATCTTATGTGCAGCCGCTCCCAGATTCACCTATAAATAAAAAGTGCACCCCCACCACTCGAGAGAGGTCTCTAGTGGTCGGATGTCATTCTGCTGCACGTAAGACCACCTCTTTCGTGCTTGCGTGGAATAATGGGACCCTCCTTGTGAGATCATGTGTGACAGATCCCATATGGGTCCGATTTCACGTGGGCCAACAGTAGTATGATCCTTTCCATAAATATTTTTCTGCTTAATTCATGTGCACCATGGATTCCATACTTGGGCGCAAAACAACCAATCCTTCTAGAAAAACTACCAATCATCTGCGCAACACTTCAATATTGCATGCAATAGTACCAAGGTGTTGGATCATGCACAGAGCTATGATGCACAGTACCTTCACTACCATCATTGAACCCCATGGAAAATGGGGAGTCACACCGTGAACATTTTGGGGTCGGGACATCGGTAATTTCCATTTTTCCCTTATGCGCACCCACCTCCCACTGATGGAATTCCATAATTTCAGATAATCTTATACACACCATAAAACACATTGATTGGACATATTTCTCTTAATTCATTTCCAATTTCGTGAGTTGAGATTGTCATCATCAAGCAACTCATCCAGACCACATCACATGACTCCTATGCTAGGTTAAACCAGAAAGGGAAGCTCTTACGTAAGTCCCAACACCAACCATTTATAGGTGCCTTCTGTCTAATAATCCTCTATACATGACTATAAAAATTAGTAAACATTATGTGCCAAACGTAGGATGCCTCTTACTCTAAACCATAGGTGCTTTATGCTCCATGAATAAGATGCCAACAGTCCTCTTTGCATGAATATAAATTGTAGCAGGCCCAATAGTTCAATAATAGGATGCCTCTTATTCCAAATAAGAGATTCCTTATGTTCTAATCTTAAGATGCCTCATGCCCTGATCATAGTGGCATAACATTAAGAGTTTTGGAATCTATTCAAACATTCCATCAATCAACCTCACACTTTTCGTGTCCTTCATTAGGATCTTTATCCTCTTCCATGTCTGAAGGGACCCCCAAATGGCCTTTCCCCATTCCGCCTCGGCTCACCTACCGTTATGAGATAATAAACTAGGAGATTTGGGACGACACTTCGAGTCAGGTCCTATGATTAGAACACGATCAACAGTCAACCCTCATTTGTTTGTCCCCATTTCAAGCTAACACAATAAGGATGTTGTGTTTCAAACATGGTCAACATATATCCTCCATCATCATGCCACCCTCGCCATGTTAGGAATGTCAGCCATGGGATTCAGAATTATTGTTTCCCTTTGTTCGGACTGATTCCAATGCCCTTGGAGTTATACCTCTAGTTCACTAGAGCGTAGGTGTAGGATTTAACTATATACAACAAACCACCAGCTAGTTTGGATTCCCTCATGGCCAAACATCAGGAAGACATTATAGGTAGCTTCCTTGTGTAATCCCCATCCATCCATTATATATCTTTAGAGATACCTAGGCTGCTTCCATGCATAAGCCCCATATAATCCCTAATTAAGCACGTTAAGGGCTATTTCTTCTTCGCATAGCCATGCTAGTTTGGACCTCTCAATGGATCACACCATAACACCCCCTCACCACGATTTTGTTGATTCCTTCCATTCCCCTAGGGTTGGGAGGTATCTGTTATTTATATCTTAAAGGGGTGCGGAGTGAACCCACATCGACCGAGCTGTAGGACGTTAAACTATCAAAAACCATTATGCACATTACATGAAGCTAAACGGTGACCCCTCCCTTTGCATCATACATGGGGTGTCTCATCTTCGACATTCTCTATGACCACTAGTCTTCACGGGAGTGTGTTATTTCCTCACATGGAATAAGAACATCTTTTTCGAAGTGACGTCTGTCCACGGGGAAAGGGAAACCCTCTTGGTGTAATCCCCTAGCCTTTGTTTCAGGAGAAAGTATCCCTACTCTTCCTATCTTCTTCCTGGACAAAGACTAGATAGGGGGGATGAGAACCAGAGCCCTCCCTTATTCAGTTCCAAATCTGTCTCCCTTTGGGATTTATCACCATTGGGCCTACATCCAGAAGTAAGTCCCAATTTCCAACTCCTTGGGCTGCTAACTACGCGTAAGCCCCTATTTCCTCTTTGGGATGCGGATCAAGCGTCAGCCCCTTTTTCAATTTTGGTCCGCTAATTACCTTATATCCCAATTCCAATTCCCACAGACATAGATTTCATGATGTGATTGTTAGGACTATGTTGCCTTTTGTTTCTCACACTGAGCATGACTCACATGGGGTTAGAGTAACCATCGACCATTTAATCCTCAATGGGATTCCTTATCATGTAAGCCCCCCCCCCACACCTCCCGAACTACGTGGACATTGATCCTTTACATGTCAAGGTACGTAAGAAGCCTCCCTTAGGTTCAAGCCCACTAACCATTTTTCTCGACCATATTCATGTCAGTTCACTGACCTCCTCTCAAACAATGTGAACTTTGATCCTTTCCAAGGAAAGGTACATAAGAATCCTCCCTATGGATCAATCTCCACACCATCCCGAACTATGTGGACCTTTATCCTTTCCATGGAAAGGTATGTTGGAAGCCTCCCTGAGGTTCAATCCCACCAACCATTGGGCCCTACCATATTGATTTTGATTCACAAACCACCTCCCGAACTACGTAGAATTTGATCCTTACCAAGGCAAGGTAGGTAAGAAGCCTCCCTGAGGTTGAATCCCACCAACCATTGGTCTCGTCCTTCTTCATGTCGGTCCACCCCCATCCAACCTGACGACAGACTGTACGTCCTTTTTTCCCCCATGACACTTAATTTTCCACTATTCAGCAGTAAGCTGTTGTGATCCCCCCATCCATGGGTAAGACGTTGTGATCCACACCCAGTGGTAAGATGTTGCGACCCCATAATGTGGTAAGTCGTTGTAGTCACCTCCATTGGGACCCCCATTTCTGGTCCACCCCTATGGTGTTAGACTAACTCTCGGGCCTTTAGTCATGCATAACCCCCGGCATATCATCAGTTGGCTTTCATCTTCACACACCCCAATTTCAGGCCCCATCCTGGAAGTTTTGTATCTTTTGAATCGCATCCACACGTCCATTCTCAATGGGCGCCTCCCCCTATATCCCATCATCCCACTGAAATACATGGACATTGATTCCCTACCATAGGGATACATAGGAGGTCTCTTCAAGGCTCAATCCCACATCATCGTCGCCCTCAAGTCGACTCCATCGCATTCTCCATCAACTTCACATAACCATCCATTATCCATCTTGACTCTTACCTGATCATCCACATCCCGATGAAATCACGTCAATTCACCCCTTACATCAGTGTTCCCTATAAGGGTTTCATCCATCTGATCCACTCTAGTCAGCGTTCTAATCAATCTGATCCATCTTCGCTTGATGTTAAACTCGCGGCATACCCTTTGTTAAACAAGGGAAGCCATTGAAAACATTTGAGACATCCACATGGAATATAATTCCCCACATTTGATATGGGGTGCCTATGGCTTCCACACCCTTGAGAATCCCTATAATAAGGGGAATAAACACAGATTCTCTAGTGTCCCAACATCTGGATATGCCAGTGATGTCCAACGTGACTACTCCCCTGACCAAAGTTTGCTGCACTAACCAGACCTCTTGGAACGTCCTGACAGAATAAGTGTAATTAATTGTTTCCCATGAAGATATGGCACTAGGAAGAGTTTCACGAACAATGTCTTAATCTATATGGGAGACTCAAAATCAGTGACAATTTCTGAGGAGGAATCCACAGAATAAAGAGCAGACCTCCCATTATCCTGTTTCGATCAAGGAGAAAATATCCCTGAATAAACAATAGATGATACCTGCCTTTGGAAAGTGGGAACTTGGGGAAACGACTAGTGTGTCCTCATCCTCCTCAAACAGATAAACGTTCACTCCCTGATGAAAACATCAGAAACAATAGTAATGTTTTTTATTGAAGGAACACATAATTTTTGTGTGCCCGAATCCCCCACTATAATATCAATACCCATAGAAAGATAATTTTCCTATGAAACCTCCATACTGATTAGAATTGTGAAAACATTTATCAAACATATCCTTTTAACATTCAATTGGATTATTCTTCTTCTTTTCAGACTTGATATGATCAAAAGTTTTTGAAACATTTCCAGATCCAAATAAAACCTTTTCAGACATAGGATGTTTTTTAACTTCTGAATTCTTCATTTTGACCACATACAAAACATTCTCATCATTATTTTTTTCATACACAGTTCCAATCTTCTTCTCACCCTTTGAAGGTATCTTTTTTTGAACCTTCTCATTTTTATCATTATGAGAACATTCACCAACTTCATTGATAGTGTTTTGGAAACATAGAATTTTCTTTTCCTCATCAGAGAGTTTTTTTTGGGAAAGTTGAAAATATTCTTCTTTTTACATCATATTCACTTCCAAATGCACATTAAATTTTTATTCATCTTTAAAGTAATTATTCAAATCATTAATTTATTTAACCAACTTTTCTCTCTCACTAGAAAAACAATATTTCTTACTTGAGCATTCATCTTCTTACATTTTTTTTCTTTTCATGACTTTGGATCTTTCTTATTCATTTTTTCAACTCTTCTTTCAAATTCATTTAATGTTGAGTTTTTTCTTCTTCAGAACCACTGCATCTAAAATCTTCATCATTCATTGTTACAATGAAATTATTTTCATTACCATACACAATGGATTTTTTAGATTCAGCATCACTGTCTTCATCTTCATCATCATTGAATAAGAAACTACTTCTTTTTCATTTAAAGAATTTCGTTTCTTTACCTTTGTCTCCCTTTTTCATGAACAACCTTCTTGTCTTTTTTTCTTCAATATCACAATCATCTACTTTATTTCATCTAGGAAAATTAGATGAAAACTGACCAACAACTCCACATTAAAAACATTTTGGGGGAGGATTATCTTTGTATTTTCTTTTACCTATTTTCACATTTTTAAAAACAAGGATTTAATCTCATTAAAAAGTTTATATACCTCATTTTCAATGATAGAATAACTAGCTTCATCTTAAAAAACAAACTCCTTTGAAATTTGTTTCTTCATTGCCTTGAAACAAATTTCTATATTAACCATTTTTTAATCTTCATATCATTATATATTATCATTTCATTGGAGATATGAGTGTTATGTAAGCCATCAAGAGATAATGCTTCAGGATCTATGTCTTCCAATGAAGAAACATTTTCATTTAATTATTTAGGAAGTATTATCATGATATTTTCAATAGATAGAGAGATTTTCATCTTTTCACCATGATATCTGATAGTACTGACAATGACATTCACCCTGATAACGAATTCACCCACAGATTCATGTTCACTCATCTTAAAATATTCTTACTTAAATATCCATATTTTTAGCTTTTCATTATTCACTTTTGTATTGCATTAGTTAATTTTTCTAAATTTATCCTATATACCTTTAGTTGTGGCAACACCTTTCACTCTCAAAAATTCACAATCAAAAAGAGATGATAATATAACATTATTATCCCTTACATTATTCTAAATAAACATCATTTCCATAGGTGTAAGTGGATAATTACCATCAATGGGAGGAATCCCAACCATTGTAGCTTCAAGAAAATTATTAATGATAGACATAATATATGGAAACATTATATCCTTCTAGATATGTTAGTGTCTTCAATAAAAGACCGGAATACCTTTACATTTCACATAGTTCCTATTCTCCATCAGAAAATAATTTTGGGGGGAACCTTACCTTTGATACCAATTGAATGTGTCAAGTAGTAATATTGTATCACTGAGAGGGGTAGGGGTGAATCAGTGATACACTTTCTTTTATATTTATTTTCAATTTAAACAACCTTTACCTCCAATTATAGTTTTCAATTCCCCTTTGATAAACAAATCAACACACATTCAATGGAACACAAAGATTAAAAAGGTTTGATTTTAAAAAAGAATAGCTAAATCCATGGTATGGTTTGGAAATGATCTATTATAATTCAATAAAATATAAATTAATCCTTCAATTAAAATGAGTAGAATGTACCCTTTCCCTCATGTAATAATATGAAAAAAACACAACTAGTGCATGTGCATCCTCTTAGAAAAATAGGGTAATATAATTATTTGTAACAACTCACATTTCCTGAGATTCTTTTTAATTAAAAAAATGTATTCAAATTGTAAAAAAATACATGAATTTATTACATGGAAGAAATGTAAGAAAAATCCTGACGTTGTTATGAAAAAGTGAGTCCGATATTTTCTGAGTCTGATTCCTCCGAGTCCAATTCATATTAAACAATACTCGTAGACCGATTTTCTGATAGAAAACAATAGTGTAAAATCATCACCAATTCAATTTATGAAAAAAATTGTCAATACAAATAGAATATAAATGAATCGGCACCACCTTGAAACTATTGGTAGAATGAAAAAAATTGATCTCTTCTTCTCTCAAAAAACCCAAATCTTCTCTCCCTTAGGCACTAAACTGTGAAATCCACACAAATGTATAATGTACTTGTTTACCTTTTAGAGGTTTCCCAAAAAAATTTAGGAAGGATCCCAAAACACTTTCCCACTAACTTAAATTTGCCCAAATTGGAATTTTTCTTAAAATCATGAAGGAATTATGACTTCATCAACACTTCTCCATTCTTCTTGAAACATATACCATCTTCACCTCTTCTTATTCAAAATACCATTACAATTGCTGAGACTAAATTCAATTGACCTTAATACATGGGTCTGATTAACTTAATCTGATTCCTCATGATGATTGCTGAATATGCTTCTCAGAACCAATTTAAATCAAAATCTTTTATATGAATGTTCAACTCCCCCTTGACATATCATTGGACTATATTTTTATATTTTTTTTTCTCTTGAACAACTTGAGAAAAAATACTTCATTTAAAATCCAATTCAGTTATCATGACTAACTTTAGGACTTTGAATTCTCGAGGATCACCTTTAGCATCATTTGACCTTAATTGGAATGTATTGTGAAATTATATTCATTCCTTATTCTTTCTTTTCATCTCATACCAAGAATGATTTTTTTGAATACAATTGTCCTGGGTATGATCATCCTAAATATGATCATTTCTGGTTATGATCACTCTAGTTACAATCATTCTGGTTATGATCATTCTTGAAATGATCACTCTAGATATGATCATTTCCGGTTACAATCATTATATGTGTGATCATTCTGGTTATGATTGTGGGTTATGATTGTTGGGTATGATCGTTTCTTTACAAAATCACTAGGTATGGTCACATTCAACCTGAAAAAAATGATCTGCCTCGACACGATAAAATAAAAAAAACAACGATATTCCTAGATATAATGCAATAACATTTGAAAACAATGATCTTTGATCAGCACCATGTCCATTCATTCCCTTTCACCCAGATACGATCATTTCTAAAATCAATCATCACTATCTATTTAATATGGAATCAATTGTTTTGAAAAATAATTATCAACACCGATTTAATATTGATATGAATGTTTTGAAAAAAAATCTACATCGTCTCTTCAATTGGGATTTGACTGTTTTGAAAAACAATCTGCACCACATCTTGAATCTGGATACAATTGTTTTGAAAACAAATCACCACCACCTCTTCAATCTAGATACCATTATTTTGGGAAACAATTTTAACCACTACTTTATCTTTTCCATTATAATAAGATAAAACATAATATGATTCTATTTCAATTGTTTTGAAAAACATTCGATACCACTTATTTCTTTTTGCCAACCACATAAGATAAATCTGAATATTATTATTTTCTGATTATTTTAAAAAAAATCAACACCACTTTTTTCACACTACCATCTAGATATGATAAATATAAATACAATTATTTTCTAATTGTTTTGAAAAAAATCAATAGAAATTATTTCTATCTTCCATATATATATGATAAATCTGAATACGTTTTTTTTGCAATTATAAGCATCTCATTCACAGAACTTTTCTTCTATCAGGATTGCATCACAAGTTCTCAATACAAATCATGATTTATATGAAATCCAAATCGACAAAGCATCATCAAAATAAAATTAGAAGGTATCATAACATTATATTCACTCAAGTTTCTTTCTTTCCTTATCATCTTGAGAACAAACAATCTGAATACATGGGTCCCATTTTCCAAAAACATGGGTCCAATTCTTTTAAAAAAAACCAAAACAATTGTTTCTAAAAACAAAGTGAAGTGATTTCCTTTCTTCAAAAATTTCTTTGTCAACATAAAATAACACATGAATAAAAAACACCTTCAGCATCTACATGGTACTAATAATATCCCCATTTGAATTTTTTTCAACCATGATTCATAAATCTATGAAATTTTTAACCCCAAGAAGTTATTATATATCAATAATTCTATGCATATGTGAGATAACTCATTATAAGAAACAAGAATCATTAATAGAAAAAAACATTCTATCCAAAAAATTGATCATGAAAACTACATTATTTTTTCATTATTTTATTAATTCTCTATACAAAAACAATTCAATTTCTTTTACTACAACCAATCCAACAAATACTTATAATAGTTCACACACTAAACAATGTTGAATTAACTTCTTACCCACAAGTCTCTATTTTGGAAAATATATTTATGAATCAAAACAATTTTCCCCCTTGACAAAACAATCCATAGTTATGATAATAGAGGGGATAGATGCACATACCTCTACCGTGAAGAGAAAGAGGTTAGACACCCATGTTTATCTTCTTTATTTAGAATGATTACTTGAATAGAAGTTTTATGTAACTATCAGTAACATGTTATGATGTAGGAAGATACTCCAACCTCAATTCATTCTTCTGCCCAAGTACTTTGATGAAAAGATATTTGATACTATATGTTTTGAACGAGAAAGTTTCACCTGATTCATGGTGAGATTGATTGTACATGGATTTTCACAACCTAGTAGAATGTGTAACATCACTTCAACATGTAAATATTTTAATTTTGTTTTCATCCTGATAAATTTAGCAGTGTCTTGAGTAGCAACAACATACTCATATTTAAAAGTACTAAGAGTTATTAAATTTTATATCTTTTAGTGCCAACAAATATATTTCATTCCTAGAAGGAATACTCCACCATATGTGAATCTTCTATAATAAACATTTCCTACCCAATCTGTATCTGAATACCCAAAAACTCAATACAATTTGAGCTATCATACTTCATTCTAATGATTTGTTTTCCTTTGATGTATCAGAGAATTATTTTTCTAGCAACTAAATCTGATTATTTTGAATCACATTGAAATATTGAACATGGGTTTACATCATACACAATGTTGGGTCTTGATGCAATCAAATACAATAGAATTACAATATGCTTCTGATACTCTTTTTAATCAACTTATTTTTCTTCTCCATATTTACTCAGCTTTGTTCCCACTAAAATGGAGGTGGAAGCTGGTTTTGAATTTTACATGCCAAATCTCTTGACAAGTTATCTTGAATACTTTTCATGGGAGAGGAAATGTATTCACTCATCTACCAGATTTATATCCCAAGAAAGAATTTCATTTCTCCCAGCACTGACATTTCAAATACATTATTCATTTAATCAAAAAATCTTTCACGACATCCTTCATCATTCCCACAAAATCTAATATAATAAACAAAAACAATTAAAATGATGTAATAATATTGACATTATCTAATTTAAAGATTGTTATCCAATCTTCATTTGTTAAAATTTATCTTTCTTATGAATGTATCCAGTTTGAAATACCATGACCTAAGAGCTTGTTTTGGTCTATACAATTCCTTTTTCAATCTTCACACATACCGATTATCTTTTCCAATTAAAAAGCCACATGGTTGTTCAATATAAACCTCTTCTTCAGTATCTCTATTTAAAAGTGAAGATTTAACATCCATTTGAATGATCATGTAGACTAATTTTTTCACAATAGAAAGAAAGATTCTAATTGTTTCAAGTCTTTCCACTGTAGAATTGGTTTCTTCAATGTCAATAACAAAAATTAGTGAATACCCTTTACAAACCAATCTTTCTTTTTTTCTTATAACTTCTACTTTTTCAGTTGGCTTGTTCTGGAAAAACTATTTTTTGACAATTACGTTTTTGTTTTCAGGCATGGGTATGAGTTCCCATATATTATTATTTTCAATCCAATCGAATTCTTCATTCAAGGATTGAATGCATTCTGAATTCTAAAAAGAATTATTCATGACATTTGGACCCACTTTTGAATACAAAGAAGTATGTGTAATGTAATAGGTTGTTCTTCTTGTTCGAACCTTATGATGTTTATCACCAATTATATTTTCTGCTTCCACATGTTTCCACGGCCTTAGATAATATTTAAGATTTTCTCCCTCATACCTAGAAATAGTTGAATCTGATTCTTTAGATTTATTAGGTTTATAATAGTTGGGATCCTTATCAGAATTATCTTCTTCAACATTCTTAACATCATTTCCACCTTTACATGCTTCTCTGTCTCATATACTTCAATCACCTTTACATAAACTGAATAAAAAATTCTTTTTTTCTTTGTTTAATCATCTGTACCCTCTTCCTTCAAAATAATATCATAGAAAAGTTCCATCCTCACATTTATACTCAAATATACCATAGTTTCAATTATTATTAATTAAAATATAAGGACTCCCGAAAACTCTAATATAATTCAAACAAGGAGTTGTTTCATAAAGAAACTCATAGTGAGTCATACCATATTGATTATTGACGAATCAACGGTTCTGTATATAAAAATTAGTACTCATGGTTTTCCTCCAAAAGTAATGAGAAAGGCCATGCTAATGTAACATGGTACGTACCATTTCAACTAGGCTTCTATTATTTCTTTCAGCAACCACATTTTTTCGATGTGTATGGAGAACTATAATAATGATGAATTAAATAATTATAATTCTAGTATTCAAAAACTTCAATTCTGTATTCACCACAATTATCAGTTCTCAAATTCTTCACAGAATACTAAAACTCATTCTCAGATTTTCCTCTGAAAAAATTCAAACATTTTCAACGTGTCTGATTTTTGATTAATGTACATAACACAAGTAATGCCAATAAAATGAACAATAAAATTAATGATGTAATTATCTCAATTTGATGATTTTTTTCAATTGACCAAATATATTATAATGGATTATCTCATAAGGTTTTTTGACCAAATATCAACTTTCTTATGCACATCATTTGTAATATTTCATTTCTAGAAGATAGACTAACACCATTTTATTCTTCTTGGAAAATTATGAATGTGTCAAGAAATATCTATTTTAGATAACATTTTGATTTTTCTCAAACACATATTTCATGTCTTTTATGACATAACAGATTCAATTCCACCATACACATGTAACAAGAGTTTTTTGAATCACCAACCATAAAAAAGTTTCCTTTCTTACATTTTCCCCTTTTAACAATCATTTCAACTTCTTCACTATTTAAAAAAAATCCTTATTTCTTGATGATATCCATTTTATCCTCATCACACAATTTTGTGACACATAGTAGGTTGTGTTCCAACCCATCAATATACAATGTTTTCATAGATTTCATCTTTTCTTTTCAAATAATGGCTGAACCAACACATTTTATTTTCAATGATAAATCAATCCCAAAAGACATTATACTTGTTTATAATATTTCAAATCCTTCAAAAATTTCATGTCATGTGTCTTGTGACAAGAACACCCACTATCAATAATATACGATTTTTATCCTTTCATGTCATTCAGGGAAGTTTAAAAAACTCCATTTATCTATTCTTTTCATTCTTCACCTTCAGATTTTGAGAAATGAGAATATTTTTCTGATCTAGTAACAAAACAATACATCCTTTTCCATGAATTACAGGTTTCTCACCTCATTCATGAATAGTTTCCAAGGGTTGGACCCTATTTTTATTCTTCACTTCTTCTTTTCAAATTTCATAAAGATAACCTTCTTATTTTTCTTTCCTTGAAGAGATTGACTCCCCCTCAATCCCAAACATTCATAACATGTGGGATAATAGTCATGTTTTTTTATTTAACCAACAAATACTTTCTATGTTCCCAAATCCCCAAAAATACTTGAAATACTCATAGAAATAGAATTTTCCTATGAAACCTCCATTCTGATAAGAAATGTCAAAACATTTCTCAAACATCTTCTTTTCACATTAAATTGGGTTATTCTTCTTCTTTTCAACATTTATTGGATAAGAAGTATTTGAAATTTTTCCAGATCCATATAAAACCTTTTTAGACTTAAGATGTTTTTTATCCTCAGAATTCTTTACTTTGACCACATAAAAAACAATCCTGACATTCTTCTTTTCAGACATAGTTCCATTCCTCTTCTCATCTTTTGGAGGTATCTTTTGTTGATACTTATCTTGCATATCATTATGAGAAAATTCACCAACTTCAGTGATAGATTTTTGGAAACATAGACGTTTCTTTTCAGAATCAGAGATATTTAGTTGGTAAAGTTCAATGTCTTATTCTTTTTTCCGTCATATTTACTTCAAATTTACATTATAATTCTTTTCATATAAAAAATACTTCTTCAAATCATCAATCTAGTTAACTATCTTTTCTTTCTCACAAGCATAACATTAATTGTTGATTAATCATTCATCTTCCAACTTAATTTTTTGATTTTCAAGCCTTCTGATATTTATCATACTTTCTTTCAAATATTCTTTCAAATACACTTCAAGTTGTGATTATTCTTCTTCAGATTTACTACTTCATAATTTTTCATCATTAACTATTGAAAAAAAGTATTTTCTTTACCATTCTCAATGTATTTTTTGGATTTAGTATCACACTCTTCTTCTTCTTTATCTATGGGCAAATAACTCATTCTTTTTTATTTGTGAAATTTCTTTTCTTTTCAATTGTCTCCCCTTTTCTTCCATGACCTACTTGTCTTTCATTCTTTTATATTACTATTCACTTCTTTCTTTCTTAGAGAAACATTTTCTGCGAAGTCACCAACACCTCCACATTCAAAACATTTCAATGGAAGTTTCCCATTGTATTTACCTGTACCACTTTTCAAATGGTTAGAAAACAAGGAGAGGATTTCATTGATATTTTTACACACCTCATTTTCAGAGTCAGAATCACTAGCTTCATCTTAAATGATAATATTCTTTGACTTTTCTTTCTTCAGAGCCGTGAATAAAATTCTTCTATCAACATTTTTTGGATATTCATTTAATCTTGACTTCTCATTTGATATGTGGTAAGAGTGATATGTAAATCATCAAGAGATAATGTTTTAGGATCTCTATCTTTTAATGAATAAACCTTTTCATCGAATTTGTATGGTAGGATTCTCATGATCATTTCAAAAACTGTAAATTCATTCATCTTTTCACACAAGACATCTGATAGTACTTAAAATTTCATTCACCATGGTAATGAAATCCCCAATAGATTCATGCTTACCCATCTACAAATATTCATAGATTAATCTCCATATTGGTATATTTCCTTATTCCCTTTTTTATTTCCTTCTTAAATGTTTTTTAATTTATCCCATATACCTTTAGTTGTGGAAACACCTTTCACTCTAAAAAATTCACTTTCATAAATTGATTATAATATAATATTTTGTCGCTTTTATCATTCTAAAGAAACTTCTTGTCAAAAGGTTTATGTGGAGAACTGTCCTCAATGGGAGGAAACCCGTCTTTTGATGCTTCAAGAAAATCATAACTGGTAGACATAAGATATGGAAACATTTTATCTTTCCACATATGATATTTCATTCCATAAAAGGCCATAATTCATTTAATGTTTACAAAATTCATGTTCTCCATTAGCAATGAATAGAGATGGGAACCTTTTCTCTAATACCAACTGAAAGTTCCCAGTCGGAATATTGAATCACTCAGAGGGGGAGGCAGTGAATTAGTGATACTCTTTTTCATTTATGTTTATTTTCAATTGAAACAACTTTCACCTCCTATTAAGTATTTCAATTCCCTATTGAGAAACTTATCAACATACATCTAAAGGAACACAATGATTTAAATGTTTCACTTTTAAATATGAATAGATACATCCTTTGTATGGTTTTGAAGTGATCCAATACGATAAAATCCACTAGAAATAAATCCATGGATTATAAATAGTAGGTTGTACCATTTAACATGGGTGACACTATGAAACAATACAACTAGTGCATGTGAATCCTCTTAGAACAATAGCGTAATATGATAGTTTTTTAACAACTCACATTACTTGAACTTATTTTAAATTAAATAAATCTATTCAAATTGTAATACAATTCATCAATTACGTAACGAAAATAATGGAACTTAATAATGAGAATTTGTTTGGAAATACTGATTTTGGCCTTTTCTGAGTCGGATTCCTTCGAGTCTGATTCATACAAAATTATACTCCCAATCTGATTTTTTGATTGAAACTAATAAAGTAGAAATGGCAGCATTCCAATAACTGAATAAAATATTCATGCCAAACAGAATATGAATGAATAAACACCACATGGAATCAATTTTCTGGAATAATGGAATTTATCTCTTTTTCTCTCTAGAAACATGGATCTTCTTCCTCTTTGGCACTAAATAGTGCAAGCCACACAAATGTACCATGTACATATTTCCCTTTTATAGGTGACCCAAGAAAAGTTTAGGTGGGAATCCAAAAACACATTACCACTCACATAAATTCTCACAAATATGAATTTATCCTAATATATCGAAGGAATTATGACTTTTCCCACACATCATGATTATTCTCGATTTTTACTCCATCTTCAACTCCTCTTCTTCAGAATCCCATTTCAATTGCTGAGACTCATTTAAATGGCTAGTAATACATGGGTCCAATCAACTGAGTTTGATTCCTCATTCCAATTTCTGAATATGATTATCATAACCAATTTGAATCTAAATCTTTTATATTAACATTCATACCTACCTTTCAAATATCATTCAAAAATATTATTATATTTTTTTTTTCTATTTAACCACTTGAGAAATAATAGTTCATTCAAAAACTTGTGCTTGAATCATGAATACATTCATGATTTTTCATTCATTGAGGATCAGCTTCAGCATCATATTATTTCATATGGAATGTATTGTGACATTCGATTCATTCCTACTTGATTAATTTACTCTCATCCCAAGAATGATCTTTTCTGAATACAAATGTTCTGGATACAATCATCTTGAATACGGTAATTGTTGGTTACGATCATTCGGGTTACGATCATTTTAGTTACGATCATTATGGATAGGATCATTCTAGATACGATCATTTTAGGTTACAATCATTCTTGTTAAGGTCATTCATGTTATGATTATAGGTTATGATTTATTGGTATGATTATTTCTTGGTACAATCACTAGGTACGATCAAATATAGTTTATGTCACGACCCGCCCTCGGGGTCCGTGCCGTGACTACCCCAAGCCCGCCTTCCATAGGCCAGGGGCTGGCGACTAGCACCAAGGTGTAAATCCCAGTAAATTGGGAAGGCATTGCCTTGGAAAAGTAAACATCACCACAGAGTAAGCAAGCGGAAAGTAAACACTAAACAAAAGCAGAGTACAACTGAAAGTGCGGAAAAGTAAATGGGCCAGTATACAAACCCAAACTGAAAGTAAAGTACAACTCGAAAGGGAAAACAACAACTGAAAAGTAAAAGCCGCTACTCCGAGCTGTCCACTGGAAATCCCACCTGAAGGGTGAGTACAGATAGCTCCTCTGCTCCACGGGTCCCGCCGTCTGCTCCGTACACGTCCCGCCCAGTGGTCCACCTCCGGGTACCGTCCCGCTGTGCAAGCCTCAGCTAAGGTCAACGCTGTCCGTCGTCTGCAACCAACACAACGTAGTGCGGGCAAAGCCCGTGCAGGGGTGAGTATAAGCTACTCAGTAGGGACCCCGAGACCCCTGAAGGTCTCTCAAAATGCACAAAGGATAAACCACGAAGAAAGGTACAATCACGAAGTAACAACCGACACTGCTTAGGTATATGCCCATACATATACCTAAGTCATCAATTAAAATACGCTCCAACCTCCGAGCCCAAGTACAACTCAGTCCACGCAGGAAAGTATACGTATTCCACATAGGAAAGCAAAACATAATCCACACAGGATTGCACAACACAATCCACACAGGAAAGCAACAGGATTCAGCTCACACAGGTATACTTCTTCAAGGACGATAAAGATGATCACTGATCCATCTAAGTCGTCGGACCCACGAAGGATCGATAGGTAACTAACCCCCGCAAAGACCCACACAGGATCGGGCCCACACAGGACCTGTAGGCGCTGGCTCACACAGAACCGTTGAGCGCAAGGACCCACACAGGATCGGGCCCACACAGGACCTGTAGCACTGATCCACGTAGGATCGCTGAGTGCTGTAGTCGTCGTCGTCGAATCCACACAGGATCTCTGTACTGTCGTCGTCGCAGTCACAGTAGTAGTCGTAGCAGTAGAACAGTCGCAGCCAGCACTAGGGTTCCCGCACACAGCAAGCTCGTTCGGAGGGTCCGCTCCACGAGCCGAGAGGCTGATACATCAACTGTCACGAAGACCAGAGTTGATGTATCCAAAAGTTCCGTATCGTCAACAGGAACTCAACGCAACAGACGGCGCGTCGATCGGACGCCCGGTCTGAGAGTTATTGGCATTTTCGTCTCCGAGGCCCGGTTGGTTTTTAAGGCTAAACCAACCCGAACGTACTCCACCTGCGTCCAAACCTCGGGCGGAGTATGCCAAAAGATCCGTCTCACTAAGAGGAACACAACGCGACTGACGGCGCGTCAATCGGACGTTCGTAGCTCAAGATATGAACGTTTCCGCTCCGAAAGCCCGGTTGGTTTCGTGAACGAACCAACCCGGCCGAACTCAAAGTAATCCGAAACCTTGAGTGCGATATACCGAAACGACCGTCTCGATCCAAGGATCGCGTTTCCGCTGACGGTTCGTCAATCGGAGGTCCGAGGCTCAAGTTATGGGCCAAAAACCAAATCTGGTTCGAAACGGGGGGTCCGGGTCCGGGCCGACCCGGCCCGACCCCCCCCCCCTGGGGCGGCGCGGCGGCGCGGCGGCGCGGCGGCCCGCGGCGGCCTGGCGCCGCGAGGTGGCTGCACGCGGGGGATCAAGCCCCCGCGGTTTTGAGGGGCGGCGCGGCCTTTGTGCCGCGCCCATTTTTTTTTAAGAAGCCCCCCCCACGTGGGGGGCCTGCTGGTGCGGAACCGAGGGGGCCGGCTGCCCCCCTCCTTCAAGGAACCGCCCCCCCTCTTAAAGAGGGGGGTTTTATTAATACGGCCGGGGGATTAATTCCCCCGGTTTTAATGACTTCCGGCCGGCCAGCTGGCCGGCCGGTTTTCTCCAACGGGACCGGAAATTTCTGGTCCCCCCTTCGGCTTCCGACGCCGGCGGCCCGGCCGTCGGTCTTCTCTTCCGCCGCGGCCCGGAACCTGCCGCGGTCTCCTCGTCCCGCCGCGGCCCGGAACCGGCCGCGGTGTTCGTCGTCCTGCGCGGTGCGATGGCACCGCGCCCCTTTGTCGTGTCTTGATTTCTTTCAACGCGGCGCGACGACGTCGCGTTCTTGAAGATTCTACCTCGGCGTGGCGCGACGGCGCCGCGTAAATTAACGTACAATTATCCGCGTGGTGCGACGACACCACGCCACCTTGCTTCCGCCCGCAGATAAATAACATGAACGATGGAGGGGGTTCGGCCGTGTTCATGCGGTCCGGCCCCCCCTCACGTTAAATAATAACACAACTTTAAATAATCAACATCCTCACGTTAGTCATACGAACCACGAGCAAGAATGAAATAATTAAATATTAAATCAACAACCCCTACCTCGGGTATAAGGTTCGAGGTTTTGTCAACGTTCCGCGGAAGACGACGTCGCGGAGGTCGGGCGTCGCGGAAGCCGTTCGTCTAATCCGATGACGAAGGGATGCGTTCGAAGAGACACGTCGTTGGCGAAACTTGTACGCCGACGAAGGTTGTCCGAGGAAGAAGTGGCGTCCCCTTCGTTGACACGGTAAACGAAGAATGGAGGTGCGGCGTTCTTCGTCGGAGCTTGAGCGTTCTTCGTCAAGATGAACGTTCTTCGAGTTCTTCGTCAGAGTTGAAGAAGAAGAAGAGCTCTCCACCTCTCAAGAAGACAAACAAATAACCCCAAAATAAAATAAGACAACATCTTATTTTATTATCACATAACACATGAGAATTTCAAAAGTTTGAAATTCAAAAGGTTTAACTCCCATAATTAAATAAGTAACTTAAGTCATTTAATTAGGGGTTAAGCAAGTTGAGAGAATTTGAAAGGATTAGGGGTTCGTGTGGGCCCCACCACACTTAATCCTCCCAAGGGAGGTTAAGTGGGTGTGGGTCCCACTTCCAACCTCCTTCGATAGGTTTTAACAAGTTACAATAAAATTGTTCTACACAATTTTATTTAACTCAAACTAAAAACCCCAAAACTAACTTTCAACCCGCAACAAACGAAACTCCCAAAAAGGTCTCTTTAAGAGAATATCGGCGCTGCGAGTTCATCGGTGCCCTCGGATTTCAATTCCGAGCACCGGAACAAAAGTTAGGAATTCCCGCTCGTTCGTTCACTGAACGTACCCGAGCCAAACTTCGGAAATTAATTCCGGGCACTCCGGGCCTCGGAATCAGGTGCCGTCTGAAACCGCGCTCTTGTAAAATTCTAAAGAAAATTAAGAAAAAAAATTTCCTTGAATTTTACGGGTCTTTACAGTTTACAATGATGATCTTCCCAGTCACGATACAATACACTCTGAAAATGATGATCTATGTGGATATAATGCAATACAATTTGAAAACAATGATCTATGATCGGTACCATGTCAATTATTTCACCTTTACAAAGATAAGATCATTTTGAAACACAATCTGCACCATTTCTTCAATATGGATATGATTGTTTTAAAAAAAACCAGCACCACTTCCTCAGTCTGAACATGACTATTTTAAAAAACAATCTGCACCGTCTCTTCAATATGGATATGATTGTTTTGAAAAACAATTAGCACCACCACTTAGATATGGATACAATTGTTTTGAAAAACAATCATCACCACATCTTCAATCTGGATACAATTGTTTTGAAAAACAATTGGTACCAGTTCTGTCTTTCAACCATCTGGGAAGGATAAATCTGAATATGATTCCTTTTGTATTTTTCTAAAAAAATATATACCACTTCTTTTTCTCTACCATCCTGATACGACAAACGTGAATATGATTCATTTCTAATTTTTTTTAATATAAATTGATAAAACTTCTTTTCTATCTTCTATCTAGATATGTTAAATCTAAATCCAATTCTTTTCTTATTGTTTAGAAAAAAACAGATAACCGTTATTTTTATCTACCATCACGATACGATAAATAAGAATTAGATTATTTTCCAGCTTTTTAGAAAAACAATAGATAGCACTTCTTTCATTCTAACATCCAGCTATGAAAAATTTTAATACGATTTTTCTTTCTAATTGGAAGCATCTCTTTCACATCCCCCTTTCTTCTACCAGGCATACATCACATGTTGTCCATACAAATGATGATTTATATGAAATATAAATCAGAAAGACTTCATCAAAATTACATCATAAGGTATCATAAATTTCTATTCACTCAAATTTATTTCTATACTTCTCATCTTGAGAATAACCATTATGAATACATGATTCCAATTGTCAAAAAATAGGTGTCCGATTCTTTTCAAAAATAAGACCAAAACAGTTTTTTGAATAAATTAATGTAAAGTGAATTCTTTTCATCAATACACACATTGACAAAAAAGGACAACACATGAATACCAAACACCTTCATTATTAACTTAGTCCTAAAAATCTCCCAAATTGGATTTTTTTGTCACCCATGTTTCATAAATACATGAATTTTGAAACCCCAAAAAATGGACTAAAAATAAATAATTCTAAGCCTACGTGAGCTAACCCATTATAGGAAACAAGAATAATTAATAGAAAAACCATGTTATCCAAAAAAATGATCATGAAAACCACTCCCTTTTCTCTTTCTTGTATTGATTTCCCTGGAAAAACCATTCAATTTCTTTTTCATGAACCGCTTGAACAAACTGTTAGAATAGATCACGCACTAAACAATGCTGAATACAATGCTTACCCATAAAACAATATTTTTTCAATATAATTATGAAACAAATAAATTATCCCCATTGAAAAAACAATCCAATTATAATATGATAGATTGGATAGATACACATACCTCAAACATGAAGAGGAAGAGATTGGACATCCATTTTCAACATCATTTTTTAGAATGATTCATTCGATAATGTTTTTTGCGAAAATATCTGCAACTTGTTATGATGTTGGAAAATAATCCTACATTAAAGCATTCTTATCCACATTCACTTTTATGAAATGGTATTTGATATCAATATGTTTTCAATGAGAATGTTTCATTGGAGTCTTAGTGAGATTGATTGTAATTTGATTATCACAACCCAATAGAAAGGGTAACTTCACTTCAACATGTAAATATTCTAATTGTGTTTTCATCCACATAACATTATCAGTTTCTTGATTTGAAGAAATATACTCAGATTCAGCAGTACATAGAGTTACTGAATTTTGTTCCTTTGAATTCTAACAATATCAATTCTTTCCCAGAAAGAATACCCCACTAGATGCAAATCTTCTATATTCAACATTTCCCACCAAACCTGTATCAGAATACCGAAATAATTGAATAAAATTTCATCTATAATACATGATCCCAATGTTTGTTTTTACTTTGATTTATATGTGAATTCTTTTTATATCAAGTAAATGTGATTATTTTGGAGAACATTGAAATATTTCACCTAAGGTAACATCAAAAACAATGTTGGGTCTTGAGTTAATCAAATACAATGGACTTCCAATCAGCTTCAAATGCACTTTCTAATCAGCTTCTTTTCCTTCTCCATCTTTACTCGTTTTTGTCCCATTGAAATGGGTGTGTAAACTGGTTTTGAATTTTTCATACCAAACCTCTTGAGATGTTCTTTAAGATAATTTTCTTGGTAGAAAAAAATGTATTTTTTTTCTGGATTTGAAACCAAAGATAGTATCATTTCTCCCAACCTGAAAATTTTAAATACATCTTTTATTTCATCATCAAATATTTCACATTATCATTCATCCTTTCTAACAATGATAATATCGTCAACGTAAACAAATACAATGAGGGAATCCTTTTGAATTTTTCTAATGTAATGATTTTTATCTGGTCTAACTTTGTTAAAATTCTTCATTCTTAAGAATATATTCAATTTGGAATACCTTTCTCTCGAATCTTATATTATCCCATTCAATTCCTCTTTCTATCTTCATACAAATTATTCATCATTTCCAATAACAAATCCATAAGGTTGCTCAATATAAACTTCTTATTCAATATCACCATTTAGGAATGTAGATTTAATATTCTATTGAAAGATCTTGTAGCCTCATTGTGTGGAAAAAGAAATAATAATTATTATTGTTTCACATATTTCCACTGGTTCAAAGGTTTCATCAAAATCAATAGCCTCAATCTGTGAATACCTTTGGCAAACTAATTTTTCTTGGTTTCTTATAACTGCTCTTTTTTAATTTAGCTCATTCTAGAAAACCCATTTTGTGCCAATGGTGTTTATGTTTTTAGGCTTGGGTATGAGTTCCCATGAATTATTCTTTTCAATTAGATCTAATTATTCATTCATTGATTGAACCCATTCTGGATGCTCAAAATCTTCTTTGACATCATTCAGTTCCACTTTTGAATATAATGATGTTTGTGTAATAGAAGTGGTCATTATTCTTGTTTGAACCTTTTGATGTTGATCACTAATTATATTTTGTGCTTCCACATTTTTCCTCGGCCATGGATAATATTTTCAATTGAATTTATCATCACTAGAAATAGATGAGTCTGATTATTCACCATTACTAGGACTAAAATTGTTTTTATGCTTATCATAATTATATTTTTAGACAATCTTAACTTTATTTTCCACCAGAACATGTTTCTATATTTTTTTTATTTCAATCACAATTACATCAACTGATTCAACAATTATTTATATTTCTTTTTTAAAGAGTTTTTAACCTCTTCTTTCTGAAGAACAGTTGAGAAAAATTAGATCCTCACCTTTCTCCTTAAACTTACCATAGATTCCACCATTCTTATTTATAATTAAAGGATTCCCAAAAACTCTAAAGTGCTTCAAACAAGAATTTTTTACATAAAAAAATTCCTAGGGAGTCATGATTGGTTTAGGCCTATAGAAATAATATTTATGAATATAAATTATCATACTCATGATTTTCCTAAAAAGTAATGAGAATGGTCATTCTCTTGTAACATTGTTCTTCCCATTTATACCCGGATTCTATTATTTCTTTCTATAATGACATTTTTTTGGGACTTTATGGATAACTATAATTATGCTAAAATCAATGATTCTCATGATAGTCTACAAACTCTTCACTTCTGTTTTAACCACTATTATCATTACTCAACTTCTCATCAAAATATTCAAATTCGTTTTCATCTTTTCCTCTGATTATTTTCAACATTTTCAATTGGTATAATTTTTTATTCACGTATATAACACATGTAATGCAAGTAAAATAATCATTGAAGGTAATGAAGTACTTATCTCGGTGTGTTTATTTTTTTCTCATTGGCCCATATATATCATAATATATCAGCTTCATGAGTTGTTTTGAACAAATATAATCTTTGTTATGCATAACATTTGTAATTTTTTCATTTTTGGAAGGTAGTGTAACATCAATCTTTTCTTATGGGAAAATAAAGAATGTCTCGAACACTTTCAATTTTTGAAAACATACTCTTGTTACACTAACGCATATGTCCAAGCCATTGATGCCACAAAATAATATCTTACACCATACTAATGTTACAAGAGTTTTTTGAATCACCAATCAAAAACATATTTCATTTTGTACGTTGGCCTCGTTTATCAATCATTCCATATTCCTCACATATTAAAAAAATCCATATCTCTTGAAGATAACCTTGTAACCCATATCACTAAATTATGAGACACTTAGAAGGTTGTGTTTCATCCCCTCAATATAAAATTTTTTCTTAGATTTAATTTTTTATTTTCCAATAATTGTTGACCGATCACCATTGATTATCAATGATTTGTTACTACCAAATATCGTAGTGACTTCCTTATAATTTTTAAAATCCTTGTCCAATTTCATGTCTCCATCATATTAGATGAACACCCACTATCATGTATCCAAGGTCATTATCCTATAATGGATTTTAATGTAGTTTCAACAACAATCACCTTTTCTTGATTCTTTTCATTCATCACATTTGGATATTGATAATTTAGAATCCTTTTCTATGATATTAACAAAACAAGACATTCTTTTACAACATGTCCATGTTGTTAACATATTTCACAAATAGTTTCCAAGGGTTGGAACCTAATTTCAATCTTCACTTCTTTCTTTTTAGATTCTATTATGATAACCATCTCATTTTTTTCATAGAGGAGATTGACTCCCCATAAATCTATTCCTTTAATAACATGTGGGATAATATAAAAGTTTTTTATTGTACCAACCCATACATACACTATTCCCCAATCCCCCAAAATACCAGTAATACAAATAAAGGCGTATTTACCTCTGAAACCTCTATACTGATCAAAATTGTGAAAACATTTCCCAACCATCTTCTTTTTAATTTCTATTGAATTATTCTTCTTCTTTTCTGCCTTGATAGGATCATAAGTATTTGGAACTTTTCTAGATCTAGATATAACCTTTAAATACTTTGGATCTTTTGTACCTTCTAAATTCCTCACTTTGACCACAAGAAAACATTCCTAGAATTCTTACTTTCAGAAAAAGTTCCATTCTTCTTCTCACCCATTGAAGGTATATTTTATTGAAACTTTTCAAGTTTCTCATTACGAGAACATTCACCAACATCATTGATAGAGTTTTGGAAACATAGGCTTTTATTTTATAGATTTTTTAGATTTTTTGTTGTACAAGTTCCAAATCATTATCGTATGCCATCTAATACACTTACAAAGGTACATTTCAATTCATTCCATATTCAGAAGTCTTATTTTCTAATCATCAATATCTTTAAACATCTTTTCATTCTCACCATTAAAACATTCTTGTTTTTTGAGCATTCACATTAATTATTTTTTTATTTTCTAGACTTCTGATATTTCTTATAAATTTGTTTTTACTCTTCATTCAAATGAATTTCAAGATGAGTTTGTTCTTCTTTAGAACTACAACTTATGACTTGTTCATCATTCACTATTGCAATTAATGTACTTTCATTACACTACTCAATGGATTTTTTTTTATTTAGCATCACTATCTCTTTATTCACCATCATTGGAAAAGAAACTTATTCTGTATTATTTGAAGAATTTGTTTTCTTTTCCTTTGAATAGCTTTTTATTATACAACATTATTGTCTTTATTTATTTAATATCATTATCCTCTGCATTCTTTATTTAAGGAAAATTAGCTAAAATGTGAACTATAAATCCACATTCAAAACATTTTCGGGTAATTTTCCCTTTTTATTTCCTAGTACCTCAGTTCACGTTGTTAGAAAACAAAAATGTGATTTCATTGAGATTTTTACATAAATCATTTTTAGAGTCAGAATCAACATCTTCATCATCAATAATAATATTCTTTGGCATTTTTTTATTCATTCCCTTGAAAGACATTTCTATTTCAACCTTTTTTTACCTATATAGCATTATATTTTTAAATTTCATAGTTGATATGAGTGTTATATAAATCATCAAGAGATAAATTTTCATGATCTTTTTCTTCCAATGAAGAAAACATTTCTCTTAATTTGTTAGGTAGGATTTTCAAGATCTTTTCAATAAATATAGAGTCTTTCTTCTTTCACCAAGACATCTAATAGTACTCAAAATGTCATTCACCCTAGTAAATAATTCCCAAATAGATTTCTGTTATCCCATCATCAAGTCTTAATAATTCAGTCTCCATGTTTGTAACTTTTCCTTCTTCACATAGGTATTTAATTCATAATTTTTTTTCAATTTATCCAATTTTCCATTAATTGTGGCAACACCTTTTACTCTAAAGAATTCACATTCATAAAGTGATGATTATATAGGATTCTTGGACCTTCCTTAATTCTCATGAATCTTCTTGTTTATAGGTGTATGTGGAGAACTATCATGAATGAGAGGAAACCCAATAGTTCCATCATGAAGAACCTCATAACAGATAGACATTATATATAGAAACATCATATATTTCTAGATATGATAGTTCATTCCATCAAAATCTGGAATACCATTACTATTCCCCAAGTTCATGTTCCCCATCAGCAATGAATTCTAAAGGGAACCTTCCATCTAATACCAATTGATAGTGCCCAGTCACTGCATTGTATCACTGTGAGGGGGAGGGGGTGAATCAGTGATACACTTTTCATTTTATGTTTGTTTTCAATTAAAACACCACTTACCTCCTATTAAGGAATTTAATTACCTAATGATAAACAAATCAATATACATCAAAAGGAATACAAAAATTTAAAATTTTTACTTTTCAATAAGAATAGCTACATCCTGCGTGTGATTTAGATATTATCTATACCATACAATCCACTAGAAATCAATATTTCTATGATAATGAGTATGATGTACCTTTTCAGTCTTGTAGAACTATGAAACAATACAACTACAACATGTTCATCCTCTTAGGACAATATGGTAATAAACTTCTTTTGCAAAAACTCATGTTACATGCACTTCAATTCAACAAATGTAATAAAATTGTAATACAATTCAATGATTCTTTACCTAGAACAATGGTAAGAACTTCCTGGACATTTCTATGATACACAAAGTCTGATATTTTCTGAGTCTGATTCCTCTTATTTGTTTAATACAAAAAAATTACTCCCAATATGATTTTATGAGATAAAAAATATAGCAGAATCAGTACCAATTCAATTCATGAATACAATTGTGAGGCCAAATATAATATGAATGAATTGGAACCACCCAAAAAAATTTAGGATGAACTGAATTGATATCTTGTTCTCTATGGAAACCTAGATCTTCTCCCTTTTTTATTGAACTGGCAAGCCACAAAAAAGTACAATGTACTTGGTTCCCTATTATAGGTGACCCAAAACACATTTTGGCATGAATCCCAAAACACCTTCTGGATTTGTAAAACTAACCCAAATCTAAATTCCACATGAAATATCAAAGAAAATATGACTTCATAAACACTACTAGATTCTTCTTGAAACCTAGTCCATGTTCACCAATTCTTATTCAGAATCCCATTTAAATTGTTTAGAAAGATTTCAGTAGTCATTAATACTTGGGTTTGATCAACTGAGTCTAATTCTTCATCTAGATTCATGAATATTATTCTCATAACCGATTTAAATCAAAATTTTTTATAAGAATGTTCAACTCCCCCTTAACATATCATTTATAAAAAATCTTATCTTTTATTTTCTCTTAAACCTCTTGAGAAGAAATAATTCATTAGAAAACCAGTGCTTGAATCATGACTACCTTAATGACTTTGAATTAATTGAGGATCATCTTTAGCATCATCTGATTTCAATTGGAATGTATTGTGACTTTCCATTAATTCCTGCTTATTTCTATTCTTATGAACACAATAATGATCTTTCCTGAATACATATGGTCTGGATAAAATCATCATGAATATAGTATAAGACCCCATCATTAAACATTACATAATCTTGAGTTAAATCAAGAATCCACATTGAGGATCTTTTCAATTTTATTGTTTTTTATTATTAATTAAAAACATATACATAACAACTTGAATATTACATGTAGACACTTCTACTCAGTAGCTTTTTTTTTCAAAAATTAAACACTCTTAATGAAAGAAAAATTTCTATTTTCATGTTTTACATAGCATACCTTTTCATGGATCCCATCCTCGACCCTATTCATCTTTATTTCATGTGGAAAACATTTAAAAAACATGGGATGAGCATAAAAAGTTAATAATGGGATATAAAATAAATAAAGAAAACATTAGCCCATGAATACATACAAATCAAAGATATCATACTTTAAAAACTTATAACATAATCTATTTATCATAACTTAAAAAATCATGTGATTTATGCATAACCCATAGAAAAAAATAATAATAAATGTAACTTTTAGAATCCATCACATAATTACATTTTATTATTCATAGATACGTAGGGAGTTACGTTTGGAATTATTATTAATGTATATTCCATAAATATCATAGTAGATACATAGACTTTTTCCTCCGTCACATTACCTAATGCATTAACAAGCTATCTCGGGCACACCCGCCCTAGGTTTATGACAGAACCACTTGTATACTTATATAATTCCCAAAAACCTTAACATAATCATAACACATGAACACGCATAAAGGAAATATAACTTTTCTAAATTTCAATAACAAGATATCAGTGCATGATATTTACATAATAAATTATTTTAAAAAATGCATTTAAAACATTTAAAAATAATGATTTTTAATTAAAGTGTCCCATACCACTTTTAAACTATTAAGGTATTGTAATTTAAAGACATTAATGTCCATGTAAATAAATCCATAAATGTTTTATGAAAACATTAACATTAATGATAAATATTTATAAAATTATACCATTAAAACATTTAAAATAATGTTTTAGTTAAATATTTCATTACCACGTGAAAAAATACTTGAATAAAAATAATTAAAGTATAAAAATAAAAAAAAACTTATAATACCACGAGAATAAGGAGGATCATGCTATAATACTTCAATGGGCATTATATACACCTTATTGGATAATAAATGTGCACAATATTTAGATATGACTCAGTGAAATGAGATTCAGATGTATTCCTTTACGAAAATTCGGTAGCCTAACGAAGTCACATTAAAATTAAGAAAATGAGTAGATGGGAAAGAAAAGGGTCTCTCATAACATGGGTATAAAATTTAAAGAAATAAGGATGTATAAGAACATATCCCAAAATAATAAAATGAAAATTAAAAGACATAACAATGAAGAAATATTTTACTAAAAGAGGAGGGTGAAAGGTTCCCTTACAAAGATAGTATCATTACAATAAGGATAAACTAATGAAATAATTATGTGTGAAAAATTTAAATACATCCAATATAAGTTGATATTAAGTGTATCACAATAAGATTTCACTCACATATATTCATAGCATGACATAATCAATAAGTAGAATATTATCCCAATGAATGGAAATTGGGTAAAAAGGTTCCCTTACAAATATCATTTTGTAAATAAAATAGATCGATAGTGTGAATTAAATATAAAAAAAACATTATTAATGTATAAATACAGTATATAATATAAAAATTAATTTCTCCCATAATCAATGAACGGCATAAACAATAAAGATAATATTAGCCTTATGAATGAAAATTGGGTTATTAAGTTCCCTTACCTCGTGTCTGACTTGACTCGTTCGTTCTTTAATTTCCATAATAATAAACATAAATTAATTTATACTGACTTCATATCCTTTTTAAATTTTAGTATTATTTTCATATCACTTATTACCATGTTATAAACATAAAAAAATAAATTATGATAATAACGGTCGTTTTATCGATATTTGTTACCGGAGTAAAAAATAATGAACTTCTTATTATTACACGTTGACCATGGGGTCAAATGTCCATTATATTCAGAATTATATCCCTGATTTAGATAACACTTATGTAAATATCATATATTTCCAGTATATATGTATTTAAAATATTCTATTTCATTTGGACATAAGAAATGAAATGCACCGTTCCTGGAGACGGAAAGACATATGTACGCATGAATGCTACTTTCATTTCATTTTCATATTTAAAGGACTAAAAATTAATTGAAACATAGGTTTATTAATATTAAATTATAATATATTTTTTATATATTTTAAATAAGTTCAATAATTCCATACTTTATACGTTCCATGTATAGCTTGAATGAGTCATAACACTTTCAGGGGGCGGTAGTCCACACTTCCTCCAATGAAATTATCATATTTATACAACATGAAAAGCCTAATGGTATATTATAAAGGATAATTAAAGAATTATAGAGAGAAAATAAATATTATATATATCATATATAATTTTAGTTCCATCATAATGGCCACCATGAAAGGGTGAAGAAGATATTTGAACAGTCATCATATCGTGAGGAAATAGTTCGTTGTCCACATAAACAGTATGTTCTTATACATTAGATGGTGGTGTGTGGAAGTGTAGTTATAATACATAAATTTACAAAAACAAATTATATTTATTATAGTGGTGTTTTTATGTAAATAAATATTAATAATAATAGAATAGTGAGTGGATAAGGAAAATAAATGAAAAAGAACTTAAGAGAAGACATTACCTTCCAATCGGGTAACTCCCTTTGGTTTGTACCAAAAGTATATCTTGAATTTCCCTACGCGTATGATAAATATTATAAGAGGAATATATATATGTTAGTTTCTTATTATATCAGATGTTAGATGGTATATGTGGATTGAGAGGTGTGATTAAAGGGATGGAGGTGGTGGGATTTTATTTGGGGGAGAAGGGGCTCTTTAGGAATGTTTGAAATTATTATTTTATTATAATTTGAATTTCGATTTAAAAATGTACCCAACTAATTTAATTATATGATAATGGTATTAGTGTTCTATATAATATCATAATGTTGTTTTTAGATAAGTTTAGGTCTTAAAATCAACATTATAATTTAGCTTTAACAGTTTAGTTTACTAATTTATCTTTTACCATGTCTACTTGTATATTCGAACTATATGGTTAATATATTTACAATAAAATGCCATGCTTCCCAAAATGAATCATTAATTAAAATTATAATATCATATAGGACGTTTTGGTGAATCATTGATTTTTTAGATTATTTTTTCATTTAATAAAATATTAATTGTTTTGAAAACACATTAATTTTAATTTATAAACTATTCATATAAAGAATTTTATAAAAATAATAAAAACATTATTTTTTTGAAAAACCTTCATTAAATAAAACATAAAAGTCATTATAATCCTTAAAATTCGTGGATGGAAGAAAAAGTTTCAAAATTAATTTATTTTAATATTTATAATCTCATTTATTTAAAATAATTATTAATGATGTAATCATTACATCATAATTATGTCATAAATAAATAAATATTTTTATTTTATAAAAATAATAAATAAAAATACCATGATGTACGAAATTGTCTTATTTTTATAATTAATATTTATATTCGAAAAAATAATTTTTAAAACCCCATATAAAAATTATTTTACTAAACAATATATGTTTATGTTACATTTTGCATAACATTAAATTAAATTTTATTAAATGACATTTTCATTTACTAGTGGCTCTATGGTGTCTAAAAATAGACCCAATGATTTCCATGGTTGTAAATGTATTTTCAAATTGAGTTATGACACCAGATTGAGTAATTTAATATTATTATAATATTATTTTTTACCCTTATTTACCATATTTACCATTTAACTATGTTAAATAAATTATTTACAGAAGTTACTATTCATAATGCCTAAAAATAAAAGATACCTATTTAAAAAATTCAGACCTCCTTATTCCAAATATGGAATCAAATTTTTAAAATTCACAACTAAAATGTTTTAGAATTTAAATTAAAATTAATTCTTATTGTCAAAAGCGAGAAGCGTGTTTTTAAGAAATTATAACTATCAAAATATTGGCATGTTTTAATTTCTACTTAAAAAGTAAAATTACATATAATGGCCAAAATTGGATTAAATTATAAAAATATAATCCAATTACACTTTAAAAATAACTAAAATTACAATCTTACTATATAAATAAATTACATTAAAAGGACTTTTGGAATTAAAAATCTGTATTATGCACTATGCAAAAAAAATGAAATTTATCAGAAATATACCAAAATTTTACTCAAATATACATTTGATGTACTTCTTCTAAAGAAGATGTTTATATTTTCGAATGGAATATATAAATGTGAAAAAAATTAGATTTAAAAAGGTTTCACCATTAAAAGGTGGTAAATCAGTTGTTCAAAGAATATTAGAGTATTTAATTATTAAATTCAGTTTCATTTTTATTTTAAGACTCTAAAATTTATTGGATAAAATTAAAATCATTTTACAAACATGTGTAATCATATTATAGTTAGTTTTTTTCATTCTTGTAAATACCATGTCTAGTCGTTAATAACGTTTTAAAATACTAATAATATTATATTATTTTTAGTATAACTCAAAGTTCAGTATAACATAAGATTTCATAGAAACCCGTTTTGGGAGTACGCTATTGAAAAAATATATTCTTTAATATAACATTAATATCTTATTCATAAATATTAATATATATGAGAAGGCATTATTCTATAAATACCTGGGTTGTTACATCCTTCACCCTTTTGGATATTGTGTCCTCAAAGTTTTAAAATCGGGCTCAAAAACATAATTAAAACTCCAACATTAGATAAAGCTTCAATAAAACAATCACTTTAAAACAATTAAAGTGAAGTAAAAAAGGTCACCCGAGATAACCCTTATGGGATTCAATGAATGAAAATATGGATATGGAGGAGAATCTAAGTGTTTAGTTTGGATGGATTGTGATAAAAAACATGATCAAGCTAAAGTTAACAATAATAAAACCACAATATTGTGATGGGTTAAGGAGTCATTGGTTTCCCAGAAGGAAAATAAAATGAATGATGTTTTTTTGTTTTATATTCCCTTTTATAGTGTTGAGGTATTATTGTATATGATTGACTAAAACATAACGAAATATACTTATTTTTTAAATAATGTTTCATCCTTTAATAAATTTCTACCACAAAGTCATATTTTCTCTAAATGATGAGTATTCAATATGACTTGGTAACACAGGAATTGCAATAATAGACATCTAGAGAATTTCATAATGTCCAAAAAATGAACCATATATTTCCCTTGCCATTAGACATTAACCAAAACCAAAATTGTTAGTAAAAGATCAGATGATCCCCAAAAAGGATAATCAATTATAGAAAGAAATACTACTATTAATCTCTAACATTCAATAAAATATACACAATGCTCAACAAATACCATTTAATACACATTTTTCCTAAATATTACTCAATGTAATCCAAAGTGAGAATGAATCCCAAAACACAGAAAAATTTGATCATGTAGTATTCCATGGTAAATATTAAAAATTATCTCTAAGTAACATCAACCACTCCTAAAGTCTCATACTGAAGAGTAATTAACTGAATAACATATTCTTAGAGGTTGGTTAATCATTTCCATAACTAACCCATATCTCTATAATTACACAATAAAAATATAGATTCATCCAAAAAAATATTTCAACCATTACCCCCTAAATGGAATCCCATGGTAATATATTTTACTTAGATATATTATGTTCCAAAAAGAGAAAACATCTTCCAAAATCAACTTTTTCAATTAATCACCAAGTAATTTTATTATACTGAGGATACCCATTTGATACAACATAATATCCCAAATCAACTTATTATGCATAAAAAATCATTTAACTAAAAAGAATAAGTCATACTAACCAGGGACTTCATGTAGGCCAGTGGTAGGTGATTTTCACTTGTCGCCCTTTAGTTGTGGGTTTGATTCCCATATCCTTGGCAGATATGACAAGTTGTCACCCTTCTAATGGGTTGTTCATTTTTTAAAACCATTTCATTCTTATAACATTTTAAAAAATTAGATAATTTTATAAAAAATAACCATAAAATATTTTATCTTCAAAGGTTATATGATACCTTTCATTTTTCATCCCAAAATGTAATATCCATTTATCACCTCAAAAACAAAATATTATATGAACCCCTAAGGTTATACATTATGTCCACATAAGAATATATAATTTTATGGTGAATAAAATTTTCACATATCAAACTTCAGGGTTACACAGACTAGAAAAATTCATCCAATGTAATCCTATCATCAAAAGTTCCATTATAATTTGAAGCATTTCATCATCCTAAAATCCACTATCACTCTAGAATCCATTATATGTAAACTTATTACTCATTCAACATTATTAATGTTCCATTAACTATTCTTATTCAACTTATTCTATAATACATCCTTCCTTAAAAAATCTTGAATCATATCCTAACATTTAATAATGACAAAACATCATCTATGAAATAATCCAAACCTTTCATTGGTCATTGTCAGTTTTGTCATCCTCAATTGGGGTGGAATTAGGTTTTAATAAACAAAAAATTTTATGGTCCTACAGATCCCATTCCCGAAACTTATTCATAGGAAATCTATTTGTATAATGACCATGCACACCACATTTAAAACATTAAATTGATTCTTCAGAAAGAACTTCTTTCTCATTCTTTTAGTAAATTGGAAACTTCCTTTTTCAATGGTTGGTTATTTTTTTATGCACCTAATTTCCACATATAAAATATCTTCCCATCCATTTGATGCATTTTCGAATGTGTTATATTCCATATCATTGACACATAGGTTTTTAAATATACATACCTTTATGATTACTACCCGACCTTCTATTATGATTCATTTCTTGTATATATGATTCCATATAAAATCATTCAGGTTAAAGTTTTCAATCATGACTATAGATATTTAGTTGAGAATAACCAGAAGTTTTCTCATTGTAGCTACCATTTTATTATTTTTCTTATTTAGAAAACCATAAAAGTTTTCTTCACATTCATTGTTACTTGGGTGCCAACTAGATCAAGCCATTTACTAAAACCAAAAAGGCTTGTGTGAGTATATCAGTAAAATAATCATATAATATCTTATCAGGTGGTTAAATACTAATATATAATTAATCATGTTATCCTAAACTCATTAAATTTATCTAAAATAACAATGAAACTTTTTAATATTCTAAACATTACATTTTGCCCCTTCTACATAGAAAACACCCTATCCTTTAATTTTATCTACCCCGACCTTTGATATCAACTATAAGGTCTTATCATTAAACATTACATAATCATGGGTTCAACCAAAAATTCACAATTAGGATCTTTTCATGTTTATATTTTTAGTAAATTAGGACATAACTTATACATAACAACTTAAATTTTACATGTAGACACTACTACTCAGTATCCATTTTCTCATAAAATAAAAATGCATAAAAAGAGAAACATGTGTGGTTCCATGTATTAGAACACATAACTTTTCCTTGATCCCATACATAGCCCTATTCATCATTAATTCCTTTGGAAGCATTTCAAAAACAAAGCATTATCATAAAAATATCAATAGGGGATATAAAATAAAGAAAGAAAACATTAGTCCATGAATACATACAAATAAAATAAATTATACTTTATAATATTAAAACAAATATCTTTACCATATCTCACAAAATCATAATATTTATGTATAATACATATAAATAATAAGTCATAAAAGTAACTTATGGCATCAATATAGTAATTAAATTGTATCTTTCACAACTATGTAGGGAGTTATGTTGAGAATAACCATCATAGTATATTCCTTAAATCTCATAGGAGAAACATTAATTTTTTACCTCCGTCATGTTACCCAAGGCATTGGAGTGCAATCTCTGGCTCACCAACACATGGTTTTTCATGGAAAAACCTATATAAAAAATAAACTCCAAAAAAAATCATGACATAATAATAACACATGAACTAGCATAAAATAAATATAACATTTCTACTTTGGAATTAAAATATATCAGATCAAGATACTGAAATCAACAATTCATTTAAAAAATAAATTAAAAAGATTTAAAAAGATTATTTTTGAACCAATGTGTACAATAATAAATTGAGTATTTTAGAGGAATGTCATTTAAAAAAATTAATTTCCATATAAAAAAATATTTAACATAATTTTGAATACATGTCCATTAATGAGAAATATTTATAAAATAATATATTTAAAACATTTAAAATAATGTTTCTGTTAAAGAGTTCCTTACCATGTGAGAAAAAACATAAATAAAAATAAATAATTATTAATAATAAACAAAACTTATAATATGATTAGAATAAGGATATTCATGGAACAATATGCCCAAGGGAATTCTATACACCTTATAGGATAAAAATGGTTCAAAATATCAATATATGCCTCAATGAAAGGAGATTGAGACGTATTCACTTATAAAATTTACGTATCCAAATGATGTCATATTAAAATTTTGAAATTGAGTTGATGGGATAGAAAACGGTCTCTCATAACATGGATATAAAATTTTTAGCAATATGTAAAAAGAATAATATATCCCAAAATAAGAAAATGGTTATTATATGATATAACAAAGAAATGTCTTTGACTAAAAGAATGGGGTGAAAGGTTCCCATACAATGACCATATCATTACATTAAAGATAAACCAATGAAATAATTACGTATGAAAAATATAAATACATCTAATATATGTGGATATTATGTGTAACATAGTCATAGTTCATTCACATATATTCATAGAATGACATAATTAGGAAGTAGAATATTAACCCAAAGAATGGAAATTGAGTTAAAAAGTTCCTTTACAAATATCATTTTGTAAATAAAATTGATCGATTATGTGTATTAACTATAATTACACATATTTAATTAATAAATAAAATATATGGTATAAAAATTATTTTCTCACATAATCAAATAACAATATAAACAATAAAGAGAAGATCAATCCAATGAATGTAAATTGGGTTAATAAGATCCCTTACCTCGTGTCTGACTTGACTTGTTGGTTCATTAATTTCCTTAATAACAAACATAATTTAATTTCTAAAATATTAAGAAAATTTTTTAAGGTTATTAATTCTTTTATGTCTCTTATTTCCATGTTATAAAAATTACATAATCATTTAAGTTAATAATTGTCGTTTTTTTGTTTTTTTGTTCTTGAGTAAAAAATGAACTTCTTATAATTATTTGTTGCCCATGGGGTAAAAATCCCATTATCTATAGAAATATATTCATTATTTAGATATCATATATATAATATATACCCATTATATTTGTTTTTAGAGCATTCCATAAAATTTTGACATAAGAAATGATATGTATAGTTCACGGAGACGACAAGTCGTACGTACACATGATCTCTACTTTTATTTCGTTTTCAAATTTAGTCGAATGAAAAATAAATTAAACAAAGTTATATTATAATTAAATTACAATATATATGTTATATATTATACATATGTTAAATAATTCCATTCTTTATACGTTCCATGTATAGAATAAACGAGTCATATCACCTTGAGGGGGTGGTAGTCCACACTACTTCAAATGAAATTATCATATATATACAACATTAAAAGAATAAAGGTATGTTCTAAATTATAATTACATTACCATATAGATAAAATAAATACAATAAATATCATATATAATTTTTGTTCCATAAAAATGGCCACTGTGAGATGCGGTATGAGATAATTGAACCATTATCGTTTCGTGAGGTTGTAGTTCCCCGTCCACAGAAAAAGAATGTTTGAATCCATTAAGTGGATGTGGGTGGAAGTGTAGTTAAAATACATCTCATAACAAAAACCTAGTATATTTAGGATACTCTTTTTTATGTATACAAATACTAAGACCAGCATAGTGTATGGAGAAGGAAAATAAAAGAAAATAACTTGAGTGAATACATTACCTTTAAATTGTTAAACTCCCATTGGTTTTAACAAAAATCATTTCTTGATTTTAATTATTCCTAAGGTAAGACATATAGTATAAAGACAGGGATTCTGGGAGATTATTTTAGAATATTTTTGATGATTCAAGGGGCCTAGGAGGTGTGAGTAATGGTTTAGAGGTGGGGTCCATTATAAGGGGGAGGATGGCCTACTTAGGAACCATTGAAAATATTATTTTTTATAAACTAAAATTAGATTTAAAAAGGATTCCAACATAGTTAATTCAAAGATAAAGTGAGTATGGTTCGACATCATCTCATAAAATTGGGTTTATACATGTCTAGGTAATAAAATTAACCATATATTTTATCATTAACCCTTAGTTAACTAATTTGACATTTACGATGTCCTCTAGTATATTCATACTATATGGTTAATATATTCACTATATAATTACAAGTGGCCCAAAATGGATCATTACTAACATTTTTGACATCATATATGTCATTTGGAAAAATCATAGATTTTTTAGATTATTTTAACATATAATAAAATATTAATTTTTTTTAAACTCATTTATGTCAATTTAAAAACTATTCATATCATGAAATTTAGAAAATCAATAACAACATGATTCTTTCAAAAAAACATTCAATATTTAAAATATAACTAGTCATTATTATATTTGAACAATTTAGAAGGCTTAAAAAGTTTCAAAGTAAATTTATTTTAATATTAATAATCTATTTTATTTAAAACATTCATTAATTAGGTAATAATTACATCCTCATTATTTGATACATAATTATAATTATTTAATATCTGAAAATTGTAAATAAAAAACCATGATATAATAAATCACTTTATCTTCTTAATGAATTCTTATAGTGAAAACGTTCACTTATATAACCCCATATAAAAATTGTTTTACTAAACAATATATGTTTATGTTACATTTTCATTAACATTAAATTAATTTTTATAAAATAACATTTTCACTTACATGGGGCTCTATATGGTCCCAAAATCGACCCAAGTATTACCATAGTCATAAATGTATCATCCAATAAGGTTATGTCATGTGTCAGGGTAATTTTTTATAATTATAATATTATTTTTTAAACTTATTTACCAGATTTACTCATTAACCATCGTAAATAAAATATTTACTAAAGTTACTATCTATAATACCTAACAATTTTCAAAATGTGGGCCCCCTAATTACAAATATAGAATTCATTTTTACAAATTCAAAACATAAAATTTTCTTAAATTAATTTAAAATTTATTGTTGCTATCATAACCACAAAACTTGTTTTTAATAAATAATCACTATCAAAATATTTTCATGTGTCTATGTATAATTTAAAAAGTGATATTTCTTCTAATTACCAACATTGGATTAAAAGGTCAAAGAATAATCCAATTATACTTTAAAAATAATTAAAATTATACTCTAACTATATAAATTAAATACATTAAATAGAAATTGTGAATTAAAATGCAGTAATATTCATTATTCATTAAAAAATGTACTTTATTAGAAAATACCAAAATTTTACCCAAATTAAATTTTGATATCCCTATTTTAATGAAATGGTTTATTTTTTCAAATGAAAAAAATAAATGTGACAAAAACTATATTTAAAAGGGGCTCTCTTTCATTATTATTTTAAGCCTCTTCAATTTATTTGATAAAATTAAAAACATTTAACAAACATGTGTAATGATATTATAGTGAGTTCTATTCATTCAGGACAATACAATGGCTAGCTGTTTACTAGCATTCAAAATAATATCATTGTTATGTTTTTTATAGTATAACTCAATGTTGCGTGCAACATAAGATTTCAAAGAGACTCGTTGTTGCGATTTGAGTACTCTATCAAACAAAGAGTCCTCTTTAACATAAACATAATATCATATTCATAAATATTAATATATATGGAAGTGTATTATTCTATAATTACATGGGTTGTTATATAGGATCATATCTGGTTATGAGAATTCTGGTTATGAACATTCTTGGTAAGAGAATTCTAGATAAGATGATTTCTAGTCACAATCATTCTGGTTAGGATCATTCTAGTTACGATTGCTAGTTAAGATTTTTGGGTACGATCAATTCTTCGTACGATCACTGGATACGATCAAATATAATCTGAAAACAATGATCTTCCCAGATACGATACAATAAAATCTACAAATGATGATCTTCCTGAATATAATACAATACAATATGAAAACAATGACCATTGATCTGTACCATGTTATTTCTTTTACTTTCACCCAGATATGATCCTTTTGAAAATCAATCAGCACCATCTCTTCAATATGGATATGATTATTTTAAAAAACAATCAGCACCATCTCTTCAATCTGGTTATAATTGTTTTGAAAAACATTCTAAAACATCTCTTCAATCTTTATACATTTGTTATGAAAATCATCATCACCATCACTACAATTCAGATACAATTGTTATAACAAATATTCAGTGCCACATCTTCAATCTGGATACAATTGTTTTGAAAAAACACAGGAACCACTCTTAACCCTCTACCATCCAAGTATGATAAATCTAAATACAATTCTTTTCCGATTGTTTTGAAAAACAATCGATATCATTTCTTTTTCTCTTCCATCAAAAAAAATAAATATGTATATGATTTTTTCTGATTGTTTTGGAAAACAATTTATATCCCTTCTTTCTATCTGCCATCTAGATATGATTAATCTGAATACGATTCTTTTCCAATTGTTTTGAAATTAATTTGACACCACATATTTCAATATTCCATCCAGATATGATAAATCAGAATACAATTATTTTCGGATTTGGCAGCATCTCTTTCACGCCCTTTCTTCTATCAGGATTGTATCACATGTTTTCAGTAGAAATCATTATTTATATGATAAAAAATCACAAAATCATCGTCACAATAACATCGGAAGGTATCATAACAATACATTCACTCAAGTTTCATTCATTCCTTCTCATCCTAAAAATAATTTCTGAATTCATGAGTCCAATTATTAGAAAACATGGGTCCGATTCTTTTCAAAAACATTCCCAAAACAATTTTTTCCACAAAACAAAGTGATGTGACTTCCTTTAATCAAAACTCACATTGAATAGAAAAGAAAACACGTGAATAAAAAACAACTTCATCATCATCTTGGTCCTAACAGTGAGGAATCATATTTGTGCAAACATATATTAGAGAACATGATCCTTTGATAAATTCAAGTGATAAATCTAATTATAGTGTATTTTCATAAAGGTTTGGTAGAGAACAAATATTATGATTTTTCTTAGAAAATGAATCCCTATCTTGATTCTAGTATGTTGATACAGATGAGGCATATATTTACCTATGGGTTAAAAGTAAAAAATGGGATGATTGAGTATTAACTCATACCATAGTAGTTCAGGATATGTGTGTTTAACAATGAAAACATCCCCAGACACTGTTAAGGGATATGCTAGTGTTAATTAAAATTTTATTTATGAATAATTATAATGAATGATGGGATAGAATCTATTAAAACCCATGACATTCCATACGGATAAAGGATAAACCAAAAATTCCATGGGATTATTACTTTAAATTTTATCATAAGGTTAAATTCATAGATAAACCTTTTGTTATTTAATGAGACATGACATTAAAATGATTTAAGATATTTTTAGATTCATTTATGGTAATAAAACCCTGTGGTTTAGTATTTATTATTGAGAATATGTTAGTTGAGTAAGAAGGATTTAATATTTTTTGGAAATAATTTGAATGTTTTGAAAATATTAAATGTTTAATATAATATTTAATATTAGTATTGATAACTAGTATAATAGGGTAATTTAATTTTGGGAATATATGCTTTATCATATAGATAACCATGGGATTAATAAGTGATTTGGTGACAAAGTAACTGATTTATTTTTTTGATGAATTTTAAAATATGAGGATTTTTATATGGTTAATTTAAATGTAAATATTTCCACCTAAGAAGAGATTTTGTTTTATGAATAATAATTGAGTTATATATTGGAATGTTAGAAGATTTTATTGCATATTTATGGTGATTTAGGTAATTTATGAGAAATAATATACTATTTTATATATTATATGATAGGGAATAAAAGATACCAATATGGAACTTTGTGAGATATTATAATTGTTTCGAGATAAATATTAAATTTTTCATGGAGTTATAAAAGATCAAATCTAAATTATTTTCATTTTTTAACTTGTTCAGGAATATTTGTATGGATTTTTATGGTTATTTACAAATGGAAGGATTTGATTTTGACTTTTTTTATTGTTGTGGATTTAAATATTTGTGAAGTATTTCCTCATAAGTTTTTCTTATTCCAATTAGTTATTATTTTAGCTTGTCCTGACATTATGGTTTTATACAGAAGTAATATAGTTTCATCATTATATAGATTTCATGATATGTTAAATGATAATTTGAGTGCTCTGTGAAATAAATATTCCTATTGAATATTAATATCATGGAGTATGATTTGATATAGATGTGAAAATGGATCGAACCTTAACCAGATGATGAAATTGTGGTTATGAAATGAAAAGAAATCACGTAAGAATAATTTTATCATATTATTTATCAGGGTGGTAAAATAATGCATAAAAATTAGGAAAACAATATTGGAATAAAAATGTTATCTTTTTACGTTGTTTTATGATGAATTTAAGGGCTTATTTATCTCTTACTAATTTATAATTTTAGGGTCATTAACATTTTTATGATGACATTATCAATCACTCTAGATCATTATTTATAAATTAATTATCTCATCCACATCCTGATTTTGACATCCCACAAATTTTCAACTATTTTGAAACCAATTTATGTATTATTCCATAGGGCCTCTATATTTATGTTTCCCTTTTTCCAAAAGGAGTTTTTATTTACCCTTGTTATAGTGTGGATTTTCAAAAAAGGTATTTTTAAAATTTAAAACCTTGAATTACCATTCTTGGGAAAAAATTATGAGGATGAAATTTATTTTCAGTGGGTGGAAAAAGTAATATAATGAAATTTTAAAATAGGACTATGTGAAAAAATGTATATGACATGCAACATTGAGACAAAATGAACCAAAAAATATATTATTTTTAATATGAACCTTATAAATTAGTTATTCAATTGGAATGTATAAAATGGAGTAACAACGTTACGATATATATATATATCTGTAAAATTTACCTAATCTATAAAAATTTGATAATTAATATTATGAAATGGGAATTAATGTTTTAGTTAATTCATTATATATTTAAGAAATACATTTTCTTAAAAAATAGATTATATTTATTGTTTTTTCATAGATATTAAAATTAATTTCTATCAATCTGGAAATTTGTGTTTTATTTAAAGAATAACATTATTAAAACATCAAGAAAAAATTTCATAGATTTAATTTCTTTAATTTTTTGAAAAATATTAATTTTCAGTTAATAGTGATGACTTCAAAATTTTATACAAAAATATTTTTTATATAAATGTATTGACAAATTACAATTTTATTTTAAAATTTATTTTATGTTTATTTAGTTCTTATTTACTGAACCCAATCTAATTAATTTCATTAGTATCAATAGTTTTTTTTAAAATTTTGATATAAAAATATTTTATACTTGAAAATTCATTTTTCTAGAAATTTTACTTTCTTCAAGTCTCACACATTAATTGTAAATGTAATTTCTACCACCTATTGGAACTAAATTTAAAAAAATGGTTTCAATATTATGAATTATAATTTCATTATTTTTTAAATAATTCAAATTTATTTTTTATAATTAATTACAACTATTGTAAATAGTTATCACCAAAGTAAATGGGAAATTTTGGTCATTCAGGGATATAAATAAAGTGAAAATTCTTTAAAATAACCGTAATAGTTTATTTTAAAATATTGGATGAATGTAGTTTAACTAATGCCATATTTTATTTTTAAAAATTCATTTTTTGTTCTATGTTTCCATTGATAACTACATTTATATAAATTTATGTAAAGATTAATTCAAAAATATCACTTTATTGATTTTGATATTAATAATAATATATCATAATGATATGAACATGTTATGAAAGATTGTAAAATATTATTTTTAACATAAATAATTATTTTATGATGGTATTTTTTTGCGAAACAGCAGGTTAGTTTTTGTGCAAGCAGAAGAAAAATCATGTACATGATTTTAAAAACCTAAAAGTGGTAATTTTTTGGAATTTTTATGGTGTAAACCAAACTGTTTAGATAAATATAATGACATATTGATGTGTTAGAATTTTATATTTTAACTAAATTAACTTACTTATATTTTTTTGATCTTAGTTACCTGAATAGACCCAAAAATAACGATAAAGGTATTTCATAATAAATATTATTTTATAAAATAAATCAATTTTTTTAAAATATTATATTTATAAAATTTAAAGATATATATTCTATAATATCAACCATTTTAAATTTATTTTTCAATTTCCCCTTTATAGTCATTTATTTTTCAATTTCCCCTTTTATTTTTTCTTTATTCATCAGTAAATGATATATACAATGTTAAGGATAATCATCATTACATGTTTTAAATCTTTTATTCTATAATTTTAATTAGAAATGTGATGGAATGAATAAGTAAAGATAAACATTGAATTTTGATTTTATTAATCAAGATTTTAGAAATTAGTTAAATTATGTAAATGAAATTGTTTATGAGATATAAAATTATTTGAATTTATAAGATTTATTTTAATTGATTTTATTTTTTTATGCATCACCATTAATGATTATCCAAATAATTTTATATCATCCCTATGGAATTTAATATGATAAATATTTATCATTATTCTAGGTAACATGGGATATTAATCAAGTGAGGGATATTTATTCATTGATTCGATATTATTTTTCATAGAAATGTTTCAGATTTTAGACTTCGTATTTATCATTACTTTATTTTTACTTCATTTACCCACCCTAACTCTTGCATTAGAGTGATATGAACCTAATGATCAATCCCTCGTGACTTTTGTTATCTATGGGGTTGTGAAAGTAGATTAATTTCTTGATTGTGGTAAGTATAATTATTCAAGGTATGATAAAATATCAATTTATATTTTTACCTCAATGGTGATTAAATTAATTTAATGGAGTTAAATGTCATGTTCAATGCAAACTGAAAATAAATTAAAATATCTTAATTTAAGAATAAAGATTCATGTTTAAGTGAAAAGAGGAAATATAAAATACAAGATTGAAATTGTTTTTACAATACTGAGGAGTTGTATAAATTTTTCAATGTTATGATTCAATATTTAAGGCCCCATTTATTCAATTGAGTTGATTAACGTTGAATAAATATTTTTGTATTTTTGGCGTCCTTTTTAATTTTTTGGAACTCTTTATTCATTTTATGATTCAGTTTATGTGTGGGGGAAATGATGTATACTTTTCATAAATAGATTTTTAATATAAACTTTATTTATTTTAATAATTTAATTTATAAATCATTCCTATATATTTATTTATTTATTTATTTTTGGAAGGAAAAAATTTGAATTTATTCATAGTGGAAAAAAGAAAAACCATATATGAAGTTAGTAATGAAAATGATGTTTTTGAATGAGGGATTACTCAAGGATGAATTCTGAAGCATGGAATTGAAAATTAAAATGATGATAGATCCTAAAACATTGGGGATAATTTTCTTTGTGAATTTGTAATTTTGACATGACATTCATTGGTAACCCAAGAAGTGAAAAGGGAATGAAAAAATGGATCAATGGGAAGGGGAAAATATCATGGCAGGATACAATGTATCACATGGTAAAATAATCAACAAAATCGAGAAATTCCTAAGAAACATTATAGTCAATGTGGAAACAAGAGTTAATGTCTGGTAACTGATAAAGTTAAATCATGTAAGTAAAAATAATGAAATTATCACATGGGAGGTCCTTTACAATGATAGATATATGTATTGGGCACTCCTCATATTAATTCCACAATGAAACACGATTGTCCATGGAATTACTATGTTACCAATGGAACCTCTATCGTATTTTTAGTATTCCAATCATTCAATATTACCCTATAATACTCTAATGACTAGCCGAAAGGGGTAATAAATTCTTATGTTAGTTTATTTAAATAATAGTGGAGTGTCATGTGAGTAAATTTTTTATTTTTTCACATTTGAGTTGTTTTATTTTTTATATTTTTCTATTTGTTCATTATTTTATTCCATGATAATTTAACTAAAAATTAATAATGTAAAATATATTCCATTATTCAATAATTATAAATCTCACATGCCAATAATAAAATTTAAAATGGTACCATAAAAAAAGTTGAAGAAAATAATTTTTTAATAACCGTAAGTAATTGACCACAGGAAGATAGAATGTTTTGATTTAAAAGAAAGATAAAAAGGACGAGGGTCATCCGCCATCTAATTAGTGATGGAATACATGGAAATTGTTTAATTTTTAAATTTCACTCATAAATAAACATGAAAAAAAAAGAACTGATAATGCTTTCCCATATTCAGTTAAATCAACATCATATCTTCTCATATATTTATTAATCCTATTAAATTTAAAAATTTTGAAATTCAAAAAATCTATTTTCATCCCGTCATGGGATTGATCTTGAACAAACCATTTTAGTATATTTTATTTAAATATCCATATTTTTTCATTTTATAATTTTTCAAATTTTATTAATCCCAAGCGAATTAATGATTCCCTACTAGTCATCAACATCTAATCTTACTTCTATAAATATTTTATTAAACTAACATATAGTAATGAAACATTTTTATTTTAAATTATATACTTATTTGTGCAGTAATTTACTTTTCATGAACTGTGATAAATCTTTTTAAGAGTTTATTAATGTATATTCATTGGTTTAGAAAAATACCATTCTTTAAGGATAAATTTTAATGGTAATAGAGTGTTTAGGTTCCCAAATAATTCTCATTTCCAATCAATTTTTCATTCAATTTGTTGAAAAATATATAGATTCATAGGAAGATATGAAAATCACATTATCATAGAAAATAAATACATGAAACAAGTCATTTGAGAGGATTTTTTAGAAATACATTTAATCAAATTTTCCAATTATAAAACCATTAGATTAAATAAAATAAGAAAAATATTCATACCAAGATCAATGTGATTGATTTTTATCGCAAATAGATTTAGTTAATTTAAAAAAAAACATCTGGAAAAACATGATATTAAAATCTAAGTTGTTGTTCCATAAAAATATTCCATAATAGAACATTTTTAAAATGAACTATTAACAACAATTTGAAAGAGTTTGGAATAATGGTAATATTTGAAAGGAAATAAGATTCTAATGGAATATTATTGAGTAATGTGTGAAAACATTTCTTCATAGTATATTCCCTCTTCCTGCATATAATTCTTAGTAATATATATTCATTATTTCAAGAGTTATTATGAATCTCATTTATATAATTCCCAAATAAAAATGTCGTTCTTATGATGGGATGATTATTTGGTTTTTCTATGAGATTAAATATATCATTTTATGTGAATTTATTTAGTTCATCATGCAATAAAACAACCATATTGTTATTGTTAACAAAAATTTTCTCATTTTCGAGTTCCAAGTGAATGATGAAGGTAAGTATTCTGGACAGATTTTTACCGATGATCTAGTCTGAGTTCGATCTTAAAAAATTGAAATAACATTTTCATGGTGTATATTTTTAGATTTTTTTTAAAGTACATTATTAAATTATTTGAAGGTGATTTTTGTTCATTTAAATCATCTTTTAATAGAAGAGTTTCGTACAAATCGTCATTTTCAAAAACATTTAGGAAGATATTTTGGAAAATTTTCAAAAATCAATTATTGATTCTTCTATCATTTTAGTCCTTTTTAATGTGTTAATATTCCTTTCATGAGTTGGAGTACCCAATAAAGATGCCTTTATCAAAATTTGAATCAAATTTTCCATCATTTCTATTAGTTTTGGGATAATAAATTTAAACCAAAAACAATAGAAAATGGAACAAAATTTTTTCTATAGTTCCAATATTCATAATAATAATTTTTTAGATAATATATGATGATAACATGAATAATGAAAATTTTAGATTTTTTCCTGGCTTTTTCCAAACAATATTGAGGACAATTTAATTCATTTAAAATATTTTGTGTGATTTCCTAGATAGATTTTATAACCTTTCTAAAGAAAATTTTTTATAACGGGTTAATGGAGTATGAAATGAATTATTATAAATTTAATAAGATTAAAAAAATTCCTTATTTGAATGTAATCATGGATGATAACATTTAATAGAAATAATTTTAATTTTTTTTCATTTAAACCTTTTAGAAAACATGATGAATTATTTTAAAGCTTAACTTTTATGATACAAGTAGTAAGAATAAGTGAATACTGTAAACAACATAACAATAATGAAACTATTGTATTTGCCTCCTATAAATTAAAATTGAAAATATCTAAATCATGTAATGTGAATTAATTCATGAGAATTAAAATAAGAAATACATTATTAAAATTTAAAAGAATATTCTTATTTCTTACTATATTGGCATGATTAACAAGACATGTCGTATTTTAAATGTAGTTTTAGTAAATATCATACTATTCATTAACAGTTGACATTGAAAAGGGATTTTAACCTAAAATGTCCAAGGATTTTATGAAACATCCATTGCTGAATAACATGTGTATTCAATAATTTAATATTTTGAATAGAGATATATTTCTAATTGAATATATTAATATTTTGAAACTGATATTCATTCAATAGAGGATTTCTATATGATTCAAAAATATTGAAAACATCATTTTCAAATGAAAATTTAAAATCACTACATCACAATTTATTTATTTGTGGAAACGTTTTCTTCAAGACATCAAAAAATAATTCTTTTTTATTTAGTGTTTAGTTAGAAAAAATGATTGTACCTTCCCTGATTATCTTAAAAATTGATTTAGCACTAAAGGGTGCATAAAATATATCTATTTTATGTATTTTATTGAATATATAGAGGATTACAAACATATTTCTGGATAAATCGCTATATAGGTACCATATTTATTCATGTATTTTTTAGAGGACACCTTTACTATTATAAACAAATGAAGGTTTTGATAATCAAACAAACCTAGGTCCTCTAATGTTACTTAATAGTGATTTATGAATGTAAACATGTTTGTTGTTAGATTTTTATTTGAAAATATTGGATGAAATGTGAATTTATTTTGATATCCAACATCATGAATTCTTTCTATCACATGCATAAATTAAACTTCCAATTATTTTACAATAACTGAAAAAAAATATCTTGGGAAAACCATTTAATAAAAGTAGTTTTCAATAGACTTATTAATGTTATTTAATGATTTTATAAACCTATACTAACCAATTAAATTCCATTAATTTGAGAGATAGAAATGTTATTTCTAATATTATTACTTTAATTGAATTTGGAAGGAGAGTTTTTTAGTTCTTTAGATGTGGATTTGATATTACTAACATCTATTTTATTTATACCATTAATTAATAATTCGTATTATTTAATTGAAGATTTTTCTTTCCTTCTAGAATGCCTTTATTTTATTTAAGCACTTACATTTATTTTATGTAAATTTCATTTTATAATCAATAATTTTCAAAAAAATGTATTTTCATGTTTTTTATAATAATATTATAGGTATTTGTAATCAAAATTAGTTTATGTAAAAGAGGAATAAGAAGGGGGAAGACGATGGAGAAGGGTAAGAGGAGGAAATAGGGAGGGGTTATAACCTTGACATATTCATCAACATGTTTCCTAATGAACATAGAACCTGATTTTCTAGAATATGTTGTCTACTTTTAGTCCACGGTGTCATCTAAAACACTATATGTTGTATATTTAATAGACTTCTTAGCCACTACCATTAATTTAAATTTTATTAAGATAGGGAATTGTGGATTGATGGGATATTTTATCTTTTATTTATAGCATGTCAGTTCTGGTTCCACATTTTTATTATCCTCCCTGTTTCAATTGAAAAAAAAATACTTTTATTAATTTATTTCTTCATTTTATTAGTTGATTCTGAAATTTCATGGATTTTACTTATGTATAAATCCTATTTTTATCATTGATGGTTGTTTTTTTACTTCTTTGGCATCATTATACCCCTTCTCCCCCTATTGATTCATTTTTATTTCATATGTAATTAGGGATCTAATACGTTTATAAAATTTCAATTTCATCATATATTTAATTCTTTTATGGATTTAACTTTGGGAACCAAATTTCAACATTAATCTCAGAGTAACTTTTTAACTACGGATTTTATAGAAAAATACTCACTATGAGACTTTCTAATATTATAAATATCATTAAAATCAATAATCATACTTGTAATGGGTTCATATTGTTATATAGAAAAACTCTCAAAGGCTTGTTTATACATGATGAATTTAGTATCTTTATCTTATTTCTATGCCTTCATGTGAAACATTATGAAATTTCTATATTTCATGGGTGATTTTTTATTTTGATATGAAATTAATTATTTTAAACAATGAAACAATAAAGTGCATTAATTATTTTTCTATAATAATTAAAGGTTTTAATATCTTGAGGTGTCCACTTATCTACTTTTTTATATTAAAATATATTCATGCATAACCATATCCAAACAACTTAACTTATTTCAATGAGAATAGTTGAAATTTTATTTTTATAATCAGTGTAATTTATGACATAAGTGAAATCATCATTTGTATAAAATGTGGATTCTATATTAAAATCCCAATATGAATTTGATTGATAATCAAAAAAATTATAAAAAAATGAAAACAAATATATTTTAAAAACCGAAAGAATCCTATAATACCAATTGTTTGTCGAAGATTTATTGAATGAGGGGGGAGGATTAATTTCTCTTAAGAAAATAAAATAAAATCATATGGGTAAATTGAAGATTAAAATTTTTTAATATGATAAAGTGATATGATAATAGTTTAATAAATTAATGTATTGAAAACTAGTTACCCGGTGCACCTCATTTGTTGGCTAGTAGGTCACCTAAAACTAGGAGTATCTGGAAAACCACCTCTGACTAAATGGTACTAAACAAAAGTTGGGAAATTTCCATTTATAATTTTTTTATTCTTTTAGATTGACCACCGAATAGATGGTGCTCCTCCACCAGCTCGAAAGTGGACTCTTGTTCTATCTGAGGTTTTTCCCACTTGACATCTACTAGACAGTGAAACACATTGGTTATCTATCAATGCATGTATGCCTCCATATACAACAATAGCATCCCATGATTTTTTATATATTTAATTGATCTTCTAAATTCATTCCCTAATCTCAATGATATAAATAAGACAATTACATTCCATTAACAAGATTTTCATGACTTTTTTGAAGTAAATTTAATAATATCATTTCATATATTAATTATGTAAGTTAGATTAAACATTAAATAATTTAAAGTCACTAAAAGAAAAAATTTATATCCATAAAAGTATTTTTGAGATCATAAAATTACCATGATAGAGAGATGTGCAACAATTTCCCCTTTTATTGATGATGTGTTTATTCAATGTCTACTCTCTTAAAAACCATTTCACAGAATTTTTTACCTTAACATTAACTATTTTAAAATTTTCAATTTCATTACCCTTTACATTTTATACCAATGATTATGTTTAATCTTTTTAAAAAAAATCCAAAAATTTAATTTTTGAATTTTTCTAAAAGTGTGAATAAAATTTTCCTTTTTAACATATATAGGAGGGGAATATTTTCACTCCATCATAACCATTGTTTTATTATAATCTTCATTTCAATGTTTCCATGTCTATTTTAAAATAAAATTATATTCTAAATATTATACATGTTTTAGTAAATATTTTATTAAAAGAAAATTATGTTTTCCTCATGTTTTCAAATAACGATATGAATTTTATTTTCAGGGTATTATTCATTTATTATAACATATTTTATGTATTTTCATGATTAAGTAGGAATATAATCATATTATTCCAACCACATTTCTGGATTATTTGTGATGATGATGTTGTTAGTATGATTATAGAAAACCAATTTCTTTTTCATGGTTTAATTACACACTGATGAGATAATTAATTCTCTTATGATGTCATCCAATTTCATTATCTAGATGTATTATGATTATGTGATAGTGATTTTATATAAAACCAATTTATTATCAATGGGTTAAACTATGATTATATTATTAGTTTTTTAGGATGTTTTGGATCACATATATATGGTTTTCATTCTTTTTTGGTGAATCCCAATATTATATTACCCTCAAATGCATTGGTTATAGAATGATATTTTATGTTATAAAAAGAAATGGAATGGGGAGTGAACCCAGTTCAATATGAGACAATGTTCACTATTATAGTTTTTAGGTGAACATTTACTAAGGAAATGATGTAACATGTATTGAACCATATTCACAATAAAATCTTTGGTATTGTTCCTTAATTGACAAAATGATTTTCTATATTTTATGTGTATGAAATAAAACATGTGTCTTATCATTATGATATGTTCACATGGCCCATGATGGATTATTTATTACTAAAAACTCTTATGTATTCTATCATCTAATCAAAAAATCATAATCCATGTTTCATGATTAAATTAAATTGACTGATTTGGTATAAATATCATTATTTATGATTATTTTCTCATACCCTTATATATATATTAAATTAATATAACTGATTGATTTCTCATATTTGTACTGGGAATCTGAGCTCACGCAGTCTTTTGATTCCTTCTTCCCCATGGTATGAATAATGTTATTAAGTATGAAATATCTAAGAATGCAACTATGTGAGAAGAATGGTTTCAAATTTCTTAACATTCTATTTTAAAATAAGTTGACTATTTATATAGTCACCAATGACAATAAAAAATTAATATTTTATGGTGTGTATTTTTGTGAAATTTATTTAATATTTATCAAAATGAAGTAATATTTATGTATGTTAGGATTAGGTTTCTTCAACCCCACTCACTGCATTAGGTTGATCATGAGTCATTTACAAAATAACCATGAAATCATGATACCAAAAATGGTTGACCAATTTATAAAATTATTAGCACCACTGAATCTCATTTATACCATGAAGGAATCTCTTAAAGGGTCACTTTACCTGATAAGGATGAACACCCCCAACTGAAATGGGTGAGTGGATGATACTCGGTGATAGTGGAAACACTCTATCTAACAAGGTTTCACTGAGGGGTTCCACTGGAATCCTTATCTCCCAAACACAAGATATAGAAAAATTATCTAATGTATATTATTTAAAAAATAGAGGTCCATGAAAATAGCTCATGGATAATAGACTATACTCTATCTATTAATGTCTAACCACAGTTTTCTATAGTGAATAACTTCCAATAACTTTCACTATAAGAACCCTTTTCTGGATAGAAACAGACAATGGGTTGTTATTATGGGAGTTGATTAATACATATTATATTATAAAATACAGTCACACCGTTTACTCACTAACAAAATTGCTTCTTAGGAGGGAACTAGTCCTATAATATATTGTCATATGATATCAATGTTGTCCCCCACATGGAGGTCCATCCCCAACACATATATGGATTTCTTCATGTGAAAATCTATGATACTCCCAAATCAATGATGTATCACTATCATGAATGCTCAATAATCAAGACTCACATGTGGGTATCTAGAATGGATGTTCTTACATGAAAACACAATAAAAATATGATGAATCCTCCTTGGAGACTCTACATGAATCTCTTAGTAAGAAAAACTACAATGTTAATCATGACTAAGGGAATCTTTATGGGGTCTATGGGCCTCAATGCATGCTTAGAAGTAGTCATGTTTCCCTATGAATGGCCAAAATCCTCAAATAAAACTCTATCTTAAAAATGATAAAAAATCAAACCATAATTCAGATATATTATAACTAGTTCATAGAAAACCACTATCAACTTATTACACACTCTAAAAAAGAGTGAAATCAATATTGGAATAAAAATATGGTAAATAAGAGTCCAAAACATATTTAGACATGAGTTTTTGGATCCATATAATCCTCTCTCTCTCAGGGATCTTACTCTCAATGCAAACCCATAATTCCATTATTATCATAACATATAGATTATATCTATACAAAAGATAGTCTCATACAACATACATTGGACTATCATCCACTATACATGAAATTTTTTCCTAATCTTGAAGGGGGTAAAAACAATCATACCACACATGGAAAGGATATATTTTTAACCTAGTCTCCTAAAAAACCATCATCACTAACTAGCTGGTTGTGAGATTCTTAATAATAGGTAAGGGATCGTCACAAAATTATATATTCACATAATCTAGATATTAATAAAAATCACCGTAAAGTTGAATGAATTAACCTACAAGTGTTAGAGAATATTTACATGATAAAACACAAAAATACATGAATTATAATAAATAATCTATATATAATTCAAGTACTATCATTATTATAACATATAAATATGTCTAATAGATCTAGGCCATCTAACAGGTTATCTTAGTCACATAGAAAGGATATATCAGGCACCACACCTATGTTTGTATTTTTTTTCTAACAACCAATCTCAAGAACCCCATATCATTATTAACCAAAATTACAAAAAATAATCTTTACATAACTGATAACACTAAAATTATTCATTGGGATTCTAATTATTGAATACTACTACAACATGACCCAACCCATAAGGACCCCCAACGATGGTAGTAATATGAGTGTACTACCCCAATCCATCATCAAATAATCCAAAGTACACTGACTGGCACTGAGTAGGAATATCACAAAATATATGAGGCCCTAAAATATATGAACCCATAATAGTAACATATCTTCAATTCAAAAGATAATTAGTAAAACCAAAAATATGTATATATAAACCACTAAAATATATTGAATTAAATTAAAAAACATTAGAATGAATTTTGTATCCACCTAGAAAAACCCAAATGAGAGGCATAGTCAAGTATCCTCTCAATCTAATAGTATACCAAAACACAAAAAACCTTTTCATTAAAGTTTATACTCAAAGATCTATATTTTTCTAAAAACACTCTATTACTATTATTGAAACCATATTTCAACATTCATTTCAAAGTGCCACCAAGCATTAACCCCCCCCCCCCACCCCAATGACATGGAATCTTTGTGTCAACCATTGATATCCTTGAATTATACATCATCTACACAATCAAAACTTGTGTGGGAACAAATACAATAGAAGGATACATATAAACATACTCAGTATGACACCTCAAACCCAGAAATCGAAAAAAAGATATACTTATCTCTAAAATTCTAGTAGGAGTTGGTAACTATATGAAAGATGGTGAATGATCTAGATATTCTCGATTAATAAATCGATTTGGTATATTGAGAAGTTATAGTAATATTATCTCAAATAAAAAAATTTACATCAAATAAAAACTTTTGTTTTATGGAGTCTCATAAAGGGAAAAAATTCAATTGTTGATAACCTATTTCTACAACACATCTCAAAGGAAACTAAGTGGTGCCTGAAGGGTCACAACATTCAAGGTAACTAATATTTTCTACCATTATACTATTTCACCACCAGAATCTATCTAGGGGAACTCAGTCCTAATTTGGAGTAGTGTAGCATTAGATAGATTACTGCACCTTACCATTAATGATTCCTATTCAACCTTTCTCAATTCCCATAATGGAACCCATTCCATATAAAAATTTAGGTATTGTCCAAGGGAGTACTTACTCTTATGATCACAATAACCAAGTCATCGAATCTCATCCACATCATAGAATTTTTATCATAGGAATATAACCCATTCATGTTTCATGTAGTAGAGGAGGTGTTAACTAAATATATAGATGTAGGACTCATTATTTTACTTTGTGAGGAATTAATGAACTCTATTAGTTACCTATGGTGGGGGACTCACACCTCATCAGGTTCATATCCTGTTCTAAAACAATTATAATTTGGAATACCCATTCTCCTTATATATGATGGAGTATGGAACATGAAAATGAAAATAAGGGACACATTACATATAACTCATAAAAATATAGTACAATTCATTCCCCATGAGTTCTCTAATCTTCTCTTTTTTGAACCTAGTCGATGAACCTATAGAGCTATGGATACTAATTTTCCAATATCACAATACATTGAACATCCAATAATAATGATAAATTTACCAGCACACTATATATAGATAATATTCAATATGGTCTAATTGCATGTCCAAATATGATTCCCATGAAAGGATATATAGAAATAAAAAAACACTAGGATAGTTTGCAACTTATTCTAAATTTGCATTGAGTATGTCACCCCTTCAATGAAGCATCGTCATGGACATCTCATCATATGGAATATAAAATCATACTTCATGTCATTTACACTATGGTACATGGTATGAAGAATCAATTTCTTCACTCTCTATATATCATGAGCTTAAGAATTCATGTTTTCACATACTGCAAAAAAATTATTATATGGAAACATAATGTGTGGTATATTGATGCCACATTGGGTATGTACAACATTCAAAGACATGTTGTGTAGGCTATATATGGATTATACCTTAAAACCAAACTATGTCAAAGGGAAATTACTCAGTAGCCCATACATGATGTAAGAGTCTATATCACATATTTTTTGATATTTATAATCTTCCACAACCCATGAATCATATACTGGGAGGTACAAGTCATGTATTATTTTGAAATACATTACATGCAGCCATGCTCTTCATCCATATATATAGATCCATCCAATTGTATTTCCTTAACTACTCAAAATTAGCAAAAATCATTTTGTTGAACCACAAATTTCGATACAGGACCACTGTGTGTCCTTCCAAGGACATAATCATTAACTAGTTATTGCCTATCCAAGAATTATATAGATATATCACATGTTAAATAACATTATACTTCCTAAATATTCATCTCATTTCTGGTATAATGCATGTACCGAATAACATTATAGTTTTATATTACTTTTCAAACTTTTCAATCACCCCTAGATTAAAACCACTTGCCCAAGATATTTCTAGTGGTGATATCTAACCTCATATAAAATGGAAACCAAATAATGGAGGGTAGTGAGAATATTTAAGACATAAAAATTCAATGAGAATACACCGTAGGGAACCGAAAAAATGGGGGAATCTTCAATGGAGGAAATTTAGAATGGATTGAGGAGAAACTTCTTGGATAATCATTACATAAAAAATTTATTAATTTATAAAATCATACTACCAATTAAAATATATACAATGTTTAATCCCATAAAAATAATAACAAAAATTACAGAAACAATATATAATATAATTGATTTTATATATAACAAATCATGAAGAAGAAGTAATCAATCCATGATAAAATAGTAACCTCATGTAACATTGGATATAGATTCCATCCAATGCTGATGAAATTATTCAATTCATTATGATATCATGATCCGACCATATATGATTACATAATCAAGTTGTTTTCCTTTTATCCATCATTAATTATACAATGATTCAGTATATCTTCCAAATATCTCTCTAACTTTAGTGTTTATATCAATGAAAAATGGGTATAGACTTAGAAAAAAATAATAGTGGTTTTAAAGGGAAAAATACAGACACTGTAAAAAATTTATTTATTAAAAATTAATTAATGTCATTCAATTATACACGAGTGATCAACTATCCTATGCATATGAGATACGAACAAACCTTGCATAACACCAAGGGTAATCACAATATATCATCCATAACCATGGTGTTAGAATTTCTATTATAAAAGTTATTTATATTCTATCGCTATCTACTACGATTGGATAAAAATATTTAATTAGTAATTATTATAAATCCCATGAAATTAACTATCCTTATATAATCACCAAAACTAAATCCTATGGGTAAACATCGCATAATGGAATCAAAAGAACCATAAAAAATATTTGAGTTTATTCTATAGGGTAAATTTGTTGTTTTATCACTTGTGAGGTCGTAAGACACTAAAACTCGGAATTTATTTATTTCTCAATTAGGTAAATCATGGGATTATAAACATTATATAAAAATGATATGTTAGGTGGAAAGTAATGTTAATAAGTAAAATCTCTAATTTGATCAAAAATATTACAAGGCCCAATGTACCTGGGACTTATCATTTCCTTCTTCCCAAAACATTGAAATCTATTACATGGAGGTATTTTAAGGAAAACTTTATTCTTTACCTATCACATAATGTGTAGCTATTTTTTGTGATCTATGAATTAATAGTGTGTTTTTGAATTGAATAGATCTTCTTGGTCAATTTTTTTTTTCACAATAGTTTCCTTTTTCAAACATTATCATGGAATGTTAGATCTATACATTTCATCCTTTATAAGGATTCATATGTATCCATATAACTATATGAGTGATAGTTATTATTATCTGAGAAGTAAAAAGGGGGAGGTGTAGATCCCAAAAAATAAGGATCAAATATTAATCTATTTGGAATTAATCTAGTGTTTAAATTGTTTGATAAAATTTTATATGTGTATTAGGATATTCGGTGGTTCTGAATACCAACACTATGATAAATTTCTCTAAAAATCCTCTAGATCATTGAAGAAAATATCTATTCTTAATCAAATAAATTTATTATATTGTTTCATATTTCCTCACCACATATCAAATATATATCAAAACTTCTCTGACATATATCATATAAAGTTGATGGCCTAACATGTCATACCAGATTAAGATAAATTTGGATTAATTTTTTTAAAATGATATATCATAACAAATTTTTTGTTATTTTATTTTTGATTTCATTTCAAGTCCCCTGAAAAAACTATTGTTGATTTTTTATCATTTCTATATTGGTAGAGCTAATGGTTTTATCATCTTATGGGAGTATTTTCATTTTCCATAAATTTTTAGTATACAAATAACATTATTTTGTATTTACCAATACTCTTACCATATCATCTGATTGGTAGTAATCTAATATATATATATATATATATATTAATGCTTCCTAGGTGGATATATATTGTTATCACTGAGAATCATATTATAACTCCTTATTTGTCATATGTTTAGATGATAAACATATTCATATATGTAATCTAACAATTACTATTTTTTCATTTTTGATGTTTGATATTTTCCTATCCCTTATTTTATACACATTATTTAATATCTACTCATAATCTATCAATATAGTTTTACTATTCACTAAGATAGATGTATTGTAAATCATACAAATAATTATTGATGTAAAAAATTATATTATAGCTCTTATATATTTGCTTCTCATGTTGAAAAATATGTGGAAACGTGAAATTCTAATCATGGGTAGGATAAGAATTTTTTGTCTAATGTTATAGGAAACTATATTTTCATTTCCATGGTGGTAATGGATTCACAATCCATTTTCTATAATCAAAACCTTCCATCTTCATTGGTGACATTTTATCTCAATATATATTAATATATTAATTAAACTTAAGTGATCAGTATATATAAATGTCACACATTCTCCATATTTATAGTTCCTATTAATTTTTTATAAAATATTATCATTAACAAATCTAGATCATGTGTCATGTAATTTTCTCAAGTACCACAAAATTTTTTGCAGTATCATATACCAGTTGATCATTTTTCATGATTACATATTCCAAACAATTCTTTAAAGAGAAATTGTATATATAAAAAATCTTGGAAAAGGTTAGAGTGATTATATGTACTATAAATAGTCTATTATTCTCTTTTTTACTTTTATATATCCAAAAAAAAAAATACTTCTTTAGGTGTTATTTTTTATAGTGTTTTTTATTATAAATATAAATTTCTCATGAAAACACTTAAATTAACAATCTAATATAAATAAATTATATATCTCAAAAATTGATGTTGGACTAAGCTATTCATTTATTAAATTATTCTTTAAAATAATGATATAAATCCATTATCATGGGATCACATGCAATAATAATGTTACTTTATTCATCCAAAAGACATGTCTTATTAAATTTTCATACATATAATCCTTTATCCAAGTATATAACAAAATTCCAAAATTAAATGCATTTTGTTTATTATATTAAGAATGTATGGGAATATATTTTATACAAAACACTAAATTTTTTAAATTAATATCTACATATTGTATTCATACAATCAATAAATATTGTTAATTTTTTTGTGTGTTTTTATAGAATAACTATGAACTCTTACTGTCCATAATTTATATGAAAAATAGTTATGTGAATATCAACATTTTTATAGTCAATTGATGATATTTTTATTGAATATAAATACTAGTGATGTGATGATCGCCACATAGTGGGTCCGAGAATTCATCAATACGTGTTAAATGATACATATTATTTATCACTATCATGTTATGATCATGATTATCAATGTATAGATATAATGAACCACCCTTCATATTGAAGGATAATATTAGGGAATCCCTTAGAGTAGAACTGGAGTGTATAAAACCATTTTCTAGGTTTTATTGTACATTGGTATAGAAATAATGTAGGTCAAAGGGGGAATTATATAGATAATATTTGATATTGGTTGATCGATAATAATTAGTTCTTTATATAACTCTTCCTCTATATGAAGTAGATGTCTATACAACTCTTTGGACTAACATATTATAATATTCCCTTATAATGTCCATGATTCATGGATAATAATTTCATTTTCCTCAATCATTGTAGAAATATAATCTTTATCAAAGGGTAATAATATATATACATGTGGAGACGTTTCTAAAAGACATTAAAAATTCCACATAAGCATATTTAGAATTATAAAATAGTTTGTGATGTTTAATGTCATTTACCTATGATAAAAGTTATTACTATATCTATAAAAATACATCCAATGAATTCCTAATATACCATTAAATTCTACCAAAGAGATCATAACTAGATTTTTATTTGGATTCATCCCACTATTATTATCAATGGAATACAAGAGAAATTTATAATAAAGGATTAAGAAACATGATTTCTTTATATTTAACTCAAAGTTAATTTTTTATTCTAGTGTTTGAATATTTCTATAAAATGTAGATGACATGAATAAATGTCTAAAATCTGAATCAAATTATACATTTTATAATCTTGAATAAATATCAAGTTTAACAATTAGAACATCATTTTGTTGATCAACCTCACCGATAGTGATTGTGTGTCAAATCCCTTGATTTCATAGATTTTGAGGTTGTTGTTATAAGTAAACCTCTACCACCCCTGGATTAGTAAAATTATTTTTATAATGCTAATGTTCATTATAGTTTCAAAATAACAACATTTTCTGGAGGGTTGAGTGAATATTTACTTTCATCCATCATATTGATTATATTCTACATTTCACTTCATCCAATATTAGCTCAATGGCCTTATTTTCCATAAATGAAGAATCTTTGTATTTCTTTGAGATAGATTCCATGGTTATTATTCAAAAACATTTCACATGTGGTTAATTGAATATTTTTCCTAATTTTAACTATATCTCCTGAATCATTACAGTTAATAATCGTTATCCTTTTCCAAAAACTAAACTCAAGGTAAAACTAGGATTCATAATATTTGTCTCTTATTGTAAGAAAAATTAGACTAAATTATCATATACATCAAGGATTTCAATGTTAAATGATTACGAAGACTTCATTTTTTACCCCTAAATTGATGGACAACCATGCATTTGGATTCAATTAAAAATTCAAAGCAATAACTTAAAATCCCTGTGTATAATATTTCATATTAACTACTTGATTTTTTATTCATTTAAAATTTTCAAAGAAATTTCACAAACATTTTAATCAAGAGATCCAAAATAATATATTTTCCAAAAAATATCTTATTGAATTAATACTATTAAATTAAGTTGATGATTTCAATGGTCTCGATATTTTTTATTAGTTAAAATCATTTATAATCTTCTCCCTCCATGTAATACATTTCCATGACCATTATCTCTTTATCAGATCATTGAATCACATAAAATATTTTCCCAATATAATTCATTAATTGATACATGATAAAGTAATCAATAGATCCACCAAAATAGGGTTCTAATTATGTAATAAACAAGTCATCCAAAATTTAGCCTTTTTTAATATAGTTGGATGATCCTTATGGTTAACGTTTTGGTTTATATCTTCATTCAATAGAAAAATAATTCACAAAACGTTTTTAGACTCCCAATACCATTATATTGTTAATATTATTTAGGTAATCAATTTATTTCTAATCTCATTTGTTATTCAAACAATTTTTCACATTTTCCAAATTTTACAAAAATAATAAATATTTAGATAAAAATAATTGAATCAAAATTATTATAGGGTATAAATAATTAGCATAACAAATAATAAGTCAAAAAGAAAATTTAAATACCAAATTAGTGAATAATATGAAATAAAATGTGTATTTTAGGTTTTCATTACTATAATGTTCTATAATATAATCCCTAAAGGAATAATACATTATACATATCAACTCTAGAAACTGACATTTTTTATAAAAATATTATATCATTCTTAACATAAAAAAATTGTATATTCTCGTAGATATTGCTATACACTTATTACAACGTTACATATCCTGCAAAAATAAATCAAGTAATTGGAGTGTTTTATTGCTAAGTAATATGATAAAATAGGATAAATATACTATGATATTTCATTAATGATAAAAATCATATCATATAATAACAAAATAAAATTTTAATAAAATCTCTTGTGGAAACATTGAATAAGTTAATAAATTCATAATATCATAGTAATCATGTGAATCAATAAATATGTTATACACATAAAAAATTTCCTCATAATCACTGGTTTTGGATCAGTACTATAACATCATAACAATATGAACATTGAAAGTCATTCCATTCCCTTAAAAAAATTATGACCACTGACAAATGTATTAGTCCCAGGAATAATAATTTTATGAGATATAAATATTTACTTAATTAATTTTGGGACTATATAATTTATTCCCCATCCATATTATAAAAAATTAGGTATAGGTATCCCAGAATGAAAAAAATATATAAATCAAAATCATGAAATTGGCCATGAGAATGAAATAGGTATCCTAATAAATCCATAAATATCAAACTGTTAAGGTATCATATGGGATCCTATGAAAAATAAGGGATGATGGAATATCAGACATTAATTTTGAAATGAATCATTTTCATGTCGTGAAATTAGTTCATATAGGCAAAAATCATCTTAAGGAAAGTTGTTGATAAGAAATAAAAGTAAATTAATACACGAGTGAGAATATGGGAGAACAAACATTAAAAGGGATAATATCAATGGGTTATTGAAAATAATAGATAAACTAAAATATCTTATGATAAAAATAAGTTTTCAAAACCATATAAATACAATAACGTTTTCAAGCACATAACATGAAAAAGAAAGTTTAATAGAACAATTCCCATTGATGTGATGAAGTTAATGAACTGGTGAGAAATGCATCATGAAGAATAATGAATATCCCTATAAATAAAATGTATAATGGGAAATTATAAATAATAAAGACAAGTTTTAGAAACTCGTCTGTCAACCTAAATAATAAACATAATATTTTTAATTATTTTTTCAATAACCTTACATATATTCATTTCAACTATTATAATCCATTTTTGATCACGTTTTATTAATTTTTTAAGTTAATACTATTTTCATTGACAAATTTGATTTTATTTAATTCATAGTTTCAAGACCTCTTTAATGTAATCATAAGTATTGAAGAACATTTCTGAATGCTTCTATAAGAACTAAAAGATTCATTATAGTGTTCTCATGTAATAAAAGTATAATTGTCAAATATTTTAGAATATTGTTACAATGTATTGAATTTTATTTCGTAATCTTATTCTAAATAGTTAAAAATTACTATGATTATTTGATTTTATATTATTGTTTTTATTCGTTATTTTATTATTACAAATTAATAAATATTATATTATTTTATAATTATTATTAAATTAATTCATAAAATAAATTTTTTAAGAATTCACGACATATGATTTTCTGAAAAATAAAATTTTATCATTCACATATGTTGTCTGAAACTACCATAAGTGAAAAATATTTTTTATAACATTTTAAAAGAAGCGAAAAATAATAAATATTTTAGTTTTACAAAATATTATGATTAAACTAATTTTTCAATTATTAATTATTTAAATAAGAGATAATAGTTTAATTAAAATGAGATGACCTGGTTTTTGAGTCCCTTACCTAGTTTTTTTTCACCTCATTTGGAATGTGTCTATGACATTGGGAGGATAGAATTATGTATAGACAAAGGCCTTAGTAACAATTATATAAAATTTTAGAGATGAATAATTTCATATATTTGTCACTGGAAATATACTCTGATGTGAAGGGAATCTAATGGATGTGTTATGTTTATATATCCAAGGGGAATGTGTATCATTCAATATGATTTTGATCACATTATTATTTATGCTCATTACCATGAATATATATAGTTATCAATAATTGTATTAGTGTATTATTGAAATATATAGTGTTTTTTAAATTTAAACACACCCTAGACCAAATAGTGCCAGGGGAATATTTAATACATTATATTAGATGAAATATATTTTTTTTTTTGAAAAAAAAACATAGCATACATTTAAATTTTTATTTCTATGTTTTGAAATTAAGTATATAATTTTCTAATGAATTTTTCTTAGTCATTAAATATATTTTATTTTATTTTATTTTGAAATCGTATATAAATTATTTTTTAATGTTTATATATTTATTATATCATAGAACGTACAGGAAGTGTAATACATTATTTTTTAAAATTTAATTAAATTTTTTTAGTTTTAGAAAAAATTAAAAACATCTGCCTAATCTAACGAGGATGTGATGATTGAAAAAAGGATTATATATTTATAAAGATAAATTATAAATTTTTTATATTTAAAATCCACATAAAATTATATAATATATTGAACAACACTTTAAATAAAATGTATATTATTTTCCTGATATGAACGATTAAATTGATTCTTGATATTATTTATTAAATATTATTTGAAAAAATTAAATAATATTATTTATTTTATTCAATATAAATTTATAACTTATTTAATTATATTATTTACATTTATCATAAAATATTTTATATTTTACTAAATATGTGAAAACTCGCCCTAAAAAAATATTTTTTATAAATATAATCTCAAAGGACCAATGTGATTCATTAGTCACTATTTCTATATTTTGGTATATTTAAACTATATTATCATAACTAACAATATTTTATCATTATATCATTTCAAATACATAATTTTTAACTACAGAATAAATGTTTAACCGTATCTAATAAGACCTGCAATTACTTTTTTATACTACCCAATTGATTCAACCTTGATTTGTTTGATGTAAATAAATTCTCCCTACATTTTAAAACATCAATTATAAATAATATATTTTTTAAAAGTTATTTTCTTTGATTTATACATTTAAATTACGTTGATGAACTATATGAGATTTTTATTGATGATTAGATCCCATAAATAATCGTCTTATCCTTTAAAAAATAAATTTTCATAAATAATTTCTCATTCTGGGAGTTTTGAATGAAAAAAATATTTTCCAAATGTAATTTTTTAATTGATCAATTACAAAGGAATCAAAAGATAAACCAAAAGGGGGGTTATCGTTGTCTCATAAAAAACTCAACATTAATTTGATCTTTTATCAATGAAATTTAGTGCTACCTGTGGTTTACATTATTATTCATATATTTTTTCAATAGAAAAAGTATTAATATTATGCTTTATCCACTCCCACTGCTATTATAAAAAAAATATCATTTAGTTTATCATTTTATATCACATATCATTGGTTATTGAAACAATTCTTCTTATTTCATGTTATTTACTATTAAAATAATGTTAAATATAAAATATATTAATCAACTATATATATGATATAAACTATGAATATAAACAAGTATTAACTCATAAATTAAATCTAAATCATAAATCATGGAATCTCATGTGACAAACTATGTTTTTATGGTTTATTTTTGATTATATTTTCCATCATTGTCCCCATAAAAATAATCCTTTCTCTAATATTCACTATAATAACCAAAACATATTATACTCAATATTATATAATTCTAAACATAAATACTCATTCAGAAAACCGAATAATTTAGAGGTCTAGGGTATTTTGTATAATCTATTTATAATAAAACTTTTACAAATGAACTCAATAACTATTCACTTGTATCTTCATAATTTTCACATAGATATTTCTAATATCTTATAACTGCATGTGATATCCAAGGGAAATTCATAAAATAATTTTTGATTTATAAAGTATTGTAAAAGGATTAAATAAGATAAACATGGTTTGATAACTCATACGAATCCAGAAAACATAACATGGAATCTTATAGTCGTACTCATATTTATATAATATATTATAATCCATTTATCATACTCTTTAATTAATTTTTTAAATTTATATTATTCTCATCAACTATTTTCTATGTTATTTGATTCATTGTTTCAAGCCACCTTGATTTAATAATTACTATTTATGAACATTTTTCAACACATCTTATAATATCTAAAAGATTCATGTTATAGTTTTCATGTACATTTTGATGTAGTGGAATTCAAAAGTTGTTTATAAAGATTAAATTTATTGAATATTCCTTGGTATTCTTTTTCTAGATAGTTAAAAATAATAAGTTTATTTATTTTATATCATTATTTTAATTCCTATTTTATATTTCCAAAATCATAGATATGATATTATTTTATTTCAAATGTTATATTGGATGATGAAATCAGTTTTAATGAATTCTCAGGAATCAAATAACTGAAAAATAAAAAAAATCATTTACTTAGGTTGTGTAAGACCACAGAATGTGTATAATATTTTTAAAAATATATTCAATGGAAATAATATTTAATGTTTTATTATTTCTGAAAAAACAATTATGATTAAACTATTGTTTTGTGGTTTATTTTGAAGGTTATTTATTTTATATGATGGGTAAAAGTACAATTGAAATGATATGAAATGGTTTTTGATTCCCTTACCATGCTTATTTAGTCACCACCATTTGATTAAGTCTAATGTGTTCAGATGATGGAATTTTTTCAAGCAGTGGGATTCAGGATCATATGGAAAAGATTATAGATATATATTTTTTATATATTGTAAAATGGAATAATCTTTGGAAGAGATGGGAATAGGGTGGTTGAGTGGTGTTTACATAACTAAGGGGTAGGGGTATATTTGAGAAATATAATGATCACATTGTTATTTAAGTTCAAGACTATGAATATTGATAATTATTGTAACACCCCAAGCTTCTACGGTACGCTTCTCTTTGAAAAATGTGATAGCGTGTGTTGTACGCAACACCGAGTTCTAACACACCACAACCAATCAAACTAGTCGTTATGAATAGTAATACCTACTTTTTGAAATTATATATATTTTATATTTTAATATGGACTTTATTTTTGGATTCGGAATATCTAATTGAGCCTAGGGTGAAATTTTGGAACTTTTCGGATAACACTTATATTTTGATGAATAGTAAAAATTACTAAATTTTAATTAAAAAAAACTTTTTTAATCGAAATAATTTATATTGATAAATTATGGATTTGAGTGGTTTTAAAGTATATTTAGAATATATTTTTACCATTTAATTCAATTTTGGTCATTGTACATAATTTTACAATTAAACTGAACATAAACAAGTGTCAATCTTTTAATAGTTATTATCTCTTGAAAACACGCTTTTTGTTTTAACAACGGGAATTAAATTTAAATAAATTTCTGCCACTTCTATATTTTGAATTCGGACAAATGGATTCCATATTTGGAATCAGGATGTTCAAATTTTTTAAATAGGTAACTTTTATTTTTAAACATTTTGAATAATTACTGCGGAAAATATTTTATTTAGCATGGATAAGGGTAAATCTGGTAAATAAGGGTTATAAAATAATATTATAATAATACGAAATTACCCTAAAATGTGTCCTATCCTTATTAGTGGATACATCTCCGACCATGGTCATCTTTGGGTCGCTTTTGGGACCCCATGGTGCCACTTGTAGGTGATAGGGACACTTTATTTTAATTAAGTTAAAATAAGTACAAAAATGACACAAGCATATATCTTTTAGAAAAACAATTTTTACATAAGGTTATATATGTTGGATGTTCGACTATAAATATTCATTAGAAATATCAAAATATTTCCTACATAATGATATTTTATTTATAATTTTTAGACATTAAATAATTTAATTTATTTATGACACAATGATGATGCAGTAATTACCATAATAGTGAAAAATTAGAATAATTGATATTATAAATACCCAAATAAATATAATTTAAGACTTTTATGAATTACACTACTCTTATAGTTCAATATGACATGTTAGGAGTGATTTAATTAACTTTGTTCGAAGTAATCATTCTGTTATGATTTTTACAAAAATCAACTATTGAATAGTCTCAAAATTGACATAAAAGAGTTTTTAAAACAAATATTATATTATTAATTGATATTAAATTCTTAAAAATATATGGTTCGGCCAAGAAACTTATATAATGATATTTTATTATTAATGGACCACTAGGGGGTCTCTTGTATGTACATAGTAAGTTTATTAACCATATAATATAAAAATACAAAGAGATATTATAAAAGTGAAACTAATTAACTATGAGTTAATACATAAAGATAAGGTTAATATAAGGACCCAAACCTATATAAATTCTATTGGTTGAGTGGTTTTAGACCTATCCCCACCATAAAATTTAAATAATACACTTTGGAGCCGTTAGAAACCGAATATGAATGTATTATAAAATAATATTTCTAGCTTTTCCAAAGGTGCCCCTCACCCCTCTTATAAAAGGGCACTCCCCCTTCTCATTAACTCACACCTTCAAAGCCTTTTGGTTCGGCCAAAATCTTCCCAAATACTCTCTAAACTACCCTCACTTCATCCTATAGGTCTTCCTTTAGTTAGGAAGCCAACTTAATGAGCCCTTTTGATCAAATCAAAAGGAAGAACCCAAAGAAGAGGTAATGATTTCACCACCCTTTTTCAAGTTCCTTTATTATTCCACTTCATCTTCCTTTGTTGTTACCAGTATAAAATAATAACTCTAGTATAATATATATACTGTGATGTTATTATAAATATGGTTCAACCATATTCAGTATTCTATCCATCCTTTGAATACACATGTCACCATACGTGCGTACGTACGGCTTACCGTCTCCACGTCGTGGTGTAATTGTTATTCAATAAATTATTATTTAGATGGGTATAATAATGATGTGTAATTCATGTAAATAATAATTTTAACATGATAATTATTCTTTATATATAATATACCGTCCAATTATATATAATTTTAATATCAAAACAATGATATTGTCGCTCGTGCGTACGTACGGACTACCGTCTCCACGAACGCGATGAGATTCATTCTCCATCGTATCCATTCAAGTATAATTCTCATTTGATGATTAATAATAGTGTATAAAGACTTGATATCATTTTGGATATGATTAAGATACAACCTATCCATTACAAACATTGCTTACGTAACAAATCATATAAAAGAAAACGAGTAAGTTAACACCCAAAACAACGATAATACTAAGATATCATTAACAAATCAATGTTAAAAGATCATATATGATATCATATTAATGTATATGATTCTTGTATAATTTAATAACAATTATTTCACCATTATACAGGAGGTTAACCTACACCAACCAAGGAAAAGTACAAGGTAAGGGTTATTTCACAATCTCTTCATTATCCGAGGTTGTTTATACGTAATAATCTTCTGGGATCTCTTTATTATCCATATCCATGTTTTTAAAAATGTATTTCAAAACATTTCTAATATTTAACAGAATATGGGTTAAATTCATTTATACCCTTTTTTGACTTTTTATAAGAGTTTTATAAAGGAATCATTCCTTCGTTTTCCTAACAAGGTGCTTTTTAACCTTTTCGACAAAATTAAGGTAAGAATGTTTTTTTAACTTATACGGTGGGTGCGGTTATTTTCTACCATTATAAAATCTTCAAAGCTTCCCTACCAAGATTATAAGAATATTTTCAAATAAAATGTTTTATTTTATAAATATATGACTCTTAAAAGATTTCAAAATAGAAAGAGATATTTCTCTAAAAATAGTTTTGATTTCATCTATGTCAATATGCTTTGATGGATTTTACGCTTATTTGAAGTTGATTTATTATGATAGAAAACTTCTATACTATATTGAAGGTTTTGTGATATGTTTGACCGTGGATGTGCTATTTTAATACAATTTATGGTTTATGGTGAATATATTGACATTTGGTGTGCTAGTTTTAATACGAATGTTTATGTTATGTTTAATACTTTTCATATGGGAATTCATTGGACATAATATGTGATGGGTGGAAACCGTATCAATGCACGCACTCCATGTAGGGATTTCCCTCCTGCTCAAGATAATTATAGTGGAGCTGGTGATGCAACTGGTGCCGATTAGCTAATCACCATACTGGGACAACTCACTCAGGTTATGAATAATAACCTTACCCGTATGGAGCACTCTGATCCACAGTGTGGAGGATCAATGTTAGATCGGTTCATGAGGCAACGACCACCAATGTTAAATGGGAGTACAAATCCATTAGTATCTGAGCAATGGATAAATTCCCTAGAGAAAATATTTCAGGCTTTGGGGAGTAGTGAAAGGGAAAAAGTTATCATGGCAGTTTACTGCCTCACTGGAGATGGTGATCAATGGTGGTCATTGATTCAAAACATGAAGGAAGATGATAAAGTATCAAATATGGAATGGAGGGAGTTCAAAGATCTATTTTTAGAAAAAATACTTATCTCGTGACCATCGAGCATATATGGAAAGGCAATTTATGAGTCTGAGACAAAAGGAGGATGAGAATGTCATAAAGTATGATGCTAACTTTACAAGGTTAGCAAGGTATGCTGGAGATTATATACTTAACCCAAGAAGTAAGATTGATCGTTTCTTTTATGGGTTAAAACCATTTCTCCGTCGAGCATTAGTCTCACAATCCTTCTCGTCATACAGAGACATTGTCTCATGTGCTATCAAGACTGAAAAGTAATTCTCTAAGTCTTATGACATTAAAGCAAAGAATGAGAAGAAGAGATCTGTTGATCAATCTGGGAATGGATATAAGGGGAATAAGGGAAAGGTTGAATATCCATCCTATGGTAAATGTGGTAAGAAACACCCCGGTACTTGCTTGAAGGGAACGAGAGTCTATTACAGGTGTGGTGAAAAAGGCCACCAAACTCGTGATTGCAAGGGGAAGAAGGAAGCTACCAATGTTTAGTGCTACAATTGCAGAGAGATGGGGCATTATGAAAATGAATTTCCTAAGCGTCAGGAGAACTTACCTCAGAAAAGGCCAAGGGATCAAGGCCAAGCATTTGCTATCACTACTGCTGAGGTAGAAGCTCCAAAAGACGTGGTGGCAGGTAATTTAATGGTTTCCTTAAGTTTAGAAAATGCATTATTTGATTCTGGATTATCGCATTGTTTGATATCTTCCCAGATTTCTAACAAAATTAGATATTTCCAATTTGATTTAACAATGGAGTTGTCAGTTAAAACTCTTAAGGTAAGTATCATTGCAACAACGTTTTGTGAATCAGTCCCCATTAGAGCACATAAATGTTCTTTATCTGCTGATCTCATCATCATACCTATGATTGAGTTTGATATAATCCTCATTATGGACTGGCTTTTGGACTATGATGCGAAGATTTATTGTAAGAATAAAGAGGTTACGATTCTTGATGATGTCGATAAGGAACACCTTATCTTTAGAGCAGAATCGTCACCACCTAATTATTATCTAGATCCACCCCCAATAGCTCAACTAAATTAAATTAATGGGGAGGAAGATAATGAAATAATTGTGGGTGAGGAAAGGAATGTTCAAATAGAGGATGTACCTGTTGTGAATGAATATGCAGATGTGTTTCCGGACGATTTACTTGGACATCCTCCAGAACAAGAAGTTGAGTTTTCCATTGATTTAATTCCTGGATCAAGGCCTATATCGAAGACCCCTTATAGAATGGCCACTGTAGAATTAGTTGAACTAAAGAAACAACTAGAGTAATTGAGTAATAAGGGATTTATTCGCCCTAGTGTTTTTCCATGGGCAGCCCCTATTCTTTTTGTTAAAAAGAAAGATGGAACTATGAGGTTATGTATCGACTACAGGGAGATCAATGATATAACAATAAAGAACAAGTATCCCCTAACTCGCATTGATGCTTTATTTGACCAACTGCATGGAGCTCAATAATTTTCAAAGATTGACCTTCGATCTGAATACCATCAGTTGTGGGTGAATAAGGAATACATTCTGAAGACAGCATTTCGAACCAGGTACGGGCATTACGAGTTTACTGTAATGCCTTTTGGATTGACTAATGCACCCTCTGTATTCATGGATTTGATGAATAGAGTTTTCAAGGAATATCTCAATGAATTTGTGGTGGTATTTATTGATGATAACTTGGTATACTCCAAAAGCTACGAAGATAATGAAAATAACATGCGCATTATCCTGAAGACTCTGAGAAGACATGAATTATATGGGAAGTTTAGAAAGTGTGAATTCTGGCTTCAGGAGATTTCTTTTCTTGGCCATATTGTCTCTAAAGATGGAATCTATGTTGATCCTTCTAAGACCAAGGCAATCCAAGAATGGCCAGCACCGACGAGTATAACTGAGGTACGTAGTTTTATTGGTTTAACAGGTTATTATCAACATTTCGTCCAGAATATTGCCCAGTTGGCTAACCCATTAATGAAGCACACACGTAAACGGGTTAAATTTGTTTGGACAAAAGATTGTGAAATGTGTTTCGAAGAACTGAATAGAATATTAGTCAATGCTCCTATATTGACTCTACCATCGGGGAATGATGGGTTCGTTATTTATAGTGATGCATCGAAGAAAGGACGTGGTTGTGTCCTTATGCAGAATTATAGGGTTATTTCCTATGCATCACGATAGTTGAAAATTCATGAGCAAAACTATTCTACACATGATCTTGAGTTAGCAGCTATGATATTTTATTTGAAGATATGGAGGCACTACCTCTATGGTGAAAAATGTGAGATGTATACTGATCAAAAGAGTTTGAAGTGTATTTTCTCACAAAAAGAACTCAACATGAGGCAAAGGAGATGTCTTGAATTAATCAAGGATTATGATTTCACAATACACTACCACCCGGGGACTGCAAACAAGGTGGCCAATTCATTGAGCAGAAAAGATCATGGAGTTTTGAACAATATGAGAATTGAAAGGGATCCAATTTTCATGGATCTAGTGAAGATGGACATGGGAATAAACAGGGAAGGCGAAATATCAATTCTTTTTCAAATGGTTGCCAAACCATCTTTACTAGAAAAAATTAAGAGTTCTCAGACCGATGATGAAGAATTTAAAAAGAAGATTAAAGCTGTGAATGATGGGAGATTGAGAGACTTTGTGAATGAAGATGGAATTCTGAAATTCGGGAAGAGACTTTGTGTTCCTGATATACCTGATCTAAAAAGGGAATTGCTGGATGATGCTCATAGTTCAAATTTCTCTATACAACATGGGAGCACCAAAATGTATAGAGATTTGAAGGAACATTTTTGGTGGGACAATATGAAGAGCAAGATTGCTGATTTTGTGTCAAGATGTATGGTTTGTCAACAATTGAAAGTTGGAAGGCAACACCCTGGAGGAGTCATGAAACCTCTTCCCATACCGGAGTGGATATGGGACAATATTACGATGGACTTTGTCATGGGGCTACCAAAGACTCCTAGAAGGAACGATGCAATATGGGTTATTGTTGATCGTCTTACCATGTCAGCACATTATCTTGCTATAAGAGAAGATCTACCACTGGAACGTCTAGCAAGACTATATATTGATGAAGTTGTGAGACTTCATGGAGTAACCCTATCGATTATTTCTGATCATGATCCCCGTTTTACTTCAAGATTCTGGAAAAGTCTTCAGAAATCCCTGGATACTAAACTTCATTTGAGCACTGCCTACCACCCTCAAATAGATGGAAAATCAGAACGAACTATTCAAACCATAGAAGACATGTTGAGATCCTTCTCACTTGACTTTCAGGGTACGTGGGATCAATATTTAACTCTTTTAGAATTTTCCTATAATAATAGCTTCCATTCAAGTATTCAGATGGCACCAAATGAAGCGTTATATGGAAAGAGATGTTGTACACCAACCTGTTGGGAAAAAGATGGTAAAAGAAAACTTGTAGGCCCAGAACTGGTGGAGGAAATGATGGAAAAGGTGAAGGTAATCCAAAATCACATCAAAGAAGGTCAGAGTAGGCAGAAGAGCTATGCCGATAATTGAAAGAAGGATTTGGAATTTCAAGTCAGTGATCATGTTTTCCTGAAGGTATCTCCATGTAAGGGAGTCATACATTTTAGTAAGAAAGGTAAATTGAGTCCCAGGTACATCGGAGCATTCGAAATTCTTGAACGAATTGGGGCTGTAGCTTACCGATTGGCAATGCCGCCAAGTCTCTCCAAAGTTCACGATGTGTTCCATGTATCTCTATTGAGGAAATACATGCCTGACCCAATGCATGTACTCACCTATGAGGAATTAGAACTGGAACCCGATCTGTCTTATTGCCAAGAGCCCGTCAGAATTCTTTATACGAGAGAACAAGTGCTGAGAAACCGAACAACGCGTCTGGTAAAAGTTTTGTGGTGAAACAATAAAATGGAAGAGGCAACGTGGGAACCCGAGGAACTTATTATGAAGAACCACTAGAGTCTTTTCATGTGATAATATTCTAGAAAATTCAATGAAGAAATTATTTCAAGTAGGGGAGAATGTAACACCCCAAGCTTCTACGGTACGCTTCTCTTTGAAAAATGTGATAGCGTGTGTTGTACGCAACACCGAGTTCTAACACACCACAACCAATCAAACTAGCCGTTATGAATAGTAATACCTACTTTTCTAAATTATATTTATTTTATATTTCAAAATGGACTTCATTTTTGGATTCGGAATATCTAATTTAGCCTAGGGTGACATTTTGGAACTTTTTGGATAAAACTTATATTTTGATGAATAGTGAAAATTGCTAAATTTTAATTAAAAACAACTTTTTTAATCAAACTAATTTATATTGATAAATTATTAATTTGAGTGGTTTTAAAGTATACTTAGAATATATTTTCACCATTTAATTTAATTTTTCTCATTTTACATAATTTTACAATTAAACCGGACATAAACATGTGTCAATCTTTTAATAGTTATTATCTCTTAAAAACACGTTTTTTGTTTTAACAACGAGAATTAATTTAAAATTAATTTCTGCCACTTCTGTCTTTTGAATTTGGAAAATGGATTCCATATTTGGAATCAGGATGTTCAAATTGTGTAAATAGGTAACTTTTATTTTTAGACATTTTGAATAATTACTGCCCTAAATATTTTATTTACCATGGTTTGGGTAAATCCGACAAATAAGGGTTAAAAAATAATATTATAATAATACTAAATTACCCTAAAACGTGTCCTAACATTATTGGTGGATATATTTCCGACCATGGGCATCTTTGGGTCTATTTTGGGACCTCATGGTTCCACTTGTAGGTGACAGGGAAACATTATTTTAATTAAGTTAAAATAAGTACAAAAATGACACAAGCATATATCTTTTAAAAAAACAAATTTTCCATAGGGTTATATGTGTTGTATTTTTTACTATAAGTATTCATTAGAAATATAAAACGATTTCATACATAATTATATTTTATTTATAATTTTTAGACATTAAATAATTTATTTTATTTACGACACAATGATGATGCAGTAATTACCATACTAGTGAAAAATTAAAATAATTGATATTATAAATACCCAAATAAATATAATTTCAGACTTTTATGAATTAAAATAATTTTCTAGGTCCATATGACATGTTAGTATTGATTTAATTTACTCTGTTCGAAGTAATCATTCTGTTGTGATTTTTACCAAAATCAACTATTGAATAGTCTCAAAATTGACATAAAAGAGTTTTTAAAACAAATATTATATTATTAATTGATATTAAATTCCTAAAAATCTAATGTTCGGGAAAAAAACTTATATAATGATATTTGTATCATTAATGGACCACTTGGAGCTTTCTTGGAAGTACATAGTATGTTTATTAACCATATAATATAAAAATACAAAGAGACATTGTGAAAGTGAAACCAATTAACTAAGAGTTAATACTTAAAGATAAGGTTAATATAATGACCCAAACCTGTCTAAATTCTATTGGATGAGTGGTTTTCGACCTATCCCCACCTTAACATTTAAATAGTTCACTTTTAATCTATTAGAAACTGAATATGAATTTATTATAAAATAATATTTCTAGCTTTTCCAAAGGTGCCCATCATCCCTCTTATAAAAGGGCACTCCCCCTCCTCATTAACTCACACCTTCAAAGCCTTTTGGTTCGGCCACCCTCTGCCCAAATACTATTTCAACTTCCCTCACTTCATCCTAGAGGTCTTCATTAGTCAGAAAGCCAACTTAAGGAGCCCTTTTGATCAAATCAAAAGGAAGAACCCAAAGAAGAGGTAACGATTTCACCACCCTTTTTCAAGTTTCTTTCTTCTTCCACTTCCTCTTCATTTGTTGTTACCATTATAAAATATTAACTCCAGTATCATATATATACTGTGATGTTATTATAAATATGGTACAACCATATTCAGTATTCTATCCATCCTTTGAATAACATGTCACCATACGCGTGTACGTACGGCTTACCGTATTCACGTCGTGGTGTAATTGTTATTCAATAAATTATTATTTGGATGGGTATATTAATGAAGTGTAATTTATGTTAATAATAAAATTAACATGATAATGATTCTGTATATATGATATACCATACAATTATATATTATTTTAATATCAAAAGAATGATATTGTCGCTCGTGCGTACGTACGGACTACCGTCTCCACGAACGCGATGAGATTAATTCTCTCTCGTATCCATTCAAGTATAATTGTCATTTGATGATTAATAATAGTATCTAAGGACTTGATATCATTATGGATATGATTAATATACATCCTATCCATTACAAACATGTCGTACGTAACAAAACATATAAAAGAAAACAAGTAAGTTAACACCTGAAACAACGATAATACTAATATATTATTAACAAATCAATGTCAAAAGATCATATATGATATCATATTAATGTATATGATTCTTGTATAATTTAATAACAATTATTTCACCATTATACAGGAGGTTAAACTACCCCGACCAAGGAAAAGTACAAGGTAAGGGTTATTTCACAATCTCTTCATTAATCGAGGTTGTTTATACGTAATAATCTACTGGGATCTCTTTATCATCCACATCCATATTTTTAGAAATGTATTTAAAAACATTTCTACTATTTAAAAGAATACGGGATAAAGTCATTTATAACCTTTTTTGATTTTTTATAAGAGTTTTATAAAGGAATCTTTTTGTCATTTTCCTAACAAGGTGCTTTTTAACCTTTTCGACAAAATTAAGGTAAGAATGTTTTTTTAACTTATATGGCGGGTGCGGTTATTTTCCGCCGTTATAAAATCGTCGAAGCTTCCCTTACAAGATTATAAGAATATTTTCATTGAATTTGTTTTATTTTATAAATATATGACTCTTAAATGATTTCAAAATATAAAGAGATATTTCTCTAAAAAGAGTTTTGATTTCATCTATGTCAATATCCTTTGATGGATTTTATGCTTATTTAAAGTTGATTTATTATGATAAAAAACTTATATATTGTATTGAAGTTTTTGTGATATGTTTGACTGTGGATGTGATATTTTTATACCATTCATGTTTTATGGTGAAAGTATTGACATTTCATTTGCAACTTTTAATACGAATTTGTATGTTATGATTAAGCCTTTTTCATATGGGAATGCATTGGACTTAATATGTGACGGGTGGAGCCCTATATAGCTCCTCGAGGCATCGGTATGAGTCTTGGCACAAGGCCTTGGAAAAATTATATTTGTAGTCTTGGCACGAGGCCTTGGATATGTTGTTATGATAGTCTGGCATTATGCATTCAATTATTATGAAAGTGGTTATTGATATTGCATGTGATTATTCGATTAATAGAATATCCATGTGAATAAGTAAATGGAATTATTTCATTTTATTTTTGCCATACTATGTTGAAGTTCAATTTTAAAAGGCTTTTGTTTTAGTTATACACTACCTTAAATGTTATTCTTATTTATGAAAGTGTCCTCTATATTGTTATCCTTACTGGGCATTTGAGCTCACCCCTATTCTATGTTTTATTTTTCCCAGGATGTGAAGAAGTAAATTATGAATGACCTGTAGGGATATTATAAGAGGTTAATAGTGTGGACTATGGAGACAATATGTTGTTGTAGTAGTTTTTCACTTTATTATGTAATGAAAAACCTTATGAATATATCAAATGTTTCCAAGGATACTAAACCAATCGTTCTTTCGAGATTTGATCTTTCTTGTGATCATGCCAATGTTATGTAATAATGCACCGACTCAAGGTAACTGGAGTCGGGGCGTTACAATTATTTAGAATATAAAAATATTATTTTTATAATAGATATGTTTATTTTACATTTAAAAATTCCCAATACCAAATTGTACATTTCTAATATTTAATAAAAAATAATGGATCAAAAATTAGTTTTTTATAATATAATATAACCAATGTCTATAAACATAAATTAACGGATTATAAATTATCTATCTAATTTTTAAATTAATATTTTCTCTCAATAAAAATTATTTAACTTTATGATAATGTTTTATAAATTTTCGAGTAATATTTATATCATGATGATATCATAAAACATAAAAGTTGTGTAAAAAGTGTATTTATATTTTTCAATTGTAATTCATATTTTCTCAAGAAAATTATCCTAAAATCACATTATGTCAACATTAATTTGATTGTTGAAAAAATAATTATTTTCATTAATAATTAAATTATATATTTTATATATTATTATTTTACAAAAGATTACATAATATATAGAAAACTTATTTTAAATTATATGAATACAATTTTTTTGAATATATACATTCATTAATGTTTGTAATGATTTATTAATTATCATATAACTGGAGTCCGCCATCGTTATTGTTAAGAGCATCGATTACGGTGAGGCAGTCAGATTCAATGATGATATCAAACCATCCACAGTCCACAGCAAGCATCATACCGGAAAGGATGGCAACAATTCGGCCCATCATCTGGCGGCCTCAGGCCCCTCCGATATCAACCAGCTCTGGCTAGACAATTTTCCTTCATGGCTCTCCGTTTCTACGTCTGATGGCTTTCGTCATTAATGTTATCTGTCCTTATTTTCAAAAAAATTAATAATAATTATTATTTATTTTAATTATCCTCATAATTAATTTTTAGGTGTTTTTCTTCTCCTAATTACTATGTCACAAATTAAACAATAAATTACTATTTTGAATCATTAGATAAAATATAAATTTTCTTATTGTTTTTTTACCTCCTAAAAATACTATACATTTACTTCATTATACATTCACTAAAGTTTCTATCAATATTATATATACATCATTTAAAAAATGTCATCAAAAAAATTTTACACTTTAGTCAAGAAGTCCTAATGGTGACCATTTAAATTAGTAATAATGGTATAATATAATCATATCATAATGTAATCCTCCAATTTTACTTTTATTTTATCCAAAACCATTAATCCAAGTAACAATTCAACATCAAATCACAAATCAGATATAATGATATAATTAATAAAACAATAATATGTGACAGTGTCAAATAATAGATTAGGTGAAGAAGAAGTATCTTTTATTGTACCTATAGTAGTAAAACATCATCCATAAATATTTTCCTACACCCGATCTATAGAAAATAACTTCACTAAATCTATTCTATATCCTTATCCCCAACATTCATAACACCCATACGTAGATCTTTTCTATTTGGTATTTCTCAGAAAATATCTACCACCATCCATGAATAGATTTCCATGATGATATAAAACTAATATTATATATTAGCACTCTAACCCTTTAATAAATTCATGAAGAAGTAGATTCAAATTCTCCACTGATATAGGTCCATTTCAGAAAAAACCTCAACTTTTTTTCATTCATCATGAGTGACATTAATTTGGATCATTGGGGTACATAACTCAACTGTAACCCTTCAGGATAAACTTATGACACTATAATGATTCCCAAATGCTATATATAAGAGGATATAAAACTATTACCATGCTAAAAAATCATTCACAATATGGTATTTGGTGGTGTACCTACACTTTACGGGGATTTTTGTGGTATGACCCAACTAGTCGTTGAGTTTGTATATGATTATTTCATTCAAATCCATCATGTTTTATATTATATTAAAAAATAAACATAATATCCAAATGATAATATTTTATCTTCAAATTTTTACATCCTCTAGTTAAAATAGTATCTACTAGTTCCCTCCATTCTCCATAAAATCATTCTCATTCCCGATAGCTTTATTTAAAACTGTTATAATGGTTTGTAAAACAAATTCTCACCAATAACCGAATATTGGATAGAAAAACAATTTTTTTATTTTAATATTTTTTGGACTAACAATTACCCAATTCAATGAAAATATTGAAAATCCATGAATATAGGTACATAATCAACAATAAACGTGAAACCATAATAATGATCCATAAATTACATCCACCAATCAATCCAAAATTTATATAGAAAGTATATACAAAAAATAAAATCTATATTATATAGTATGTTATACTCAATGATATATTTTCTGGTACCAGAATCTTCTCCTTGTTTTAGGATGGTCCTTGATCTTTAATATAGTTAGCATCACCTTATTACCTTTAGGTTAATCAATCATCTTAAATATCAAACTAATGTGTTCCAAAAATTCAATTATAGCTCAAATTCTAATTAGTCCTTCAAATATTGGAGGATGTTATTCCTAAATATCATGAATAATATAAGTCATTTAATATTCATCCTAATTAGTTCCACATCCATATTTTAAATATTTATAAAGAGTCTCTCAATAATATTCACCACTACTAGAGTTTTAAGTACTCCTAGTAGGGAAAAAAATATTATCCTATCCTTAAATATTTTCATCTTAATATATATCATATTCTATTTCATTCACATAAAGTCATAAAAAATTTATTATTTTTATATCTCTGTAATATTAATACACTAATTTGTAATGAGAAATCATGTAAAGACCCGTAAATTTCAAGTAATTTTTTTCGTAATTTTATTTGGAATTTTACAAGAGCGCAGTTTCTGACGGCACCTGATTCCGAGGCCCGGTGTGCCCAGAATCATTTTCTGAATTTTGGCTCGGGTACGTTTAGTGAACGGACGAGTGAGTTTTTCAAACTTTTGAACCAGTGCCCGGAATTGATTTCTGAGGGCACCGTTGAAATCGCAGCGCCGATATTCGCTTAGAAACGCCTCTTCCGGAGTTGCGTTTTCTCGGGTGTGGTTTTTAATTTTCGGGCTTAAAGTTAAGAAATAAAATAATTTTTCGACAACATTATTTTATTTCACTTAAGCCACTTGGAAGCCACTTGAAGCCACTTAAAAGCGGCTTAAACTGAGTTGAACCGGATAGGGTGCTATCCAGAAATATCCTGCCCTCTTGGTAGGATATTTGTGAGGTGGGGCCCGCACGAGCCCCGCCGTTTCTTTCCGCTAAGTAACGCACCCACGAAAACCCGTCATTATTAAAGTCAACTGACGCATTTTCTTAAAATCTTAAGGCACCATTTAATTGGGCGGTATATTTCGTGAATTAAATGGGTGGTTTCTTTCATTGAATTATTTCTGCGAATTTATGGGTCATTACATACCTCTTTTTCGTTTGTTGGAGTAATAATAAAATAAGACCAACACGACTATGGGAGGATTACTCGTTGAGAGGTTTTTGTCAGAGTTCTTGAGCCATCATCCTCCTTCGTGAAGAACGTGAAGAACGCGAAGAACGCGAAGAACGCGAAGAACTCCATCACCCTCGGAGTTTGGTGACGCTTCATCCGAGACGTCCTTCCCTGCCCCGATCTCCGATCACCAACTGGTTGAGGTAAGAGATCTCGAGTTTCTTTTTAAACTTCCTTGTGGGTTATAACAACACACTGATTTAAATATTTACAATTAAATCTGTTGTCTCTTGGTCTGTTGAGTTCATCGACACAACGCCGGATTCCGTGACGAAGCGACGCCCTTCCGCGACGATGCGACGCCTTCCGCGACACGACGAACCCCTTCTTCCGCGACGAGCAATTCCGTGAAGAACGCTCACGCTCGACGACTTGTCGAGGTAGGGATTTTGTTTTGGAAATGCCCTTATTCCCGTGAACGTTTCATTAAATTATAGAACCGGATTTCTCATGAACAATTTTAGTTAATTAAAAATTGTTGTTTCACGTGCTGAATTATTTTCTCCCGTTGTTTATCTCTAACGCGGATGGTGCGGGCCAAACAAACACGGCCCGACAACCCTCCACTGTCCTTTGTTGTTGTGCGGATTTGAAGGGTGACGACGGAACGTGCCGCAGTGGAAATTTGTTGATCCTGCAGTGAAGAACGGAACCCGGGAGGAACACAGGCGCAGACAGGAAGGAAAACGGACCACCGGAGCAACTCCAGTGGCCCGCGGAAGATTCCGGCGGCGCGGGGCGCCGGCGCGGCGGCGCCCCAGCGCGCCGCCGGACGAGACCGCCGCGACTGAAGCCGCGACGGCAGCGGCCTACGGACCCGCGGCCGCGCGAGTTTGGCTCGCCTGCACGGGACATGGCAGAATCCCCGTCCACGGTTCTCCAGCGCGGCCCACGCGGGGCCGCGCCCTGGCCGGACCGGACCGGGTCGGGTCGACCCGGTTCGGTCGACCCAGGGGGGGTCGGCCCGGGCCCGGACCACCCGTATTCGGACCGTTTTCGGTCAAATGCTTGTAACATGACCTATGGGCCTCCGAACGATGCACCGTCAGCGGCAATGCGATCCTTGGATCGAGGCGGTCGTTTCGGTATATTTCACTCAAGGTTTCGGAATACTTTGGGTTCGGCCGGGTTGGTTCGTACACGAAACCAACCGGGCTCTCGGAGCGGAAACGCTCATATCTTGAGCTACGGACCTCCGATTGACGTGCCGTCGACTTCGTTGAATTCCTCAATGTGAGACGGATCTTTTGGCATACTCCGCCCGAGGTTTGGACGCAGGTGGAGTACGGTCGGGTTGGTTTTGCCTTAAAAACCAATCGGGCCCGTCGAACGAAAAAGCCAATAACTCTCAGACCGGACGTCCGATTGACGCGCCGTCTGCGACGTTGAGTTCCTGTTGACGATACGGAACTTTTGGATACATCAACTTCGGACTTTGTGACAGTTGATGTATCGGACTCTCGGCTCGTGGAGCGGACCCTCCCGAACGAGCTTGCTGTGTGCGGGAGCCCTAGAGCTGGCTGCGACTGCTACTTCGACAGCGATGACTGTGCAGACATCCTCAGTGGACTGCGACGACGACTGTGCAGAGATCCTCAGTGGACTGCGATGACTACAGCACTCAGCGATCCTACATGGATCAGTGCTACTGGTCCTGTGTGGGCCCGATCCTGTGTGGGTCCGATCCTGTGTGGGTCAGCACTCAGCGGTTCTGTGTGAGCCAGCGCCTACAGGTCCTGTGTGGACCCGATCCTGTGTGGGTCATTGCGGGAGTTAGTTACCTATCGATCCTTTGTGGGTCCGACGACTTAGATGGATCAGTGATCATCTTTATCGTCATCCGAAGAAGTATACCTGTGTGAGCTGAATCTTGAGTTACCCTCCTGTGTGGATTGTGTTGAGATATCCCGTGTGGATTTACTGTTTACTCTCCTTTTTGGATTGTTTTGAGCTATCCTATGTGGATTTACTATTTACTCTCCTTTGTGGATTGTGTTGTGCTATCCTGTGTGGGTATACATTTTTCTTCCTTTGTGGACTGGGTTGTGCTTGGGCTCGGACTTTGGAGACGAATGAGAATTGATGACTTATGTATATGTATGGGAATATACCTAAGCAGTGTCGGTTGTTACTTCGTGATTGTATATTTCCTTTGTGGATTATCCTTTGTGGATTTAGGGAGACCATCGGGGGTCTCGAGGTCCCTACTGAGTAGCTTATACTCACCCCAGTACGGGCTATGCCCGCACTTCGTTGTGTTGGTTGCAGACGACGGACAGCGCTGATCGTGGTGGAGGCGTGCGGAGCAGGACTGTACCTGGAGGTGGACCATTGGGCGGGACGCACTCGGAGCGGACGGTTGGACCGAGGAGCTGTGGAGGCTATCTGTACCCACCCTTCAGGTGGAACTTCCAGAGGACGGCTTGACGCTGCAGATTTTCTTTTCAGTTGCTGTTTTTCCCTTTCAGTTGTACTTTACAGTTGGGCTTGTATTTCCGGCCCCGTTTACTTCCAGCACAGCTTGTTACAATTTTTACTTAGTGTTTACTTTTCCACTTTCTTACTCTGTGGTGCTTGTTTACTTTTCAAAGGCAATGCCTTCCCTTCTTCCGGGATTTACGCCTTGCTCCTAGTCGCCAGCCCCTGGCCAATGGAAGGCGGGCTTCGGGTAGTCACGGCACGGGCCCCGAGGACGGGTCGTGAAAAATTGGTATCAAAGGTGGTCGGTTCTACCGCAGACTCTGATCTTTCTTCTATATGAAGCAATAGTGTTTAGTGTATTGGGTGTGGTTATCAGTCCAGGGAGTCCAGTGTTGGTGCGGCGGCCAACGTATCTGTACACCAGGACCCTGACTTCTGATTTCCGACTTAATGCACGAAAACATTGATTGCATGTGTGTTTCAAGTTTTCTTTGTGATTACTTGTGTCAGCTCACCAGGTATACTGTTCTGACCGTGGCGCACTTGTTTCCTTTTCAGGATGGCCCCACGACGGTAGCCAGCTAGGGTTCCGAGAGTAGAGCGTGACGACAGCCTGCCGAGCGACGAGGCCTCGATACAGGGCCCGTTGACAACAGAGGCACCGGCGGTACCTTTACCCGATGAGCCCCTGATGCTACCAGCACCGATCGCTGACGATGCACGTCGCCTCGGAGCTCTGCACGAGTTCCAGCACCAGCGACCACCCAGGTTTTGTGGGGAGATGGACCACCAGGCAGCCGAGGACTGGATGGAGGCGGTCGTACGAGTTTTCAGGCTAGTGAGGACACTAGCAGACCTCATGGTGTTCCTCGCGGCGAGCCTACTGCACGCAGCAGCAGGACGATGGTGGAGCCTGATGCTCCAGGTGCACGATGAGGCCTCTCTCATCTGGACGGACTTCGAGAGCCTCTTCCGCTCAGAGTTCGTCCAGGCCACCCTCCGTGCGGTGCGCATTCAAGAGCTTCTTCAGCTGCGGCTGGGCCGCTTGACGATCGCCCAGTACGCGACGAGGTTCACCGATCTTTCTCGTTACTCGACCGACATGGTACGGGACCCCTTCTTCCGGGTTCGAACCTTCGAGCAGGGATTGAGACATGAGATCAGGGCATCGCCGATCTCCCTCATCATCCCGACCCTGGCAGGGGTGCTAGAGCGAGCCCTTCTGATCGAGAGATTTCTGGCTGAGTCCACAGCGAGACCTACCGCAGGGCGGCAGGAAGCAGAGTCTTTGGCAGCAGGTAGTCGACGGATGACTCAGGGTTCCAGGAAGACTAGACCTTCCGGCAGACAACATCGGGACACTGGATTAGCAGTGTGGGGCACACAGCGCGAAGCCAGTCTTCCGAGAGGCAGGCAGGGCTACGCGTGCGGCGGGCAGGGCCACATGGCTCGTGACTGCCCGACCCGCCGTACTGAGGAGCAGCAGACGGTGGAGGGGCCACCTATGCAAGGGCAGAGGGTCGACCGTGGCGGTCCGCAGGGAGGAGGCGGATGAGTGAGAGGAGGTGGCCGAGCAGCAGGTGGTGGGCGACGCTTTGAGGCTCTGCCAGCACCACCACCTGGAGGTCCGTCCCGACCACAGGGAGCTGGCGGGCAGAGACAGTCACAGCTCCAGGCAGCGGAGGCCTACGACCACGGCGCGCCAGAGATAATTCGAGGTACGATCTGTGTCTATTCCACCCTTTCTGCAGTTCTTATAGACATAGGAGCGAGTCACTCTTTCATAGCCACTGCCCTTGTTCGGATATCGGGGATTCCGACAGAACCGTTGGCTCAATCCTTACGGCTAGAGACTCATACGGGAGCAGACTCGACGATTACGCACTGGTGTCGGCAGTGTGAGATTACTCTAGGAGGCGAGATCTTCGGCTGGGACCTTCTTGTAGTGGCGTTGAGGCCTTACGATGTTATCTTGGGCATGGATTGGTTATCCACGGTCCATGCACAGATTGACTACATTAGGTGCATGGTGTGATGTGTGCGCACTGATGGGAGAAGGTTCACCTTCACCGGCGAGAAGGGAGCCTTCACAGCATAGGATGGACTCCCGCAGAGGAGAGGGAAGACCATAACTCATCAGTTGGCTAGCCTCATCCTTGGAGCAGTTGACGTGCAGAGTCCTAGTTTTCCTGCAGTGGTGGATCAGTATGCGGACGTCTTCCCCGATGACGTTCCAGGGCTACCTCCTCGTAGAGAGGTAGACTTTTATATTGACCTGTACCCCGGGACAGCCCCGATATCCACTCCAGCATATCGTATGGCCCCCGCTGAGCTTCGAGAGCTGCGGGTACAGTTGGAGGACTTGCAGGGCAAGGGGTTCATCTGACCCAGCGTTTCACCCAAGGCTTCCCCGATATTGTTCGCCAAGAAGGTGGACGGGAGCTTGCGACTGTGTGTCGACTATCGTTGCCTGAACCAGGTGACAGTGAGGAACATGTATCCGCTACCGAGGATTGATGATCTCTTCGACCAGGTCAAGGGAGCACGGTGGTTCTCGAAGATAGACCTCAGGTCAGGCTATCATCAGCTCAGAGTTCGAGATGGGGATGTGCAGAAGATGGCCTTCAAGTGTCGGTATGGCCACTATGAGTTCTTGGTTATGCCTTTCGGCATAACCAATGCCCCAGCAGTGTTCATGAGCCTCATGAACAGGATCTTCCAGCCATACCTCGATCGATTTGTCATGGTCTTCATCGACGACATTTTGGTGTAATCGACCACGGAGGAGGAGCACGCCTACCACTTGCAGGTTGTACCAGACACACTCCGAGAGCACCAGCTTTACGACAAGCTCTCAAAGTTCCAGTTCTGGTTACGTGAGGTCCACTTCTTGGGGAACGTCATTTCTGAGGCGGGAGTTGCTGTGGATCCCGTGAAGATCGAGGTAGTGCTAGCTTGGGAGCCACCCAAGAGCGTGACGGAGGTGCGGAGTTTCTTGGGTCTAGCCGGATACTATCAGAGATTTGTGCCAGACTTCTCCAGAGTTGCGGTGCCACTCTCAGCTTTGACGAAGAAGGGGGAACCCTTTGTGTGGTCAGACAGATGTCAGCAGAGCTTTCAGGAGCTGAGACAGAGATTGACCGGCGCACCTATCTTGAGGTTGCCTGAGGAGGGAGTTGGACACGCAGTCTACTGCGATGCATCAGGGACCAGACTCGGGTGTGTCCTGATGCAGGAGCGGGCCGTGATTGCTTATGGATCACGTCAGTAGAGGCCGCATTAGCAGAACTACGCTACCCCTGACCTGGATTTAGCAGCAGTGGTCTTCGCTCTGAAGACTTGGTGGCACTATCTGATAGGCGAGCGCTTTACAGTCTTTTCTGACCACCAGAGTCTCAGGTATATCTTCTCTCAGAAGGACCTGAACCTAAGATAGCGGTGATGGCTCGAGTTCCTCCAGGACTATGACTTTGAGATAGTCTATACTCCTGGGAAGGGAAACGTGGTAGCCGATACCCTTAGCAGGAGGATGGGCATCCAGCTACATGAGCAGGCGACAGAGCATCTAGCCGCTTTGCAGATATCCTTCGTGGATAGAGACAGAGCATCCTTCCTTCAGTCTCTCATAGTCACCCCTCCACTACTGCAGCAGGTCAGAGAAACACAGTGTGAGGATGCTGACTGTGAGACGCGGTGTGCATTGATATCCTAGGGATAGGCACCTGATGGTTTCTCCCTTGGAGCAGAGCACGACGTCCTTTTCAGAGGACGTACCTTGGTGCCAGTCGGTTTACGAGAGGAGGTGATGAGAGAGTTTCACACTTCTCCTCTGGCGGTACATCCTGGAGTGGCAAAGATGTACCAGGACCTCAGAAGACAGCACTGGTGGCCAGGCATGAAGAAGGTTGTGGCAGAGTTCGTTTCACGGTGCCTCACCTGCCAGTAGGTGAAGGCAGAGCATCAGGTACCAGCAGGCTTGGTACATCCCTTGGAGGTCCCGAAGTGGAAGTGGGAGGACATATCTATGGACTTCGTGACTGGACTTCCACGCACATCCAGAGGTCAAGACTCCATCTGGGTGATTGTTGACCGACTCACCAAGTCGGCACACTTCTTACACATCAGAGAGCAGGGCTCAGTGGAGAGCATGGGGCGTCTCTATGTTCAGGAGATTGTACGGCTTCACGGTGTTCCATCGACTATCGTCTCCAATCGGGATGCTCGTTTTACTTCCCGGATTTGGAAGGGGTTGGAGGAGGCGTTCGGGACGCGGCTACGTCCGAGCACCGCCTTTCACCCTCAGACGGATGGTCAGAGGGAGAGGACCATTCAGACTCTCGAGGACATGCTCCGCACATGTATCCTCGACGTTGGTCGCAGCTGGGAGGACCACCTACCCTTGGTGGAGTTCGCGTACAACAACATCTACCACTCCACCATCGGGATTGCACCGTACGAGGCTTTGTACGGCAGACCTTGCATATCTTCTTTGTGCTGGACAGACCCTGGGGAGTCAGCACTTGTTGGACCAGAGATGGTCCGGGCCACAACAGAGAAGGTCCAGGTCATCCAGGAGCGGATGAGGATAGCTCAGAGCCGGCAGAAGTCATATGCTGACAGGAGGAGGAGGCCACTAGAGTTTGAGGATGGTGACCACGTCTTCTTGCGTGTCTCACCTCGACGTGGTTTGCGGAGATTTGGCTGAGGCGACAAGTTGTCTCCACGCTTTATCAGACTTTTCCAAGTCCTCATCAGGATTGGTGAGGTGGCTTATCGCCTGGCTCTGCCACCTCAGTTGCACCGGGTGCACGACGTCTTCCACGTATCTCAGCTGAGGAGATACATTCACCACCTGACGCACATCATTGACCATGGGGAGCTAGACGTGGATGATGGGGCGACTTTTACGGAGGTCCTAATGGAGATAGAGGATCGACAGGAGTGGTTCCTACGTGGGTGATCGATTCCTCTTGTGCGCATCAGATGGCAGCACGGGAACCTCCTGGAGAGCACTTGGGAGCGGGAGGCTCATATGCGTGCTCAGTACCTACATTTGTTTCCCTAGTTATGATGTATCTTTACGGGGACGTAAATCCCTACGGTGGGAGTAATGTAAAGACCCGTAAATTTCAATGAATGTTTTTTCTTAATTTTCTTCGGAATTTTACAAGAGCGCAGTTTCTGACGGCACCTGATTCGGAGGCCCGGTGTTCCCGGAATCATTTTCCGAAGTTTGGCTCGGGTACGTTCAGTGAACAGATGAGCGAGTTTTTCTTACTTTTGAACCGGTTCCCGGAATCGAATTCTGAGGGCACCGTTGAAATCGCAGCGCCAGTATTCGCTTAGAAACGCCTCTTCCGGAGTTGCGTTTGCTCGGATGTGGTTTTTAATTTTCGGGCTTAAAGTTAAGAAATAAAATAATTTTTCAACAAATTTATTTTATTTCACTTAAGACACTTGAAAGCCACTTGGAGCCACTTAAAAGTGGCTTAAACTGAGTTGAACCAGATAGGGTGATATCCAGAAATATCCTACCCTCTTGGTAGGATATTTGTGAAGTGGGGCCCGCACGAGCCCCGCCATTTCATTCCGCTAAGTAACGCACCCGCGAAAACCCGTCATTATGAAAGTCAACTAACGCGTTTTCTTAAAATCTTAACGCACCATTTAATTGGGCGATTTATTTCGTGAATTAAATGGGCGGTTTCTTTCGTTGAATTAATTCTGCGAATTTATGGGTCATTACTTACCTCTTTTTCGTTTTTTGGCGTAATAATAAAATAAGACCAACACGACTTTTGGAGGAGTACTCGTTGAGAGGTTTTTGTCAGAGTTCTTGAGCCTTCATCCTCCTTCGCGAAGAACGCGAAGAGCGCAAAGAACGCGAAGAACGCGAAGAACTCCGTCACCCTCGGAGTTTGACGACGCTTCATCCAAGACGTCCTTCCCCGCCCCGATCTCCGATCACCAACTGCTTGAGGTAAGAGATCTCGAGTTTCTTTTTAAACTTCCTTGTGGTTTATAACAACACACTGATTTAATTATTTACAATTAAATCTGTTGTCTCTTGGTTTGTTGAGTTCGTCAACACAACGCCGGATTCCGCGACGACGCGACTCCCTTCCGCGATGACGCGATGCCTTCCGCGACACGACGAACCCCTTCTTCCGCGACGAGCAATTCCGCGAAGAACGCTCACGCGCGACGACTTGTCGAGGTAGGGATTTTGTTTTGGAAATTCCCTTATTCCCGTGAACGTTTCTTTAAATTAAAGAACCAGATTTCTCATGAACAATTTTAGTTAATTAAAAATTGTTGTTTCATGTGCTGGATTATTTTCTCCCGTTGTTTATCTCTAACGCGGAGGGTGCGGGCCAAACGAACACGGCCCGACAACCCTCCGTTGTCCTTCGTTGTTGTGTGGATTTGAAGAGCGACGACGGAACATGCCGCAATGGAAATTTGTTGATCCCGTAGTGAAGAACGGATCCTGAGATGAACACTGGTGCTGACGGGAAGGAAAACGGACCACCAGAGCAACTCTGGTGGCCCGCGAGCGATTTCGGCGGCGCGGGTCGCCGGCGTGGCGGCGCCGGTGGCCGGAGGCGGTGGCTCCACGGCGCGCTGCCTGACGAGACCGCCGAGGCGTCAGCGGCCAATGGACCCGCGGTCGCGCGGGTCCGGCTCGCCCGTACGGGACGCGGCAGAAGCCGCATCCGCGGTTCTCCAGCGCGGCCCACGCGGGGCCGCGACATCTCCAGACAGCGGGGGCAGCGCCCCGCGCCGCACGGTCGTTCGACCGCTTGGCCGAACCGAGCCAGGCCAGTCCGACCGGCCGGGCCGCGCCCTGGCCGGACCGGACAGGGTCGACCCGGTTCGGCCGACCCAGGGGGGGTCGGGCCGGGTCGGCCCGGGCCCGGACCCCCCGTATTCGGACCGTATTTGGTCAAATGCCTGTAACTTGATCTACGGGCCTCCAAACGACGCGCCGTCAGTGGAAACACGATCCTTGGATCGGGACGGTCGTTTCGGTATATCGCACTCAAGGTTTCGGAATAATTTGGGTTCGGCCGGGTTGGTTCGTACACGAAACCAACCGGGCTCTCGGAGTGGAAACGCTCATATCTTAAGCTACGGACGACCGATTGACGTGCTGTCGACTTCGTTGAATTCCTCTAAGTGAGACGGATCATTTGGAATACTCTGCCCAAGGTTTGGACGCAGGTGGAGTACGGTCGGGTTGGTTTTGCCTTAAAAATCAACCGGGCCCCTGGGACGAAAAAGCCAATAACTCTCAGACCGGGCGTCTGATTGACGCGCCGTCTGCGACGTTGAGTTCTGTTGACGATACAGAACTTTTGGATACATCAACTTCGGACTTTGTGACAGTTGATGTATCGGCCTCTCGGCTCGTGGAGTGGACCCTCCCAAACGAGCTTGCTGTGTGCGGGAACCCTAGAGCTGGCTGCGACTGCTACTTCAACACCGACGACTGTGCAGAGATCCTCAGTGGATTGCGACAACGACTGTGCAGAGATCCTCAGTGGACTGTGACGACTACAGCACTCAACGATCCTACGTGGATCAGTGCTACAGGTCTTGTGTGGGACCGATCCTGTGTGGGTCCGATCCTGTGTGGGTCAGCGCTCAGCGGTTCTGTGTGAGCCAGCGCCTACAGGTCCTGTGTGGGCCCGATCCTGTGTGGGTCATTGCGGGGGTTAGTTATCAATCGATCCTTTGTGGGTTCGACAACTTAGATGGATCAGTGATCATCTTTATCATCATCTGAAGAAGTATATCTGTGTGAGATGAATCTTGAGTTACTCTCCTTTGTGGATTGTGTTGAGCTATACCGTGTGGATTTACTGTTTACTCTCCTTTGTGGATTGTGTTGAGCTATCCTGTGTGGATTTACTATTTACTCTCCTTTGTGGATTGTGTTGTGCTATCCTGTGTGGGTATACGTTTTTCTTCCTGTGTGGACTGGGTTGTGCTTGGGCTCAGACGTTGGAGCCGAACGGGAATTGATGACTTAGGTATATGTCTGGGCATATACCTAAGCAGTGTCGGTTGTTACTTCGTGATTGTATCTTTCCTTTGTGGATTACCCTTTGTGGATTTCGGGAGACCTTCGGGGGTATCGTGGTCCCTATTGAGTAGCTTATACTCACCCCTGCACGGGCTATGCCCGCACTTCGTTGTGTTGGTTGCAGACAAAGGACAATGCTGATCGTGGTGGAGGCGTGCGGAGCAGGACGATACCTGGAGGTGGACCATTGGGCGGGACGCACTCGGAGCGGACAGCTGGACCGAGGAGCTGTGGAGGCTATCATTACCCACCCTTCAGGTGGAACTTCCAAAGGACGGCTCAATGCTGTGGCTTTTCTTTTCAGTTGCTATTTTTCCCTATCAGTTGTACTTTACAGTTGGGCTTGCATTTCCAGCCCCTTTTACTTCCAGCACAGCTTGTTACAGTTTTTACTTAGTGTTTACTTTTCTGCTTTCTTACTCTGTGGTGCTTGTTTACTTTTCAAAGGCAATGTCTTCCCTTTTTCCGGGATTTACGTCTTGGTGCTTGTCGCGAGCCCCTGACCTATGGAAGGAGGGCTTGGGGTAGTCCCGGCATGGGCCCCGAGGACGGGTCATGACAAATCATAACTTCCCATCCAATAAACAAAACAATCACAATTTCCAATACAAAATAACATAGTTATCAATCAATTCAGATCCATAAAATCTCTACACTATCTTCATCTTAATGATCTCAATTAACTAATTATTTATTAAAATCGAATTCATAATAAATCTAATTATTTTATTAATAATTTTACCATTTAAGTGAATGTATTTTCTAAAATAAAATAAAAATAAATAAAATGTAAATTCAAAAACTAATATTTTATTCCCCTCTCTTAAAAAATGATCTTTGATAACTCCACTATTCACCCTCATTATAGAAGATCATGTTTCCCATAAAATATAATTTTAATTCAATAATATAATAACAAAATTCCTAGTAAATTTATATTTTTATTGTGGTTGGGTTGGATTGGCACACCAAAATAACTTTACTAACTTGTTTTTTCTAATAGTGTCAATTGTATTGTTCTCCCAAGTCAAATAAATTCATGAATGGATCTAATATAAAAGAATTTAGATGCATCCCACCCATACATGAACATTTCATTAATATGAAATACAATAAGGCCACATGTGTGGTCCCCAATCACTATAGTTTTGAAACTAGCACTAAAGGTCAATAAGTATCACATAGAGACCATTTTTCCCTCAGTTGGATCAGGAAATGATAAATCAATATAAAAAATTCAAATTATCATAATTTATATAATAAAGTGGAAAACTCATTAATAAAATCAAAAATTATATCAAATAAAATCAATGATAGCACGCATCCCAACATGTATCAAATACTAACGAAGTATAAATATCATAAATAGTAAATACAAAATAAACTAAATGGAAAATCAAAAAACATCCCTATTAGTAAATATTTATTATGTTATTTCCTATATTTAACTACCATATCCATTGGTAATTTGTATCTTCCTGCATCGCCACAATAGTAAATATCTATGGGAATAATATGTATATATATAAGATTGATAAATAATTTCAGAATAAAATATTATTACCCTAAAAATTGATTTCAGTTTCATATGTTCTTACATGATTAGTGTAGAAAAATGTAATGTATTTAAAAAATAAAAATCAACTCTCTATTAAACATATACGGTGATAAATAATCCTCATTTATACCACATATACCTACTTAAGTCGATTTTAGTAAATATTTTGGGTGTTTCTAAAATTATTTAATTTCCTAACGCAAGACTTTTATAATGGAAATCAAAACACATGGAATATAATTTAGAATTGAAAAACATATATAATATAAATCATTTCATCTAAGATAAGGCTTATATAATATATCAAGACACGAAATTAGGTCTAACCAAACTCTTGGATCTCACTATATCATATCACATAATTTCCTAAAAAAATCTTCCCTATATATTAGTTTAAATCATGGAAATTTAATAATATATATATAAATATATGAAACTATCAAAAAAATTCAAAATTATTCAACCAACTAACTTTCAATTTTTTTTAAAACAACTAAAATATAATAAAACAATAATATATCTTTATACCCAAAAATAAAAATCAATACATGTTATTTTCCCAATAAAATCATACGTTTATAGAATTTACATTCATGATCATTAAAATTTAATATACCATAAATAATTTCCATATATAGAAATTTAAACAAACCAATTCCCAAGAACATTTCTCAAACATTATGATTATATTTTTAGAATGTAATTTATCTTTGAAATTATATTTTTAAATCTTCAATTCATATTTCCCACAATATAATTAAGAAAATGATAAAATATTATTTATTATCCACATAAATTTAACATTGTTATAAAATATAATATTAAACCATCAATTAATTACATATATTATTTATGAAACATCTATATTAAAAATGAATTATCTAAAAAACTATTTATATAGAAATATATTTATCCTATATCGAAAAACGTTTATTTGAAATTTATAAAATAGTTATAAAATATTAATCATTTTAAATGGGAAAACATTTTTGAAATCCCCTTTGAAAATTTTACATACAGTTAATAAATCATAGATTGTTTAATTACCACCTAGGAACCATTTTTTCATATTCAATATATTAAGAATCTTTAAAAAATTAACATCTTCTATAAAAAAATTCATTTCAATCTCATGTTAAGGTGTCCTAAAATTTTATTTCTATATCATTCATTTATAATAATTTTTATAAAATAACACAACATTGATGTGAATTAAAATCATATAATAAATAATCTCACAAAAACAATAGATTTTAATATTATATTTTACAATAAGAAAACATCATTATTATATATCTAATAATGTTCATGCCTTATTATTTCTTATAATTAATCATAATTACCAATTATTAAATAGGGATTATTTAAATACCCTAACCCCAGTATCTCTGAACTAGTGGTTACTTTACTAATTTCTCCTATAATACAAGGTATCATATATCAAAGGAAAATATAGTTTCTTCAAATTGTTAAACTAGATAAATACATAATTCCTATATTACATTTGAAAACACATATTTTAACTTATATTTTTTCACAAGATTATAATTGTTCCATCAAAAACATCCTCTTAAACCATTCATAGAAGAATTCCAAGATTCTTGTGAATGGAACAAAATCATGGGGGGATCATTTTCTTTGTATGAGTTATGTAAAGATGATGCTATCATGAATTAATAAGCATAATCAACATATAATGGTAAATAACTAAACCCACATTCTATTAAAATAGCTTGAAATCATGATTAGATAAGTTATAATCAATATAAAAATGTAAATATACAAATGTACATCGCATTTAATAAATAGAATGAAAATAATGACTAGATAATTAACATAAAATATGGATAGGTAAAAATATTTTCACAAAAGTGTTTAATCAATAACAAAAAATGATATGCATAAAAGATAACATAATTGATAAAATATCCCAAATTAATATAAATAAATTTTTTATGAAGAAATTTTTTAATTATTGGACATCATGGTATCATGTATCATGTTTTCTCTAATATAATTATATTTCATAAAATAGTTATAATGGTTGTGTAGGTATACACCATAAACCCATTTAACTAAGGCTATCCAACTAATTCATTTCATTAGACTAATGATGCATCGAGGGGCTATCTATAACTGATACCCAACTATCATTACAATTATAAATAAACCATTATATATCTAATAACTGATATAATTTATGAATAATTTTCCTTTTCATTAATGTCCATATTAATTTAATAATACACATTTATCAATATATCCACAGTTAATCTAAAAAAACTCAATGGAAAGAATTTTTATATGGTTTAATAAATAATCATATCCAAGATACATGGAATTTTGATATTTAAGAGAATGAATGGATATAATGAAGGATAAATAATATGATTCATTCATTAAGAGTAAATGTATTCAAAAAATGAATGAGATATTTTAAAATAGATCTTTACCAATTTGGTATCTTTTATAATGTAACTCATGAGAGAATAATCATGAATTATAACATTGAATATCATGAATAAATTTTAATCAGTTTCAATTAAATACAAGGGACAATATATACACTATGTAAATGTGAATAGGTGCATGTTAAAAAAATCTTCATGAAAGGGAAATTGAGTTGAAATCACATACATTGATCAAACCAGAAAATTGAGGATTAGTAAATGGATTAATTATTTGTATAAAATGTAAATCCATACTAAACATGTGGAAATATAACCTAAATTAATCATATGATTTCATACACATAATTATATAATATCATATACAATATATAATTAATATAACCTAATTAAATGATATTGAGTTACAAAATTCTGTACCACTTAGTAAAATTCATGTCAAATCCCCTTAGATGAAATAATCCAAATTTAAACATAAAATATAAAAAAACTATAATTTAAAAATTATATTACATTTAAAATGAAAATTATATGAAAATTATAAAATAAATTTGGTGTATAACATTACAATGTGCCTCAATGAAGGTAAATTGAGACAAAGTTCCTTACCTCATATTATCATTCGGTTGAACGTGATTTAATCTTATGAAATTTTGTTTAAATTTTCTTATTAATTTATAAAAAAGATTATTAATACTTATAATATCATATATGGTCCTATTACAACATTTCACAACCTTTTTTCAGTAATGTATTATTATATTGATTGTCTTGGGTGTTAATTCTCTTGTTTTCTCATACATGTTTTGTTGTTGATATTTTGGTTATTTTTTATAGAATATAGATAAATAATAGAAATGATGATAATAATGGTACAAATATCATATATACTGATTATATATAATTTTTATAATCATTTTTGAATGTTTTACAAGGATAATGAATCACATCTCTTCGTGGAGATGGTTGGTCGTTCATACGCACGAGCGACGATATTATTACCATAATCAGTGAAAAGATAGAGAAGTAGGTGACATATTAGTATTAAAAAATAAATATAATTTAAAATAACATATATATTTATTAAATTTGTCCTTATTACCCTCTATGTAAAATTTAAGTTTAAATTCATCATAATGATTTGGGAGGCGGTAATCTATCGCACAAAAGAGTGACATTATAATAATTTATGCTACGTGGAAAGTAAAAAGGTATATATGATATTATAGTTACATAATTATTATAATATCATAAATCTTATATAAATATATAAATATAAATGATCATTACTTATATAAAATAATGACATTTGTTGTTGTAAAATGAGATACATCGGTTTACGAGGAGGTAGTCCGCCGAAAACATGATCGACGATTTTGATTTCAATTTGATAGAGGAAGAGATGGATAAAAATTATTACATCATAATAATAATAAGTTAGTATTTTTAATATTCTATTAATATTATGTTTTAGGTTTTAATAAATAGTTTAAGATTGAATAATATGAAATAAAACAAAAGAACCTCCTTGAGAAAATTACCTTCTATTAGAGAAATCTCAATTGGAACTCCTCTTAAGAACACAAGGGTTGGTCCTCTAATACTAAAAGAAGATCTAGAATGTGTATAAGGTTCCTTTGAAGATATTTTTTTTCATATTTTTGTTGATTAAATGTTTTTATAGGTATGAAGAACTTAGTGGAGGGATTCGCCTTTTTATAAGTGGGGTTGAGGACCCACATGGAATTTGTTAAAACAATAAAATGTACCAAGAGTTTTCACATGGCAGAAGGATCCAAAATAGGAAATTATCAAAAGAAAATTTATATATGGTTCAAATATGTCCAAAACATAGTCTTTTACTATTTTTATTATATTTTAACCCTTATATTATTATTTTAACCCCCACCCAACCCCTCGATATTTTTTTTAACATGAGTACACTAATTAATTTTTCCTGTTTTTACAATCCATTTTGGTCAAAAATAAATTGAAAATTATCAGATAATATAAATTATTGAGATTCAAGTTATTGAATCAATTATTCCAAATTCAATTCATATAAGTGGAAGAAATTAATTTAAAATTAATCACATAGACACTTCACCAAAAATTCATACATTAATATTTTAAACATTTTAAAAAATAATTTCACAATTCAGTATGTATTTGATTAAAATGAAATAATTTATAAAATTGTAATTTAATTTATCAAAATTTACTTTACAATAAATTTAAAATATAATTTTTTTAAAAAATTTAATTGAATGGATTTCTAAAATTATAATTAGTATTTCTCACTAATAATCAAAATTTCCGAAAAATTATCAAAGATTGACACAAGGATAATTATGAAATATATGATTAAAAATGAATTCTATTTTTTTTAATAAATTTTCAAAAAGTGGTAAAAATTAATTATTAATTTATTTTGAAATCATGAATAAACCACCATTTATAAAATTACTATTTTTATGAAAATAATTCTTTTTTTTAAATGATTATAATTGTATTTATAATAAAAGGATAAATAATGATTTTGATATTACATTTTTAAAAACTATAATTTTCATAATTTAATTATCACAATTCATAATCACCAACTTAATATCTATGTTATATTGGTTAAATTTTAAATAATAATATTTTAATAGAATATTTTTTTCATTTAAACCTAGTTTTGAGTGCATCCCCAGCTATCAAGGAGATTGACTTTATTAAATAATAAATATCACATAAATTAACAGGGAGCCATATTCTTTTCTAATATTTTTTATCTTCAAACATGTATGCTTTCAATCCCTATTTTCTTCATTTAAAGTCTATGGTATAGACATCAAACACCCCGAAATAAATTTCATTCCCATAGTTGATTATTAATCTTGATAATAAGAGTTTTGAAAGTAGAAAATGACTTTTTGTAAACCCAATTCATATAAATAGATAATAAAACATCATCTTATTGAGATAGAAATGTAAGTACAGTGTTCATCTGTAGTAAAATAGGCAATTTATCCAAATAGGATAACAATGGAAGAATGTTAAGACATGACCTGGAGGAAAAAAAATTGATTATAGATACTAATAGATATATTTTTGAAGACATGAATTTTAATGATCAATTAAATTATAATGTTCTCAAATAGATATATCTATTATGATTTAATATACCATTTGATTCATCAGATATGATGGTCATAAGATAACATTTTTTTTCAATACCATTTTTCCTAATGTTTAGGAATTGATTTACCTTCTTGAATATACACCTAATGAAATATACATACTTGATATATTTCCATTTAATAATCACAATTTCATCATTTTTATTTGATTTGATCATTTTATAAATAATCTATAACAATGTGAAATGAATATTTAAAATTAATTTTATCTGCCTAAAGAACTAAAATTATAATTAAATGAATCATAAGATCCATAAAAGAGTTACAATTAATAAATCATTTATTAACTAAAACAAAAATAATAATAATAATCAGTGACCTATTTTAATAAAATAAACTTTAAACATCAATAGTAAATACATTGGTCTGTTATTAATATTTATTCACTAAATATTTCTAATAAAAACATTAACATATTAACTAGAACATCATGTTGGTTAGTTTTTGTAAAAACACACTTCTCTCCCTTCAGTTTTGGGTTCATTTCCTATTGCCATGGTAGATGAAATGTGTTTTCACCTGTCATTTTGGTTGTCCTTTTTCCAAAAAAAATTAATATAATTCTAACAATGTTCCCAATTTGGGATGACCCATAATTAATATAGTATAAAAAATTTGATAATCATTAATAGTTTCCAATTCCATTAATCTGGAGCCCAAATTAATTTATGGAATTATTTCTCTTATAATAATATCATATACTAAACTATTGGGTCATATTCCCATATATGTTTTTAAAAAATATACTTAATAGTTTTATATTACTACCATGAATTTTTTTAAAATGGGTGTTCAAGACATTAAAACATTAATTAAGCCAAAAATAAAAAACCCATAATTATATATGTAATTCATAAGTCAATGATGATATATATTATTGTATAATTTAGTACAATACATAGATGTTTGAAGAGTCTTATAACCAATATAAAATTGGTAAAAAAATCAATGATTTAATTATTCAATTCTAACACATGAATAAATTAAAATTTTTATGTCAACATAGGTTTTTCCTTGTTCTATGAGTTATCCATTAAAATTAGGAACATACCTAAGAAAATACTCAGGTTCCCTATATTTAAGAGAAAAATCTATTAAAGGATCCATGTGATGAAATTTATTTCCTTCCATTGTAATATTCATTTTTCATTTCTAATTCATTGCCTTATGCCCTTATTTTCCACACATAATACATTTTCAAATTGTTTTTACAAATATTACATGATTCCATGTTAAACATTTCTGACATGAATGAAATAAAACCTTCCTTCCTCCATGGCCTCCACCACTCAATCTCTATGTGAACTCCATCGTTATCTTATTTAGTGAGTTAGAGAGTTGGTTATGGTATATGTTAATTAAATTTTTTGGATAATTGATTAGGCATATTAATAATATAATTAACTCCATCCATCATCCCATTTGGTTTCCCATAGTCACTATATAGTCCTTAATAATTAATGTTAAACCAATTCATTTAGACTACAACCATTGACTAAAACAAAAAGTTATATTGTGGTAAAGAATATTCCATGTTTGTGACCTATATGATATTTTATAGGATATAAAAATAATCTAACCTTATTTCAAATCTGACACATATTAGGTTCATCCTAAGTCATTTATGTTAAGCATATATTAAAATTATTCATAATGGATTTTAATTAAAATGTAAATTATCAAAATCATATCCCTATGAAGTGTCAAACTAGATGTGAAACAACCTGTATGTCACGTAGCAAGAAATGATCAAGTCAATCTTGAATTTTATTTAGCAAAGTACTTACAACTATGAACATCTACTCTAGAACCACATACACTTATTGTATCCAGAAATGGATTTATTTTAGGAAGATCACATAATAACTTCCTTACCAAAATTTTATGATGTTCATATATACATATCCTCACAATGAATGTTATGATTATGTAATATAATAATTTTTTCGCTAAATATAGTTCCCATGTTTTATACTAAAAATCATCTGATACCATTTTTAAGGACCAAGAACCCAACATCCTAGACCTTGTACTTTAATTATATTGAATAAGATACTAGTGATTGTATCCTCAATGATAGAATTGTTTATTAGTCTTGGTAACTAGAAATATCAATGATTCCCACAGTATAATCGAAAAATAAAATAAAAACATTGTTTTTTAATAATATAAGTATTATATATATAATATCCTTTCCAATAATTAAAAATACACATCCTGTAATCTTTTTTATGGGAACAAATAATGGTGATATCAGATTCTTAGTATGAGGTTCGTAAGTCGGAAGATATCATGAATCAAAAGGCTTAATCAACATGGTAGGGTAAAAACTAAACACACATGCATTTTAAATATTTTAACAATCATAGTTAAACATGTATTAATAAATTTTGATATGTGAATATATGAAAATGTATTAAATTTAATCAAAAAATTGAAAATCATGGTCTGGAAAGCCATAATCAATATTTCAAAGTAAATATCTGAACACAAAATCAATTCATTCAATATCTAAAAAATCATCTAGATATAATATAACTAAAAAAATATTATAGTTAATAATAACATAATTCATACTAATGGAAATATTAAACTATTAGATGTTATTATCTTAGGAATCATGATACCACTACTATGAAGACCTTTCACTAGAAATTTTAAAATTGATGGGTACTTATACACCATAAACAAATTTAACTAAGTATGGACAAATGATTCATCTCATGAGACAAATTATGCATTAGGGTCTACCTATAACTGGGAACTACCCATTACTACATTTCTAAAAAATTCATCTTATATCAAATTGATGATTTAATTAATAAATAATGTTCATTTTCATCAAATATCTATATTGAGTAAATAATAATGATTTATAAATATTTTAATAGGAAATAAAAAAAATTAAAATTAAACACTGTATATATAGACAAAATATCGTTTAGGTAATAATAATATCCATGATAAAAATAATACACTTATTCAAAATAATTAATTGATCTTATGAAGGATAAATGATAATATTTTTTCAAGAACTGTTGAATTAATTTTCAAAAGATCATGATATGGTAAAATAGATTATAATCACATTGAAAACATTAAATTGTACCCAAAGAATGAATAAAATTTCATTTTAACATTAAAAAATCTGAATATTTAGTTATTAATGTTAAATACAACCAAGGGGCAGTACACACAACACAGAAAAAATAATATGATAATATTGAAGAATATTTCTCAATGAAATAAAAATTGAGATGAAATCCCTTAAAATGATTATAATATTCAAGTAAGGATTAATATATGGATTTATTAGGTGTGTATAATTTTAATCCATATAAAACTAGTGGAAATAAAACATAAAATAATCAAATTAAATTATACACATAATCATATAATATCAATTACAATAGAAAATTAATATGCCTAATGATAACAAATTCATTTATGAAATTCATTACAAATTTGGAAATTTTATATCTAATATCCCTAGATGAAATAATTAAAAATTGAGTCATAAAATATCCTCAATTATTATGTTATCACGATATTACCATAAAAAGGTGAAATATACAAAATATATAAATGAAATTAGTTGCAAAACATTACAATTCTCCACAATGAAGCTAAATTTAGACGAAGTCCCTTACCACACAATTCTTTCTGATTGAAATTGATTTATTCTCTAGTGTAATCATTTAAATGTTGTTATTAAATTATTATAGAAACGTATTTATATTTCAAATATCATATATGACCCTATTATAACATTTTACCAGCTGTTTTCTAGTTGTATTTTATTATATTCATTCTTTCGGGTGTTAATTGCCTTGATTTCTCTTGCATGTTTTCACAAGAACATTCTGGTGATTATGAAAAAAATATAGGTAAATTATCGACCCAAGAATAATAATATTATTAATATAATATTTATACATTATATAAAATTTTAGAATCATTCATTAATATTATATTTGGAAAAATAATCACATCACTTTGTGGAGATGGTAGGTAGTACGTATGTACGAGGGTTGATATTATTCTTCAATTGAGTGAATTGGAAAGGAATTTTATTATTTGTTATTTTTTTAAAAAATAATTATAATTTCATATATATCATTTATACTATTAAAATTTTCTCTTTATTACCTTCTATGTATATTTTATGTGAAAATCAAATCATATCACTTCGTGAGCTAGTATTCTCTCATATACATGAGTGACATTATCATAATTTTAATGACATATAATTTAAGATGTTATATGTGATATTATAATTTGTAAAGAATAATAATTTCATAAATTATATATATATATATATTAAATCCATCATTATATATAATTATAGATACACGTTGATGGAAAACGAGTGACATTAGTTTGCAAGGCGCTAGTTCGCATACTCATGAAAAAAAGGGTTTCTTTTACATTTGATGGAGGAGAAGATAGGAAAATATTATTTCATTAACATAATAACATATAATTTTATGATAAGTTTTTTTAATTATATTGATATTTTGAATAAATAATTTGATGAGGAAGGAGAAGAAAGAATTAAAGGACCTTTGTTGTGATCATTAAGTTCTCTTGGAGAAACCACATTCGGGTCTCCTCTTAAGAACCATTTGAATTAATTTTGGGGAGAACATGATATCATAATTTTATTTAAGGATTTTAGGTAAAAATTTTAAAAGGGGTTAGTTTAGCTAAATGGTTTCAGAGGTGTGAATAATTGAAGGGAGGGAGTGACCTTTTTATTATTGGGGGAGAAGGAAAAAAAGGAATGTTTTAAAATAATAAAGTGTAACATCATTTTACAAATACAAAAAAGCTCCAAAATTATCCATTATAAAGCAATAGTGGTTATATGGTAGAAATATGGCTAGAAAATGGGGCTTGGAAAAGTATTAATTTATTATTTTCACTTATTTTTTCTATTTATCCTCTCAGTAAACCAGTTTTTACCTTAACTGTGAAAATTTTATTTTTAATGTATTTACTTTTAAAATGGTAAAAAAATTAATATTAACATATTATAAATTACAAATTAATTTGTTAAAAAATATAAAATCCATTATTCTAAATTAATGTTTTTTATGTGGCATAATTCAATTTATAAATAAACCCACAAAAGCATCAAAAATTTGGTTTTTCCAAAGACAAATATAGCAATAGTTTAAATAAATTAATATCTTATATTCATTAATAAATTGATTAAAATAAGATATATAAGATAAATATTAATATAATCTATAAATAATAAATTAAATCCAATTAAAAATATAATTTTAAATTTTAAATAATATAGATGAAATGGTTGTTTTCCAATAAAAGTCACAGTTCTACAATATTAATTAAAAATTAATCAATTCAAAATATTCTCAAAAATTTAAACAACAGTTTTTTCATAGATATATTTCTAAAGTTAATTTATTTATTAATTAAATATTATAAATGTTATGAAATTAAGTTTTATATTATTTTATCATAGCTTAACTAAGCCACCTTTTAGAAAAATACAGATTTTATGAAAAAAATTCCTTTTTTAAAAAATGATTATAATTTTATTTATAATCATTAGATTAGTAATGATTTTTTAAATCCTTTTTAGAAAATTTAAAATTGTAATTTAGTAGTAACTATATATTCACACAAACTTAATGACAGTGTTATAATAACTATCTTTTAAATTATATTATTTCAATAGAGTATTGAGTTTTGTTTAAACCCCATATTGCATTCATCACAATCTAAAAAACAGATTGGATTTATTAATTAATAGTTATCAAAAATTATCAGGGCTTTATATTCTCATATAATCTCGGTTTCCCATGTAATATATGTTATCGAACCCAATTTTATTATTTTAAAATATCAAGGTGTTAAAGACCAAATGATTGAAATTTTATAGAATAATATACAATGATAGAGGGGATGTGTATTCCACTTTAATTTATTGAATATTATTCTAATTAATATGTATTCACTCTCCAAAACATTTATCCAACACATTTTTTTGTTCACTAAAAAAATTATATACTCACATTGAACTACTAAATGGAACACTTAAAAAATATAAGTGGTCACAATCCATTTAAATAATTATTTTTCCACATGAATAAATATGATGGTTATATTAAAATAATTCCAAAATCTAAAATCCATAAAAAAAAACCCAATGGGAAATGGTGTAAGTACCTATACAATCATAACACAACCCATGGGAAATAAATCCATGGATAATTGATTTTGAAATTATTCATATAATCTATTAGAAATTTCAAGGAGATTAGAGAGTAGTCGTGTAAAAACATTCAATAATAAATTGAATAATAAATGTAAAAACTATTAATATTATAATAAAAATATTTAAATAACCTCAAAATAATTGTTCAAACAATGCATCAGGTACCTAGTGGATAATCACTAAACACTCAGTGGGTACTGTTCACCTGATTGTATGCCTAGAAATGAATACCTCTATACCTTAACTACTGGAAGCATGGTACCAATCCACCTAGTATCGGGTGATTTTTACCTGTATACTAATAAACATGGTCACTTACCCCCTCCATGATTCTTTTTGAATAAATAAAACACTATAATTGAAGCCTAAATAATCAATATAATTTTAAATTTATCATAAATAAAAAAAGTATTTACCTTCAAACTTAATGTTTTTAAAATTATTGTATTAATTAAATAATATTATAGTTACCCAGTATAAAATATATTTTTACCATCAATGATTTATTTGATTAATAAATTACATAAAACTATAGAATATCACCTTTTTTTATTTTAATAAATAAAAAAACATCTATCTTTTTACCTTATCACCTTACATGAAATCCATATATTGTTCGAAATGATATTTAATATGTCACTTTATCCATGTTTAATTTTATTATTTTCATTTCCATTTTAAACATCCTTTGATTTTAAATCTTCACATATAAATAATGAATAAAAATGTTAGATTTTATATTATTCAATTTCATCGAAAAAACCTATTTTGATATTTCAATTTTTTAGTCATCTTTGACCAAGAAATATGAATTATAAAAAATTAGTCCCAAAACTGACAAATTGTGATTATTTTAAAAAATTACTGTGTACGAAAAAATAAATTATTATAAAATAATAATATAAATAATACAAATAAAAAATTATTAGTGATTTAAAATTAAATCTTTTTTGAAATACTAAAAAAATTATTTGAAAAGAAATATGAAGCTTAAATTAATGTTGATAATAATAATCCTACATTCCATAATGTCATTACGACATATAAATTAGAATATTATCTATTAATTGTATATCCTAATTGAAATGTATATTTAAAAAATAAATTTTTTATGTTTACATTATTTATTGGCATGTTTAATTACATTTAATTAATTTAATTGAATTTAAAAAGATGCCTTAATATAAAAAACTTTATTCGCATTTTATAAAATGACATAAAAAACTAACATTAAAATTTAATACACCTATTAATAACAATTTTTATGTTTTAATACACAATTACATTAATAAAATTGAGTAAAAATTAATATCATAATTTCATGAAAAGTTTAATTTATGGATTTTAAAAATAAAATTTTTTATATAAATTTCACATATTGGAACAAAATATTTCTCTTTTATAGAGAATTTTGTAAACATATAAGAATATGTGTTTCATATTAAATAAAATATTTCCAATCATAATGTGAATATTGGTAATGATAATTTTCGATGGAAATTATGGAAGAGATACATAATCGTTATGAAAGTAATTATAATGGTTCATATAAATGATTAAATATATCACTAAAAACATTATAGGATTATTATTAATCTATATTTGAAATTTTTTTTGTTTAATTTTATTTCCAATTTGTTATTTTTAATATAATTCAATCAATTGAGTAATTATAATCCAAAAAGCATCATGATGGAAACTGGTGTCCACTTAATGGTCACTCAATACAATCAGATCTAATTAAAAAGAAATATTTTTATAGCCAATCATGATTTAAAATGATTTATATAGTGAAATAAAATCATAATTAAAGAGGAAATGTTTTCTAAATTTATCGTTGGAATATGGTTGAGAGTGATTTTTATAAAAGAATATAAATTTATTTAAATGTAATTAGTTTTAAAAAAATTATGTAAATGGTTATTAGAATACGTGAAATTATTTAACTCTTTATTTATGAAACAAATAAAAAGAAATACAAGAAATATTTTCATTCTTGGATATTGAAAATTACAAGTATCATTATTTGTTAGTAAAATTCAAGAAATAGCAGACTTCAGTGGAACTGGTACAAATCGTAATTCCAAATTTTGGGATAAAGTCAAGTGGATTGTTATTCTACTGTCACACGAAACATTATCAAGATTTTTATACCTTAAAAGATCTATCGAATGTTTTAAAATCATGAACTCACAACCAGTTATATGAATCAAGGTTGGTTGGACTATTTTAAAAACTACTAAAATGCTAGTGGATGATCAAAAAGATATCAATGTGTTAGATTTAGGTATTTTTTCAAAGTCCCAACCCCTAGGATTTATTAGTGTACAACATTTCATAATTAGATATAATTTATTGTAAAGGGTCTTTCTCGTATCTTTTTATCATTATCCTCTACTTCCATTTTTCAATACATGGTATTTTGTGCTATGATGATTCATTCCATTGAGGTATTCATATATTTTTGCCATATTTATTTCTTATAATACATCATCTATATTGATTTGGATGGATTGGATTTGTGATTTTGTTAGTTTCCTCACATTATTCTGGTGAAATTAATTTTTATTAACTGATATCTTATCTGTTAGCTAAATTATTCTCATGAAGGTTCAACTCAAGCATTTTTTTCAGATTTATATTTATTTGTAATGTATCAATTATTTCCATTTAAATATTTTGAATATATCAAATAATATTTACAAATAAATATGGTGAGAATTCATTAGATTTTATTCCCTTGTGAACCTAGAATTGATATAAATAAATATTAAATATATCAATATAACAAACACAGTTTTCCTAAAATATTTTGAATAACTTTCTAAGAGAGAATTAGATGGTAAATATGATATTTTAGTTTGTTCCAAACAATAGGTTTTTCCAGAGAAATTATTTAATCATTGTTAGCATCAAACATTTTGGTTAGTGTTTTTTGGATGACCCACACGCGTCATTGGTTTTTTACGGGCGGTGGTCAAATTAGAATTAATGTTTCACAAATATTACTAACTAAAAAATTGTAGTATTGTGGAAACGTGGGGTAAAACCCAATAGGTGTAAGATGTTTTTAAGGGGTTTAACTATTTTGAGACCTATAGAGGAGTCCTTTAAACTATCTTGGTGTTTGATAGTTTTACATAATCTCTAGTGGGGACTGACATCAAAAATTTAATGAGGGGTCAGAATCAATTTCATGTATTTGAGTAAAGGATGATATTTTTTCAAAATTTTCTATGATTCTAAGTCTTAGCATGAGAAAAAAATAGTGGTCACTAGTTGAATTTGGCAAAGCCACCTAGTTCTATATAGGAAGTGACAATTTTGTGATCGGGAGATGTTAATAGCTGAGGTGCATTAAGTTCAGGTTCTTTAGAAGAATGTACCTTGGGCTGGTGTTTATAGCCTAATGTACATTAATTTGGAAAAGGTCATTCATTTGAACATCCCAATGTCTGGGATGCTCATACGAATGGTGTAGACTTTTTTGTTTTATCCTAATTACTAATCCTATATGGTTCCTGATATTATAATATAAGATTAATTAATAATGCTGATATATATACTCTTAATACCTACCCCTATGATGTTTAGCTAACCATAGGGGATGGAGATGCAATTTAATAAACAATGGAAATCATTTTTAACTTACTGTTTAACTTTAATTGCACTGAAATCATTCAATGGGTTCGGGATTTGTAAAGGGTATGAACATGCACATGGTAAATCACAACATTTTAAATAAACTTCAATTTTGAATTAAAAACATGAAATGAATCTATCATGTGGTCTTTCAAATTAAATATGAGGGATGGTGATTTAAAATTGATGAAGAAAAAAATATCCTTGACACTCGGAATTATTAAAAAAGTAAAACAAAAATAAATTTCCAATTTACAAGGATAAGGGGTGATGAAATTCGAAGGGTAATAAAATACGGAATAAGGCCGTGGAATTTTTTTCTCAAATTCTCTGATGCATAGCTATATTTATATGCCAATTTTTTCACACTGTGTACTGGTGGTACATGCCGTGTACCATTGAACTATGTAGATATCTGTGGAGTTTTGTTTTCCCACATTCCTCACACATATCTAGTGGATTTATGAGGTTTGACTGACTACACATCGTGTACCGAGTGTTCATGATGTGTAGTGATCTCCATCAATTCCTCTACATAGATTTCTTGCTCCACTGTTTGGACAAGAATCCCAACATATACAGTGATATCACAACATGTACTGGCTATTTCCTCTACATGATTTATGGATTGGTAATGACTTGGCTCGTGATTTGGGTATGTTGCGAACAACTAGTACACGACTTGTACTGGCGATTCACAATGTGTACTGGACAAATTTATATTTCCCTACACATATTCCATTGAATATTTCGAAGCCATATTTCAAAAAATGGAGAATATACCACGTGAATTATCAATAAAATCAATAAAAATATAGAAATAAAGTACCTCAAGAAGTGTATTCAAATTGTGTTTATCAGCTATCATGGGAACAGACAAAAATATATGTAAATTAATTTATTTATTTTATTATTTTAATTGTAGTAACCAAACCAAAAACTCTATAAATATGTGGTTATTTCAAATCCCTAGTGTTACCCATATTACCCTAGTGATTAGAAAAATATGTTGGAGGATATATTGGTGAATATAATCAGATCTAGGATCATGAAAGATGATATGATTCGAGGATCTAGATAATAATGATGAAACATATTAATTTTTTGTTAGTGATAAATCAAAATATATGGTATGGAATTCTATCCATGGTTTATTTTACCACATTTATTTTCTTAGGATTAAAATAAATAAATTATTCAAACAGTTTCATTCGTTGGTCAATCATGTTTATCAGTTCGGGTATATATCTACCTAGTATTTTTTAATTGATTTGTTAATTAATATTATTTTTTATTTATAATTATAATATAAAAATATTTATGGAAACCAAGACAATAACAAGGATTATTCAACAATTTTGATTTTTGAATATATCCCCCATTTAATTTCATTTTCAACACTAAAAATGTATTTGTATAGTGGTTAAATTAATACCTAGCATACCATCATTTCACAACCATTGTTTAGAGAAATAGTATAATATTGTGGTTGTCGTTCATGATTGAGGGTGTGATGGATTTATAATGATATATATTGAAGATTTTTTAATATAGGGATTATAATGTAATTTTATTGATTCATAGTTTGATTTATGACATTGGTGTTGTGCTACGGTGTTTATTCCTGATCAGATTTGATAGCCATATTTTGCTGAGCTGTGAAAAAATGACTTATGAACCTCATATTTTTCAATATTCAAATTTATTGAGAGATATTGATGATGGAGGTGAAGAAATAGATGGTCTGTATAACTGTGGGAATCTTGAAAATCTTGTATTATAAAACATCTACCTCAATAAAAAACACTGTATGGGGTCTTTAGATATGACACTAGGGATTACATGTAAAATTAAATTTTACATTCCATGTTTTACACAAAAAATGTCATATGACCTTGTGCCGGATTCTTGGTGTGTATCTTATAGTATACACAATCTTGGAAATGACTAGGAACACTGGAATGGGTGGAGTATACATGCACAACCTAGTACTCATTCATGGATATGTACATAGGCACATCGAATATATAAGGTTACGATTAGATGTACATGGGAATGTCTAGATGTACAAAAGCACAAGAAAGAGTCACATTATATATTAAACTAGACTATATATGATTTTATCAGTAATCTAAACATCATGTATACGGTGTTTTACATTCCATGTGAGATTGTGGGATAGAGAAGTACCCGGGGAAGATGATACACACCATGTAACCCCAAAACATTTCGTTAACTTTTTACTGGGTAGTTAGAGTCCATATGTCTCTTTACTATATTCCATGTTCTATTAATTGATATCCCTTGGTATATCTCTAGAATGGTATAGTTTTGCATCACATCCATGACAAAGTATTGTGATCCCCTCTATATGTTCTATTTTGGATAGAGTTCATGGTATCCATCCATGATGCCTCTACTAGGATCCTTTGCAATATCCTTCCTCAGTGGGGTTCATGGTACCAGTGTGAATAATAGGCATCAGTATTGGATCCCCTGTCTTATATATTAATCTAGTAGGGTTAGTGGAATCCCCCATCTTTATATGGTGTGACTCACAGTTATTGTATCATGATATTTGGAATTGATGCGTATATCATGGAGATTACGAACAAGAAAAAAATATCGAATGAGTGTTATATATGATATAATTGGTCATGGGGTGAGCCGTCTTAGACAATCCATATATTTAACCCTCAAGAGGAGTCTTATGGATGATAGTACCGGTTTATACCACTTTGGACTTGTTTTCTGTTATGAGTAAATCAAGATTTTCTATTATCATTGTCTCTAAAATCTTGATTAACATACCTAGTTATTGATGATCTGACAGCTCTGGATAGATTATGTTTCATGATTTCAAGGTGACATATTGGGTATTTTTATTATCACCCTTAGATGGGATCTTATCACACATGTCTAATATTATACAGATGAAAGGCCATCTAACAAAGTTCTAGGAGGATTGGGAGATGGTCGAGCATTGTATAGGGATAAAAAAATTGACGTTATTACTCATATTTCATTTGATATTATTACCTTCCCTTAGATAATTATAGACTCTTTTCCACTTTTTGGTGGGATTTTATTGGGATCATTATCACTTTCTTTAATATTTTTTTACTATGATTTTGTCTTATAGAAGTATTCATAAATTTATGTCAATTGCAATTTACTTTCAATGTTTTATTGGCATGGATGTGTTTATGTGTGTGTGCACATACAAGTATATAGGATAATGCCTCCCATATGTGGTATATTCATACTCGTCACTAGATTATACCCACTTTCCTATTGGAGGAGGTCTTAGGGTTTCCACACTCGGCTTATTGATATCATGGAAGGCCTTCATGGGTCGGGTCATGATAGAGTGGTATTAGATCATGGTTGTACCTTAAGACCAGAGTTTGTAATTGTTTTAGGTTCTGATATTGGTTTTGGATTTTTTACTATAGTGTTAATGAAACTTAAATTATTCCCTTCGACATGTTACTATAGTGCTAGTATGAAATCTAATATATCCATTCACCTTAACTCTGACAACCTACTTTTTCAATTATTACATGTATTCACTAGTTACAATGATGAAAATTTGGTATATGCATCATATAAGAATGGGTATTAGTTTCCATGTCCATATTTAATCATCTACCCAGATATACTCATTGACTATGGTACTTCTAGATTTTATTTTAGGATTCCAATACATAATTAGCTATATGAAATTCTACCGCATGATTAGAGAAATGATTTGTCAAGTGAAAAGGCTTCGGTTCCAGGGAGTGTACATTATTTAGTAACTCTCTGTGGGTTTCCATGTATTCCATCACTAATTAAGAATCATATTATACTAGGTTCACCTATCTAGGATATGAAAAATAAGAGTTTAATGCATGAGTTTCATAGGTAGTGGCCTCTTTGGTTTTCTTATAAGATAGACCCCAATGTAGCTAAGCACTGTCTTGAGGTGATGACCCAATTTGATCAATTTTTTAGGATATCTATAGATTATATGGCGGTCCTTATGGAATGTCTTCTTCATGGAATCATTAGGTGATGGTGGGTTTGGGTGACTCATTCACATGTTGATAAATCTCTCTCAAAGTAATATTCCAAGCTTCTCTTGGGGGGGGGGGGTTCAATCAAGTAAAATTGTGATAGGTGTGTATTCAAGATATTTTTTAGTTGTAGTAGTGTATAATAACTATGGAATATTGTTTTTTTGAGTTTGAAATACCTCTCGTGGTACTCTTTGGAAATGTTTTATGATCTGTTTTTTCAAAGCATAGAACATCATGTGGGGATTACATAGAAATTTCTTGGATGATGTGATTTATATTTTCATTCAATCCTATGTTTTTGGGTTTCAGTGGTCTTTAGTAGTGGATAGATTCATGGAAATGTAAACATCGATAGATAATTATAGGGGGGTGTGAATATAGTAGATAATACACCAGTAGCTTGTTTTATATGGAAATAATTGGGATATTGGAATCAATGTCAAATAAAGAGATGATCCCAGGAAGATTATCAGTGGTTCTGAGAAGTCAGTCTGTCTCAAGTCATCCTAGAGGGAAACAGTTATCCTCTATCAGTGGTTCTGGGAAACTTTCCCTAAATTTTCCAACCCACCGCATAGCTAATTGGTAGAATGTCAAATGAACATATAGTTACATAGAGTTATAAGAGAAAGGAGGTCCGTATGTTCGATATTGTGGAAGATGATAAAGGAGAGAAGCATTTGGTTGAATATGGTATGAATTTATTCCACCAACAACCATGAGGTGATTCATTATAGTCTTAGGGATGTGATAGTAAAGGATGTGGAGTGCTCCAAGTTTTGGAGTCCTATTACCCTGAGGATCTAAAGATTATTAGAGGTAAGATATCTAGATCATCTAATTTATCTATAGTAACAATATACATGGGTTTAAGATTTTCTTTCCTTGCCACTTCACTGGTATGATGCATAGAGACTCTGTTCGATCCCTTAGATCATCCCTTGTTCTTGGATTCATTGATAAAAAGTGATTCAATGATTAAACCAAATTGTCTATAGTGTGACCAGACTCTTAGAGGATAAAGATTCAAATAGGATCTCTTTGTAGTAGTGATAATACTATAATACATAGTATTAGGTATAGATAGGATATCTATAGTTCATTACTATATTAACTATTTTGGGTGGATGATATAGTGTACCCATTGTGGAATATTGAGGTTATTTTTCCAATGCATCATGTTGTCTTCTAGACTCACTATGCCTTTATAGATTCTACATATGGTCATCATGGTGGATTCCTGCTTGGACCTATAACTATAGTTAATCCAGGTTCATGATGTATTCTAGATGTTTCAGTTGAGGATGTATGTTCATGAACAATTTCATGTTCTCAACAAGGTAAATGTGACTTTTGAGGATGTATCTACCTTTTCAGATTACGCAGTGGATGTAATGGATTTGTACGAGAAGATCTTTTATGGGTGATTGATTCCCATGGTTCAAATCTAGTGTAAATACAAAACTTTTCATGAGTAAACATATAAATGGAAGACCATGATGTCAGTATAGTACCCACATCATTTTTTGTATCATTCGATTATTTTTGGGATGAAATTCCCAAAGATGGGTAGAATTCATCATCTATTTTATTGATTTCAATCTCTAGAATGTTTCTAATACAATATTCAGATTTAGGCGCTGAGATGGTTTGAAATTACTTGGCTCAGTGAGTGAATACATATTTTAACAAAATATTAAATATATTAGTATCAAACATACACGTTGTTTTTGAAATACTGTAATAAATCATGAATTGTGACTCATATGGGATATTTAGGACCATAGAATAAGGGTATCACCCTTTGTGTGACATAATATTTGTTAGCATTGAGCATATTGGTAAAGTGTTATCATGGGTCTAAGTAAAAAAATTAATATAATTATTTATTTATTTTCTTATATTAACCCTTCAATACTATATCACACCTCAAAAAAAATTTAAGTGAAAAAAATCTATGGGTAGGTAAATACCTCTATAGATTGAAGTGATCTATTGGAATAAATCTTGGAGAACAAAAACAGATCAAGAATCTCTAACAAAAATGGAATTTTAGGATCTCTTAAATGACAATTATATATATTCATTGTTGAACACTGGTCAATCCAAACCCAATGTTTGGAGTTCATTAAATTGTTCATTTTTCCTCTTTCATTATCCGATGCTGAGTACAAATTAATTTTTCTAATAGATTGATTCGTGTTTTTAGGTGATATTTCATTTTTAACTAGGATTTTGGAATTTATTTTTTTATTTTATTTATTATTCATGATTCATAATAACAGAAATAGAATGAGTCCCAACCATTCATTGATAAATTTCATTCCTCATTTCTTATTTCTTCATCTCTCTTGTGTTTCTTCTGAAATTAATCACCGTCAATTTGATTGGATTTTGATTCAGGGAAACCCAAATATTTTATAGTTGTGACACTAATATTCAGTGTAATGGATTGATACCATGTGAATAGTTCATTATTGAGGTGAAGTGACAGTGGTTGATAATTGAAGTTATATTTGGGTCAAACTAGTGTTTTATCAATTCTAGTTTTGACAAACGATGATACGACAATACTACAGTGATGATTTGCAATAAGATTTGATGCATGCATTCTAGTGAGTGACCATGATAAGTAAAAAAGATTAAATATTTTTTAATATATATGTATCTTGGGTGTGATTAATGGTGGAAATGGTGAATTTGAGGATGTGTAGAAAAAGAAAATTATTCTTGAATATCACACCTTACATGTTGTGTACATGACTAAAACACATTTGGTGTGGTCCTTGGCATCATCACAAGGTTTTATGCTTGAAATTAAATATCACAGTCTATGTGATCCCTACCACGCATTATTTTATTTAGTTTTAATAGATCAACATGTATCCTTAAGGATAAATGTGAACAAAAAATTGAATGAACACTAGCACAAGTAGAGTACAAGGGACCGATCTGGTAGCATAATGAGACAAAGTACATGGGCACATCTTCCATACAAGGGAATGGCCTAATGATCCTGAGAGTGGCCATAATTTCTAGTGTTTGAATGAACTCTAATGTTTGTGTATCTTAACCATACATGCTACCCTAATGGAGGTTTAGATATCAAGTGAGATAGAGAGTCACAGAAAAACCTAGGGTATAGAAGACCTATCGTGTACCCTAGTACATACCATGTACTTACTCTAGAGAAGTTGGAGTCCATCCCATTATTATGTGTAGATCAAGTACAGTTGATTGTGATATATTTTTCTAGCCCTAGGAGCGTAAAATTTGGATGTACATTAGAAGGATAGGATTGTAATCCCCATTAAGGGTGTTGTTTTGGATAAATTTTATTGTATATCTTAGTGTGGATTAGGGTGGGATCCTTTATCATTTCATTAAGAGGTGGGGTTTTTGGAATTAGTGTAGAAATCATGCATTTTTATTCAATCCTTTATAAAAACTTCTCTCAATTAGGGTTGATGGTGTCCCCCAATGATCCATTTTGTCATACCCTATCTATGTAGTGTGATCATCAATGATCCAATATGTACCGCTTGGTGAGACAAGATGATAAAAACATCTCAAATGATTATTATTAGATCAACATTGCTCATTGAGTGTTCTATACTAGATGAGTGTTAAATTACATCTAAAATTAGAATTATGGTCTTGGGTGTCTTGGTTAAGATCCCTTTAGACCAGTTGCCTACTATGAGTATATAAGTGATTGTTTTTATTATAATTCCATCTTAGACCTGGATTGGAATACTTGTGTACTGATAAGCTAAATACTATTGATTTTTTTATTTTGATATTTTTGGGGGGTCTTCCGAGTTATTTTAGTAATCACCCATGTATGGGTCCCACCTGAACTATCATGTATTATGAATATGATTGCCCATTTTATGGTGACCCTGGAGGAATTAGAATGAGAATAAAATAATATTGGGTTATATAGTCCAAGGTCCTTGTCATTGGTTCAATTTACAATATCCCCCTCATTTTGAGTAGGTTTGACTCTTTTTCAGTTTTTGTGGGATTATATTTGGTTATTTAATCATTTTAGTACTTTTTTCCTACACTTTTTGTGATTTGTTAATGTATGGATATATAGGTATCAATTTTACATTACATTGATCATTGTGTGGGTTTTAAGGTGTTTGTCAGCGTTTATTTTTGCGTGAATACAAATACACAGGGAAATTCTTCCAATATGTGGGATATGCCTACTTGAAGATAGACATCATCCACTGGCCTATTGGAGATGGGATTGTGGTTGTAAAACATGGTTTACTACCATCCAGGAAAACCTCAGTCGGTAGATTTAAAAAATTACTGATGTGTTCATCCTATAACTTAATCATTTTTGGATAAAATAGACCATTTTTAGGTGGGAAAATTTTGGATTTTTTTCACATCAAATATTAACGTTTTTTTATTATTCGTTGATGTTATTTTATTTTTAGTTATAGTGTCATTACTCAATATGATGAGTATTCATTCATTTATGAATTATATATGATTTTATATAAAATTAATTTTATATGGATGTTTGAGATTCAGTATGAGATCGACATTCATTGGATATATGTGGATGATGTGAGTGTCAATAAGTAAATGTGATGTGTAATATGGTAGGTCATCATTACTTTTTTAGTATTTTTATCACTTGTGAGTGTAATTCATTACCTGTGGCTTGTTCATATTTATGATGGAAATTATTATTTTTGTAACATTATTAGATTACAATATATTTATCCATAAAATGGGATGACTTCATGTGATACAAATAGCATGCAATTGATGACATAAATTTAGTAAATGTATCATTTGGTGGAACTCTTTTCAAATTAGTGTCAGTGCAATAACATCACAATTTTATAGCAGGATGACCAGTTTTATGGGATAGGTTTATAAATAAAATTTACTTGAACTTATAATTTATTATATTAAAGTATTATCATTTATAAATGTATCTGTAATAATATTTATGTTTTTAAATGATATTCATTGATGCCAAAATTCCATCAGCGTTTTCTCAAGAGGGGTTTCCATGTTTTTGGTATGCATATTGAGAGTGTAAATTTAGAATGTGGAATCATTAGAAAAGAGTTAAAAAGAGTTATTCAACAGGTATTTTAATTGATAAAAGGAGATAAATTTTTAGATTTAGTTATGTTGAATTGATCATATATATTTTTTCCCATTTTATCTAATGTAGGGATGTGTTTTTCTTCTTGATTAATGGTTATCAAGTGTATTTTATTTTGTATATAATGATATACATCAAGAATGTGAATTAACCCCATTGGTAATGGGTTAGTTTGATAAATATAAGATTCTCATAAGGTTTCTTATTAATATTTATTAATATAAACCTTGAGAAATCCCTTGTAAATTGAGAATGATTCATTGAATATTAGGTTTATGACAACTATAAACTGAATTTTGGTACCATGGAGGGAATTTTTATTTAACAAAATAATGTTTATTGTGGAGATATAATGTCACAAACCAACAAAGGATGCTCAGGCCCGGGCACTCAAGCATGTCAACAACAAGGTAAAAATAGAGTTCATTTACACTATGTTTTGAAATATGTACAAGGACATCATGGGTACTTATTTTACAATTTTTTCAACTAAAAATTGAATTAAAAAAATAATTCCTAACAATTAAACTAAAAGGTCTCACAATACAGTGTCTTTTCATTCCCTCAAATAATCAACCATCAATAAAAATTTCAGTAATACGGAATACTCTAAATTATAGCCATAATGGAGCAAAATAAAAAAATAACTTGATAATCATACCCAAAATATTAATACGAAAAATAATATAAAATGACTAGGGATGGGATGTAACATATATTAGGTGATATAATTTTATATTCATTCTATAATTCAACTAATAATAAACAAAAATAAGGAAATATATCTATTACCCATCTCCATGTAATATGAGTTATTATCCCACTAAGTCACCCCACCTACCTAAATTGAAATACTATGATAAACCATTACCTCTAAGTGGAAATATTTCCTTACTTGTATTAGTGGAAGAATATTTATTTACATAAATTGGATATATGTATAGTTTTATCATTACAAGACCTATTGGATCACAACATGTCTTCCAAGAAAAATAGTTTTTTACAAAAAAACATGATTGTTGGAAAATAATCTCATAATGGTAACTTATAAACATTTTCAAAAAAATTATTCAGCATTTCTTTCTTCTATAATTTAAATAAGAATATAATGAAAGTAATAATTTTAAACATTTCTAAATAAAAAACATATACTTATCCCTATGTTAATTCAGGTAAAGGACTCTAAAGTTTGTCACCAATCCATATCCAAATCTATAAACCACATCCAAATTACAGAAATTATCTAGATTCCATTCTAATATGTTTATATTACATTATAAGAGAGGGTGATAGAATCAACTAATATAAATGAAAATATAAATAATATGGCTTGTCCTATAGTCCATTCACAACCACAAAGTGTTTCCTAAAGAATAATCATATTAAAATGCATATTTCTAAGAGGGGATTCATAAAAAAATATTATATGAATAACTAATCACATATAAAACATTTTTTAAACCTAGTAAAATCCTAATTAAATGAATATAAGGATGAAATTTATTTTTTATGAAAAATATTCGTCAAAGAAAACTTTTTATACAATTAAATTCTAATAAAACATTTTTTTCATAAATCAAAAACACAATATTCAACCAAAAAGTGTGGTTTACAGGACCACCTACCTTAATCCTTTGTAAAAAAAGTATACTAGAATCCTATAAATGGATAAAATACACATTAAAATATTTTAAGAGAATTAAGCATCAAATTACCACCAATAAAAATTGAGAAACAAAAACCATTTTCATTCATATCGATAAGGAAATAGATAAAATGGGAATAATTAATTATTAATGTAATTGAGAAAGGGATGATCCACTTACAATTTATCCCTTGAAAGCAATTCATCAAAATTTACCCCTAAGAAGGTGGAAGAATTGTTTATTAAGTAATAGGGCCATTGCTTTGTTATTTGTCCTGATCATTCTCCCAAGGAATATTATATGACTAAGTGGTATCAGAAGAGGCTGGTTTTACCTTAAGGACCTATAGTCAAAGAGTTTGTATTTCATAAATAGAGTTATGTTTTTAGAGTTCGGCTATTTGGTTTTTGAATCTAGTGTTGGTGCGACATCCGATTGGTCCGTACACCAGGACCTTGAATTCTACTTTTTGACTCGGTGCATGGAAACACTAGTTGCATGGAAAAAATATTGTACATGAATCGTATAATAATGGGATGAGTTTTTTATTTCCTTCTAAAGTCAACTCTCTAGGTATACTCTATTGATCATGGTACATCTTTTTTTTCTTCAAGATGCTTCCACATAGATGGCCATCCCGGATTCCACTACATGATCAAGGGGATGATCTATTGGTTGACTTTATGGGTACATGGGTTCATACTAGACACATCACCAAAATTTGGTGTACTATCTATACCACCGTCTATGGAGTATCACATGGTACTTGTAGTACCAAAGATGAGAAGCGTGGGTTGAGTACATTTCATGATTTTCAGCAAGAGAGAAGCCTTAGTTTCCGGGGAGAGCCTGACTCCCATGAGACTAAGGAATGGCAATAGGTGGTGATCAAGTATTCCATCAAGTCAGGGAACTGTTAGATCAAATTGTAGTCCTAGCATCGAGACTTTTACGTGGCTCAGTAGGGCAATGACGGGGCTTAGATTACCTGATCGTATGATAAAGTGAATTTTTTATGGATAGAGCTTTAGAACCTCTCTTAGTGAGGTGGGTATTTCCATAAAAGCTTAGAGATATGAGTTTCAAATAGTATTTAATACTTTGGAATGACAACATGTTGATAGATGAGTATTCATGAAGGCATACTGACCTTTCTAGTAACTCAATGAATACGATAAACTACGTGCTTCAGGGCTCGGACCTCTGAGCGAGATGTGTATAGGGATATCCGAGCTAGAACTATTCGTCTATGCATTCCTACTTATGCTAGGGTGATAAGGAGAACACTTTATTGTTTAAATTCTTATTGATCAGCATATCTAATTAGTGAATTCTAGTTGTGGGAATGTTGGAAGCTGACGTCGGTCTCATAGACATGGATGTGTGAGGCGTTTCGAGATGTGATCCCAAGGAAAGAGATATAAAGCTCATGGATCATAGGGTGAGTCCAGTCAGCCTACAAAGAGGTAATTATTTCCAATATATGGTAGGGTACATCTAGTTAGATATTTTCCATCCCATCTTCTTAATAGTGAAATGATAGATGGGCCACTAGGGAAGAGAAAGTGGAATGAATAGATTAATCTACAGAGTGAAAGACATGGTAGAGGATCTAGGAAAGTAGTATGAGGTGGTATAAATTTCAAAAATATACAACCACCACCCAAATATTGTCCAAACTAGGCTCAAAGATCTAGGGGACAAAGAAAGGGGGTAGGTGCATGAAGCCATCCTTACCCATGTAGTAGTGGATGTTTTGAGTTTTCAGTTCCCTATAGTGGTGGATGATTATGAGAACATCATTCCAGAGGATATTCTAGGACTACCTCCTAACATAATGGTAGACATATGTATTGATATCTACCTCAGGATGTAACATATATGTACACTAGTATATCATAAGGCTCATATAGAGATCTGGGATTCGAGGGCACAGTTGGAGGACTTGTAGAGGAATGGTTTTGGAAGGCATATTGTTTCATCATGGGGATCCCCAGTGTTGTTTGACAAGAAGGAATTAAAAAGTTTGAGGTTATGTGTGCACTTTTGTAGCCTGAACCATGTGATAGGGAAGAAAAAATATCCTTTACCAATTATTTATGACCTCTTCGATCAGCTGAAGTGAGCTAGATGGCTCTCAATGATAGACCTCAGATCTAGCTATAACTAGCTCCTAGAACAAGACAAGTACATCTCACAGATGGAATTTAATACTCACTATGGTTACTATGAGTACTTATTAATGCTATTTGGCATGTTGAATTACCGAGAAGTGTTCATGGGACTCAGGAAGATGATATTATAGATGAACATTGAAATAATTATATTGGTCAACATTAATGACATATTATTGTATTTAGCGCCTAAGGATAAGCATTTAATTCACCTGAGGATGGTTCTGGACACCGTCTGAGAGCACCAGATTTACGGAAATATCTCAAAGTTTGAGTTCTTGATATAAAAGGATCATTTACTGGGACATGTCATCTCAGGAGATAGAGTTTCAGAGGATCTAGTGAATATTGATGTGGTGATTTCTTGGGAACCACCCAAAATAATTTCCTGGGTGTTAAATTTTCTTTAGTTGGTTGTGTAATATCGTATGATTGTACCCGAAATAACTAATGTAGCAACAACCATGAGGGTGTAGATGTGGAATGAAATATTCTTATTGTAGAACGAAATAAGCTAGCGGATCTTTCCGTAGTTGAGGAAGAGCAGGACGAGTTATTTTATCTTGAGGCTCCCATAGGGTGGAACCAACTAAGTGGTGTTATGTGACACAATGGGAACCAGACTTGGTTGTGTCCTGATGTAGGGGAAATCAGTGATCACTTAGGGATCATGAAAATTGAGACCGCTTAAGTAGAACATTCTGACTCATGACCATGAGTTAGCAGTAGTATTCTTCACACGTAAGATGTGGAGACACTACCTTATGGTAAAACAATTCATCATCTACTCTAATAACAATAATCTCAAGTATATCTTTCATCATAAGTATTTTAATCTGAGAAAATGAAGCTAGTTAGAATTCCACTATGACTATGATTCGAGAGAGTCTATACTCTTGTGAAGGGGAAGAAAGTTCCAGATGCTCTCAATAAGATTTTGAGTTCATAGCTACTGAATGAGGCCTCAGAACAGTTGGCCTCGCATCAGATATCCTTCATGGATAGAGAGGATACAACATTTCTTTAGTTTAGGGTTGTTGACCCTTCACTCTTAAAGTGAGTCAGGGAGGCATAACTCGGAGATTCCAGCTGTGAAAATACACATGACTAGATGTCCACATGGCATACCCCTAATGAATATTTGAAAGGGGGGATCACGTCATTGTTTTAAGGGGACGAATAGTTGTACCAGTGGAATTACAGTTTGAAGTGTTGAGGGAGTTCAATTCACCCCCTTTGGGGGTACGTCAAGTTGTGGATAAGATGTACCAGGACCTCTAACATTAGTACTGTTGTCTAGGTATGAAGAATTCAATGGTAGATTTTGTCTTGAGATGACTCACTTTTCATCAAGTGAAGTCTAACAATAGGATTTATGAAGGATTGAAACAACCCTTCAAGGTACTAGAGTGGAAGTGGAATGTTATATCGATGGACGTCATGATGGGTTTACCACATACATCAAAGATACATGATACTTTCTGGGTGATCGTTGACCAACAATCCAAGTCAACCCACTTCCTAACTACCTAAGAGTAGAGTTTAGTAGTGGGATCAGGATGCCTTTTTGTGTTGGAGATTTTACAATGTGGTGACTTTGTAGAGTTTTTACTTCAGATCATGGATTGACAAGATATGACCCTCTGTGGGTGATCGATTCCTGTAGTGTATGTTTGAATGTAGCACATAAATCGTTAAGAGAGCATGTGGAATCAGGAGGTCTATATCCAGGCATAGTACCCCCATTTGTTTGATTATCCATTGTTTTGGATTATGAGGATGTAAATCCATAATGGTGGGGGTATTGTAATGTTCCATAATTAAATGTAAAAAAATTAAATTTTGTGGGATTATTTCGAGACCACTCACTAAGATAGAATGTGATTCCGAGGCCAAGAGTTCCCAAGAATATTGATCAAAAAATGTTAAATTTTATATATTGTGTGGGATTTATTTTCCATAAAAAATTGAATAACTCTCAAATGGGTGCCCAGATAAGAAATATGACAATGTAGTTATCGCGGTTTTACCCTAGGCGCCAATTCAGTTTAGTCATTCCAGGCTTCCAGGGAGAAAACCTGAAATCGAATAACCGTAAATAAAATAATGAATTAAAATTATTTTATTTTAAAAGTACTTATAACTCTCTAATGGAGGCTTAGATTAAAATTTTGATACCATTGTTGAGTTCATTACTATCATATTTCCTTAGGTATATCCAATCATTGGCTGACATTGTCCAACAATGGATAATATTTTCGTGCCATGAATAAAACAATTTAATAAATATTATTTTATTTTCATATCCTTATAACTCATAAATGGTAATTCAGATTAGAAATTTGAGAGTACAATTGAGTATGTGACGACATACATCTCTTTTATGGAGCCTAACGTCAGCCGGTGCGAGCATGCAGTGAATGATGGTTTTTAGGACGTAACAATAAATAAAATAATTAAAATTAAAATTATTTTATTTTTGAATCCTCATAACTCACAAATGGTAATCAGATTAAAAATCTGAGAGCATAGTTGAGATCATAATGATATTTTCTCCTCATGTGGGGCTTAACCTCATCCAGCGCAGGTCGAGGGAGAAATTTCTTTTTCGGATGTTTTAAGGAAAAATAAAATAATCATAGAAAGTTTATTTTATTCAAAATTATTTTTCTGCAATGCAGTGACGAGATAACTATTTAATTCCATAAATGAAATAGCTTAATGATGCAGCAATGCTAAGTGACAGAAATGTTGCTTCCTAAATGAAACAATGTAACAAAAGCTACTCAATGTAACAAAACTTTTTAGACATGTTTTCTTTTTTAATGGGATAATTGGAATTGGGGATGTGCTAGGCTCTTGAAAATAACTCTAAATCTCTAGAAGATCATTTTTGATCAATGACAAAGGTAAACTCTCAAAAAATAAATGCTGGAAAATTGGAAATTGAAGACAATGCCGTGGAGAGTGTATACGGGACCATAGATTGATGGACGATGACGAACAATCATCATCTTCCAAAAAAATTTCCAAGTAGGGTTTTAAATCTGTGTGATTATTGTTCCCATGTTCTTTCCATCTAAACAAAGAATTAGGATCAAATCACTAATAGTTGATCGATGGATAATTTTTTTTACATGATTGGGAATAAATATTGTGGGATGATGTGTGGGATAAAAAATCTTAGTGATTGAATTATGATTTGTGACCCTAAAGACAAAAATATATCCAGACCAAAATGATTAAAGGCATTAATAGTTCATTGGGTGTTCTTTGTGATCCATTCTCTCTCCCATATTGTTCTTTGTCGATGGACCCATAATTTTGAGTCAAGATTTTCTGGGAGGTGCAAAGCATGACAGGGCCCCTAGAGTGATGTCAAGGTAGTCTTGAGGCTATAGTGATAAAGGTGGAACGGTGGTGACAAGGACCCAAAGCGGTGCGGCTGCAGGCGGCATTGAGGGCTGCGGTCAGGGCAGACCATGACATGGGAAAGACGCGGCATAGTGTCATGTTGCAAGGTGGCGGAAAGCAGACAATAGTCTGCGAGTAGAGGAATCGTTCGTCCCGATGCCACCTGTGTGGCGTTAGAGGCTGTAGTGGAGGGGGACATGGGTACGTCGAGCTGCAATGGTGGAGTAAGGACGTAGTGACCACTATGATCGGAGTGGACCAGACTGGCCCACCCAGAGGGCCAGGTTGGAGTAGCATGCCTGACATAGCATTGTCTGGGCTGGTGTAGTGAACTTGGCCACAAGGCGTCCTAGGATAGTGGAGAACTAGCCCAACATTGTGGGCTGGTGTGGATAAGAAATCGGTCCTTTGTGTAGCCCTGTCTGAAATAAACTGGTCCAACTCAATGGGACCTAGACATTGAATGTAGACTGGGTCACTGAGGGACCCAATGGGCTGGACCCACGGCCTAATTGAGCCTGGCCTAGCAAGGCACAATGGCCACGACCAACAAGCCAGGCTGGATCAGGTTGTCCTAGATCCAACTAGGTCAGGTCGGGTCAGCCAAAACAGGATAGCTAATGTGTGACCCCTGAGCCGGGTTGGTCGGGTTGGTCTGACCATGTCAGACAGGGCCTTGACACAACAAGCTCATGTGTATTAAAACACAAATATAGTACAGATCGAGCATCCAATTGTAGTGTCGTCGGTAGTGTTGGGACCCTTCTGATGAGAGGATCAAATGGGTATAGTCTACGTGAGTTTTAGTGGAAGTAGTAGTATGAATTATGGATTTAGAAGTATATTCTCCTGGAATAAATCATGCAGTAGAACAAGAATCCTATGCCTCGTTGTGACACAAAGGATATTATTATGGAACCTCAGTGGTCGAGTAGAGGAGCGGGCCTTGGTGGTCCAGTAGCCGAGAAGACCTCAGTGGTCTTGTTACTGAGCAAACCTCAATGGTCCAGGGGATGAACGAACCATAGTGGTCTTCGAGATGAGTGGAAATCCATGGTATTGCAGCCGAACAGACCTATGTGGTCCAGCATCTAAGTGATCCTTTGTTTTAAAGCTATAAAGCGGACCTTAGTTGTCCATCTTCCGAGCAGATCATAATAGTCCAGTAGCCAAACGGCCCTCAGTGGTCCCACAACCGAGTATACCTTAGATGTCCAGTAGCGTAACATAACTTATTTTATCATCATGGATGAGTCCCTCAACAGTACAATTTGATTAATCTTTATGACTGATAATCTTACTTACTATACTATGAGTAATATCTGGTGTGACCTATCTTTTTTTTTCTTTCATTTTTGTTTGCCCTTTTTTGGTGTCCTTACTAAGTAAGACAGGATATACAGGCTTACTTCTTTGGCAACATGCCTCTACCCTTCACCCACCCTTCAGGTAGGGTCTCGAGCAGATGGACCAAGGTATTTTTACCTTCTGTTTTTGTTTCTATCTTGTATTCCATCCCCTTTTACATTCATTATTTATTTTACTATTAGAATTTGTATTAGGGAAATTTGTGTTTTACTTTGTGTTTACTTTCTATTGTTTGATCTTCTTTCATGTGTAATTTTTTAATGTAAAATGCACTCCATTTTAGGGATATTCCTTATCAGTGTTTTTCACCAACCCCTGGCCTACGAAAGGTAGCCTTTGGGAGTCACAACATGGGCCCTTGTGGACGGTTTGTGACAAAATTAGTTGAAAATAGAGAATTATGAGGTCTCTATCAAGCATGATATACTTTTTTTATTTAATATTTTTACTGTCTAGGTAGCCTTCATGGTTGGGCCACAAGGTATAGCGAATATTTCACCAACTTTGGAGAGAACTATGGACTAACATAGAAGTTCCTCATGGTGTAGCTGAATGATTTAGAAGGCCACTATCTAGCTATGAATACTCCACTATAATAAACTATAAGTCTCGACATTGTTGAGTCAGGTGGAATTCATTAAAAATGAACAAACCATGTGATTACCATTATCTCCATAAATTTATATATTTAGAATAAAAATACATTGAAATGATAATATATAGATAAAAATAAATAAAAAATAAATGTGTACATAAAAATTACATCATCTGTGTGAAAATTCTTTCCAGTGTAATAATTTTTATGCTCAGAATGTTAATCCAATGAATAATCAGAGAATTTAAGGGTCCCTTTTTTACATTAGAAAATATTATTGTTACCATGTATCAATAAAATCAATATTATTATTCTTGAACTAGTGGAATACTAATAAAAAACACTTTATTATTAGAGTTAACAGACAATATTGTTCTCATATTCATAAAGACATCAAACTCCAACTAGTTATATTCCTAGTTTAACATGTGGTTTTGATAATGAGGATATATCTTCAGTAGTGACACATGGAATTGTTACAAATAGTTCTCAATTAGAGCGAAAAATCTAAAAGAATTATGACTAATCAATTCTTTTAGTTATCTCAAAGGATCCAACATATATGGGGGAAGTATCCCTTACTTCCCTAGTCATTAGGGACCTATATAATTTTATATTATCACGAAATCATAGTTTCCCAATGATTATTCCAATGGATAATGATTATATCAATCTAATTTTGGTAATGTAATTTTGTTATTCCCATATACTTCTAGGTAATCAAGTTTATAAAGGTAATCTCCCTAAAAAGGATTGGTATTACACGGGATGTTGCACCCACCTTAGTATAATAAATAGTTGAATGACATGAAAAACTATGAAAACCATCAAATTAAGCCATTAATATAAAGTATTTATAACTATTATTATATTAAAATTCAACCATTTAAATATGGGTGTTTCACAAATAACAAAATTCAAAAATTAATTCCAATATTTTATCTTCAAAAAATCAAATATTCCTCTTTGTTATAGCATCCTATTGTGGATTTTATGTTGAAATTAGATTCAAATCAAATTCCATCTTCTCTTGGACACATATCCAAATTAGTTAAGAGAAACAAGTGTGTTTTTCAAAAATAATATAATAGTTCATGTTATGAAATCGTATAATATTATTCATTTATTCTATCCAAATATCATCAAACCTTGTATTATCCTTAATTTAAATTAAATAAGAATATTTAGTTAACCAATCATTCATTAAAAATATAGAATTTCATCCATAAGGGGTATGATGTAATTTAATGATGAAATCCGAACACATATATTCCATTTTTATAGGTATTTTTATGGGTTGAAATAGACTAGACACCCTCTATTGTTTAGTATTAACCTACATTGAGATTCACCATCAAAATTAAAAGTTAAATATATCTCATATCATGCCTAGAAACTAATACTAAAGATTCATATAACAATATTTCATTGTGGAATTGGACGTAATGGGCCTCTGATAGTGACGGTAGTCCATTATCACCACTTTTATGATAGATAAAAGAACCACATTTCACTTTTTAATGAAAATAATGCCCACATAGGATAGAGACCACTCATGGGTGGAATCACTACCATTTATAGTTCCTCTGATATGATGGAACTATTCATATTCTTGTATCTCTTAATAAATGTGTACAAGCATAAAAGACATCAATTGGAAATTGACCAGGAAAAATCTTTTGTTACCTCTGTTGCTTCAAAAAAACATTATAAAATAGATTAGGATATTTAATTCCATACATGATTATTTTAATTATTATGATCTAAACATCATTCTAATAGAATCAAAAAAAATATTTCCATTACATGATGTACAATAATAGTTAAATTAAAACATTTAATGTTAATCCACTCATTTCCATAGTTGATCATTAAATACTTCTGAGATATTTTGTTTCTTATGATCTAATTATAGGGTTATACTAAAATCCAACCAGTAAATAATGTGTATAACACATTAATGAATGTATAACTACATTTATTTCATGTACATGGGAGGGATAATTTCTCTCATATAGATGAAGATATCATGATCTAAAAGCTACCACCTAATCGCCCTATGAGAAAATAAAACCTAAACCAATAATTTATGTATCAAACAAACTATATAGAACTTTTTGACCTATATTATAATATATTTAGGTTATAATGTAAATAATTTCTTCATCTATACAATCAAGACTTGAAATTTAGGGCTTTATACAAAATTCATTCCTCCCCAAGTGAGGGTTGTCAATGGGGATGAATTCCTACAATAATCATTGATGATTCACTGATAGATGTCTTCAAATACTAATCATATTTATATCATAGAAGATATTTTTTTATCAACTTATAAAATATGATGACCTTAAAATTCATAGGATTATCTAAAATAATAATTTCTAACATCATATTTACTAAAATTATAATTTTTTAGATCTATAAACCTTATTTTTAACACATTTCATATAGATAATCCTTAATAATTTTCCCCAAAACACTCTTAAAATAATGATCTTTCTCCTCCTTAGTCATCAAATAGAATTAACTATCATCTAGAAACTAAAAAAATCAAAGATCCAATGAAATATACTGTTGGAAAAATCAATGAACACTACAAGAGAATTATTCAAGAAAAAAGGAATCACAAGATATTCATAATAGACATATCATCTTGAAAAATTGGTCTTAATAATATATGATTCCATCACCAAAAGTTGGTGATATTCCAATGATAGATAAATCTTATAGGGCCACCATTATCCCTTTATCAGATAAAAAATTCATCAATATGGGGAAAGGGACATTTATTCATGGAAGCTACCTAGTTTAATTTCATAAAATCAATACGTAATAGAATATTCATATATTCCTTCATGGAATAGAGTTTTGGGGAAACCCATGTAGACACATATGGATAAATAATTCCCTTTTACTCCAATTTGTCTATCTATAGTTCAAAATTCTTTAATTTAATTATTATCATATTATATGATGGTAGTGAATTTAGTTTCCACCCTAAAATTAAATCGATAGAGAACTCGAATTATCACGAGGGAACCTACCATTAGAAGTTATCTCAAAATACATCTAAAGAGTAACTAATATCATGTTTTATCACACTCTCAAAACTCTTGTCATTATATTCTAGGATTTGGGATGATACAAAATATATAAATCTTCCATGTTCATGAAAATAAGGTAAATACAATTGAAATTTTGGGACCTATTCCACGTTAAATTTATGAAAACTTCTATCATGGAAAGTGAAAGATACCATTATATGATAATAGTTGTTCTGATGTTTTAGATTCAACATATAATACCACATAATGCTTATATCAAAAACATCCATCTCAAGAATATGTAAATTTCAATACATCTCCACCTCAAATATAGAAATGATAAAATGTGGAGATTGAAGGTCATGTTATTCTCTATTTCAATGAGTATTCAATATCTATATAACATAATGACTGACATGAGGGGATAAACCAATAAATCAAAGAAACAAGAAGATATAATAGTTTTATATTCATCAGTATCAAATAAAGTGTAATTTAAAGTCTATGTAGTCAGGAAAATAACCCTTACAATCACTAGCTCCACCATAGACCCCATGAGATATGGATCTATATAATTTAACTATCAAATCTATATTTGAACCTAGTTCCTACCACTAGATTAGGGATCTGTCATTTGTGGTCTCTGTCTATATGAGGAAACACTTCACCAAAATTTCCATGATGATGTGTCTCTATTTATTTTTATTCATTATCTTGTGATTTAAATCACATTAATTTTCAAGAATATGATCTACTCCATTCAATAAAATTAATTATAAAAAACCAATAGTGGTTTTCCACATGACCAAAATCATGAAATTTTTTGGGGTCTTTGGGAAAAAAATTAATTATTGGACTTTCTTTTCCACATTAATGGAGAAACGAAGTCATGCTCTAAATATTAATATTCCTATTCTATATTGAGTGTTTTCATGAGACACAAGTACTACCTTTTCAATATTGATCTCACATAGTATTAATCTTATGAAAATTTCATGCTCTATATATTGGAATAACATAAGGGATAGGAATCCCAAATATCAATGCTGAATCAATTTACATTATCAAATCATTTTCTAAAACTTCTTCATAGGTTTTATGCTATTGTTAACAAAATTTGTTATTGTATGCCTAGTTGGGGATCCATATAAAATTATAAATCCTTTAATATATCTTAATAAATCATATTCTATGAATAATGATTAAGATCTAAAAAATAATTATCATATTTATTGATGGTAAAGATAGCCTACTAAAGTCATAAAAACCCCAATGATATTTTAGGGGATATAGTATCAATAAAAAATATTTTCTAAACCTTATTTTAAAATATTTCTATTCATGGTCATCATAAAGCATAACTTGAACAACTTATGTCCCAAAAAATTTGTGAAACCCTAAATCTTAAATAAGGTTAATATAATATTACATATTTAGTAGTCTTAAGAATTAAAAATAACCACCCTATATTCTCAGATAAATATTTTATTTCTTGAGGATCATTTCTAAATAAAAAAACTCTATGTCCACTAATTCAAAGAACTTGGATAAATACTTATACTTAATAAAACATGGAAAAACATTCAGGTATTAGATAGATCAGTGCACAATCATTATTCCATATATTTAACATTCTTTACCACCACTTCTATGATGTTCTGTTTTATATTATTATTGATACATGAAAAATTATATGCATCTCCCACTGAATGGTTTCATTAGTCTCATAGAGGAAATGTGGTACCACATTAAACCTATTAAAATAAAGGGAAATTTTATAACATGTAATTAAAAAAAATTATTCATTGAACAATTGTCTGAATCACAATAAAGTCATTACATGGGGAAAATCAAATGAAATAATAAAAATCATAAAATTCATAGTCTGGTTGAATATTTTTCCATCCCACACACCAACCATTTGGGTCGCATTATATGGTTTTATATAGCCACATGATTTTCTAACATTGTTTTTATTTCCATACACCATGTATGTAGATCACACTCAAAATACTCTAATTGGAAAACACATTTTCCACCAAATATACAACCTATGTTCCATATTCATTCACCATTTAAGATGTCCCATGACCTTCCATTTTTGTTACTAAATTTTTTTATAATTTAAAACCAAACCAAAATAGATCTTGAAATATAAATTTATTCAAATCACATTTTATATGAAGGCTTTTCATGATGTTTTATTAGTATAAAATTACTTGTAACCAACACGTCATGTTTCAAAAATCTTATCTTCAGTCAAAAAAGGAAACCCAAATATCATAAATAGTCAATATCTTGGCTCTAGACCCATTTTTTCATTAACTAAATTGATCTTACTAGACCCATGAAATTGAATTTGTCAATGAAATAGACTTAGGGTGTTAGAAAACCCTATGAACTATCACTAATTCTAGGGTATCATGGGTATGTCATTCTGGAATGATTTCTTCAAAAAGATTGATTTATATAAAAAGGGATCATAAACCTGAATATAACATGGTTTTTTATTCAATATTGTGTCATTACCAAAATTGATCAATAATAAACTAATATGTAAAGAATACAGAAGAAAACTATGAAAACCTTAAAGGGGAATAATAAAAAATATATAACATAGAAGTATCATAATTCATTATAAATAGAACTGATAATCCAGAATGCCAAGATATAAAATGTGAAGATAATTATGAGATTTGAAATAGTATAATAATTCAAAATAATTATTGACAAAATAAAATTAATTTTGGATTACACAATCTAATTTACATGTGACATGAGTTTTCATCCCACTATTTTACCTCCAAAAACCCAAATAAAACTAGTATAAAAATTCACCGCCTCAATGTAGTTAATTTTCCATGCTTTATGAGTGAAAAATTATCCACAAACACCCAATAGGTGTATGTAGGGTGTAAAAAATCCTAGTAGCATCAAACCAAGGGTTACATAAGAATCCAATGTTAGAAAATCGAAAACATGTTTGTTTGAAAATCATTCCATGATAATAAATTTTAAATATTTTTAACAAAATAAGAAAAATTTCACAAATCGTTTAATTAATATAGAATAAAATGAAAAAATATATATATCTTGATTAGGTAACATGGGAATATCCATAATGTCCCTTAGGTAATGGCCTCCTAATATCCTCAATCATCAATAACCATACATGAAAAAAATTTCATGTCATCTGTTACCAAGATTCCCTTTTGTGATAAATTATAAATTCACTAGTAAGGGTGACAAACTCAAAAAGTGCATTGGAAATTTTAAATAATAGGGATTTTGTAGAGACCCTACCCAAGCACCCAAAAGTTCTAATAAGGAATAATCAACATTAAATATCAATTTTCACATGATATTTCATCATATAATTTAATAATGTGAAATAAAACAAGTATTATAATCCATTTTAATCATCTATTAATTATAAATAATTAAAAAATCATATTTTATGTAAATAAGTCATCAATGTAAACATTTCATATTTTTAAAAAACAATAAAACTCTATTTTTAAGAATCAAGATCCTATGATTCAAAAAAATGATGTTCATGAAACCACCAACATTAATACATTGAATTTTTTTTATGTTGATAATCCACATTAAAAAATTTGAAAACCACTTTACCTCAATTTAGGATCCATCAACATTAAAATCTCATAATTATAAATAAATACACATAATCATTATTCTTCCAAGACCATGGGATAAGATTGATAACCCTGAAGAAAGAGAGAATAAAGCTAATAATGAAGGTTATAACCATTTAACATTCCATTCGTTAAATATTATAAAATATAATTGACTAAAAAAATTGCTTCTAGGAAGGGGGAGAATATTTCATCATAAATGTGGATATATGGTTTGAAGTGGGGTGAAAGTTGGGGCTAAAGAAGCTTTAATCAAGCACCATATTATTGGACATTTTATATTTATTATAACCATTAAGTGTAAAACATTAACTGGTTGTATAGTTTTAAATTTTTTGTTCCAACCATAAGGATAACATGAGACATAGTTAGAGGTTTCACATAGTTTGGATACATAGTTTACAAAACCGTGTTAAGCCCACTAAAAAAATGCAGGATCGTTCACTGTTGTAACTAACCAGGAAAAAATAATGTGTAAAAGAGTTCCCTCCAAAATATGATTTATTATTACTATATTATGGGATACACCGAGTGATAATTTCATTAAAAGATGGGTCATATTTCAACGAGAAAACTAAAATGTCAATTTTAATGCTTATAGAAGTGTTTTAGAATATAATCGCAATAATGTTTTTATTGATAGTTATAGTTAGGTTCAAAAAGAACATGTATTATATTTAATAATTCCAAAATATATATTTGAGGTGGTTGTATATATATTTTTATAATAATGTATTAGGATTGCGATCTAGGGATTGAATGACTGAGAGTTCTCGCCTTATAGGTTTTTTTATCTGAGATGGAGTTTCTAGAAACATAGTTGTTGAGGTAGTAATATATGTTTTATATACCTCATTGACATGGATTCAACCACTATTATGATGTTAAATCATTAAGGGGTGTCCACCCTATGATTGTTTTGGTAAACAATGTTGACTGATGAGTCTCTTCTGTGGTAGTGACATTATCCTAGTATAAAATTTTGGAATCTTATATCCATCAGGATCATATTTAGCTATGATCTCCTAAATCATAACACTTTGGTTGTGTAACACACTTGTATTTATAGTATATATGATACTAAGAACTAATCAAAATTAATTTAGGTGTTTCTATAGTGAAATATGATAGTTCAATAAGAGGATTCACTAATGATGATACTTGATTTATAAGACGAAGATATGGGAGACATTCTATATTATGGTAAATAGTTCAAATAAATAAAAGTTAGATAGTATTAGGAAAATAAATATATAATTTACAAATGTTATTTCATATTATTGGAACCCATTTATTTTTTACATTCTAGTTTTATCATTTTATTATGGTTATATTAATATATTATAATTTTGTTTTTTTTGTTTTTCTATTATGTTTTAAGATATCATTTAATGATTTAAAATTGTGAATGTAGTCTATTTTATTACCCATTTTCATTCATAGTATATTCATTATTTTACATTATATTTTTGGTATTGGTTATTTGGTATACAGATAGTTGACAAATGGGTAAGGTGGAAATCTTTTGATTGAACCATTGTGGATGTGAAATGGTATCAATTTTTGGTATTTTCTAATTTTATGAGTGAGGCCTTTTAGTATAAATTATTGGGATATGAGGTAATATATCTCATTGTTCAAAGGATGTTTGGTTAAAACCTAAATTAGGTTATACTGGTTTGTTTCATGTAGGCGTATCTGTGTGTCCTATATTGCAGGATGGATTATTGGTATGATAGATGTAGATGATCATGTGTAGTTTATGTGTCAATGTATGTTCAATTGTAATCACCAAAAATAATAAATGGATTCAATTGATCACTATGAGTTACTAAATAAAAGAGAGTTAAGGAATTTATCTAGGCCATTATACTCTAAATTTATGAGCATACATAGAATGAGATTTTATTTTCAAGGATAGACCATATTTTAAAAAACAAATCATGTATTAGATTGCATTTAGAGTTGTGGATTTGGATGACAAGTGTCATAGAGGTTGATGATTCAAAAAGAATATATATATTGAGTTAAGTTTAAGGTCATTATATGTGAATTCATTCCCAATAATATATAGTTATTAAATGTAGGGATTGTGATCTAGTTATTTTTTATGATATATTGTTATATATATTTTTAATATTGTTATATGATTGTGTGTAACATATATATATTTTCTCACAATATATTATGGTATTCTAGTTCTATCTCCCTACTTTTTATTAAAAAGTATGATTATATAATATATATATATATATTTAGAGGATTCATATGGGTTTTCAAGTATATTAAATGATATACCATAGGATTTGTTGCAGGTAATTGTGTCCCCATGCCTTAGATTAGACCATCACCACAAGTTGGAAGCATTTCACCAAAAAATAAGTTACTTATGGTCATGTAGGGATGTTTCCTTGGTACTATTTGGGGAGAGTGATTCAGTAATTCTGAAATTTATATAATATAATGTGTTTCATTAGTAAGAATTATGTAAGAGGTGAGGATTTAATGTTAGGACCTCGAAGGTAGATGATAATCATTCTTTTACAACATTTATATAGTTCAAAGCCAACCTACGAATATAATTTTAGAGTTATGAGTTAGGAAATTTTGTATGAGTTAGGAATGGATTTAATGATGTAGGTATGAAATGGATCAAGCATGAGAAGCATCATATGGATAATATGTGAGATTATTTTTTTCATTTTCCATGAATCGTGATCGTGGCAATATTATGGAATTGTGCATTCATCCAAAGGTTGTGTTTTTAACAGACTATCTCAAAAGAATCCAACATAAATTAAAATAATCCATAAAACTATTTAATTTTTTCTCAAATGTATTTTAATTGGTATATCAATTAATTAATATTATATAATCTTTTAGCTTATCTATGATTGGTTATCCACCATGGGAAAATTATTTTTTTATTTTATAAAATTAGTTTTTTGAAAATTAAAACTAATATAATATCACATGGTGCTTAAAAATATGTGTAATAATTTTATTTGATTTTAATTTGATAATGTATCTAGTAATTTTTAAAGGAAATGGATACTCTTAAGAAAATACTATATTGGAAATGATGTTTTCTGTGATTTCATAGAAATGTTAAAGTGGTTTATTGGAAATAATTTTCAAGAAAAGGAAAATGTAATCTGTAGATTTATGATTTTTTTTATTTAGTGGATAACCCTTTTTCAGATAGATGAATTTAAAATCCAGGGTAAATTTTGGAAATTTAAAAAGATTTGGATGGTTTTAAGAGCATGCATGCAATGTATTTTTACTATATTTCGTTATTTTATTAAATAAACTGGGAGTGAACCAATAATTTTGAAATTATTATTTACGATATGATTTGTAAACTATTCTAGAGATTATTTTTATTTATGTTCAATTAATTGGATCTATTAATGAAAATTAATGGTTTCATAGTTTAGACTTTGTGGGGTTCAATTAAGGTTGGATGTTTCCATTGGTACAAATAACTATGAGGGATAATCGTTTTTTTCTTTGATATTTCTAAAATTAAATTTATTTTTACATTTATTAATTTATAATAGTATGTGGATTATTTTTGGAGCCAAGTTCTGAGATGGAATGAGATTCCAATGACCGGTAAGCCATGAATTGATATATGAAAAATATTTATAATTGTTTTTACAAGTTGACATTAATGTTGATAATTATAATAATGAGTTTCATAAAGATAAAATTATATAGAAATTATAATATTATTTATAAATTGTTTATTGGAATTGGTAAGTATTTTTAAAAAACATATTTATCTTTATTTAAAAATATTTATTGACAAATTTATTTAGTTTAATAATTATATTAAATTAAAAATAATACTTTATTATAAAAAAAATATTATTTTCATTTTAAAAAATTGCAGATTATCAATAACATTTATAAATTAAATAACGAATTTGAAATAATCATCACATTTAGAATAAAAAATTTCATTATTAAAATTTATTAACCATTATTTTCATAATTTGAATAAAATTTTAATTTGAAGATTTTTACAACACATTTTTCTCATAGAGATTTTACATATTATTACAAAATATTTCACTTTTTTAGAGAGTATTGGGAACATATAAGAGTAGTGGTTTTAAATGATATAATAGAAGTTCAATCCAAATTGTAAATTTTAGTAATGATTATTTTAGATGGAATGTATGATTGTTATACTTAATAATTAAAAAAGTAATTATAATGGTTTATAAAAAAAATATTATTAGTAACATTATATGTATATTATTAATGTATAGTTGAAATTATTTGTCTCTAATTTTTTACCAATTTAATCCAATACCATTCTATGAATAGAGTAATTATTATCCATAAATAATCATGATGGGAATGATTGTCCACTTAATAGTCACCCAACACTATCTGATGTAATTAAAAATAAATATAGTAATAGTTAATAAGGTTTTTAAATTATTACCATATTAAAATTTAAACCTAATAAATAAAATTAATGTTTCATTAATTAATAGTTTTAAGATGGTTAAGAGTTCATTTTAAAAAAGAATCTAAATTTATTTAAATGTGATTTTATTTAAAAATTTATTTAAATGGGTATTAGAATACATGAAATGGTTTCACTAATCATCTAAGATAAAAGTAATATGAAAGAAAATAAATAGATTACTTCATTGATTTTTTAAATGACATGCAACACTAGTTTTTAATAGAATTAGAGAAATAGCATACATCAGTGGAGCAAGTGCCAATGAGAATTTTAAATTTTGGAATAATGTTAAGGGGGTTGTTATTCGAGTGATACTTGAAGCATCATCAATACGATTTATACATTATATGGTCTATTTAATGGTTTGGAAGATGGAACTCACAACAAGCTATACAAATCATGGAATGATAGTCTAATTTAGAAACCACTGAAACCCTAGTAGTATCCCACCATTTTCTAAGTGGGCATGATATAAGTATATTATCAAGCTCCCAACAACATGAATTTTGTAAGGGGCCAACATACATTCCATTGATATAAATTAATGGAATCAGGCTTTCTAATATCCTTTTATAATTCCTCCCCACTTCTATTTATCAACCCATTATATTTTCTTCTATGATGATTCATTCAATTGAGGTATTCAAATATTATTTCCTTATTTATTTCACATAATACATCATCAATAAAAAATTTTAAATACTTGATTTGGTATTTTTTAGTGTCCTCACAATAGAATGGTAAAATTAATTTTCATTAACTGGGATTTCATGTCTAGTTTCCAAATGAGGCTCAAGAACGATGAAAACGACCCATTTTTCTATTTTGATAGATTTATATTTCCATTTAATATATCAGTTATTTCAATGTAAATATTGGGAATATATAAAATAATATTTACAGAGTAATATGCTGACTCAGTGTGAGATTTTGAGCCCTGGTGTGCTGAGAATTGTTTTAATAAAAATATTAAATATATAAATATCACATGCACAAAACTTTCCTTTAATTGAGGGAAAATCATCAGTGGAGAATCAGATGGTAGATATGGTATTTCAATTTAGTTCAGAAAATAGATGTATTCCTATGAAAGATACAATCTTTTTTGCATCAAATATTTTGGTAAATTATTGTCCTGGGAAGAATAATAAAATATCTAATTTTATTAATTTAATATAATAAATTCAGTGTAGTGACCTTTCCCTTCACTCTATAGATATATAATTATTTCAAATCCCGAGGTTTTGAATCATTAACCTATATATTGATAGGAGATGATGGAGAATATATTGGTGAATCAAATCAGACCAAGGATCACCAACGTTGATATGATTAGAGGATCCATCTAATGATGACCATGTAGATTCATTTTTTATTATTGATAAATCTAATCCTATAACGACCCATACTTTACATACATTGTTATTACATCAGAATTGAAGCACACTTATTACAACATATAACAAAACTAGGAAAGGACTGTACATGTATAGTGTCTTTAGAAACTGGGAAACATAAACAACTGGTTCATAAAGCATCTACATTGTCTCCCATTTATTTCATCATATCTATAGTCCCTTTTGGAATATCTTACTTAATAAACTTCTTCCTGACATGGGGAAAGAAATCATACAAAAGGGTGAGCTCAAATGCCCAGTAAGGGTAAACAAAAGAAATATCAGTCACATCATATTCATAAGAACATAACATTTTGGAAATCTTAACCTGCAAAAGAGAGCATAATTTCACAACATGGGATAAATCATAATAATGAAATGAAATCCCAATAATCATAAATTAAAACATGAAACTTTGTGGCATACACACATAATCATAGAGAATCATTTCTTATTAGTCAAGACTCATGGCCAAGACTATATTAGTGGACAAAGTCCATTTCTGAACCGAGTTCACTCCTCGTTCCAGTCCTGTTTCACTGAACCGGTTTAACCTTCCATTCCAGCCATGTCTATCTAATGAGATATAAAATCTTTACCCAATGAATTGGAGGGAGATATAGGTCCCACCCATCTCATAATGATACCATTCTTATGTGTGCCACAAAATCATAAACCATGCATCATAGCATAACCCATGTAATAAAAATGGGATTCTTAAACAACATGACATCATAAAACAATTTATATAAGATAAAGGAATTCCTAAAAATAATTCCATCACAACATAATCAAATCAATGTAATAATTGGGATAGAAACAGACCCCTATATTATCTTAGATGGAATATAATTTTGATAAAACAATCGAACTCCATTGTTGAGGAAAATATCCTTTCTACTTAAAAAACATTTTCCTTTCTTAACATGTCATACAATTTTAAAATAAAAGAAGTTGAATAAAAATAAACGTGAAAACTTGTAAAGGAAGCTTCTTGGAAATAATGTTTTAAAAATCAATTCAGGACGTATAAGTTAAAAAAACATTCTTCTCGTACGTTTGTCGGAAAAGTCAAAAATTACCTCGTACGAAAAACGGGAAAAGATTCCTTTCATATCTTTTACTAAAAACTCACCGAACAGTAAAATTGGATATAAAATATTGTAGAAGTATATAAATATTACATATTGAGGAAACATGGATGTGGATGATAAATATTCCCCAGTAAATTCTGAAGTATAAACAATATCGGATAAAAATTGAGATTGGGAGATTTTCCCTTACCTTAGGTCCAATTTGCTTCGTAAGTGTCCGAAACTCCTGTATAATGATTTAAATAATGTTATTGACTTATTCCAGAATCATACTTATTTTTGTGATATCATATATGGTCATATTTTTAGCTTCTTATTAGTAATATTTCATTACTACTTGTTATTCGGGTGTTTATTACTTTTTGTTCTTATGCAAGTTTTGTCGAATAAATTCTTATTTTTCTTTTTAGGTAATAGATAAATCATTTCCATAATGGTATTAGTGTAATATATATTATATTCATTCATTCAATTCATTTATATAATCATTATTCAATGAAGATCACGTAGAACGAGTCGCATCACATCATGGAGACGGTATTCCGTACGTACGTACGAGCGAAGATATCGTTCCCATGATTGTGGAATTGTATTGGAGTGTATATATACTATTTCATAATCAATATAACATTAAAATAATAATATATTGTCATTATTGACACCATTATACCCATCCAAGTAAGGTGGTGGTGGAAAATAAATTACACCACTGTGTGGAGACGGTATTCCGTACGTACGCACGCGCGGTGATTTCATTTTCCGTAGAGTGGATAGATGGTGAAATAGGTTTGTTTCATAATTATAATAAAATATAAGTATATGAGTGATACTGATGTAATTACTTCATAATTAAACAACTAAACAAGAAGAAGTGGAAGAATAAATAAAGATGAAAGAATCGGTAACGGACATTACCTCTTCTTTGAAGCGCTTATTTGAGACCTCCTTTTAGGGCACTAAAATTGGTCTTTGAAATAGACATGGACCTCTAGGATGTCTCTAGGGAAGTGTAGAGAAAAACTTTGCAGGGGTTGGACAAGCTTGAAGGCTCAAAGTGGTGTGAGGAATAGAGGGAGGAGGTGCCCTTTTATAAGGAAGGAGAGGGGCACCTTTGGAATAACTAAAAATATTATTTTATTATAAAGTCAAATTCTGTTTTTAATAGCTCCAAATTGATATATTTCGAAGATAAGGTGGGTATGGGTCGAAAGCATCTCATCCAATAGAATTTGTACAAGTTTATGTATCAATTTTAACCTTATCATTTATATTTAACTTTAAGTTAGATAATTTATCTTTTACCGTGTCATCTTGTTTTTTTACAATATAAGGTTAATAAACTTACTATAACAAGCCAAAAGAACCCCAAGTTGTTTTTTAATAATATATATAACCTTATCTAAGTCCTTTTTCCGAAACTTATATTTTTAGGAATAAAATAACAATTAATAATATAATATTTGTTTTAAAAACTATTTTATGTCAATTTTGACACTATTTAGTAATTGATTTATGTGAAAATCATAACACAATGATTATTTCGATACAAGTTAATTAAATCAATACTAACATGTCATATTAACCTATGAAATTAGTTTAATTCATAAAAAGTCTAAAATTACATTTATGTGGGTATTTATAACATCAATTATGTCAATATTTCATTAATAAGATAATTACTGCATCATCATTGTGTCATAAATAAATTACATTATTTAATGTCTAAAAATTACAAATAAATTACCATTATGTAGGAAATTGTTTTACCTTTCTAATGAATATTTATAGTTGAATTTATCTTATTTATAACCCCATATTAAAAATGATTTACTTATTTAACTTTGATAATAACTATTTTAACCCTTCAATAAATAAATTAATAATAAATGTCCTAATCTAATCCAAGTGGGCCTAAATGGTCATATTATATTCCTAAGGTTGTTTTTGGTCGAATTAAACTTATCCAATATAATTATAACATGTGTTAGGGTAATAATAATAACACTTTTACCCTTAATTACCCTATTTACTTTTAACCGTGGTAAAAAAAATAAAAGGTTACTATTCACCAAAAATTATTTTCATCTCATTGAACCACATTTTATTCCTTGATATTAACCATGTCTCGGATTTTTGAAATTCCACTCACAGAAGCGGTAAAATTATGTTTTATGAAAAATTCATATTTTTTAACTACCACTAAGTGGTTTCACTATTCATCAAAAATTGAATGTTTTCTGAAAAATAACAAAATTTCACCCTAGGCTAATTTTGATATTCCGAATCCAAAAATGAAGTCCATTTTGAAAAATAAAAATTATAAAATTTCGAAAAATGGTTATTACTATTCATAACGGCTAGTTTTAATAATATTTTAATAACATATCGTTGTTTAGTGAAACTCGGTATTACGTACGACGCAAGCTATTGAGGAAGGCCGCAGTTGCGTGTAAAGAAAGACAAGATAGTGTTGTGTGTAGTGAAATATTCCTTTGATAAAATCAAAATATTTCTCATAAAAGTCTCAGGCGTTACATTCTACCCCCCTTAAAATGATTTTTTCCCTTGAAATTCGTCACTTTTTAACAAAAATATGATGATACCTCTCCCTCATCATATCCTCAAGATCCCATGTAGCTTCTTCTAGTTGGTGGTTCCTTCATTAAACTTTCACCAATCGAGTGGTCTTGTTTCGTAGGACTTTTTCGCTACGATCCAGAATCTCTATCGGTTGTTCATCATAAGAGATATCTTGCTCCAACGGTACAACTTCTGAGCTGAGTACATGTGAAGGATCTGGTATGTACTTTCTCAGGAGAGATACATGGAACACATCGTGAACTTGAGAGAGATTCGGTGGAAGCGCCAATCGGTAAGCTACCTTTCCAACACGATCCAGTATTTCGAAAGGACCGATATATCTAGGGCTCAACTTCCCCTTCTTTCCAAATCTCATGACCCTCTTCCAGGGAGATATTCGTAAAAACACTTTATCACCCACTTCAAACTCTAGGTCCTTTCTTCGGTTATCGGCATAACTTTTCTGTCGACTCTGAGCTGCTCTTATGTGTTGTTGAATAGATCATATCTTTTCTACCATCTCATCAACAAGATCAGGTCCTAATAGCTTTCTTTCCCCAACTTCATCCCAGAAAGTTGGAGTCCTGCATTTCTTTCCATAGAGAGCTTCATAAAGAGACATCTGAATACTGGAGTGAAAGCTATTATTATAAGAAAATTCCACCAAAGGTAGGTGTTTATCCCAACCACCTTTTAAATCCATAGAGCAAGCTCTCAATATATCTTCTAGAGTTTGAATTGTTCTCTCAGACTGTCCATCTGTCTGAGGATGATATGTAGTGCTGAAACTCAACTCTGTATCCAGAGTATGCTGAAGACTTCGCCAGAACTTCGAGGTAAATCTCGGATCCCGATCAGATATAATAGAAAGTGGTACTCCATGCAATCTTACCACTTCCTTTACATATGTCCTGGCAAGCTGATCCGGGGAGAAATCCTTTCTAATAGCAATGAAGTGTGCAGAAATTATAAGACGATCAACTATGACCGAGATAGCATTATTGCCTTTGGATGTTTTAGGAAGTCTTGTGACAAAGTACATTGTGATGTTTTCCCATTTCCATTCGGGTATGGGTAATGGTTGTAACAACCCCTTAGACTTCTGTCTCTCAGCTTTAACTTGCTGACAAACCAAGCATCGGGAGACATATTCAGCAACATCTCTTTTCATGCCATCCCACCAGAGGTGCTCTTTCAGGTCCCTATACATCTTCGTGCTTCCAGGATGAATAGAAAATTAAGAACTATGAGCCTCATCCAGCAGCTCCTTCTTTAATTCGGGGATGGTAGGAACACAAACCCGATTCCTGAACATTATTATAACATCACAATCAAGGTTGAATTCAGGAATATTTCTCACCTTCTTTTGTAACTCTACATCTTCTTTCTACGCCTCATTAATATTCACATGTATAGATGGTTGATAATTCATTTGAGAAATATACTATTTTCCTCATTCCATTATATTTCCAAGATCCATCCTTTGTAAATCCATAAATATTGGATCTTTTGTGATCCTCATCATGGATAAACTGGCATGGTCTTGTCAACTTAATGCATCTTCCACCTTGTTTGCTTTCCCAGGGTGGTAATGAATTGATCAGTCATAATCCTTAATCAGCTCTAACCATCTTCTTTGGCGCATATTCAGCTCCTTTTGTGTGAAAATATACTTTAAACTTTTATTATCTGTATAAATGTCACACCTTTCTCTATAAAGATAATGCCTCCAAATCTTTAATGCAAATATTACTGTAGCTAAATCCAAATCATGTGTTGGGTAATTTTGCTCATGGATTTTCAACTGTCGTGAGGCATAAGCTATCACCGTATCATTTTGCATAAGAACACACCCCGACCCCTTCTTGGATGCATCATTATAGATCACAAACCTTTCTCCACTACAAGGGAATGTGAGCACAGGTGCACTGGATAACCTTCTTTTCAACTCCTTGAAATTCTCTTCACATTCCTCCATCCAAACAAACTTTACTCCTTCTCGAGTCAACCTGGTGAGTGGATTAGATAATTGTGAAAAATATTTCACAAAACGTCGATAATATCCAGCCAAACCAAGAAAACTTCGGATCTCGGTTACTATTGTTGGTCTCGACCATCTTTCAATAACCTATGTTTTTGCTGGATCCACAGATATCCCCTCTTTTGAGATTATGTGACCCAAAAATGAAACTTTTTGAAGCCAAAATTCAAACTTGGTAAATTTGGAATAAAGCTTCTCCTTTCTCAGGGTCTTCAATATAATTCTCAAGTGATCTTCATGTTCTTCCTTCCTCTTTGAATAAGCAAGAATATCATCTATAAAGACTACCACAAATTGATCAAGATAGTCTCTAAAGACTCTATTCATCAGATCCATGAAGATAGCAGGGGAATTAGTAAGACCAAATGGAATCACTATAAATTCATAGTGTCCATACGTTGTACGGAAAGTCGTCTTTGGTATATCCTATATTTTGACCCTTAATTGATGATACCCTGAACGAAGATCAATCTTGGAAAAGTATTGAGCTCTGCGTAGCAGGTCAAATAATTCATCAATGCGTGGGAGAGGATATTTGTTCTTGATAATGATCTTGTTAAGTTCTCGATAATCAATGTAGAGTCTCATTGATCCATCTTTCTTCTTAACAAATAGAACAGGTGCTCCCCAAGGTGACGCATTAGGGCGTATGAATCTCTTATCAAGATTCTCTTGGAGTTTCTTCTTCAATTCCTGCAACTCAATTGGGGCCATTCTATAAGGTATCTTTGAAATAGGCAAAGCACCCGGTACGAGTTCTATTGAAAACTCAACTTCACGATTTGGTGGAAGACCCGTAAATTCCTCCGGAAAGACATAATAAACTCCCATACAGTGGGAATATTATTAATCATGAGTTTATCACCAACCATTTGAGATAAATAACCCTCATTTAGTGGAATCAAGACCCATAAATGGAAGAAATTTCCACTGGAAGGTTATGTTCATCCATGCATCGATAGACGATCATAGATTGATCTGGAATATGAAATATGACTTCCCTTCTTTGGAAATTGATATGAGCTCTATATAAAGAAAGCCAATCCATGCCAAGAATCACATAAAATTCCACTATAGGATGGATCACAAGATTTTCAGGAAGCACTTTCCCACAATCTTCAATCGGGAAATAATTATAAACTTTTGATGCGACTTTTGTGCCATTAGGTGTTGTCACAGCTAACTCAACATCTAATTGTTGAGGTAATATGGTGATACCCTTAGAAAAATCTTCAGAAATAAAAGAGTGGGTGGATCCAGAATCAAATAAATCATTTTCTACTTTAGAGTGGATGGTAAGTGTACCTTCCACCACATCATTATCATACTCCACATCGCTGATAGAAATTGCATGTGACATTCCTTTGTATTTTTCATTAAGATTTTGTTGATGTCGATCATCATCAACAACCCTTGGATTACGACCTTCATTGGCATTATGCCCCATCTCCTTGCACTTGAAACATTGAAGTGTAGTTGGTTCATTTTGTGTGTCCATTCCTTTGTTTGCATCATTAGACATCTTCTTCCCATCATTGTGGCATTCAAATGCCTGATGATCTTCCTTTCCACATTTGAAACATTTACTTGTCCCTTTAAGACAACTCCCTCCATGTTTCTTTCCACACTTTGAGCATAAGGGAAAGCTCATCTTATTTTCAGTGTGCTCTTTAGATTTTCCTTTGAATTCGATTTTCCTCTTCTTATCAAACCCATATGACGGATGGGTTACTCCAATATCCATCTCAACTTTGAGAGAACATCTAACGATTTCCTCATAGCTATTGAAGTCCCTTATGGCTAACGCCCTTAGAAGGCTTGGTTTTAAGACACTAAAGAATCAATCGATCTTACTCTCAGGGTGGAAAATATTACCAGAAGAGTACCTTGGAAGTCTTGTACAATTTGCTTCATAGGTACCAACAGATTCATCATCCTTTTTCTTTGGTTCAAGAAACTCTTTCTCCATATTTGTTCGGAGAATACGAGGGAAGTACTTATTGAAAAATATGTTCTTGAACTCATCCCATTCCATGGACTCAATGTCATCTCTTTGCCTCGTATTCTTGATAAGATTCCACTATTGGTCAGCATCAACTTCCATACGATACACTGCTAAGATGACCTTATCATGTTCAGAACATTGAAGAACTGAAAATATCTTTTCAGTAGTACTAATCCATTGTTCAGCAATTAATGGATCAGTAGACCCGCTGAATGAAGGTGGACACTTCCTCGTGAAGGATTCAACATAATGTTGCTCCTTCATTTGCTCATTTGGAAGTCCTGCATGATTCATAGCTTGGGAAAGTTGTGTGAGCATGGCTACAAGATTTTGCATTCCAGCTCCCATAATGTTTGGTTTCTCAGGGGGACAATCATTTCATTTCCTGTTGCATTCCGCATTAACACGGTTCCTTCGGGTTCCAGCCATTGACTAAAACCAAGAGGAATAGTGTGAGCAACACTAATTATAATAGGAAAACCACATAATCAAGAATAAAATTTCACACTTAAGGTCTTATCCTAGGTTATTCATGGCCATTTCTAAAACACTAATATTGTGTTCTATGCTTAGACTTATCCTTAGAGTTCTTACTAAGGCTTTCACATCCTAGTTTCCAAAGGTTGACTATACCTTTCCTCTGATACCAACTATAACGACCCATACATTACATACATTGTTATTATATCAGAATTGAAGCACACATATTACAACATATACCAAAACCAGGAAAGGACCGTACATGTATTGTGTCTTTAGAAACTGGGAAACATAAACAACTGGTTCATAAAGCATCTACATTGTCTCCCATTTATTTCTTCTTATCTATAGTCCCTTTTGGCATATCTTACTTAATAACCTTCTTCCTGGCCTGGGGAAAGAAAACATACAAAAGGGTGAGATCAAATTCTCAGTAAGGGTAAACAAAAGAAATATCAATCACATCATATTCATAAGAACATAACAATTTCAAAATCTTAACCTACAAAAGAGAGAATAATTTCATAACATGGGATAAATCATAGTAGTGAAATGAAATTCCAATAATCATAACTTAAAATATGAAACTTTTTGGAATACACACATAATCATAGAGAATAATTTCTTATTAGTCAAGACTCATGGCCAAGACTGTCGTAGTGGACAAAGTCCATTTCTGAACCGAGTTCACTCCTCATTCCAGTCCTCTTTCACTGAACCAATTTAACCTGCCGTTCCACCCATGTCTATCTCATGAGATATAAAATCTTTACTCAATGCATTAGAGGTAGATATAGGTCCCACCCATCTCATAATGATACCATTCTTATCTGTGCCATAAAATCATAAACCATGCATCATAGCATAACCCATGTAATAAAAATGGGATTCTTAAACAACATGACGTCATAAAAAAATTTATATAAGATAAAGGAATTCATAAAAATAATTCCATCACAACATAATCTAATCAATGTAATAATTGGGATAGAAACATAACCCTATATTATCATAGATGGAAAATAATTTTGATAAAACAATTGAACTCCATTATTGAGGAAAATATCCTTTCTACTTCAAAAACATTTTCCTTTCTTAACATGTCATACAATTTTAGACTAAAAGAAGTTGATTAAAAATAAACGTGAAAACTTGTAAACTAAGATTCTTGGAAATAATGTTTTAAAAATCCATTCATGCCATATAAGTTAAAAAAACATTCTTATCGTACTTTTGTTGGAGAAGTCAAAAATTACCTCGTAAGAAAAACGACAAAAGATTCATTTTATATCTTTTAATAAAAACTCACTGAAGAGTAAAATTGGATATAAAATATTGTAGAAGGATATAAAAAATACATATTTAGTAAACATGGATGTGGATGATAAATATTCTACAGTAAATTCTAAAGTATAAACAATCTCCGATAAAAATTGAGATTGCGAGATTTTCCCTTACCTTAGGTCCAATTTGCTTCGTAAGTGTCCGAACCTCCTGTATAATGATTTAAATAATGTTATTGACTTATTAAATAATCATACTTATATTTATGATATCGTATATGGTCATATTCTTAGCTTCTTATTAATAATATTTCATTACTACTTGTTATTCAGGTGTTTATTACTTTTTGTTCTTATGCGTGTTTTGTCGAATAAATTCTTATTTTTATTTTTAGTTTATAGATACCTCATTTCTAGAATGTTATTAGCATCATATATATTATATTAATTCATTCAATTCATTTATATAATCATTATACAATGAAGATCATGTAGAATGGGTCGCATCACATCGTGGAGACGGTATTCCGTACGTACGCACGAGCGATGATACCATTCCCATCACTGTGGAATTGTATTGGAGTGTATATATACTATTTAGGAATCAATATCAATTTAAAATAATAATATATAGTCATTATTGTCACCATTATACCCATCCAAGTAAGGTGGTGGTGGAAAATAGATTACACCACAGCGTGGAGACGGTATTCCGTACGTACGCACGCGTGGTGATTTCGTTTTCCGTAGGATGGATAGATGGTGAAATAGGGTTGTTTCATACTTATAATAACATATCAGTATATTAGTGATACTTATGTAATTACTTCATAATGAGACAACTAAAGAAGAAGAAGTGGAAGAAGAAATAAAGATGAAAGAATCAGTAATGGACATTAACTCTTCTTTGAAGCGCTTCTTTGAGACCTCCTTTTAGGCCACTAAAATTGGTTTTTGAAGAATACCAGGACCTCTAGGATGTCTCTAGGGAAGTGTATAGAATAAATTGGTAGGGTTTGGCCGAGCTAGAAGGCTCAAAGTGGTGTGAGGAAGAGAGGGAGGAGGTGCCCGTTTATAAGGGAGGAGAGGGGCACCTTTGAAATAACTAAAAATATTATTTTATTATAAAGTCAAATTCGGTTTTTAATAGCTATAATTTGATATATTTCGAATATAAGGTGTGTATGGGTAGAAATAATCTCATCCAATATAATTTAGACAAGTTTAGGTATCAATTTTAACCTTATCATTTAGATTTAACTTTAAGTTAGATAATTTAACTTTTACCGTGTCTTCTTGTTTTCTTACACTATAAGGTTAATAAACTTACTATATCAATCCATACAAACCCCAAGTTGTTTATTATTAATATATATAACTGTATCTAAGTCATTTGGTTGATCCTTAGATTTTTAGGAATAAAATAACAAATAAGAATGTAATATTTGTATTAAAAACTATTTTATGTCAATTTTGATACTATTTAGTAATAGATTTTTGTGAAACTCATAACACAATTATTAGTTCTAATAAAGTTAATTAAATCAATAAAAACATGTCATATTAACCTATAAAATTATTTTAATTCATAAAAAGTCTCAAATTACATTTATTTGTGTATTTATAACATCAATTATGTCAATATTTCATTAATAATGTAATTACTGCATCATCATTGTGTCATAAATAATTTAAATTATTTAATGTCTAAAAATTACAAATAAAATATCATTGTGTTGGAAATATTTTTATCTTTCTAATGAATATTTATAGTCGAATTTATCTTATGTATATCCCCATATTAAAAATTATTTACTTATTAAACTTTGATTTTATCTATTTTAACCCTTCTTTAAATAAATTAATAATAAATGTCCTAATCTAATCCAAGTGGGCCTAAATGGTCATATTTTATTCCTGAGGTTGTTTTCGATCGAATTACACTTATCCAATAGAATTAGGACATGTTTTAGGGTAATAATAATAACACTTTTACAATTAATTACCCAATTTACTTTTAACCGTGGTAAAAAAAAGTAAAAAGTTACCATTCACCAAAAATTATTTTCATCTCATTGAACCACATTTTAGTCCTTGATATTAACCGTGTCTCTTGGATTTTCGAAATTCCTCTCACATAAGTAGTAAAATTATGTTTTATGAAAAATTTAGTTTATTTAACTACCACTTAGTGGTTTCACTATTCATCAAAAATTGAACGTTTTCAGAAAAATACCAAAATTTCACCCTAGGATAATTTCGATATTCCGAATCCAAAAATGAAGTCCATTTTGAAAAATAAAAATTATAAAATTTTAAAAAGTGGTTATTACTATTCATAACAGCTAGTTTTAAAAATATTTTAATAACATATCGTTGTTTAGTGAAAATCGGTATTGTGTACGATGCAAGCTATTGAGGAAGGCCGCGGTTGCATGTAAAGCAAGCCAAGATAGTGTTGTGTGTAGTGAAAGATTCCTTTGATAAAAACAAAATATTTCTCATAAAAGTCTCGGGCGTTACAAATCCTATGTTAGAGAATTTTTTCCATTGTTTATTTTTTCCCGTTTATTATCTTGGTATTAACATAAATCAATTCTTATAAGAGATTGATTCATTGGTCAATCGTGTTTATGGGTTCTTGTATATTTCTTTACGGTATTTTTTAATTTATTTTTTAATTATTCTTATTCTTTATTAGTCATTAAAATGGAAATAAATTGAGGGAAATAAAAAATTTACAGGGATTATTCCTTAATTTTGATTTGTGAATCTCTCCCCCATTTCATTGATTGTTCATCCTTGAATCATTAATCGGATAGTGTTTCAATGAATACATGGTATTTAATTGTTTCACAACCATTGTTTTGCGCAATAGTTCAATATTTCACGTGTGGTTCATGATAAGGTGTGTGACCAAGGTATAGAGATTTATATTGAATATTGGGGTAATATAAGGATCATACTACTATTTTCATGATTTATAGTTATATGTACAAGGTTGGTGCGGTGCTATGGTGGTGATTGCTAATTTGATATGATAGCCAGATTTTTGAGAGCTATGACGACATGACTAATCAACGTCAAATGGTTAATATTAAAATTTATTGAGTGATATTGAGGGTGGGGGAGAGTATTTAGATTATGCGTAGACCTATGGGACTCTGAAAAATCTTATATTACATAGAATGTCCCTAAATAACACACTCCATGTGGGTCCACAGCAATGACACTAGGGTTTACAAGTAAAATTAAATTTCACATTCCATTTTGTCCATACCACATGTCATTGACCTGGTGTTGGATGCTCGGTGTGTATTCTTAAGGATACATTGGAATGGATATGTCCAGAACACATGCATGGGTAGAGTACACAAGCAAGACCCAATACTCATAAATGGACAAGTATACCAGCACAATCACTATACATGGTTGTGATCAGATGTATATGGGAATTTTTTTTAAAAGGTAATTCTTTGGTCAAGTACCAAAGCACAAAATTATTATTAAAAAAGCACGAAAGATACAAGAGTCTGAAATAGGGGATTTTTTTACAATCTCTATCAAAGAGCTCAAATAAATCAGCAGGCAGGGAGTCCATCCAAGTCATTCGCTGGTGAACTCCTTTGTTGGCAAGAGAATCAGCTACAGAGTTTGCTTCCCGGTAGGTGTGGGTGGTGATATTATCAATCTCGTGGAGCAAGTTAAGGCAATTCATCCAACAAGAAGTATGTTTTCAGGTTTGATGAATGCTGCCATTACAGATGGCATGAATGATGGTGGATTAATCAATCTCAATCCATAATTTCCTCCAACCTCTTGGAAGAGAAAAATCAACAGCATGGATGACACCCAACAGTTCCACCTCCAGCGATGACGAGTGGCCACATCCAACGAAGAAACAACCCTGACACTGGCCAGTAGAGTCTCTAAAAATAGCACCACAGCTGGAAGGACCTAGATTTACTTTAGAAGAACAATCAACATTAACTTTGATCCATCCCTGTATTGGAGCCTGCCAGAAAACCTCGAAGGTGAATTTTGGCTTTGGATAATTTCCAGGAACTCGGAGACGGCGAAGGATCTCAAAATCCCCAACTGAGTTGTTGCAGCAATATTTTTGTATAAAAGCAGCTTCCTAGATCGCCACAAGGATCCGAGATTTTCCTACATTAAGGTTAAAAGAGTGATTATTATGAATAAAGTCATTTCTAATGTACCAGATCTCGTGAATGAGCTATGCCACTTCCGGCAGCCAGATGTTGTTGATCTGCAAAGAAAGTTCAGATCTAGTGCACTTTTTAAGAAACACAAATATAGAATCAGTAAAAGGCCATTTGTAATTGAACAGATCAAAAACAAAATTCCATAAGGCAGAGACTGTCGCACAAGACAGGAAAAGATTATCCATATCCTCCCTATGTTGGTTACATAGGCAACATTTAGAACAAAGTTGGATACCAAAATTTTGGAGAATAGTATCAGTAGGTAATCTATTATGGGCAATACGCCAAATGATGGTGAGCCTGGATGGTTTAATCCAAGGTTTATTAAACTGGCTCACCCATATATAACTTGATTCAAAGTGAGAAAAAGTATGCTTATAAAAGCTTTTGGAGTCTAGAATACCATTTGGGGTAGGTTCCCAAACCCGGAAGTCACCATCAGGAGAAAAGGAATGATTATCAATGATCTCCATAATATTATCCGAGAGATCATGATGATGAAATTGAAGAATATCTTTTATAGATTGATTAGAGTCAACAAGAATGTGACTAGAAGGTAACAATGTTATCGAGGGGTTATCATACCACTTACCACACCAAAAGTTTATATAAGAGTTAACACTAACCATCCATCTAGATTTCTCCATGATCTTATGATAAGATTCCCTGATAGATGGCGAGATGGAAGAATTGATGATATTAAGATTCCCTTTAAAGAGCTTAGAAAGAAATCTGTGATACAAAAAGTTAGTGGCTTTAGAAGAGGGATTAATAATATGCCATGTGAGATAAGCCTGGAGAGCATCATTGAAAAGCTTTAAAATTTTTATGTCAATCCCACCTTTGTCAATAGGTCTACAACAAGAAGTCCAAGGAATGGTGACAAGCTTCCTTTCAAGAATACTTCCAGTCCAGATGAAAATTTTAATATAAGTATTAATTTTCTTGAAAATGCCAGCAGGCCATTTATAAATCATGAGAGAGTAGACCATTTTTGAAACAATGGTTGACTTAACCAAGAAAATTCTCCCAGCCATGGAGAGAGATTTCCCTTACCAATTGGAAAGGTGTTTTTTAATCTGATCAATAACATTAGCAAAATAACTGGATTTGGGTCTCCCCCAGAAAATAGGAACTCCTAAATAGGTGAAAGGAATCAGACCCTCTTTAATACCCAAATAATTGGTAATACTATTTTTCCTACCGACATGAAAATTCTTACAAAAGAAAATGAAAGATTTATTCCAAGAGATCACTTGGCCAGAGACCTCTTCATAATGAGAAATGGCTTTCATAAGAGTCTTAATATTCTTTTGATCCCCTTTTAGAAATAGGATAATGTCATCTGCATATAGAAGGTCAGTGTGGGCGTTAAGATTTCTAGGAACCTGTATAGGATTAAGTTTTCTTTGTTCAACCAAAATACTGAGAAGTCTACTATGATAATCCTCAGAAATGACAAAAAGGATAGCAGAAAGAGGGTCACCCTGTCGAACACCTTTATAACAGTAAAAAAACCCTCTAGGAGTGCCATTAATAAGGATAGAGATATAAGCTGAAAAAATAAGGTCCTAATTCTTTTAATGAAAAGATACTGAAATCCAAATCTTTTTAGCACTTTAAAGATAAAATTCCAATCAATAGGGTCAAAAGCTTTTTTAATATCCAGTTTGATAGCGACACATCCTCCTCTATTATTTTTATTTAAACTATTAAAGCATTCAGAGGCAAGACAAATACAATCTTGAATGGATCTTCCTTTGATAAATCCAAACTGGTTCCAAGAAACAATTTCATTGCAAATAGGAGCAAGTCTATTTGAAATGATTTTGGTTATGATTTTGAAAATCGTGTTGATAAGAGAAATCGGTCTGAATTGGAGGATCTCAGAGGCATTCTCAACCTTAGGAATTAAAGTTAAGAATTGAGCATTGATTCCTTGCGGGGGTAGACCACTAGTGAAAAATCTTTTAACTAGGTTACAAAAATCCTTGTGGATTATGTCCCAATGTTTTTGGAAAAAACCATTGTTAAACCCATCTGTACCAGGAGCACTATCGGGATTGAGGCCAAAAATAGTGTCTTTAATTTCATGATCAAGAGGAGTGCTCAAAAGCAAGTCGTTGTCCCTATAATCCACCAATAGAGGAATAATATCAGGTTTAAGATCAGTGTTTAAACCTGTTCCATTAAAAAGATTATAATAGTAATAGGTAACATGATCCGTGATGGACTCCTCAAAATCAGTGATCACACCATCAATAGTATGTTTGGAAAGAGGACAATTAGTCTTTATAATTCTTTGAAGGCAATTGTAGAATTCGGTATTACGATCTCCATCAGTGAGCCATTTGGTCCAGAACATATGTTTTAGAATGTTATCTTTGAAAGTAAGCAAGGAGTTAAGTTTGACGGAGATATTCACTTCCAATTGAGGATCCAAGATGAAGTCAGAGTTGGTGTTTTGAGTTTGAAAACAACTATGCTCTTTCTAAAGTAAGGAGATATCCAAATCAATTTGAGAAATTGAAGATTTACACCAGCCTTTGAGGGCTTGTTTGAGAGTTTTCAACTTATATAAACAGGAAAAAGAATCTTGTTGATGTTTCATAGAATTCCAGATGTTGTGAATGAATGCAACACAATCAGGATTCGACGACCATGAATTATTAAATTTAAAAGGAAATACATATTTCTTGTCTTTTATGAGAAGGATAACAAGAATAGGATGACGATCAGAGTTAAACCTAGGGAGAGTAACACTAGAAATATTATCTCAGTTTTCTAAAGTCTTCATGTTAACAAAGGCTCTATCAAGCTTACTAACAACCTTTTTATTATGGTGGTTTCTGTACCAAGTAAATTTAGCCCCAGAAAGAGTGATTTCAAAAAGATTACAGTCTTCAATAGCCGCTCTGAATTCCCTGGAGGATATAGAAAGGTGGGAAGGTCCAATTTTTTCACAGGGACTAAGAATGGCATTGAAATCACCCATGACTACCCAAGGAGATTGAATACATTTATCCAAATCAAGAAGATCATTCCACAAGTCTTTTCTATGTTTATATCTATTCTTGGCATAAACCATAGTACAAAAAATATGACGATCATTCCACGAAAAATCACAGGTAAAAAGTTGATCAGAAGATCTAAAAATGTTGACATTTTTTAAAGAGGTATGGAAAAAGATGTATATGGGCATTATCATCTATATAATTGTTAAGAAAGTGACACACTGACTCTTATCCTAAACTCTATACACTATATTCCATTAAACAAAACATCATGTATATGGATTTTTACATACCCTATGATGAGATGGGATAAAGGAAGACCAAGGTCATAAAAGAGTCAACATGTACACCTAGTACATTATGTTTACTTTTTCTAGGGTAGTATGAGGTCATATGTTTCTCTATTATATATCAAGTTTTTTTATTGAGATCTATTAGCCTATCTCTACAAGGGTATAGTGTCACATCATATTGTTGACATAGTATTATTCTCCCCTCTACAGGTTCTATTTCGGATAGAATTTGTTGTATCCCTCTCTAACACATATAATGGGATCTTTTATCGCATATTTCCTAGTTGGGGTTCATGGTATAAGTGTGACTAACATACATCAGGAAAGGATCCCATATTTTACCAATTTATCTTTTATGTTTGTTTCATCCCCCATCTTTCTGGGGTGTGATACCCTACTTGGGAAGCATGATCTTGGAAAATTTTATTACTACATATTTGAAAGGCTGTAGAGGAACAAACTCTCAAATAAGTATTTTTAGTGAAATAAATTATCTTAGGGTGGGCCATATTAGATGATCCATATATTGAATACTCAAGATGAATCCTATTGTTGATAGTATTGGTTCACAACCCTTAAAACTAGTTACATTTTATGAGTATATTTTGGATTTAATTTTTATTATAATTGAATATTATATCATGATTAATGTACCTATGTATTGATGAGATGAATTCTCATGATATTTGGTGCTTCATGAGTTCAATGTGACCTACTAGGTATTTTTATACTCAGCCTTTCATGGGATATAATCTCACATGCCATATCTTATGAAGATGAAAGTCTATTAGATGAAGCCTTATGAGGACTGTTAGATAGTGGATCATAGTTTAGGGATAAACATATTGAGGTTCTTAATGGAGTTTCATTTGATTGTATTCCCCTCATTCTATGAATTCTGGACTGTGTTTTCATTTTTTTTATGGGATTGTATTTGGATCATTATCACTTTCACTGCTATTGTTGTACTCTGATAATGGCTTATAGATGTATTCATAAATTTGTTTCAAATGTAATTTATATTAACATTGTATGGGAATTGAGATGTTTGTGTGTTCTTGTGCATAATGGTATATAGGATAGTGCCTCCCATATATGTTATATTCATACTCGTCGTTGGATTACATCCACAGACCTATTAGAGGAAGCCATGGTGTGGTCACACTCGACATACCAATTCACAGAAAGGACATAAAGTGTCATGTTATGACATAGTTGTATGTGATCATCATTCCACCTTAATTAAAGACTTTGGAATTTTATTTTTAGGTTGTGAGATTGGTTTGGAATTTTGGACAATGGTGTTAATGTGTTTTGAGTTCTTTTCATAGGTCAGTAACACTAGTGTAGGCGTAGTATATGATATATTCATTCACCATATCTCTGACAACCTAATTATTGATTTGATATATGTAGACACTGAATAAAAGGATGAACATTTGTATATGAATTATATTGTGAAGAGTTTTTTGTTTCCATGTCCATCTTGAGTTATCTCCCCAGATATACTCACTGTTCTTGGTACATCTTGATTTTATTTTCGAATTCCTCCACATAAATTGCTATATGTGATTATACAGCATGATCATAAGGATGATCATCCAAGTGAAGTGGATTAAGTTTTGGGGAATGTACATTAGTTAGCCACTCCAGGTGGTTTTCCACATATTCCACCACGTTTTGAGAATGTTATTGCACCTGAGGCACCAACCGAGGATATTTATAGGATGAGGGAACTCCATGGGTTTCATAGGTTGTCACCTCCCAGGATTTTTGGTATGATATAATCCTGTGTAACTAAAGACTATAATGATGTGACATCCTGATTTTTTCACCTTTTTATGATAGTTATATATCAAATTGTGGTCCTAGAAGTGATTTTTTATCATGTATTTGCTATGTAATAGTAGAGTTAGGTGAATCAATCAAATTATGAGAATGTTATCTCTAAGTTAGATTCTGAGCATTTATTTGGGTTGATTTCTATCTATTCATCTTCATAATGGTGTGCATTCCTGAGATTCTACAATTTTAGTAGGGTATTAATACTATTTAAGTGTGTTTACTGATGTTCACCTACCTCTCATGGAACTAATTGGATTTGTTTAGTGATCTATTTTTCAGAGAATATATTTTCATGTGGGGATTATACTTTGATTTCTGAGATGAAGTGATTTATATTTGTATTCCCAACATTGTTGTAGTCATTGATCAAGCCTTAGTAGTGTATAGGTTTGTTCAAGGTAAGATGCTGACAACTCATTCTGGGGGTGGGCATACAGTATGTGACACATTAGTAGTAAGTTATCGATGGAAATCATAGGGATATGAGATTACAAGAAAAATACTGAGATGATATCTGGATAGATGGTATGTGGGTCAGTGATCCCATGTTGGCTAATGTCATATTTGAGTGAAGAAATTCTTCACTTATTATGGGTGTGGACATCTCTATTTATATTTTCCAACCCAACACAGAACTAGTTGGTAGATTTTCAATGGACCCTCTAGTTACAGATAGTGATAGGTATAGTGTGGTATGTAGGTTGGATAATGTGGAAGAGGTACAAGGAGTGAAGATGAATGTTGATTACTATTTGACTTTTTTTTAAACCACCCCCAGGGAATTTGTGTTATCATCAAGGAGATGCCGGTAAGGGATAAGGATAACTGCATGAAGTGGGGACCTATGACTGTGTGGCTGCATGTTTTGTTAGAGTTAATAACTCCATATTATCTAATTTTTCCATTGTAATATTAGAAATGGGTTTAAGATACCATTTTCTAGACACATTACATGTACAAGGCATAGAGATTCTTGATGATTCCTTTTCTTAGTTCTTGTGCTTGGAGACTATGACTGGAAGGGATTCAATTATTATTCACAACTATAGATAGTGTGGCCTAACTCTAAGAGTATATAGATTCTAATATAATCTCTTTTTAGTAGCGATGTCACCTTAAGACATCATATTAGGTATATATAGGCTATCTATAGTTAATGAATAGATTAACTATTTGAGGTGGAGGATACAATGTATCATTTGTGAAGTATAAATTTATTTTTCCAATATAACAAGTTATCTCCTTAATTCATTATCCCTTTATAGATACTACATAGGGTAATCATGGTGGATTACCTCTTCGACCTATAACTATAGATAAAATAGGTACATGATGTCTACTACATATTGTAAGTGAGGATGTATGTGTCTGAATGGTTGTATGTTATTGAAATGGAAACATGAAAATTAAGGATAGATCTACCATTGCATATTATGCAATGAAGATCAAGGATTGATAGGAGTCGATCCTCCATGGGTGATCTATTCCCTTTTTTGTTTCTAGTGACAACAAAAAAATTTACTTGAGAACACCTCGGAGTGAGATACCATGATGTTATCTTAGTACCCACATATTTTTGTGTAAAATTTAAATCTGTTTTGGATGAAATCCCCTATATTGGGGAGAATTCCTCATTTATTTTTTTCATTTCAATATTTGGAATATTACTAATAAATTATTAAGAGTTAAGAACTAAGACGGTGTGAGATTATGAGGATAATTGATCCTGGAAATGATCTAACATAAATATTAAATATATTAATATCACACATACACATTTTTTTTATTTTTGGAATAACTCTCGAATGGTGACTCATATGAGATATCTGAGACCATCATTGGGTATAGAAAATGAGTTTCTTCCTTTATGTGACATAATACTTGCAGAAATTGAGAATTTTCGTAAATTGGTGATATGGGCGTATATAATAAAATTTATTAATTGATTTTATTATTTTTTTTATTTTTACTATAGAAATATATCTCGCTCCACTATAAATTTTTGCTTATGAAAAACATTTTTGTTTAGATAAATAACCCTATATATTGAAGGGATTCATTTGAGGAGATATTAGTGAATGGTATGTGGTCAAGGATATACAACAATAATGAAATTTGAGGATCTCGGACATGAAAATAATGTAGATTCATTCATTATCAGTGATCGATCCAAACCCAAATTTTGTAGTTTGTTTGCATTGTTTACTTTTTCTCTTTGATTATCCCATGGTGAATTTGAATCAATTATTCTAAAACATCGATATGTGTTTCGATCATGTTTTTAGTTTCAAATTTATTTATTAAAAGGATTTTTGAATAGAGTTACTAATTTATATTACTCCTAATTATTTATTATATTAGAAATGGACCTAGCACAACTAGAAAATGGACGGGTTTCATTCCTTATTTCATATTTTTTTCATCTCTCATGTCTTTCTTATCATATAAATCATTACCAATTTCTTTAGAAGTTTATTTTATGAAAGCACTATATTTGATCATTGTTCTACTACTCTTCAATGCAGTATACTGACACCATGTGAACAGTTCATGATTGAGGTTCAACGATGGAGGTAGATGATCAAAGATATATCAGGATGACACTAGTGCTTTATCGATTATCGGCTTGACATTGGATGAATAAAGGATAAAATATTGGCGATTTCCAATTGTATTTGATGTGAATATTCCATCAAGCATCAACGTTAAAGACAAACACTAAATTTTTGAAATATCTATGTTTCTTGGGTTTGATCGATTGTAGCAATGTTAATTAGATGATGTGTAGAATAAGAAAAGGATTCATAAAATTCCCATGTTACATGATTAGTACATGAAGAACACACATTGTGTGCGGTCCTTTGAAACAGCCTAAGGGTTTTCATAAAATTGAAATCATAATCAATGTGATCCCAACCACACGTCGGGTGACCCAGTGCATGTGGATCAACAAGTATCTTGAAGGATACATATGAACCTAAATGGACATGAACACAAGAATGAGTATTGTACAAGTGAATGACCAGGTACTCAGAAATGACTAAGTAAATGGGCATTTCCACCATACATAGGCATGGACATATGTACACGGTCACGAATATAAATCCATGTATTGGATTTTCCTTTACAGGATATGTATCCAAAAAGGACATGTTGTGTGTATGGATGTTTACATGTCGTGTGAGATGTAGATTCACAGGCAGACCCAAGGGGACATTAGGTGCATCATGTACCCCGATTACATGCCACATACATTTTCTAGGGAAGTGTGAGTCTATAAATTTTTTAAGCATATACGACGTTCAGTTGATTGTGATCCCATGGTCTTAACCAATGACTGTACAATGTGGAATTACTTCAACAGCTTCGGATTTTAATCCCCACAGTGTGTTATGCTCTTGATTGAGTTTTTTCATCACTTCAAGAGTTCTAGGGTGGGAACATCTATCATATATTTCCTAGGTGGGTTTTTGGTATTAGTGTTACCACCATGCACTAAACATAAATCCTCTAACAAAAGTATTTGTAAATTAGTATTGATGGTTTCCCCCAGGGATCCATTTTGAGATCCCTTGTCATTGTAGTGTGATCTTTAGAGATTTAATGGGTATAACTTGGTATGAAAATAGGATCACAACCTCTTATATGATTATTTTTTTGATATAATTTTTTATGGAGTGTTCCCTCTTAGATGAGTGTTACAATACATCTGTAATCAGAATCATGTGGCTGGAACTATTGGTATAGACCCCTCAAGTCCAATTTTCTACTATGAGTATGTCATGGAGTCTATTTATTATCTTTATTTCTCATATCCTATTTTAAATACATGTTCCCGTATGAGCAGATTACTATTGATTATTTATGTTTGTTGTTTTTTGGGTGTTTTATTAGGTATTTTAGTAATCACCCCTTTGTGGGATCCACCCACACTATAATGTATTATGCGTATGATTTTCTATTTGATGGAGTCTGGTTAGGACTAGGTTTATGAAGATAATAGTATTGGGATAAAATATTAAGTTTCCTACTAGTGTTTCATTTAATAATATCCCCCTCTTTAGGAGTAGGTTTTACATTTTTCTAGTTTCTTGTGGGATTCTATTTTGTCCTTTAATCATTTCAGTACATTTGTCTTAATATTTATATTGTTTGTTGATGTATAGATAAATTTGTATAAATTTTAATTTACATCAAACATTCTATGGATTCTATATGTTTGGGGGGGAATACATGTACATCGGCTAATTCCTCAAATTTGCGGGATTTCCCTACTCGGTTCTAGATGTCGTTTATTTTCCTATTTAAGGAGGTCTTGAGGTGGTAAAAAATTAATTACTACCTACCAAAAATGCCTTAGTGTATAGAGTTGTAAAATTCTTGATGTGTTCTTCTATAATTTAATAATTTTTGGCTAAAATTGAAAATTTAATAGCTATTTATATTTTAGAGTTTTTCACATCAAAAGATCCAGGGTTTTGTTATTATTCATCGATATTATTTTATTAGTTCGAGTATCATTAAACTATTTTATATAGATTCATTCATTTATAAATATTTAATTAATTTTTTTAAAAGTAATTTATTATGGATGTTTGAGAATCGATATGAGATGGGTATTCATTGGCTATATATTTTGATGGTGTGAGTGTCAATAAGTAAATTTGATATGTACTAAGGTAGGTCATCGTTACTCTTTGAGTATTTTCATCACTTGTGAAATTAAATCATTACCTAGGGTAATTTATATTTAGTATTGGAAATTATTTTTATTTTAACATAATTAGATCACAATATAGAAAACCATAAAATGGGATGACTTCATGCGGAAAAAATATCCTAAAATCAATTAAATAAATTTATTAATTTTTTTGTTTGGTGGAACTCTGGTTAAATAAGATCTACTGGAATAACATCCATATTATTTTGTGTATTGAGTAAATTACTAGAATATGTTTATAAAAAGGAATTAGTTTCACGTTTAATGTATTATGTAATTCATTTATAAAGGGAATTTCAAAAGAACTTTTGTATTTAAATGTTATTCATTTATGCATGGATACAAAAAGACTCTCCATAATTGGGTTTTCACATGATTTTGGAATGGGAATTTAGTGTGAAAATTAGTGATGTGGAATCATTAGAATAATTTTTTAAAGAATTATTAAATATATATTTTAACTAATTCAAAGAGATAATTGCCTAGATATGGTTCTGTTTAATTGATTATATATAGGTGTTTTTCCATTTTAAAAGAATATATGCCTGTGTTTTTCTTCTTTATTAATGATTATAATGTATAGTTTTATTTTTATAAAATGATATACATCCATCATGTGATGTAATCCCAACGGTAATGGGTTCGTTAGATAAACCTAAGATTCCTTGTAAGTTCCTTATTAATATTAATTCACTAAAACCTCTAGGAGGACATTGTGTATTGAGAAAGATTAATTGAATATTATGGTCCAGACCGTTAGAAATGAGTTATGGGTCCATGGAGGGGTCCTTATATGATAATATATGGGTTATTTTGGAGCTATAATCAAAAAAACCAACCAAGGATGCTTAGGATCGGTCACCGAAGACGGTATACAACACGTCAAAAATTGAATTCATGTTCTCAAAGTGTTGGAAACATGTTCTTGGACAACATTGGTACTACGTTTTAGAATTTTTTTTACCAAAATTTTTTTCAAAAAATCAGTACTAACAAAGAACCTAATATGTTCTCACTATACAGGGTCCTATCATTCCTAAAAATAATCAATATTTATTAAACATTCCTATAATATGGAACACTATTATAGATAACCATAAAGGATCATAATAAAAAAATAAAAGATAATACCTTCCTGAAATATTAATAAAATTACTAATATAAAATGAAAGGGGATGTGATTTAAATTTTATTAGTTGATTAAAATAATATATTAATTTAATAATTGCACTTAAAGTAAACTCAAATAAGGAAATATATCTATTAACCACTTCTATGTAATATTAGGATTCATCTCAGAAATTAACCTTCACAAACCTATATAGAACTACTAAAAATATTAATTTCCTCTAAGAGGCTCATTTAACTTACCTATATCTATGGAAAAAAGGATTTGTACATAAATTGACTATATTTTCGGTGTTATCATTACATAACCTATAGGATCCCTCCATGTTTTCAAAGAGAAATAATTTTTTTGGAAAAAATGATTTTTGGAAATTAAACTCATAAAGATATCATTTAAATTTTCAAAAATTAATCATTATGTCATTCATTGATCATTTAAATAATAAATTTTGACATTTCAAAATATGGAAACATAGAATTATCCCCAGGTAAACTCATGGAAAGGCCTCTAAAATCAACAAAATTCAATATGAAAATTTGTAAACATCGTCCAAATAATAATCATTAGCTATATTCCACAACTGGATAATTACATTACTTCACAAGTTGGGTGATAGACTCAACTAATAGAATGGAAAATATCAATAAGAGTGATTTTCCAATAGTATATTCATAGACACAAGGGATTTCCAATAAGTCATATCAAATTTATAAACCTATTTATAAGATGGATTTCAGAAAATAGTTTTTAGGAATTACTAATATAATATAAAACATGTTTTCAAAACAATTTTAATACTAATGAATTGAAAAGTAGAGTAAAAAATATTTTATATGAAAAACAGTCCTCATAAAAAATATTTTATACATTTACTTTATAGTAAACCTTTTTTTTCAGAAACCAATAACATAAGATTCAATAAAAAAATGTTTTTCATAGAACCAACAACTTTGATACTTTGAAAAAACACTACTGATTCTAGAATCATATAAATAAGGGACAAAATACACATTACCATAATTTAAGAGCACTAAGCATCAAAATACCGCCATTAAAAATTGCAAAACTAAACCCATTTATTTTTATCGATGTGGAAAGAGAGAAAATGGGAAGAAATAGTTAATTAAAAAATTGAAAAATGGATAAACCATTTACCATTTATTCCTTTAGGAAAATTCACCTTGATTGACCACTAATAAGGGGAAAGATGTTTTTGTTGTGGAAGAGGGCCCATGGATTGTAATTATCCAAAAACAACAGGTTATGAGGATTTCATTGAGCATGATGCAATTTTTTTATTTAATATTTTTACTATATGTGTATCCATTATGGTTAAGATGCATGGTTTTTAAAATCCTTTTCAAACTTTTAAGATTGCATTGGAGTAACATGGAGGATATTCATTTTGAAGTTTCATGATTTATAAAACCATTATATATATATACAAACACCACTATAATAAATTAGTGGTCTCAACATGGTTGGGTCACAAGGTTTTCATTTACCATGAAAAAACTTATGATTACTTTTATCATAATAATTTCACAATTTTAAAATAAAAAACATTGAAATTAGAATATAAGGGAAAAAGTAAATAAAATTATAAATGTGTACCTAAAAATTACTTCATCAATGTCACAATTTATTAGTGTATTAATTTTATTCCTTGGAATGTCAACCTAATGAATAATCATAGAATATATGGGTCCATTTTTACCTTATAAAATATTTTTTATGACATTTATCTTTCAACTCAATCATATTCTTCGGGAACTAATGGAATACGCATCCAAAAAACACTTCATTCTTAGAGTTAACATAACAGGCTATTCTCATAGCCATACATACATCCCAGTCCAACTAATTATCTTCTTAGTTTCATATGTTTTCATGGTAATAGTGATAACTATTTAGTAGTGATACATGGAAATCCTATGAATAGTTGTCAATTAGGATTAAAAACCCTTAAAGTATTCCAACTTATAGATCTTTTTAGTGATCTCGAAAGGTGCCACATATCTGGGGGAAGCTTCCCTTACATACATAGTCCTCAGTGACCTAACTATTGTGATATTTTAAAAACCATTGTGTTTCCCGCTGAATATTCTAATGGATAATGATGATATGAACATAATAGTTGTAATGAAAATTATTTACTCCCATTTACATCGATATAATCTATATTGTCATAGTTATCTCATAGGCAAGTCTTGGTTATACGAGGTAATTTACACCCACCTTAGTATAATAAATATTTTATTAACATGGAAACCCATAAGAAGCATCAAATGAATACATTTGTATAAAGTATTCATAATAATTATTGGATAAATATTCAACCATTTCAAAATGGGGTTAACACAAACCACAAAATTCTAAAATTAAGTCCTGGATATTATCTATAAAATTCCAAATGTCCCAATTTATTATCCCATATTATCATGGATTTTATGCTATAATTAGCTTCTCATAATTTCTCATCTTCTATTGGATACATATCCAAAATAGATTATTGATACGAAGATCTCTGTAAAAAAATAATATTACAGGTAATGGTATTATATATTACTATTTTCGTCATGTTTACCTTACCCTAATCATCACCTGTTGTATTAACCATAATTATAATTAAATGAGAATATTTAGTTAAAAAATCAATCATTACCCCTATGGATTTTCTTCCACAATGGGTATGATGTAATCCAATGTTGAAATCCAAAGACGTATATTCAAATTTCTTATAGGGATAGTTGGGGGTGAAAACATAATAGAAACTATATATTATTTGGTATTAATATCTGTAGGGGTTCAACATCTAAATAAAAAGTCATATGTATCTCATATCATGTCAATAAAAAAATACTATAGACTTGAGTCAAGATATATCATTGTGGAATAAGAAGGGTTGGCCTACTGATATTGATTAATGTCCTCCATCATAACCTTTTTCATTGATAAAAGAACCACATATCTATTGTTAATGAAAACAATGTGGACATTGGATAGAGACCACTCATGGGTGTTCTCAATGACATATATAATTTCTTTGATAGAGGAAAACTATTCACCTTCTGGTATCTCGTAATAGATGTGTTCAAAGAGAGATGACGTAAATTGGACATTATAAAGAAACAGATTTTTATTTCCCTCTTTTTCTTCCAAATGAATCATTACAAAATTGATTATGATATTTCATTCCTTAAAATATTATTTCAATTATTTGAATTATAATTTCATTGGGAGAGACTCAAACAAAATATTTAACTTATATAAAATATAATAATAGTTAAATTAAAACATTTTAATGTACTCAACTCATTTCTACATCTAGATCATTAAATACTTCTGATTGATTGTTCTTATTAGTCACATGAAATTTTTGTATACTAAAATCACATAAAAATAAATAGTGTCTACAACACATGAATGAATTTATGACAACATCCAGTTCACGTACATGGTTGGGATCATTTCATTCAAATAGACAGAGCTATCATGATCCATAAGTTACCACCTGGCCACCCTATATGATTATAAAACCAAAAAACTATAATTTACGTATCACAAAAAAACTTTGTATACCTTTTGAACCTATAGTAAAACAAAAATAGGGTCCAATGTAAATATGTTCATTATCTCAAAAAATGATAATTAACATTCTAGTTTTCATAAAAACGTCACTAATCCCCATGTGAGTGTCATAAATGCAGATGAATGTATAGAAAAATACCTAATGAATCACTAATATAAGCCTTATAATACTAATAAATATCAGATTCTAGAGACATTATTTATCTATTTTTAATAAATACCAGCCTTAAAATTCTTATGATAAACTAAAATACTCATTTCTAACATTATATTTCCCAAAATTATAATTTTATAGATCTATAAAATATATTTTTACTACTTTTCATATAGATAATTATCTAAAACATCTCCCCAAATATATCATAAAATAATTATTGTTCTCTTATTTAGTCGTTTAATAGACTAAAATATCATCCACAATCTCCATCAAAAAATAATCAAATAAACAATGAAATATTCATTTAACCAAATAAATTAACACTAAAAGGGAATTATTCTAGAAAAAACACATCACAAGATATTCATAATTGATATATTTTCGTCAAAAAGTTGCCTTAAAAATATATGATTTTCTCACTATTTGATGGTGATAACCCAATTGATGATAATTCATCGAGAACCACATTTCACCATTTAACTGATCAAAAAATTCATAAATATTGGGAAAATGTTATTTATTCTTGTTATATTACTAGTTTAATTTCCCCCAATAAATACATAACCGAAGATTCGCATCCTCCTTCTTGGAATATTGTAATAGGGAAGCCCATATATATACACATGAAAAAATTAATCACTATTGCTCAAATTAATATATCTTTATTTTCAAATCCATTAATTCAATTGGTCTCATATGATATGATGGTAAAATAAATCATTTTCCACCCTAAAATTAAATTTTTCTAGAACTTGACTTCTCACTCATTAGCATAACTATAGAAGTTATCTAAAAATACTTCAAAAAATTCACCAAAGATTAGTGGTTATAGACTCCCAAAACTCCCATCATTATCTTCTAGAAGATCATGTGATACCAAATTTAAAAACATTCTATATTAATTAAAATAAATTCATTCCCAATGATATTTGGGTCTTATTACCCTTGAAATAGATGAACCCTATCATCATGGGAAGTGAATGATTATATTATATGATAATAGTTGATATAATATTTCCAATTCATTATCTAATTCTCCCAAGGATATATAACAAAAAATCTATTTCTAGTATAAGAAAATTTTAATACATATCCCCCTAAAATACAAAAATGATACATTAGAGTCACTGAAGGTCTTGTTATTTCTTCTTTCAATGATTATTCAATATCTCTATAACATAATGATATATATGATAGGGAAGAATTAATAAATCCAAAAAAATTAGAAGATATAATTGGGTTATAATCATCAGTATCAAATAATGATTCATTAAAAGTTTATGCAATATTGAAAATACCTCTTAAAATAATTATCTCTACTATGGACCAAGGGAATATGAATCTAAATAATTTATTTATCAGATCAAAGTTTGAGTCTGGGTCCTACTATTAGCTTAGGGATATGTAATTTTTTTGCTCCTCCTATATGTTAAACCTGTTCTATCAAAATTTTCTCAATGATGTGTCTCTGTTTATTTTGATTCAGTATATTTTTCATTAAAGAATATGATTTATCGAGAATAAATTACACTCCATTAATAAAAATTAATTAAACTAAACCCCAAGTGGTGTCCCACAAGACCCTAAGTATATAATTTTATTGGGGTCTTTGTAAAAAAAATTATTTAAGGGACTATCTTTTCCACATTAATAGAGAAATGTAGTCATGTTCCAAATGTTATCAAAGGAAACTGATGTAGAGTTTTTTTCATGAACCACCAGTATTACCTCTTCTACATTTATCTAACTTAATATTTATTTCATTAAAATTTATAAACTCTATATATGAAAAAAAATAGTTTAGTTATCCCAAATATCATTTACAGATCAAGTTACACCATAAAATCTTTCTCTACCACTTTGGACTTGTTTTAATCTATTACTAAATAATGGATTATTATATATCAAGTGGGAGAACCTTCTAAAATCCTTAATACATCATTAAATTCTTTTAAGTTATATTATAAGAATATTTAATAAGATATAGAAAATAATTATCATATTCCTAGATGGTCAAACTAGCCTATAAAAGGCATAAAAACTTCCATGATTTTTTAGGGGATAAATTATCAATAAAAACTAATGAGTAAACATTATTTTAAAATATTTTTATTAAAGATTATCATATATTGTAACATTAACCACTTATTCTGAGTACTTTTATCCGGGACACAAAAAATTATAGGAAGATAATATCACTTGAACTAATTTAGTAGTATTATGAAACACAAAGAAACTATCTATCTTCTCTGACAGATATTACACTACTTGAGGAACATATCTATCTCAAGAAATCAGTTTCCACTAATTAAAAACACATAGATTTAACCTTATCTATACAAAAATGCGGACCTACCATTGAAAGATGATATAGAATAGTGAACAGTGACTATTCCATTAATAAAAATATATTTTTTACCACATCAATGATATTTTGTTTGATATGTTGATTGATCCACGAAATATTATATGTATCTCCAATAATATGTTTTCATTAGGGTCATAGTGGTGTCTTGATACCACATAAAATCTTGGAAAAAAATTTAACTTTTAACAAAATTAATGAAAATAAATTTTAAATCAAAAATATTTATTAAACAACATTATAAATAACAATTATGTCTTTAGAAGAATAGAATCAAATGAATTCCCAAAATTCATAGAATTAATTGTTTGGTTGAATGGATTTCAAAACTATGCACCAAACATTTTGGTCACACAAGATAGGTGTAGAAATCCACATTGTTTTTCAACATAGTCTCCCATACCATACGACATGTATGATTCTCACAATCAAACTCCTTTAATAGGGCCACACAGTTTTGATGAACATTCTGCAACCTATGTTACTTATACATGCACCTTTGTAGATGTCCCTTGGTCTATAATATGTGTTCCAAAAATACATTATAATTTAAAACCAAATTCATATAGATCTCAAAATACTCATTTATTCACATCCCTTGGTGGATAAAGGAATTTCGTGATGTTTTTTAGATAAAAATTTATTATAACCAACACATCATGTCCCAACAATATTAACAGCTGTGTATAATGGAATCCCAAATATCTTGAATAACTAACCTCCTATCTTTAAGAAAAAATTTCACTTATCAACATGATCTTCACTAAATCATTAAATATACATAGTTTATAAAATATCCTAATTGGTATTGAAACCCTCTATGGACAATAAATAATGATTGGGAATCATGGGTATTTCATTTTGGAATGATTTCACCTAAAATAACGATTTCATTAAAAGAGATCATAGCCATGAAATTAACATGGTTTCATGATACATCATTATACCATTACCTAAAATGAACAATAATCAATTATGATGTAATGAACATGTAAATAAACTAAGAAAACCTAAATGGGGTATAATAAGAAATTTAGCATGGTTGTACCATACGGCATTATAAATACAATTGATAATCTAGAATGAAATGATATAAAATGTGAAGATGATTATAGTATATGAAACAGTATAATATTTCCAAAAAAATATATAAATCAATAAATATATGATTGGATAAATACTTGAAATCTACATGTGACATGAAGGGTCATCCCACTATGAAACCTCTAATAAGCAAAATAGATCTCCACATTAAATATCAATTTTCAAAAGAGATTTCATCATTGAATTTATAATAATTATTAAATTAATATAAAAAATTAATTATAACAATTTTAATTATATATTAATATTAAATATATTAAAAAATAAATTTTATCTTTATAAAATTCATCAAAGTAAACATTTTATAATTTTTCAATACATTAAAAATATATTTTTAATAATCAATCACATATGATTCAACCAAATAAAGATTATCATGAAACCAAAAACATTATTACTCTTAAAAAATTTATTTGTGATTATCTTTATAAAAAGTGGTGAGAACCCTTTACCTAATGTCATGATCCTGAAACTTGAAAATATCATACTTACAAATCAACCCCCCCTACAAAAATTATGCTTCTGAATCCATAGGGTTAGATTGATAACTAATAAGAAATATAGAATAGATAAAATAATGAAGGATGGAACTATTTATCATTCCATTCCTTAAAATATTCTAAAATAGAGTCCGATCTAAAACTACCACCAGGAAGGGGGTATAATTATTCATCACACAAGTGGGATTAAGGTTCAAAATGTGGTGAAAATAGCAGCTACTGAGGGTTTAATTGAGAACTATATTTTGATCATTTTATTTTTATTTAATGTACTAGGTGTAATGAATGTTTTGGTTATGTAGTTTTAAAAGTTTTATTCCAACCATAATGATGGAAAGAGACACAGTTTTAGGTTTCACATATTTTAGACACACGGTTTGTCAAACCATGCTAAGTCCACTAAAACAATTCTGGATTATACTATATTCTAACTAACAAGGAAAACATTGTGTCACACATTTTCTCCTAATATTCTAAAATTTCAATGAAAAATATGAAACTTATATATATATATATGAATAAACAATAAATTCACTCTGAAAATTACATTATGGGTGTGAGATAGGGTATAACCCTTGAGATAGTGTGAGGAACCTTTTATTAACTAAGAGATGTATAGAGGAGTTCCCCTTTACTGGTTGATTTATGATTACTAAATTATGGACCACACTCAATTTCATTTTAATTAAAATAAGGGTCATAGTTCTACTTGGTAGTTGAAATTTCATTTTGATTAATTCTTATAGATGTTTTTTGGAGATAATCTCTGTATTAGGTCTATTGATAGATATAGTCATGTTCAAAATTCCCATGTATTATACTGACTAATGTTGAAGAATATGTTTGAGGTTTTAGTCATATACTTTTATGATCATCTACTAGGATTATGATCTAAGGATATTATAAGGGAGAGTTTCGTACTTACGGTTTTTTGTTTCTCAATATGAGATGGGGTTTCTATGAACATTGTTGTTGAGGTAGTAATACAGGTGTTATAGAACACATTGAAAATGATTCAATCCATTTATAGAGGTTAAATCTTGTATGTATAGCTACCCTATGAGTTTTAATGTAAAAAATATTGACTGGTGAGTCTCTGGTGTGGGAGTGACATAATCATTGTATAGATTGTTGTAATCTTGTAACCATTATGATGGGATTTATCTAGGGTTCCAAAAAATTGTAACATTGTGGACATGGAACACACTTCTAATAATATTATAGTTTGTACTAAGATATAATCGTAGTAATTTTGGTGTATCTATAGTGGAATATGATTGCTCAATTGGAGGATTTGATTATGCTAATGCTTGATATATAAGATAAATCTAGGGGAGTATTAGTGTAGTTTTTTTAACTGTGTATATGAGGAAATGTTATATACTATGATGAATATAAAGATATATAGGGACAATTATATTTCATATTACTACCAACCATTATTTATTTACATTCTTGTTTTAACATTTTATTATGGTTATATTATTATTTTTTACTTTGGAAAGTTCATTATTTACCTAATTTTTTACGACATCATTTAATGATTTAGGATGGTGAATATGGATTATTTGATATCACATGTTCATTCATAATAGAATATTTATTTTCCATGAAATTTTTTGTATTGGTTATTTCATAAACATTGATTTGACTAATGGGTATGGTGGGTCTCTATTGAGTGAACCGTTTTGGATGTGAAATGATATCATATTTTGGTAGTTTTTAATGATATGAGAGAGGGATTTTAGTATACATTATTGGGATATGAGGTTATATATTTCATCAGTCATTAGAGTGTTTGTAAAAATCTAAATTAGGTTATACCTATTTTTTTAATTTTGGGGTGTGTGTGTCCTTTATTCCATGATGGAACATAGGTATGATAGTAATACATGATCAAGGGTGGGTTTTTTTATCAATATTAGTTCAATTGTACTCATAAAAATTATAAATGGATTCACATGGACACTGTGACTTAATAAATCAAGCTGGGATACAGAATTCCACTAGGTTATTATTCTACAAATATACTACCACACATATAATGGGATCTATTTTTTAGGAAAGACAATAATTTTTTTGAAATTATATGGTATTAGCTTCTATTTATATTTGTTGTTTTGGATTAGTTTTGTCACAGAGGTTTATGGTTTAATAAGAAACTATGTAGTGAGTTTAGTTGAAGTTAATTTTTAATTATTTCATTACATCCAATATTTTTTTATATATATGGAAAGTATATTAATAAATTTTTTATGATATTGTTTCCCACAGGATTTGGGGATGACCTCCTTTATTGAAGGTTCAAACATTCAAATCGGTTTCTAACGGGTTTGTCCATAGAACTGGAAATAGCCAATGATTCCACATCCATTTGGACCTAATTTCCAAAGGTAGGTGCTCATTAGTTGTGGACTAACGAGGTTTAGGAATTTTCATTGGTCGAGAGGATGAGATGTCGGACTCATCACACCTTTTTTAGGGGAATTATTGTCTAATACGGGACTCTCTTTATAGATTTATGTTGTGTTCGTGAATCCTTATTACATTACCAAGTATAAAATGAGCTTTCCTTTAGATCTGATAATAAATGATTGATATATAGGAGATTTAGAGAATATTTTATATGTATTTGAGGTTCTTCATTGATAGAGAATCATCTGTATTTGTTAGAGATTCTTAGTCAATGGTATCCTTTGATACGTAAAAGTCTTTTAGTCATTATGATGACCATACTGGTTTTAAAGCCACTTAGGGGGGCACTTGATGTTTATTGTCATTCAGAAGGACATGAATTATTTCAAAGTTGGTATCGAACCAGTAGATGGGCAACCTACATATCCTTTGTTTAGAAAAAGGAATCAGAACCCACGTAGTTCGAGTAAGGGAGTATGATGTTTATGATTGATGGCTCAAAGAAAGATGTCATAATTACTTTTACAATCTAAGATCATGTGAGTCAAGATAGGTGTGAGAAACAAGAGGTATTGGTAAAAACCAGATAATTGTGCCATGAAAGATGCAATCATAATAAATAATATGGGGCTTATGTATGTATGACTGCCCAGATATATGAAGGTTAGGATTTACTTCAGTGTAGAAATCCAGGAACAGGGTCCATAAAGGTATATGTGCTTCATGGAGATTTGAATACTCTAATCTTGGGGATTACACCTAAGGAAGATGTCCATGTTAGGAGGGGACTTATGATTGGGTTTTATTCCTGAGAAGGAAGTCCAAATCAAAAGTAAATTAGGACTGCTTAAGAGAAAATTAAGGGACATGGGGCTTACTCTTAAGGAGGATTCCCAAATTTGAGACTGGGGATTACTCCTGAAAAGGATTCCTAGGTTAGGAGAATTATGGTTGGGGCTTACTCCTAACGAGGATGCCCAGATTGGGGGACTGGGGACTTATTCCTAAGGAGGATTCCCAAATTTGAGATTGGGGATTACTCCTGAAAAGGATGCCCAAAATTAATGGGAATTATGGCAGGGACTTACTCCAAAAAAGGAAGCCCAGAGTTTAAATAGTTCTCTCAACTTAAATGATGAGGTTGAATGAATGAAATCCCAATCATTAGTGACATAAAGATGTGTGAATCACTAGATTTTGAGAGATTTTCCATGGAGTTCCTTTCAGATGAGGAATAAAAATCAAGAAAGCATTCCATAAATGTCTTTGAAGAGTGTCTTGAAGACTGAATCTTGAATAGGAGAGGTGGATTGGCATAAGAGGGGTTAAATGGGCAATAAAGGCACCCAAAACGGCAGGGGGGCATGCAAGTCTTGGCAGGCGCGCAAGTACTGCGTGGGCGCGCAAGTCTTGGTCGCGCAGGTATACCTACGCGACACATGGGTACTTATGCGTTTTGTAAACCAGCATGGTAATATTGGGAGATCCTTGACCAATTCCTTTAGAATTATCCTGAGGTACTTCCAGAATAGAGGCGCACAAGTTTTGGGGAGGGTGCAGGGCGGCACGCAAGTATGTTCATTTCCCTTAAGTGTAAAACACCTTAGGTGCGCAAGTGTTAGTTAATTCTAACACTTCGACCTTACTCCTCTTGTTTAGACCCTCCATTCTAGGTAAAGAATTACCTTAGAAGTTTTCGGAAGACCTGAAGAAGAGACATGGGCGTTCAGAGCTCTAAATCTGAATTCTGGAAAAATTCATCATTCAATGGGGCTCCCATCGAGGGTATTTATAGGCTGGAGAAGTCCCCGAGCGGTTATTCTTTAGGGTTCCCAAGTCACTTGTGCAACTGTTAGGGGGCGCACAAGTATACTTGCGCGACAGTGATGGATCTTCCACGGCACATGTGCTTTTGAAGCCTTGTTCATGCCTTTGTCGATTTTTGATGCTTTCCTCAAAGAATGAATCAATTTTTGCTAAGTCATTTCCCTTTCCATTGCTTTGGACTCTGTGATGAAAAGGAGCGTCAAAAAAAGTCCCCCCTCAGAGTTGGATCCGAAAGAAATGAGGATGTGACTCTGAGGAAAAGAAGAAAACCAAAGGAAAGGTGGCGCGCAAGTGTTTAGTGCGCAACACTTGGCGCGCTAGTGTGAGTCGCGCAGGGCTGGAGCGCACCAGCAGTAGGCGCACTGGCGGGTTGCCTGGTCTATAAATATGCGGCCCCTTTGCTGCGCATAGCATCTGATTTCCTGGATTCTCGATCTCTCACCGCTCAGGTCACCTTCACCATGCAAGTCTCTCTTTTTCCGCTGTTTCTTCGTTGTCACGCTGTTGTCAAGGTAATAGGACTTGCACGGTGATACTTGCGCGACAGAAACATGCGCATCACATTAACACTTGCGCGAAACATCCATACTTGCGCCCCAAGTTTAGACTTGCATGCCTTAATGCCTTTTCCATTTTTTATGAAATTCCTTCACAAATTTTATGAAAAATCAACTTAAAAGTTAATTTACTCAACTTTTGTGCAGAATCAATGGCTCTTAGAACAGGAATAGCTGATGAACTGGCTATCAAGCAGATTGATGATGTGATGAACATCATTGGCTACGATTATTATACCGTCAAAAGTAGCACTCTTCCGTATTTGGATAAGTATCTAAAGAAATATCATCACGAATTCCCCCAAAGCATTTATTTTCTTTTGTATGACTACGGTCATCTGCGAGAAGTTACTATTCCAGAAGTAAAGAAATGTCTCCCATTTTCTTGGTTTCGGAATTACACCAACTTTGCTTCAGCAAATATCTCAGGTGGAGGAGTATTTCTAAATGCTGGAACAGTGGAGAAGGCCCACATGATGCATCATAGCCTTAGTATGCTATATCTGAATCCTCATACGCGTGAGCTGTAACCACATTGTCATCCTTCAATCTTCTCAAATGATCAGATGGATCAATCAAAAGGCTAGAAGAAAAGTTGGGACTTCTGTCCTATGGGAGGCGTGAATCCAACTTGTATGTAGGAATACTAGGTGCGAAAAACATTTGCAGAGTTTTTCGATGATCTGAAAGGAGTGGTGATATACGAAGCTTTCTAGGTTGGGCAAAAATATGTTTACAGACATGCTATCTTCGTGCCAGAGATACTCAGCCACTGGAGTCCAGCAACAAATTCTTTCCATCTGACTCATGGAGAAGTAGGCATCAGTCTGTGGGGTGTCCACAAGATCTCAGGGGCTCCAGTTTTTGGTGATATGTATGATGAATTCATTCCACCCAAGGTTACTTGGAATGATTCAGAGAAGACTCATGCTTTAGCTCGAGAATTATTTAAGATCTTCCACAGGCTCAAAAGTTCAGAGACCTCATTAACTCATTCTAGAGAAGATACTCATCCGGAGGAATGGATGAATATATTTCTTATTGAGAATAAAGAGAGGGAGACAAAGGAGAAGAAGCTGAAAGAAAAAGGATCCAAGAAAAATAAATCCAAGGATAAGAGGCCCAAACGTCATACCACCTACCCAAAACCTGAGAAGAGGGGTGATCTTGGCTCATTCTGGCCAACTCTAGAAGCAGGAGTGTTCGAGACGTGGTGATATGAGGTGAATCAAAGGATCCCAAAGAAGACTCATCTGGAGAGATTCTTGGAAATGTGGCTCAGCATTTATCTCTTACCAGTCAGGTATTCAATGGGAGGCGTCAGGCCAGGGACCTTCGTCATTACGGAAAAGTTGGCTGAGGGGAAAATGGTTGGGTTGGCTACCCCCATTTTAACAAAGATTCACAGGAGTTTACTTCATGTCCTCATGGGTAAATCTCTTTTAAGAATAGTGGGACTATTCCAAGTTTTATGGGGACGTATCGCCACTCACTTCATGACTTACAATGTATATAATGGATTACAAATTCCTGAAAGTTCTTTCAGGCCATCAGTGCAAGCATTCTCTAGAGTTTCTCCATTAGATATTAATGCCTATGACATGAAAGTGAGTCTGAGCGTGTTTAAGGAAGTAGACATTTTTCCCTTTGGAAATCCGCCAACCGGGCGGTTTGTCGATGATGGAACAACCCACTTGGATTTGAGGGCATACATTCTAGCTTGCAAGGATGGTGTTCTAGTTGACAGGATTGACAGAGAAATTATAAGTGAGGTCTATGCTCCATATAGATTTTCACGTCAATTCATATGTCTGCAACAGATTGATGTATCTCCTCCATTACATGTTAGGTTAGAGCAACATCTGATGGTTGCTCGGCAACTATGGCTGCTGACATCAAGGGAGAAGACTGGGGTAGTATTTCATCAACCAGATGAAAAAGTGGCACATAATTTGACTACATATTATGCCGAACACTGGATAGTATCATACCCCAAAGGGGTGCTGAATCACCCAATTTATAAAGTGGTGAAAAAGAAGAGGACTGTAGAGAAATAAACCCTTCTTCATGACGGTGATGCTTCTCCACCTGAAGCTGATTCGGCAGATTCCTCCTCTAGAATTGATTCACCGGATTCCCATGATAGGGATGATGAGGCACAACCAGTTGCAAAGTAGTTTCATGCCTGATATAATCCTCTGACCAGAATTAAAAGACCCACTCCATCAACTCCTGGTGAGTTATTTCATTGTGGTAATTTAATTACTACTACTTTATAAAGTAATAAGTCTTATTTTCTTATTATCTATATGTAGTTGCAGGAGATGGGAAGAAATTGAAGTCAAAGATTAAAGGACATTCCTCACAGCCTTCATATGTAAGACTAGAAGTTTTCCGGTTATGGATGGATTTATACTATGATACTGTGACCGTCTGGCTGGATTTTTGTGAGGGCCTAAAACATCCGGGAATAGGGAATCTTTTGGCTTCTACAAATATCCAATATGTGGATAACCCCAATGAATTGTGGGCTTACATCAGAGAGCTGGAAATGCTCATATACGCCACTGATGAGTTCGTTCCTGTCACCATGCGGGTGAAGGAATTGATTGATCGTGGCACCGCTGAGGGGACTGATAAGGAGTGTCATGATTATGTGGCTCCTGAAGATGTAAGTTTTCTTTCCTTATTTAATGTGCAACTTGATTCCAGTCGAATCTTTCTTACATAAGGATGTTATTTTATTCATCTTGCAGCTTGTAAAGAAAGGAACTACTGAGGTCCCTTCGCCACAGTATATCCCGGTGGTACTGCCACCGGGGTTTCTGCTGAATCTCCTCACGAACCAGGAAAAATATCTCCAAGCCAGTAGACCATGAATAATGAGTTGGAACGGCCTTCCATTCACCAATCCAAGTTCCAATAAGGGAGACTGCCGATACTCCCAAAAAACCAAAGAATCAAAGGCAGTGAAGGAGGAAGTCCACAACTAAACGTTTCATTAGAAGTGGTAAGTCCCTCGGATAATCATGAGTCTATACCCATGAAATGTTTGTTCATATTCTTGGGTATTGAAGGGGCTTAATCAATTTCCGCCCTGAGGGAAAGGACTGATCCTCCTTCAAGGACCACAGAGGGTGTTGTGGAACAATCAAAAATTCAAGCTGACTTGACTGCTCCTGGAGAAGAGCCAGTATATGTTCCCAGTATCCTTCCTGTAGCTGTTGCAAGAAGAGAAGAACCTATTTCTGGTAAGTTAACAATCCTTCATAAAAAAATGTTGAATGGAACACCGACTGACTTCCATTATGTGACACTTCAGGTTCAACTCCTGCATTAGAACTTCTGGCGGCTATTGCAACTGATGCCATGATTTTATTCGAAGATTCTATCCAGGGTCAGGGGCCACAGGACGTAAATTGCCAAGAAGACACATCCAACGCTCCTACTAGTGAGACTAACCAGGATTCTGAAATATCATTGGATGAAATGATGAATCGTGTCATGTCTTTCGAATAATTTTATGATCATTCTAAGTTATCATGTGACTTAGATGACCTTGGGCGTGAGTGTTATCCTTCGCCCAGTAAATTTTCTTATAATTTACACTTCTAATCAAGACTGAAAATAATATGCAGTTCCATCCATAGAAGATGTTGAACTACCAATGCCTGAAGAGGGTGTGAACATTGATGTCAACCCTACTATTACAGAAACATTAGCTCAAGTAGATCTAAACCCAATAAAACCTCTTGAGACCCATCTTGAAGAACCTATTGGGACTGGGAAATATGGGGAGGAGTCTTCTTAGGTTGCTGATCTACCGTTGGGTACGGGATAACAATATTTGTTACTGTACTTAATTTTCAAGACAATCGATTATTTTGATATCCTTTGAAACTAACAAAAGATTTAAATTAATTATGCAGGGACATCAACTGTAGTGGCTAGATCTAGAGGTGAGGCCCCATCCTCTTCCCCAGTGATAATTGAAAGTGAAGAAGCACATGTCAGTGGGGAAGTAGCAGAACAGGACACTTCCTTAAGTGCATTAATCCCAGATTACATGCCCCCCCTGTGATGATGATATTGAATCATACCCAGAGGTGCTTAAGGTGCTCAGCTTCTCACAACGCAAGGCATGGAACAAAATATGAAAAATCATATCTGAGGTGCCTTTAGAAGAGCTATCATCGAATATCCCTCGATTGTCTTCCTAGTTTATCATGCTAGGACTTGGCAGTTTTGGATACCAAGAGATCCATACCGTGGTGAAACAAGTCATCTTCAGGAGGGGGCAGGAGAAAAAGTGTCATAAAGATCTTACCAGGGTGAAACTGTCAGTCAACATCAGCGAATTTGAGGCTGCGGTATCCCAAGATGAGGCTGACTATGCTGCCAGGATGAAGGAGCTAAAGCATAAGATCAAAGAAAAAGTTGTCCAGAAGATTCACCTTCAGAAACAGTTAGATGATGTTTCTGGGGAACTTGACCAACTCAATAATTCACTGGAGGGAGTTCAAACGAATGGTATGATGTCCATTGCAGATGCCAAGAAAGTAATCCATCAGGCTGGAAAGAGTGAAGTTGGTCGTGTGCATGAGCTTCATGTAGCTGCTGATGAAGCTTGGGATGTGGTTCATCAATTGAAGACTTATGTTGACAGTCTTTTTAAATTTCCTGAAAAATATAAAAGGATCCAATCTGTGGATGTCCCTCCAATTGTTGTGCATCAAATGGAAAGAATGCTTTCATCTTCAATCACTTGTGCACGTATTTTCCTACTACCTGCTTTAAATTTTACCTAAGCCAATGGTCCTAGTAAGCATAGTTTGATTTTTACTAGTATTAATGTAAATAACCCTACAAACTTTGAACCTTTTAATTTCTCAATATTACCTAAATCATACAAAATGTATGTTTAGTGAGCTGGAACGTGACTTTTATTTAGAGTTCCTTTGTCTTTTGTGGACAGTTTAAAGTCATTCACGTCATACATAAAAGGGATAATGTTTAATTTTGAAATAGCTTTGGCCTAAATGGATTAAAATTGACACAATTCCTTGACAATTTATCTGAAAACATATTACCATACTCAAGTATGAAGAAAAATATGTAAACTATGACTTAATAATATTTTGATCTGAGGAATGATATGAAAAAGAGCTAAAAGGAATTAGAAGAAGTAGTTCCCAAGAATGAAGTTACCATTATTTAACAAACCTGTTAGGGGGTTGAATTATGCAGGGCCAACTAAGGGCATTGGCTGCATAATCAAATAAATAGTATCTTTTGGCTAACAAGCCTGTTATGTAGACTGTTTATGCAAGGCCACCTATGGGCACGTGTTTCATAGTCAGGAAAAAGATGTCTCGGAAATTTACTTTCCTAGTGCTAAAATCCAGTGAATGTTTATGGAGATTCAAATTTTCCAAAGTATAGAGTTTGCTGTATGGAAAGAGTTACTTGAATATTGAGAAGATTTTTCCAAACATGATTATTGAAGAACTGGATGGATATTACTCCAACGAAGGTCTGACCCAAATGTAGGGAAGGAGAATATAAACCATAGACTTGAATACTTTCAGATCATGAAAAAGGATATGGAACAAATATGTTAAGGATGACTATTTTTGCAGATCCCTATATACTGTCACTTAAGACCAATAAAGACAAAAGAGGCTTTCTTCCTAAGAATGAAGTTACCATAAATTAACAAACCCGTTAGGGGGTTAAATTATGAAGGGCCACCTAATGTCATTGGATACGTAGTCAAATAATAATATCTTTTTATTGACAAGTTTGTTATGTAGACTGTTTATGCAAGGTCGCCTAAGGGCACGTGCTACATAGTTAGGTAAAATAACTCTCAGAAATTTGTCATTTTTGTGACTAAAAGTCAAGAAAAGGGATATGAAGATCTAAAAATATTTAAGGTTAGGATTATGACAAATAAAGATGGGTATTGTATAATGTATACAGAGATGCACAGATCAATGCTATCTATAATCATGTTGTGGGTGGGTCCTGAGTTGAAATGTTAGACTTCACTACTTATCCCATAAGGATGGGAATCAAGCCATACTTATTTCTTAAATTATAGTTTAACATCGTGTGGGACAAAAGGATTGGATATATTAGTTTAGGTTCACAGAGCTTGGACCATTGTAAGAAATACACAGTGTGTGTTTTTTTAATGGGGACTTTTCAACTAGGGGACTGAAAGAGGAATTTGGGGTTAGGCCCAAAAGACTTGGGGCTGGATTCGAGGGACACTCAAACATTCCTATGTATCCCATAAGGATGGGAATCAATCCCATGTAATTATATAAATACCCTCGATACAGATTTGGTTCATACATGTGAAGGGTGAAAGGGGACCTTAGTGCAATGATTGTTTAACCCAAGATAAAAGGTTCGGGCATTGACATGTATGCACGTAGTCTTTGAAATGAAACATGATTGAAAAATAAATGTAAATAATGGTTCCCTATCAGGTGAGGGTATCAATGAATATTGTAGTTTATTGTCATACTGGAAAAAAGTGTTGTATATTTTAACGTCGTATAACAAGGAAGAAAGTGAACACATGTAAAGATATTGATTCTAGGGGCGGTTTCACGAATCAACATCGTATGAGATAGAGGTGAACCTATGTGAAGAGATTGGTTTTGGTCATGAACCTTGGGAGGTTTCCTACGTACCCAGCCTGGAAGGAAAGGATAAAAGTCTACGTAGTTCAATTAAAGAATGAATTAATGATCATGTTGTTCCTGGGGACAATGACCTAAAAAATGATGTTGTTGGGACTTAAACATGGTTAGTAGCCCAGAGAGAGTGTTATGGTTGAGGTTTGCTCTAAACTCACGTGAGTCATACTCAGTGTGAGAAACAAGAGGTAATAAAAACCTTAACGATGCATAGTTTAATGTCATATAGGACATATAAAGGGACTATGCAGTTTAAAGTCTTGTAGTTAGGACTATTGGTGATGCACAGTTTAGTGTCATGTAGCAGGGACAAAGTACTGTTTAATATCATGTAAGACATAAAAAGGGACTATGCAGTTTAAAGTCTTGCAGTTAGGACTATTGGTGATGCACAGTTTAGTTTCATGTAGTAGGGAAAAAGTAAATTTTAATGTCATGTACGACATATAAAGGGACTATGCAGTTTTAAGTCTTGCAGTTAGGACTATTGGTGCTGCACAGTTTAGTGTCATGTAGCAAGGACAAAGTACAGTTTAATGTCAAGTAAGACATATCAAAGTCTTTCTGTACAGTTTAGCATCATGTAGTTTGGATGATGGAGGAAATATATTTTAACATACTGTTGCACGAAAGGGGGACTGTACAGTTTAATGTCATGAAGTGAGGACAAAAGAGTACACCATTTAACATTATGTTGGACGAATTAGAGAACTTTTTTCACAGTTTAACGTCATGTTGGACGTATGTGAAAATTGTTTAGAGTCTTATGCATGGACCGTTGGTGATGCAGTTTAATGTCTTGCTGGACGGTGGTGTAGTTTAAGGTCATACAGGACCTTTCGGATTATATATTTTGTGTTTATACAAAATATTTCTTCAAAAATATGGCATTGGTTGGAGTAGTGATGAGTTCTCCATCCATCGAGATTAATGAATAAGCTCTATTGGAGAATACCCTCTGTATTGAGTAAGGTCCTTCCCATTTTGTCTCAAGGTTGGGAGGTTTCTTTCCTGGTATCATTGGAGTTCTGAGAACTAATACCAATTCTCCCTGAGGGAATGAATGAAGATGAACTTTTTTGTTAAAAGCTCGTGCTATTCGATTTTGATAGACTTTTAAGTGGTGGAAAGTGCATATTATTTTCTCATCTAACCGTTCCAATTCATTCAATCACTTTTGAGATTGTTCATTTGTAGATGATTGATCACAAATGGAAACTCTGAGCGAGGGTAGTTGAACATCAATTGGAAAGACTGCTTCCATTCCATATACCAATGAATATGGAGTTGATCGCGTTGCAGTGCGGGTGGTAGTCCGATAAGCCCATAAAGCATTATATATTTTATCAGGCCATGACTTCTTATCTTTATCCACCATCTTTTGCAGTATATTTGAATGAGCCTTGTTGAGGCTTCTATCTGTACATTGGCCGCTGCATGATACCGAGATGAATGCTTGGATTTGATGTTGTATTCTTGATACAACTTCTTCACCTCAGATGAACAGAAGTTGGTTCCATTGTCCATCAATATGGTATGAGGGACACCAAATCTGGTAATGATTTTAGACTTGGTGAAGCTAAAAACTCATTTAGAACTGACTTCCTTGAGAGGTATTTCTTCAGTCCATTTTCAAAAGAAGTCAGTAGCAGTAAGAATTTACTTAAACTGCTTGGCAGTAGCTGAAGGGTAAGGTCCCACCACATCCATTCCCCATGTGGCAAATGGCCCTGAGTATTCAGCTGTATGAAGCAACTCTGGAGGTTGATGAATGATGTTGGAATGTACTTGGCATGAATGACACTTCTTTTTGAAATCAACACATTCTTGTATCATTGAAGGCCAAAAGTATCCAAGCCTTCGAATCTGATCAGACTGTCTATGTCCGGACTGGTGGGAACCACAGACTCGTGCATGCAATTCTTTCATGACAGCGATTGTCTCTTCACTAGTAATGCATATGAATGGAAATCCATCAAAACCACGTTTTTAGAGAATTTTCTCTAGGTGATATGGGCTATCATAAAGAGTAAAATTGACCACACGTCGCCGGATTTGTTCTTTTTCGGATCTATCAGGTGGAAGTGTTCCATTTTGAAGGTATTCCCTGATAGGTGACATCCATCATGTAGTATGACCATACGGTTCCAGAATGAGACTAATTTCATTAATTTCTAATGTTCTGATTCAAACATAAGGTGAAATTGCACGACGATGGGAAATACTGATAGTTGTCTCGTCCCGATTTGGATCTGTCATAGCTGTGGCTATATTAGCCTGAGCATCAGCTTGAGTATTTTGTGATCTTGGGACATAAGAAAATTTCAGTTATGAAGGGAATACCGCCATTAACTCTCTAAAATAATCATGCAAAGGGATTAGTTCTTATTTTTTGATGGCATAATCCACATTGACTTGTTTGATTACCAGGTCTGAATCACCTTTCACCTTTATGTGATTCACTTGTGCTTGAAGCACTAATTCCCAGACAGCGATGGGAGATTGTTGTTTTGCTTCATTATTGGTACCACCTTCCCAAAATAAGAAGGAATAAGGTAACACTGCCTTTTCTAGAGAAATCAGAACATTTCCTAAGCCAACTTTTTTGAATTTAGGATTTTCCATTTTCCTCCCTGTTGGACTTCTGGAAGCACCATCAAATTACATTCCTCATGCTTGAGGACTTTCTGGAATACAAAAGACTTCCTCATCAGGGTGTTCAATATCTGAAGATGTGTCTTCCACTGAAGGGTGTTCAGCAAGAAAATCATCATGAGCTTGACCCTTTATCACCTTTTGAAACACATAATGAATGTCAAATTGCTGAAAAATAACTGCCCACCTTGCCAGATGTCCTGTAATCATTGGACGACTAAGGATGAATTTGAGTGGGTTATTGCGAGATACCAATTGGACCTCGTGATGTTGCAGGTAGTTTCTCAGCTTATGAACTACAAATATTAATGTCAGGAATCACTTTTCAGTACTTGAATACCGGGTTTCTGCTTCAATCATAGTTCGACTGAGGTAGTAGAGGCTTTTTTCAATCCCACCTTCATTATTTTGAGCAAAAAAAGGCACCCAATGATCACTCTAGAGCTGTCACGTAGAGGATAAGTGGTCTTCCTTCAACATGTGTCATGAGTACCGGTATACTTAAGAGGTATTTATTTAGAATATAGAATTCTTCTTGACATTCTTCAGTCCACTAGTAAGTGACTCCCTTCTTCATCAATTGAGTGAAGGGTAAACTTTTGCCTGCCAAATTGGTGATTAAATGCCGAATATAGGCTATGTATCCTTGAAGTCCTCTTAATTCTTTCAAATTTTGAGGAGGTGACATACCAAGGATTGGCTTGGTCTTCTTAGGATCGACTTCAATAACACGATGGTGTACAACAAAGCTGAGAAATTTTCCTGAGGTTACCCCAAAACACATTTTAAGGGGTTCATCTTCAAAGTATGTTGTCGAAGCTTGTGGAATATGACTTCAAAATCAGCCAAGTGACTAGAACATTTTTTGGATTTAACCACCAAATCGTCTACATAGAATTCAAAAAACATCCCTTTGAAGGTTTTGAAGATACTATGAATGGAACGCTGATATGTTGCACCTGCATTCTTTAAGCCAAAGGGCATTACCCGGTAGCAAAACACACCCTGAGGGGCTATAAAGGCTGTAGATTCCTGGTATTCTGGGTCCACTCGGATCTGATTATATCCAGAATATCCATCCATGAAGGAAAGTGCTTCATAGCCAGCCGTTTCATCATTTAAATGTTCTATAATCGGAACTGGGAAATAATCCTTAGGACAATACCGATTAAGATCTCTTAAATCGATGAAAACTCTAATTTGTCCATTCTTCTACTTTACAGGGACAATATTATCCAATGACTTGGGATACTAAACTTCTCTGAAGAAGTTAGCTTTGATAATCCTATCCACTTTAGCTTCAATTTTGGAAGCATAAGTTGGGTGTGTTCTTCTCACGGCTTTCTTAAATCCTCGATGTTCTTCTGGTAAACCAAAATGATGAGTAGCAACATCAGGATCTTGCCCAAGCATTTCTGTATAGTTACAAGAAAATATATCTCTATTTTTCTTTAGAAAATAAATATACATATCCTTTTCTTCAAGTGTCATGGCCTCACTAATTAAAGTGGGGTGATGATTTTCTTTTGTACCCAGATTTATTTCTCTGAGTTCATCCACAGTGGTAGAGATACCCTCTTCAAATGCTGGAGGAGCATCTCTGAGATCTTCCTCTTCTTCTTCATCATGTGTTATTTCTTCTGTTTCTACTTTCATAGTAGATGATAAAGCAGAATTTTCAGGATCAGAAAAGATTTCAAAATTTGCATATCTTGAAGAAGAAGCTTCCATTTCCGAACCGATTGATGATGAAGGGTCTTCTTTCAGTAATAAAGAGGAGATTATGGATTGATAATCGACATTATTTTTCACCTCCAATGTTGCTATAACTTCTTCTTTCCTACTTGGAGAAGTATAGACTTGTTGGATTTCAGCAGATGAAATGATGACGTCAGCATTTGTGCTTTCGTCACTCCTTGGTGGGTTACCAATTTCTCCCATGTTTTCTGGCTCGATTTCTGTAATTGACATTATGGATCATTCCATAAGAGTATTTTGATTTGGCTCTATCTTGTCAATTTGACTGATAGGAAACACATAATCTGTACTCACATGTGTAAATGGATTTACTAGAATCTTCTCCAAACCATATGGAGCATTAACTTTGGTAATCTCCTTTGTTGTGGATTTCTCCCTTCCCTTCATGTGATAGAATTCTGCCTCAATGTATTGAGATTCACATGTCTTGAACGGGGCCTTCTCACCATACAATGTCCCAAATTGACTATAGAAACAATATTTGAGACATTGAGGGTATGATGAAGGGATAACCGCATGTTGATGTAGCCAGGGTCTTCCAAGCAAGATGTTGAAATCTGAGTCTTGATCAACAACCATGAAATCGAAATTGGATACAAGATCTCCAAACTGAGTTCGGAGTGTAACTTTGCCTAGTGGTTCTTGTTCATTTTTATCATATATTTGTAACATCATGGTTGAAGGAGATAAATCAGATTCTGTGAGGACCAATTGACGAAGTGTACGAATAGGCATGAGTTTGACTCCTGAACCATTGTCAATGAAAGCTCTTCGAACGTTTACGCCATTGTCCTTTCCAGATAAGTACAAAGGTCTAATATGCCCATGCACAAAATCATCTTCATATTCCTCAGTAAAAGATATTATTGCATGGAATTCTGTAAGATTATTATCTTTGTGATAGACTTTAGCTACAACAATTTTAGTTTCAAACTCCTGAGGACACGACAAAGCCTCGATGAGTGCTTCCCAAAGATCATTTGACAGATTCAGAGCATCCAAAATTGATAACTTGGTTGGTACTTGGGCCAAGTGTTTCAATACATCATACTTTTGATCCAGTGGTCTGCGTTTCCCAATAGGAATATGTTGTTTAGCAGGTACCTTGGAAGCAGATGCTTTGGAAGTTGATGCATCTTGTATTCGGATAGGAGTTGGCAATATGCCTGGTTTTGGAATATTAGACCGATTAGATCCATTTACTTGCTGAGAGGAAGAAGATGGAACCTTCAACTGGTCTTCCAAAATAACTGTGCCGGGACTGAATTTGCTATTGGTGGAAGAACTTGCTTTTTCTTGTTGAGCTCGCTGAAGGGCTCTGCCATGAGTTTCTACTGCATACACAGTTCTAGCAGGGGTAGAATTTGAATAGTATCTTCTGAAAGACCCACGTCTTCCTATGTATCCGAATCCTCTGGAACTTCCTCTGATTCCCTAGTTTGATACAGGGAATTCAGGCTCATTGAAATCGAAACTGCGACTGGCATATGGATCTGTTAATTGAATCATATTAACAGAACTGAAGATTAACTCTTTGTCTGATGAAGACTCTGCCTGATTAGCCTATTTAGGCTGTGTAGTTTGGTGGGGCGGTTCCCGTGGCATTGAAGTAGATGGCATGAAGTCTGCCAGGGTCAAAGACAACTTAGGCTTTGACACATACTCATCTTCTTCTGATTCTTTTTCTTTCTTTGAATCATGTCGTTTCTTTGAGGACTCTCCCTCTGATGAAAAGGGTTTTTCCTCAACATTCATGGCAGAAGACACAATCGGTTTCTTTAATTGTGTTCGAAAAATAGCATGAGTTCGGTTTATTGTCTTTCTGACCATCCAATCATCATACTTCTGTGGATTTTTTCTTTTGACTTCTTTGCATTCTCCTTCCTCCTCTGGAACTGTAGCAGTAACACATGCTACTAGAGCTGAAGAACCATTTAGTTTGACTTGTCCCGAATCGACCATCTTTTTCAGGAGGTCATTAATGACAAAACACTCTTGGATGGGATGCCCCAACATTTGATGAAAAGTTCAATAATTGGGACGGTCTTCATCTCCTTCCTTATTTGGACTCTTAGGCCTTGTCAATTGAACTAGATTATTTTCCAGAGCCGAAATTAAGTAACTAGAAACATGTTCATTTAGGAAAGAGTATTTTTTTTCTCTTCAGATCCTCAAATTGTTTTTGTCTTTGATCTCTTTGATCATCTGGACGAAACGGATTTTGTTGTTGGAGCTCAGGAGCTAGATCCCTTTGAGATGATGAAGGTTTTGAAGTAGAAACAGGTACAGGTGCCTGTTTAAGCATAACTATAGCATTTTCTTCTTTACCTATTCTCCATCCTGGTGCTGATGGAATTACATGAGATTTATCCTAAGCCTGTATAATGGAATATTCAATCTTCTGAGCAATTGAAGTAAGGTCTCGAAAACCTCCCTTGTATTTCACATGGATCAATGGCATGCGTAACTCGTCATGAACATTTTCCACATAGATTGGCCACAATTATTCTTGAGGGAGTGCTAATCTTAGGGAATATGTTATTCCCTTCCAGAAAGCAATGAAATCTGAGACCCTTTCATTCTCCCTTTTCTTACAGTTTGTAAGATAAAAAACGGTTGTCTTTGGAAAAGTTGAGCTGAAATGAAGAAGGAATTGTTGATAGAGATCTTCCCATCCAGTAATTGACCAAGATTGCAAGCTTGTATACCAGACAAAGACCGGTCCTTGCAAGGTTTGTACGAAGTGTCTGAGTTTTACTGCTTCTTGCTACTTCTTAGTTCCCATCATAGGATCACAACAAGACACGTAATGTGTTAAATGTTGTTCAGGGTCGCCTAATCCATTGAAAATAGGGAATACAGGGTTTCCAAAACTGGATGGAGGAGATATTGAATCTACCCATTCAGGGTAAACATTCTTTTCTGGTTGAACCTCCGCATGTTTCCCATCCATAGTTTCTAACCGAGCTGTTAATGACTCAATAGTAGTTATTAACTTTTCAGAAACATCCGATTGAACTTGGAATTGGGTAGGTGCAATGACTGGATCTTGGACAGATGTGGTGGTTGGTGCTGCAACTGATGGTAGCACTGCTAACTGTTGTTGCACTTGTCCCGTAGGATTAGACCTGTGAGGGTGTACTGGAAGAGGAGGATATTATTGACCCATCTCAGTAGCTGCAACAAATTCCCATGGCTAACTGACTCCAGCACGCTTAAGAAGAAGACTGCCCTGAATTAGTTCTGCATTCAACCTCCTTAATTCCTTCATTTCTTCATCCTGTTGTGCAATCCTTTTCTCTAGTGAGATTGATTTTCCTTCTCCAGAGGAAGGATATGTAACCTGATTATTTCCCCTCCCTTTGTTGGATCCTTATTAGAGAGGGGGAAGTGGGTTACTTGAAGTATTACATGGGTTCTGAGTAACACTTTAATTTCATGTATGCAAACCTTTTTCATTTTTGTCGGTGTGTACATCTTCTTAAGAAGGAACCTCTTCATCTGAGTCCCCTGAGTGAGCCTTATCTGGTGGATCAGAAACAACGACATTAATGAAATTGATTGGTGCATAACGCATCGAATCCCTTCTATCAGAATTTCTATGATATTTTCTTCTTCCATGTCTTTGATGATACATTGCCTTTTATTGATTAGATCCCTCAGGAACTTCTTGACGAACCGTAATTTGGAGGGAATATCCTGATAATTTTTCTCTTCGTTCCTCTTGAGGCTTCTTCCCCAATCAATAAAATACTGACTTTCTCTAAGGAGGGGATTGTTGATTTGAAAAAAGTCCCCAGTGGTGGAATGGGGATGTTCCTGCTGTTCCCGCTCAACTCCTCGAATCCTATTTGTTGATTCCGAGTGTTGGTTTAAAAGAGTCCCTAGTCTGGAAAGTTGGGGTGGCTCTTGACATACTATGTTTGAGACTTTCTTAAAAGCTCTCCTGATCTTGCAAACCATAGTCCATAAATTAGCTGGATGAATTAACCTATATCCACATTTATCACCTGGTTTAAAAGACCGTTGGATGATTTTCGACACTTCTGTCACTTGATGATGTGCTTGATCCATATGAGAGGCCTATTCAATATTCTAGTTTGCTTGACAAAGGAGTAATTCAACAACTTGTTCTATATTTTCTTGATTTTGAGAAGAACTATTTGAGGCCTGTTCTTGGGAATGCTTTTGATTACAAACAAATCCCATTGACTGTGGTCGGCCATGGGAAATAACATTGCATGAGACCATTTTCGGCGGGCATTGATGACTGGAGAGCACCATGAAATGTAATTCTCCATGAACACCACATCCTCTGACATGAATACCATATGGAGCATTGGGAATTTACTGACGTAATCTTCTTAGTGCGCCAAGGCATGAACGTTGAAGGGCTCTCTGCTTCTTTTTAGTATTCGAATATCGAGAGACTGATAGAGATGCCAAATAAATCAGACATTGTAACCCTTCTATTATCTTAAGATGATTTTCATATTCATCATAAGATAATACATTATTCTTCAACTGAAAAAGAGTTTTCCATATGTTGACACGAATATCAAGAATTCCATTTTTCGTCAACATCTTTGGAATGTCATACTGAGAGTCAGCCATAGGCCAAAACATGACTGGTACTTCACCTTTTTCCAGTTGTTTTCTCATGTTCAGCATTTCCTCTTTGTCATTCAATGAATATTCTTCTACCTGATTTGACCAAAGTTGGTGTTTCCTTGTTGCTTCATCAGATTCAACAATATTGGTAGAGAAATCATTGGTCAAACTAGAATATGCATGACTTAGTCGTAGTTCAGTGAATGACCTACACCATGGGCTATCTTCTGATTGAGAAAGTATTTCACCTGCTAGCGATGAAGCATCATACATGACTGGTTTCGCATTTTCAAGTGCCTCAAGATAAGTGGGATTTCTCATCACTACATTGTCCACTGGATCATTTTCTAGGCAATGTGCATCACTACTGCAGAGAGGACTTCCGCAGAAAAATTCATCATCATGGGGAGGACCACCATAATGGGTTACAACAAAAGATGAGATCTCTTGCTCCTTGGTCTTCTGACCACACAGAGGGTTCCTGTGGATATCATATGAAGATGAAACTTCGAGATTGACTGAATTGTCATGAAGAAAGATTTCAGGGGGAAGTGTCTGTTGAATACCTTCAGAATTAATGTTCCAAATATTGAGAAATGAGGGAGTAGAATCTTTAATTCCAACATATAACTATCTGAGGACTTCAAGAACTCCAACATCTAGAAAGTCCTTCTTATAGATTAGCTCTTGATCTCCTGACTGTGTTGGGAAGGTCTTTTTCTTAGAAGTCTTCTTACTCTCTTTGGAAACCACTTGTTGACGAAAGTGGCTGCTCTGAGCAGGTGTATGTGCATGATCAGGAAAGATGTCCAGGTTAGGCTGACGATCTCCAATAAATTAGGTGTATGTGCCTGACTTGGTTGTCTGTATGATATGGGGGAGTATTCCCCACAACCCTCTTGGACTAGAACAGATGTGTGTGTCTGTTCCAGAGTGAACTGTTGATGTGTCACTCCACTGGTAGGGATAGATTTATGTGTCTTTCCCTGAGATGCTGCAGAAGCTGTTATAATATCCTGAAAAGCATCCAGGATATGAGCAGGAATTTTCTTCTTCTCTTTCACCATTGATAGAATATTCTTGATGACTTCTGCTGCTGGAATGGGGATATACTTTCGTTCCATGTTTGGAGTAGGTGTGTGTGCCTGCTCTGGTCCTCCTCTTCCTGTCAGTGAATCCTGACAGTACTCAAGTGTAGGGGCAGAGAGTTGAGTCTGCCTCCTGTTTGTCTCCGGAGATTTCTGACTGACTTCTACGAATGCTGCCAAGAGAGGCTATTGGTAGGCTTGATTAGTGTAAATAGTTGTTTGTTCCTTCCTATAGTACTCTGCCGGAATTGCCTGGCGGGATTGGCATGATGCTTCCAGACGAGTCTACTGGACAGAGGAATTAAAATGGGCAGGTGTGTGTGCCCACTCGTTGCTTGCCACCAAGTTAGGTTGGTGGACTACTCCGGAGATGGCAGAGATGAGAACCTGCTCACTATTAACCGGATTTCACCTCGGCAGATTAGTCTTGACATATGGGGTTTAAGGAACATGAGCCGAACGCCTAGAGTCGGTACCCTCATCATGTTGAGGGCGCACTGCCGCACGAGTCTGGCAACGATTGTTGATGGGAGCCCTCAGGAAGGACTCATGCTTCCTTGAATTAAGGCCCTGAGGGACCTGCTCATTCACCTTCCTAGAATATGGGAGTGAATGGTGATTGCGTTCCGGGGATAACGACCCAAAACAGTTGGAGATAGTGGTTAGCACCGCCTGCTTCTTGATCACTGGTCGTCGTTGTTCAGACGGCCGGTGTGAGTTTTTCACATAGAGGGCTTGTCAGGCAGCCTCCATAGTTGGGATGGTACCGTGTTGACGGTACTCCTTAACTAGCGCATTTGATACCCAGCATTGAAGACGCTGAGTAGGTGATGTCATCCTCAGAGCGGACGATGATCCAGCAGGAGTAGCAGCAGTGGCATTCGCAGCAGCGGTATTCACAGGTGTGAACTTGAGAGCAACAATTCTGGAAATGCAGAAGATCTTGGAAAAGAGTGCCTGTTTGATATAATAGAACTATCAAGATAAATTAAGCCACTACATATTTTGGATGAGCACATATGTCAATGATTGTTTTTGTTGTCCCTCTCATTGAGTTTTAAATAAGGTCCTAACAAATAGGTAAAACATCATTTTAACTTGGTTAAGGATTCACGTCGGGTTCACCAGTTTTTGTTACCTCGGAATTTGGGGATGACCTCCTTGATTGAAGGTTCAAGCATTCTAATCGTTTTCTAATGGGTTTGTTTGTAGAACTGGAAACAGCCATGATTCTACATCCATTTGGACCTACTTTCCAAATTTAGGCCATCATTAGTTGTGGAATAATGAGGTTTAGGAATTTGAATTGGTCGAGAGGATGGGAGGTCGGACTCATCACACCGTTTTGAGGGGAAATATTTTCTACTCTGGGACTCTCATTATAGATTTAATTTATGTTCATGAATCCTTATTAAATTAGCAAGTAAAAAATGAGCTTTCCTTTAGATCTAACAATCAATGATTGATATGTAGGAAATTTAGAGAATCTTTTATATGTATTCGAGGTTCTTTATTGATACAGAATCATCTGTATTTGTTAAAATTCTTAGTAAATGGTATCCTTTGATATGTAAAAGTCTCTTATTCTTTATGATGACCATATTGGTTTTAAAGACACTCAGTGGGGCACATGAAGTTTATTGTCATTCAGAATGACATGAATTATTTCAAAGTTTGGATCGAACTCGTTGATGGGATACCTACATATCCTTTGTTTAGAAAAAGGAATCAGAACCCATGTAGTTCGAGTAAGGGAGTATGATGTTTATTATTGATGGCTCAAAGAAGGATGTCATAATTACTTTTACACTCTAAGCTCACGTGAGTCATGCTCGGTGTGAGAAACAAGAGGTATTGGTAAAAACCAGACAATTGTGCCATGAAAGATGAAATCATAATAAATAATGTGGGGCATATGTATGTATGACTGCCAAGATATATAAATATTAGGATTTACTTAAAGGAAGAAATCCAGGAACAAGGTCTATAAAGGTATATGTGCTTCATAGAGATTTGAATACTCTAATCATGGGGCTTACTCCTAAGGAAGATTCCCACGTTAGGAGGGGACTTATGATTGGGTTTTATTCCTGAGAAGGAAATCCATATCAAAAGTAAATTAGGACTGGTTAAGAGAAAATTAAGGGACTTGGGGCTTACACCTAAGGAGGATGCCCATATTTGGGACTAGGGCTTACTCTTGAAAAGGAAGAATAGGTTAAGATAATTATGGTTGTGGAATACTTCAAATGAGGATGCCCATATTGGGGTACTAGGGGATTACTCCTAAGGAGGATGCCCATATTTGAGACTGGGGCTTACTCCTGAAAAGGATGCACAAAATTAAGGGGAATATGACTTGGACTTACTCCTAAAAAGGAATCCCAGAGTTGAAAGAGTTCTCTCATTTAAAATTATGACGTTGAATGAATGAAATCTTAATCTTTAGTGACATTAAGATGTGTGAATCACTAGATTTTGAGAGATGTTCACTACTGGAAAACGGGCCTATACCCACGCTTTTGCAAAAAACCGTTGCTATAGGGATATTATGGGGAACTATACCCACGGTTTTGTCCAGAACCGTGGGAATAGGTTATATTTAAAGAGAAATACCCACAGTTTTGAAAAACCGTGGGTATAGGTGTTTTTGTTTGAATACCTATACCCACGGTTTTGTCCAAACCGTGGGTATAGAGTTTTTTCGGAAGACCTATACCCACGGTTTTGAAAAACCATGGATATTGTGTTTTTTTAAGATCTATTCCCACAGTTTTCTAAAACCGAGGGTATAGATTTCCCGCCACAAGGTGGGGAAAAATAACGCGGGACAATGTAAAATATTTGGCGTGAAAACAGTTAACATTAATATATATAGTTTTATGCAAATAAAAATAATAAAATTCCTATAGATTAGTTGGTAAGGAGTCCGTTTGTGGTCGGCATTGGTGCGGGATCGAAACCATGCACCTCCTTTTTTTTCTAAAACAGGGATTAATATTAATATATTAATATAAATATAGATATATACTGACATAAGTAAATTGGTTGGGTTGGTTAGCGACAGAACCTTGTTGCATCCGGCGCAGGTTCGAAACCCGCTACATGAATTTTTTCCTAATACGGTGACAGATTAATATATATTTAGAAATATAGATATATATCAATATATATGGCACAACTAAAGTGGTGAGGTCTGAGAACTATTTACGGAGGTCGCGGCACGAGCCGGGTTCAAGACCTGGGTGCTGCATATTTTTATAATTTTACCCATGGTTTAAAAACCGTGGATATAAGAGTTTGAGAGGGTGGATTGGATTTGACACAGTGTAAATAAAATATACCCACGGTTTTGTTAATCTGTGGGTATAGGTTAATACCCCTATACTGATGCCACTCATCCCCACGGTTCCCAAAACCGTGGGTACAGCCTATACCCACGGTTTTGGGGGCTATACCCACAGTTTTGAACTGTGGGTATAGGTAGTTTTTCCAGTAGTGGTTCCACAGAGTTCCTTTTAGATAAGGAATACAAATCAATAAATAATGCCATAAATGGATTTGAAAAGTGTCTTGAAGACTAAATCATGAATAAGAGAGTTGGAATGGCATAAGAGGGGTTAAATGGGCAAGAAAGACACCCAAAAATGCAGGGGCGCACAAGTATTGGTAGGCGCGCAGGTATTGCGTGGGAACACAAGTCTTGGTCGAGCAGGTATACCTGCGCGACACATGGGTACTTGTGCGTTTTGTAAACCAGCATGGTAATACATGTGGGATCCTTGACAAATGCCTTTAGAATTATCCTAAGGTACTTCCAGAATAGAGGCGCGCAAGTTTTGGTGAGGGAGCAGGGCGGCGCACAAGTATGTTCATTTCCCTTAAGTGTAAAACACCTTAGGCGCGCAAGTGTTAGTGAATTATAACACTTCGACCTTACTCCTCTTGTTTAGACATTCCATTATAGGTAAAGAATTACCTTAGAAGAGTTCGGAAGACCTGAAGAAGAGACTTGGGCGTTCAAAGCTCTAAATATGAATTCTGGAAAAATTACTCATTCAAGGGGGGGCACACCGGGGGTATTTATAGGCTGGAGAAGACCCCAAGCGGTTATCCTTTAGGGCGCACAAGTCACTTGTGCGACCATTATGGGGCGCACAAGTATACTTGCGCAATAGTGATGGAACTTGCACGACACATGTGATTTTGAAACCTTGTTCATGCCTTTATCGATTTTTGATGTTTTCTTCAAAGGATGAATCAATTTGGGATAAGTCATTTCCCCTTCCATTCCTTTGGACTCTATGACGAAACGGAGCGTCAACAGATATAATCTTATATATATATATTTACAATTTTTCTATTGATTGTGTGAAACATGTATATTTTTTTATTTCTCATATAATATTGTGGAATTATTTTTTATCTCCCTGCATTGTATCAACATTTTGACTATATCCTATATATGGAGGATTCATTATTATTTTTTACTATATCTGAGAATGAACGATATGATTTATTTGAGGGAATTATGTCCCATTGGATGGGATTATACCCTCCAATCTAGTTGTAAGTGTTTCCCCAAAAAAGGGATTGTTATGGTTATGTAAGGACGATAAATTTTTTATATTTGGGAAGACCAATTGAGGGATTTTGAAATTTTTATAAGATCATTTGTTTTATTAGAAAAAAGTTTTTTAATTACTGATTATTATATATTAGTACATGGAATGTGGATGATGAGCGTTCTTGTCCAACATTTCTATTGTCAAAACCCAATATTCTAAGGCATGTTTAGTGTTAAAAATCAAGTGATTCGGTTTGAGTAAGGATTATATTAACAATTATATGTATGAAATAGATTAGGCTTGAGAATCATCATAACGATAATATGTGGGATTATTTTTTCATTTTACATTAGTCATGATCATGGAAATATAATGGAATTGTGCAGTCACATAATTGTTGTGTTTATTAACATACTTACACAATAGCATAAAATCTAAATTATAAGAAAATATAAAACTATATGATTTTTCTTCAAATCTACCTTTATGGGCTAATTAATTAATCAATATTTTATAAGTTGGAATCATCACTATGATTGTTTTTCCTCAATGAGAAAATGATTCTAGTATTTTAAGAAATCATATTTTAAAAAATCAAAACGTATATAATATCGTAGAGCATGTATAATTTTTTTTATAATTTTATTTCCTTTAAATTTGAATATGTATTCAGTAACATTTTTATGAAATTGGTACACATAGGAAAATACCGTATTTTAAATAACATTTTTTATGATTTTATAGAAAAGTTAAAGCGGTTTAATGAAAACATTTTACAGGGAAAAAATAATTAATACATATATTTACGATTTCTTCTGTTAGAAGAGAACCCTTAGACATATAGAGGAATTTAAAATCATTTGGGATTTTGTGTATATAAAATGATTTGGAATGTTTTAAGAGCATGCATGTAGTGTATGTTTTACTAGATTTATTGATTTTGTTAGATAAACTGGGAGTAACCCCATAATTTTGAAATTCATGTTTTAAGATATGTTTTATTCCCTATTTTTGAGATTATTTTGATTTATTTTCAAGGAATTGATTCTATTAATTTATATTATTGGATTCATAGTTTAGACAATGTGGGGTACAATTAATGTTAGACACTTCTAATAATCAGTAGAACTAGGAGTAAAGATTTTTTTTAGTTATTTATTATTATAATTACATTAATTTTTACATTTATTGATTTAAAATAGTATATGGGTTAGTTTTGGAGTTGGGTGCGGAGATGGTATGATATTCCAAATCACGATTAGTATGAAATTGATATTTGAAAATTATTAAAAATATTAATATTACACAAGATTAGTTTTACTTGAAAAAGTGGAACTCTAAAATATAGTCTCTTATCCAAAATTAAAATTTATCACTTAATTTATAGTTTGGTATTTACCCTTAGGGTCTTATAAAGTTTTTTGGCATTAGACATTAGTCTTATGCACCTTTTTGGGTTAATAATTAAAAAAAATTAAATATATTTATTTATTAATTTAACTAAAAGGATAAACCTAATGAATTTTTATAAATATACATCCACGTATAATTTTCAAGGTTATCCAAATAACATTAAAATTTGATATGGATAGAATTATAAGGGATATTGGTGAAGGGCATCTGATTAGATTGAGATAAAGGGTCATTGTTCCATCAGTGTTCTTGGATCTTAACAATGATGACTGAATCGAATGATTCATTATCATTGATCAATCCAAACTCCATGTAAGATGTTATATTGGTTTTATTTTCTTATTCTTCTGTATCTTGGTCATATGTGTATCAAATATATGAAATGAATTGACTCATGCTTTTATGGTTGATTTTTAGTTGATTTATTGATCCTTGATCATTTCCCCCTTCATTCATCTTATTACTCAACAATGAATCAATGATAAAAATAAAAAATGATTTAGTTTTATTCCTTAAATTTTGTTGGATCATGGAATAATCCCTCATTTCTTAACACATTCAACATAAGAAATTTATTTGGCTCACATTTCAACAAAAGACCCATTATTTGACCATTGAACAACCATTTGTTGGTGAAATGAATTTATACCATAGATGAGGTTCATGATTAAGGGTGAGACTAAGGAGAATGGATGGAGGATGATTGAAGTTAGAGTAGAACATACTAAAGATTACCTATCATCCATGTTTTGACATGTTCTAGTAAAGTATGGACTCAAGATGATGTTTTTTGGTCATATAAGATTTTGTATCCTGTTGAGGGGTGATGGTAGGTTTGGTCGAGCCCAGATCATTGATTCTAGAAATAGTTTTTGAAGGGGAGACATGGAGAAGAATCAGAGGGTTATGGAAAATCCAATGCTTTATAGAGTGTAAACAATAGATATATTCTGTTTGGGACCCTCTGTGTAGAGTCAGTGTTTCCATGGAGAGAAAAATATCACACGTCATGTGACACTTTTCACAAGTCTTTTGAGACATGTAGGCATCTCGATGTGAACTAAAATGGTACAAATGCATGGGTAAGTCATGATATATGAACACATAAACATGTATTTGGGCACAACCAGATGCCCACGGGTTGGTACATGGGCACAACAAGCAGAACTATAACTCAAACGGATGTCACATGCAGTGTTCCATCCACCCTCTATAGTTGGAAAATAATCAGTTTAGTGTTTTCTCTTGGTCTATCCACTTGAGGGAATAGTGTGTCATTTCATCCACATATCTGGATTAGGATCCCCTTTGGAAGATGATTTCCAAATAGAGTTTTTGGTCTCCCTCTATGGGATAGGAGTGTTTTCCTCTATCATTCCTTATAATACCCTATGTAGGTATTTCTGAATTGGAATAGAATTTATATTAACGAAATTGATCCACCATCCAGATGGATGTATCTTTATGTTTCTTGTTATATTTGGAATATAATTTCTTATATAGCGGGTTCATTTAGATTAGGTTAGTGGTGTCCACAAGTGATCTGATATGTGATCTCATATCTAAATATCAATGTCTTAAGATACCATTGTGTTTTTTTTGTTTCCCCAATGATCATGATTTCTCAGATGAGTGTATTTGATGATATCATGTATTGTGGAGTTCATCCTTATGGGATGAGCATGGCCTATAATCATTATATTGAATTTTATGGCTGAATGTTTGGTTTTGACCACGAGGAGGTATCATGTCCTTCCTGAGTATATATAGGTTTTGTTTATGCATTAATTGCAACATAATTGTTATGAAATGGCTATTAATTATAAAATTAGTTTATTGTTTTTAGGTTTTCCTAAGGTAAATTGGTATACTCACCCCTATATAGGCTCTAGACACAAGTGTCATGTGTTATGAAAATAAAGGCTCATTGGACATTGTGCTTGGATTATAGGATGTTGGTGGAGCATAGCTTGATCAAGAGGGAATTGTTTGTTTTCATTGTAGTTTCACTTCATAGTAGTCCTCAGCATTGGAAAATTTTGTAAATTCTACAGTTTTTAGTTGGGTCTGTATTTTTACCATTTATTGCGTCCAGTTGATTACTATTACACTCTGATTGCAGGCTTATTGATTTCTACATGAATTAGATTCAGTTGTTTTATATTTCGATATTCAATGAGATTTTGAAATTCATGTGTGTATTTAGATATAAATTATAATAATTACTCTCATGTGTCTGGAATTCCATTTTCAAACTATACACCAGACACTAACATATTAGAGGAGGGATTTGTGTAGTTGTGAATCATTCCATATTGGGTTGGATCATGTTAGAGATGTATCAGTGGTATAGAAATCCTTGATTTCATTGTTATCCATGACCCCTCTTCTCATATAGCTATGATCTAGAATGATATTGAGGTGCTAATGTCCTACGTGGATAAGACACCTCCTGATGGTGGTCCTTCCGTTGAGACATTATCCTGGGTGACATAGGGAATTAGTATATCCAGGTGACATTGATGGATGAAATGTCTCTAGATATAAAATAATGGAAACAACATTCCACACTAATACACATTCTCAAAATATGATTAAAAACTATGAGGGTGAGTTATTGCATCCCAAATTTAATAGTTTTAATATGTCATGGATGTGTTTCTTGACCTATATGTTTGAGGTCATTCAGATTTAAATTTTTATAAGTGGGCACTAGTTAAGGATAACAGGTAGGAAAGAGGAGAGATGGATTCAAGGGGTAGAGACATGTCAACAAGAATCCTTAGGTATATTTTAGGTGCGAAACATGCCTTATTTACTATTATTTTTCATTTTGGTCTGCATTCACGAGACATTTTTAACAGTCGTAGCCCTTATTTATGACATAGAAATAGTAGTTATAGCCATTTTTGCTCAACCCTTATGTTGGAGGTCCTGTATATATGATTAGTGATCACTCAATTCTATTAATGGTGTAACCTGAATCTTTAATGAGATAGATACTCACATTATATCATTCTACTCTGGATGTGGGAGCCCAAAATTCTTTGATGTATATGGGTAGGGATTTTACCATCCTTTCTAGGATAATTACTACCAGTGAGTGTATTAATGATTCCAGTATTTGGGAATGGGGTATCTCCCATTTATATAGAGTGACACCCAATAAATTTAGGATGAGATCATTTATACGATGTTATTATAGTTTCTTTATAAGTTGGATAGTATTACACATGGAGTATCAGATGCTATGAGCATTCAATTTCCTATAACGAGGGAGGTGTATGAGGATATCCTTCTTCTGAAAATTTTCTATTTACCCAGCCATCAATAGTTTTCTTTTCTCATTGACTGCCACCAGGGATGACCTAATACATACAATACTATATAATATGACCACATGTTTCTATGATATCATGAGTTTCAGGTAGATAAATCATCAGTTAGGGGACATCATAAGACCCACTATATTTTCCAAGGAATTTCTGTGTTATTCTCCTAAAATGGAGATAGGGAATTGTGGTCATGTATTGATTGGAATCACCCTTGTTCGGTGAATATCTAGAAGGAGTATCCACCTGTCACAACTGATGTCCAGTTCTCCCAATGGAGGGTGGTGATGTAGATCTTAGAGATTGAAATCCCAATTGGCTATCACCAACTCACGTTTTGATATGTGGGTATACCATTCATGGACCGATAGATTCATAGTGGTTTCATTGAGTTCTTATTGAAAACCATTGGAATGTTGAACACCCAAACAGAGTTCATGAGACTTATGATATTGATCATTTACCGTTATTAGATCTGTTTTTGGTAGTCTTCTATGATGGTACCCTCATTTACTCTATATCATATTTGGATCACATGAGACATGAAAGGATTTTTATAGACATGGTCTGGGAGTTCTAGTCATATAATATCTCTCATGGAGTCAGTTCTTGATTTGTAGTTCAACTACCAATGACATGTCATCTCAGAGGTGGGTGTGGAAGTGGACTTGGTAGATGGTTGAGGTAGTGCTATCTTGGAATCCACCCAAGAGTGATACTATGGTGTAGAGTTACTGTGGGTTGGTAGGAAATTATATAAGGTTTGCACCATATTTTTCAATGTTTTCATCACCATTGTAAAAATTTACATGAAAGGGGTATCCATTCATTTTAAAGGAAAATACAACCAGCGTTTTGATGTGTAGATTTAGAGGTTTAATAGGACCCCCTTCTTGAGATTTATTGAGGTGGGTGTTGCATACATAGTATTTTGTGATGCCTTGTGGACCAAACTTTTTTTATTTTACATGTTGAGGTAAGAAGTGAGTACCTATTGGTCTAGGTTATTTAGACCGCTTAAGAATAACTATGTAACCCATGATTATGCAATGTTAGTAGTAGTGTTTTCATTAATGATGTGTAAAAAATCCTTATGGGGGATTTGGTTGTTATCTACTCTATACACAGGAGTATCAAGTATATATTCACTCATAATTATCTTAACGTGCAATAGAGGTGATGTATTGGGTTCCCCAAAGTATATGACTTCAATATTTTATACACATATGGGAAAGGGAACACTATCGAAGAATATTTTTCTCAGTTACCAAAAGTCAATGGTTTTCTCCCCTATTCTCTTATAGCGAGTTAATGAGGAAAATCCCTGTGATACATAAATTATGACCCTATGTACTTAGATATCCATTGGACATGTTAATGAAGTATTTTTTTAAGTTATGGAGAATCTCATTGTTTTTAAAGGATAGATGATGAAGATAATGGCATTGGGGGAGGATGTGATGTGGGTTTATAATACATCCACACTGTTGGTACATACCAGTGAGGATAAGACGCACTATAACCTTTGACATCAGTGTTGGTGTCCAGGAATGAAGGGATGGTTTGTAGAGTTTGTCTCTCAGTGCATCACATTTCAGCAAGTTAAGGCTAAGAACTAGGTTCCACTATGTATAACTCAACCCCTTGAGGTTTTATTGTGAAAGTAGGATGGGACATCCAAGGAATTAATGATGGGTTTACCATGTATGTCAAGTGAAAATGATTCTATCTTGGTGACCATAGACAGACTCACCAAGTTCGACCACTTCCTAACTATTTGAGAGCATATTAAATATATATCTTCAAACTCCTATTGATTCCTAAGATAATATCACTCCATAGAGTTCCCTCGATGGAATTTTTATGCCATGATTCTTGATTCATGTCAAAATTATTGATAGGATTTCAATATTCCTTTTGGAATTAGTTTCATTTTAGCTTGATGTTTTGCCCTAATACTGATTTTCAGACTGAGCGTACAATTCAGATCCTAGAGGATATATTGGTGGTTTAATTTTTGGATTTTAGTCATAATTTAGAGGGTTAACTACCCTTGGTTGAGTTTACGTACAACAAAATCTACCATTCCATCATCGGTAAGACACAATTCTATCCCTTTTATAGATGACCTTATAGGGAACCACTGTGTTGGACTGATCCCAATAAGTTAGCATTAATGGTCTTAGAGTAATTTTGATCTATTTTAGATATGGTTAGGTTATCTAGTATTGGATTCGAATAACACATAGTCATCATAAGTCATATGAGAATTGATGATAGAATCTTTTAGAGTTTGTGGGGGGATACCAAATTTTCATTAGGTTATCACCTAGACGTGGACTATGGATATTCGAATTGGGTATAAAGATATCTTGGAGATTTATTTTCCCTTTATATATACTATATATATTTGTTGAGGTGGAATTGAGCTTGGTTGTACCACTACAGTAAGACTATCTAACAATTTCCTCTATGTGTCGAAGTAGTGGAGGTATGTGCATGACCCATCACTTGTTATTGATAGTGGGTATGGACATCATGTGTGTGGATACATTTCTACGTAACTTGAGGAGATCAAAAATCTGAAACCAAGGAATCCTCATGTGTGATCTATTCCTATATTTTCTATCAAGTGGCATCATGGGTGTCATTAGGGGAGTGGATTGGAATAGGAGATCCAAATGTGAGTTCAGTACCCACAAATATTTTAGCAGGTTTTTATCATTTTGGAAAAAATAAATTAGGTGGGGAGTTTGAAATGAAACTATTTTCCATGTATTATTTCTGATTATTATTTGAATTATTTTGGATCCAGACTCCAAGACAGTGTGAGATTCTGAGACCCGGTGAGCATGGAATTCATATTCTAAAAATATTAAAATTATCAGTATCACCCATGCATAGTTTTCATAAAAATGTGGAATAACTCATAGATGGAGGATCAAATTAAAAAATTGATTTGGTTGATATGGTTAGAGCATGGTATTTATCTTATGAATGAATTAATCATTGTTGGTGTTATATGTTAGTCACGAGTACATTTTTATGAAAATAATTAAATATATTGAAATATATTTTAATTTTTTATTTAAAAAACTAATCCATAAAACCAATTATATATATGCTTCTATGACCAATTTTTTGTGTAATTCACACAACCCTAAAAATTAAGGGAGTACATTTAAGGATATCATTGTGGATGACATAATTTAGGATTTAATTTTGGAATCTTTGCTACATCATATTCCATGGAATGAAGTCTAACAAATAAAACATGGTGAGGGTTGTTCGTCAAATTTTTTCATTCCTATATTTCTCCCCAGTTTCTTCGCACTTTTATTGCTGGATTTTGCTTTGGCATCTGGTGCAAAGGATTGCCGATATTCGATTATTGTTACACCATTATTTTTTTAAAAAAATTGATACAATGGGTACAGTTTCTGAAAATTTTTGAAATTAATGTGAGGCTTTGATGGATGAATATAGGTGAACTATATTAGGATAAGGATTCCCATTATTCCTAGTCTTGAAATTTAACGGTGATGGATGGATCAATGGTGATGTTTTTCGATTATATCTGAAACAATAATCTAGAAGCTAGTGAAGGTAGATTCAACTAACCATGTATCCCAAATTCTATTCATAATTTTAGTATAGTTTATGTTGATAAGAAGTTTTGGGTTACGGAAAATTATGGGTTAAATAAAATGTTATATAAGGAAACATTCCATGTGGGGAAATCTATATAACACTAAGGATTCCACATATAGAATCATTTCACACATTGGGTGAGTCATGATAGAATCACAACATGCACCTCGGAGGGTAAATCAGCATGGGATGGCTTTGGTATAAGGATATGGCTAGGTGTACATGGTCACAACCAGGTGTACAGAAGCATAGCATTTAGTACTTCATCATGGACATCAGTCATGGATAGGGTGGTGGCTGACCTCTTTTCTTTTATACTTACATTCCATTTAATTGGAAGTGTACATGCAATGTGAGTTAACATGACATGGCATCACCATGGTTTGTCACGACATGTCGTGTACTCCCTAGTAGATGTTTTGACCTGCCTATGAGTGTTTTTTGATCCAATAGTTTCATTATTTTGGACCAGTATCAGTTGAGTGTGTTCCTATGGTTAATTCTATCAATTGTATCATGTAGAATTTTGTCCCCATATATGGATTTTTATCCACTCTAGTTTATGAATCCTAGATATAAATTTTGGTGACCTTCTATGATACTACAAACGTGATCCTATATAATTCCTTACTATAAACTAGTTGGGGCTTGTGAAATTAGTTGGTCCTCCTAACACATGTCATTGATCCACAATACATCAATTTGTACCAAGAGGGTTCTTGATATCATTGAGATTTGATCCCTTACCTTGCATGTTGATCTATATTGGGTTTGTTGTGTCCCATAATGGTCTAGGGTGTGATCCCATATATGAGTATCAAGGTCATGAAAGACAAGTGAGTTTTATTGGGTGGGTCCCAATGATAAAGACCTACTAGATGAGTATATATGATGATAGTATCGATCAGGTGCAGGGTTCCCTTAGAATGTGCATGGAATATAAGAATCAAGAAGAATTATGTGGTTGGTATTTTAGTTTTGACCACATGGAAATTAGGGATCCATCAAGAGTATATTTGGTGTTTATTATGCATATATTGTGAAATTATTTTTTTGATATGACTATTATTAGTGTATTGTGGATAGTGTTATCAGGGATTCTTATAGGGTTTGGTTATACTCACCACTACATGGTCACATCCTGCACGTGTCATGAAATCAAAAATGGAAACCCTTTTGGTTGTATATTAAGAAGACATGGAGATAATGGACATTACCATGGGACCACTACACATCACAAGGGTTTCAGAAGTGGGAGGAATATCACATGCTATGTGAAACCTATCACATGCCTTGAGAGGTTTGCTAGAATCTCGGTGTGCACCACAGAGGGTATATGAGCATGAGTTAGCCATGCTACATGGACATGTCCATGTGTTGATGGTCACAACTAGTATTACATAGTCATAGAAATAATATATTATTAGGGTTTTTTCCAACCTTTACATGTTCGGTATACATATATGACATGTATATAGAGGTTTACATTCTTTATGAGTAAACACAACATGGGGGGACTGGGGTTTGGAAAGACATATCTGTCGTACCTGATTTGACCCCCCCCCCACACACATTGAGGATGTTTGGAGACCATCATTTCTTTATTTTGGACTATTATAACATGAGTGTGTTCCCTTGGACCATTCCCTTGATTGAATAGTAAATAATTGTTTCCCCATCTATGGATTGTGATACCCTCTTGATGGGGAGTCATAGATTGAGTTCTTAGTGTCCCTTTATGAGGGAACAGTGTGGTAATCCATCATTACATCATATACCCTATGCGGGGATTTTGGAATAATAATTAACTCCATACACAGGGTGTTGATCCCCCATCTAGTAGGTTGCATCAGTAGGTTTCTTGGTATCATAGTCATATGATTACCAAGATAGTGGGTTGAACTAAATTTGTTTTAAGGTGTCCCCCATGGTTCTTGGGTGTGATCCCCTATCTGAGTATCGAGGTATTTAAGGACCAGTGATTTTTCATGGGTTGGTAACTACATTAATGACATCTTAGATGAGAATTTACGATGATAGCATGACTTGTGGAGAGGGTTCTCTCAGAACAAGAATGACCTTGAAGCTTCAACCAAAATCCAGTGGCTAGAAGTTTTGTTATGATAGCCTCTAGGTGTGTAATCCCTCAGGATTATATATAGGATTTTATGAATTTATTTTTGCACTTGTATTAGGATATTACTATTTCTTATGTTATATATATAGTTTTATCGGGGTTTAATTTTTTGTATTTTTATACTAAACCTTGATTCGGATCTTTCAGTATGTTTCATGTCTTAGGAAAATAAAAACCCTTTTGGAATTTTCATGGGGGAAAGTTTCTAATGGATCACTTCTAGAGTTATACAGAACAATGTTATTTATTTTTTGTGTCATTTGATTTTATTTATCACATTTTCTATTAGGTAATAATCCATACACTTTTTGGTTGGGCATATATTAGGCCCCATTTTCACTTTTTGTACTTTACTATTATACATTGATTATGGAATGAAATATTTTTTCATGAATTGGTTTTATCTATTTTTTACTTTTAAAGATTATATTCTTGGATATGTGATTGTGTATGTAAGTACATTAGGCTAATTCCTCCCATCATTGTGATATGACAACTCAACGATGGTCACCCTCCCCTGGCCAATTGGAGGATGGCTTGGGGTAGCCGCGGTGCAGGTCCTATTGTACTGGGTCATGGAAATTATCATTAGGAGCCCCATAAGGTTGGATATTGTTTCTTCATATGTGTTTCTAGAGAATAAATTTTGTATGATCAATCATAGAATCTTGTTGGTGGATGAGATCTGGGAAGTAAGACGATTAAAAATGTGTAATTAATGAATTTATGAGAAATAAGGAGTGAAATGATTGTGATGATGAGGTTTATAATACATGGAATTAAAGGGTATATCAGTTATTAGATAATTAAAATTTTCGAAATTAGTAATCCTATATGATGATTGTTTCATAATGAAATCATAATTAGTGTTTTTAGATAGAATCAAATAATACAACGATGAATTAGAGACTGAGGTGTAATAGAATTTATCTGGGAATGATTGGTGTGTCTTTTGGTTTATTAAAATAATTATTTAGAATTTTTTTAAATTACCCACTTAAATTGTTATGGTTTTTATCATATATTGTTTTGATGTACTGAATTGTGGTTATTGGTTATTATGATTATGATTATTATCATTTATTAATATGTTATAACTTATTATGTGGAACACTATGAAATTTGGTTTTAGTGACTCATATTGTAGATTACATGGATGTCTAAGTTGATACATTGAATATGCATATAAAAATAAAATGTTTTCAATTTAGGATAATATTATAATGGAAAATTAGTTTTGAAATGGAATTTTGAAATATAATTTATTTTTAAATTAAATACATTGGATGGATATTTTAAAACTAGTTTTCCCAAGTATGTTTCACTTCTTTTTGGAAAGGGGACTTTTGTGATTGAGGTAGATATTTGGTGATATTAGAATGCTTCATATATGATATTTGATATTATTTCTTATTTAAATAAATAGATTCCTTTTGAGAAATGGTTTAATCTGATCAACTATGGATGAGTAGTTCTCTATGTTAAATTTTATATTCCTATGTACACCCATTATATTAATTATAACTATGGATGATTTAATTTTTATGTGATGATGTATGTAATTTCTGTGACATATTCCAAAATATAATGTTTTTTTATACTAAGAATGTATTTCTAGTATGTTCTTTGTGGAAATATATTTATTGAAAACTTTATAGTCCCTTAGGGATTAGGATAGAAAATATTACTTTTAGGAACAATATTTCTAGGACATGAGTCATAGAACCTCAAAAAAATGTTGTTAAATGATAACCTATGTATTTTAATAAGTGTATGGAAAGAACGTTTACATGTCCTCAAAATTATGTTATTGAGAGAGTGATGAGTGGTTGTTGGAACAACTTGAGAAAGTAACCCAAAAGATTATGAAGAAAACCTATGAATATTTCATATCCCAAAGAAAGGTTCCAAGAGTTCAAATGAAAATCAACAATATCACAGAATGCTTCGCGGTGTATTAGCTTCATAGGCCTACGTGATAGATCTATGTGGCCAACCTACGCGGTTGACCTATGTGGAAGATATCCGTACCAGAAGATGTTTTGTGCACCAACGCATAGCACCCGTGCGGTGGAGCCGCATACAAGGTCTGCGCGAGCAATATTTTTTTGGATAGGCCTCGTCCGTACCTATAAATAGAGCCCTTGGGCTCCCCATTTTAGGAACAAGAAAAATTTAAAGACTCTCTGAAGATCCCATTGTGTATCTATTGTTCCTAAATCCCTAAAATTATCTCACATAGCTCTCTAAACCATGAGAGGAGATAATTAAATGGGATAAGAATTCTATGAAATTCCTTCTACCTATTTTACATAGGTTTGGTTCTCCTGTGTAAAAAGCATTCCTTAGTCATCATTCAAACATATGTGGCATACCTACGCATTCGACCGCTCTGTCAGATCTGTGTGGCATACCTGCGCGGTCTACCTATGTGGTATATCAATGATGGGTACCTACACGGGATACTTGCGCGAGGGACCTATGAGATCAACTCAAGTAACCTTTTTAAACCCATTCATGGTAGGATATCTCATTCTATGGATCCTTTTTCTGAAAGGGACTAAATTTAATCCTCCACCAAAACCTCCTTACTTGTCAAACCTTTGGAAAAGGCCTATCATCTTGTCTCCTATTTGGGTTCGTATTTCCACAGTAATAGGTTTCCCACATTTGTTTCACAATATGGTTATGATTTAGGGGTTGTTTGTGGGGTTTTATATCCATAGTCACATCGACCTTTCTCCCAGAAACAGTGTTGGGAATTTCTTGTTTTGGAGGAGGGTTGGGTCCTAGCCTCTCCTTTCTCAAAGAGGTGACCCAGAACCTCAGGTCTCTATTTGGGAAGATACAGTTCACACTTACATTTCTACACAAGAAAAGGATAAGTCTCCATTTCCTATGAGGATCAATTTTTGGTAAACCATCCTAGTGTAATCCATTAACATTCAATCCTTCCTCCTTACATTGGACCCTTGTCTAAAGTAAATATAATAAAGGGAAGGCTTGTCGCCTCTCTCTCTCTTCCACGGTCGATGTTCCCTCTTCCAACAACGGAGAAGGAAAAGTATGAAGTGTCATTGTTGAATCATTCACATCCTCTTGTTTCTCACACCGAGCATGACTCACGTGGGCTTGAAGATACATGATTGATACAACATGTTCCCAAACACTCATTGGAAGGAACTATAAGAACTCTGATTCTTGTTCATGATACATAGGATGTCGTCTCAATGCTCGAGATCACTAGGCATCCTCCTTATGAAATAATCCCCAAATTCAATCATCAAATCATCAGGGCATCCTTTTCATGATGTAATCCCAAACTCCTATTTCTCAGAGGACCATAATCTCCTATGAGATTTATCAAACATTGTGGGAATTGATTCCCATTAATATGGGATACATATGAAGCCTACTTAAGGTTCAAAATCAACACTTCAAATCAACCTTGTTCTCCTTGGTCCATATTCCCAATAGAGTCTGATCCTACTTGGAAGCTCATATCCATTCCAAGTTCCTCAAGCTGCTTCAGTGTAAATCCCACATTATGTTTTGACTAAGAACCTTTTTCTTAGAGGTCATTATCACATGACCCTAAAAGGTATGATTTTTCATATTAAAAGACACCGAACTACAACGATTCTGATTCCTTTCACAAGGATACGTAGGTATCCCATTTTACGGTCATAATCCCAAGATCAGAAACAAGACTTCATCTCCATAGAAGAAAATTAATTCCAGATTTCCCGACTTAGTGGCTTAAAAACCAGTATCATCACAAAGATGATTAGAATAATCTCTAATATGTATATTAAAGGAACCCATTAATGGAAAACCTCGAATACATACAAATGTTTCCATTGATGATGAACCTTGAATGCATACTGATGATTTTTAATTTTTCACATGTTAATAAGTGATTTTAAATTCCATGGGATACTTATGATATACTCGGTGAATTAATTAGGATTCCTGAAAATATATTAAATTTTCATAGAGAGTCCTGGAGTAGACAATAATTCCTCCCAAAAGGTTGTGATGAGTCGGACCTCCCATCCTCTCGACCAATGCATGTTCTAATGTATCATAAAGTTCAAACATAATAAATGGATACTTTTGTAATGTTGGTCCCCTTTGAATAAAAAAATGTTCTATGTTTCTGGTTCCATAAATAAATCCAATGGAACCCGCCTTTAAATAGTGTTTCTTAAAACTAGAACACATGTTTCAGGGAACGATGAAACAAAAATGGTGAACCCTACGTGAATCCTTAACCACGATAATAATGATACCCACATGTTAGGCCCCTATCAATTGATAAAGGAAGGCCAAAAAAAGGAATTAATCACACATGTATCCATCTAGAAATATGTTTCTTTAATAGAGTTTGTTTTTGTTCTCAATTTTCATCATAATTCCCTTTAATCCAAAGAATGACTTTCTCTAAGACAACATATGTGAATTTCCCTACCGGTGCTCAAGATCGATATCCTTCCATAAGAAGGACGTTTTCACAAACCCAACATCTTTAACATTGGGTCACTAATGTTCTTATAAAAGAATATCGCTAGAACGGTACAATCCCTACTTTGGAGGCTGCTCGACAGGCCCTCCAGGTCAAGAAAAATCTTCGATCATTTGGCCAACGATGACCAATGATCATGAAGTAGATGGTTCCAACCAATGTCTCCAAATGTTTCAGGACATTATCCTTGGAATTAAATAACTAGTCTCTGTCATACTATATGGAGGTGGATCAAGAGGTCACTCAAGGCCTCAATTCAAGAATGAAAGAGTCCTTCCTGAGGACTCCCACTAGTAATCGCCACCAGAATCATGCAGTAGTGAACCCCTAACATGACGGGGGTGTTGCCTCTGGATGTTCGGCTCAGGTATATTAGGCTCGGGAATGCATGAAGAACCACCAAGGACAAATTCTAGACAATAGGGAGCAGGTTCATAAATTTACCCCTTCCGGAGAAGTCCATCAAGCTAACATGATTGAAAAGAATGAGTGGGTACATACACCTGTCCGTCCTAATTTTGTTGCTCTGCAGGATCGTCTGACAACAACTCACCAATCCAACCAGATAATCCTAGGGTAGTATCGTGAACAGGCACATTCACCTACTTAGAAGTTATCATCTAGTCACCAGGCTCATCTAACTGCATTTAAAGAGGCCCGATAATCTAATATGGTGGAAACTGGTAAATAAAAATATACACCTGTTTACATTCACCAATTAGGTCAGTTGTCACGCCTACCAGTATTGAATGAAGTAATTCATCCATACTTGAAAAAAAACAACAAGAAGGAATATACACCTGCCAAGGTTCATATATTCTTCCAACAATCTCATTTGGTAGCACTCAGAGAAGTTAGTCGGAAATCCCTGAAGACAAATTTAGGGAAGACCCAACTCTCTACCCCCCATGTGTGAGTATTGTCAATATCCATCTATAGGAAAAGGAGGACAGGAGTAGGCACATACACCTACTCCAGATACAGAATGGACGTATTTTCCTATTCCGGTTGATGAAGTCACCAAATACATCTTATCCATGGGGAATGGGCAGATGCATATTCCTGTCCATATTTTGGAAGCATGCCAGGATATTTTAACAACTACTTCAGTAGTATTAGGGGAACAGACATATAAATATGTACCTAGACATGGGATGACACATTGGTATTCCCTCCCAAAAAAATACACACCTCTGTTCTAGTCTAGGAGGGTCATGGGGCATATTCCCTCATATCATAAGGACAATAGGATCAGGAACATACACCCTTTCCAATCAGATTTAATCAGTCTGTTTTGGTAACTACTCTAAGGAACACGCATAAACCTTTCCATTATAACCAATTCTCTCTACAGGTGGCCCCAACTAAGTATAAGAGAATATCCAAAAATAATTCTCTCCAAACAGCATTGGAAAATCAAGAGTCAAGATGTGATTTAACTCCTCTTAATGCGAGAGTTCTGGAAGCCCTTGGACATTTATCTGTTGCATCTCAAGATCATACACACTCATTATTAAATTTTGGGAGTGGTAGTTGTAATCCTAAAGATTATCATCGGAAACTTCATCATGAAGGATTTCTTAATGGAAAATAGGTCAATCCATGGTGTCTAACTCCAAATGAGAGCGATGAAAACACTCTATGTGGCAAGAAGACCAAAGAGCATAAAGATTTTTCCCTATCTGAAATCCAACATTGTAATCCTCCCCATGGTGAAATTCTCTGCTAAATTCCTCTCCATGGAAATATTCCTCTTTTTCAAAATGATTCTATAATTGAAAATGCATAGACAAGAAAGCCCTCCTTTCTCGAGGAACATGAAAACACAAAGCTAGTAATGACTCATGATTTTTCATTTATGGGTGAATCATTTTCTCAACGAGAAGATGACTTAATGGAACGATCATTCTATGAATCTCCTTTAGGTCATTTATCTTATTGTACAGAGCATCCACTCTAGTCAATTCAAGTGGATAAACCTTATGTGAAAGATGAAGAAGAAGTGGTAAACATGAAGAAACAATTAGCTAATGAAAAAATAACAAACATGTTCTAGCCTTCGGGAAATTCTCATAATGATATTCCAGAATTGATAACCGAAGATTGCATTCATGACATTCCTCTCAACTTAAGGAAAACCCTTCGTCATTTGGAAACCATAGTATTACCATATGATGAATATCAAAATCATGTAAAGGTAATAGAAGGGTTTTAGCACTAAATTAGCTTGGCATCTCTCTCAGTTTCCCAACATCCTAGGTTTGAAAAACATCATAGAACCCTTCAGCGTGCATGTCTCAATAATCTAAAGAGGCTATTCAAATTAATTTTTGATTCCCCATCTAGTCTTCGCATCAAATGACTGGGTGCGTATGAAGAATTGTATTTCACTACACTCTGAAATCAGTAAAGTCCGCCAAAAGTGGTTTCATGAAATGTTATTTCCCATAGATAAACCCAATCAATTTATTTTGTATGTAATCTAATGTACGTTCAAGAACAAGCCTCAACCAGTTCTCATCACAATCATTCCCATGGAAAAGAAGTTGTTGAGCTATTTTTATATCCAGAATCTGAGAATTTTGAACAATCATCCCATTTAGAGGATGTGTGGCGTCAGAGGATGAAATTGTCGGAAATAACACAAAGATCTTCTGAAACAGATGATTTGATTGATTGTCGGATAATGCACCTAGGAAATATTCTAAACAAGATCTGCAAAATTAGAAGAATAGTTGCAAAAATTTCCGCTATAGCAGTTCATGAATCACCCCATAATTCCTGGACGGGGGCTCATTTAATTCAACATTCAAATTCATTAAATGATGTTCAAAGATTTGATAAAATAAGAACAAGAGGATCAACCCCATCCTACAAGGCTGGGGGATTATTTACATCTACAATCCCCTCCTCAACAGAAGTCAGTTTTTCCTCAATTAGGGATGAAGCCACAAGGAAAGCATACAACTGAACTATCCAATGATTCCCTTCATCTTAATATCTACTAAAAAGTTCTAGGGACTTATTCATATATTAGAACAGAGCCTCATGAAATAAAAAAGGGGGATGATGTAGCAAAAACACTGACAGAATTCCATCAATGCATTAAGTGTTAGTGAATGTTATCAACACCATTCCGTAAAAACATGCAAAAAATAAGTCCAGTTCAGGGGAATCAAAAGATGAAGTTCTTTTCCATAATTTGGTACACACTGAGGAAAATGAATAAGGTGTTCATACAAAAAATCAGAGGCTTACTCAGAATTTTGGTATGCAATCAAATAACCAACTCCCCCCTCCCTGAAAGGCATCTAACAAGGGGAAAGGTAAAATTAAAATTGCATCTCACTTTTCCACTTGAAAAGGTAAATCTATTTCACTTGAAGATATATTTTCACTACAATAAGATAAAATTATGGAGTTGAAAATAATCAATACTGAGTTACTTCAAAACAGCATTTCTGCTAGACATTCTCCCCAGGAAAGTCCTCAACTTGAAAATCCTGTAGGAGCTCCTCAGCAAAGGGGATTTGTAGTAACTACAGATGTAGATAATGACTTCCCTACATTGGCTACCCAATTAAGAGAGGATAATATACATCCTGATAGACTTGTTCACGTGGGTTATCCAAGGCAGATATCAGCACCACGATCAGTGGTCTTACATGTTGTTGCACCAGATCAAACTCCAGTTTCTATACCTGCACAGAATCTAGCTCGTCCGGATATTCCCCAAATTCTTGTGAACACAACTGAGGCATTAACGACTCAGTTGGATGTTATGTAGGAACAAAGAGCACCATTTCAGCTGGAAAATAGAGCTTACCCTAAATGGCCGGTTGAAATTCCTACCCCCACCAAATTTTTTTAATACCACATTCCCTATTGTTAATGGTTTGGGAGATCTATAACAACACTTAACACATTTTGTTTCCCGTTGTGATCCTATTATGGGAACTTCTCAACAACAAGAAGTAGTTAGGATTTGGTGTTTTGTGAAGTCATTACAAGGACCAGTTTTTGTCTGGTATAAAAGTTTGCAATCTTAATCAATTACTAGGTAGGATGATCTTTGTCAGAAATTCATTATTTATTTTATCTCCACACTACCAAATATGAATGTGTTTTATCATAACAATTGTATACAAAGTGAAAATGAAATATTTTCATATTTCATTACTCGATGGAAGGGATTAACATATTTCGTAATTTTATCCCTCCCTCAAGAAGATTTGCTGCCAATCTGTGTTGAAAATCTGCGTGATGAATTATGAACACCATTGATCCCTGTGAAATACACAGGACGGTTTCAAAAACATACTTAAATCAATCAAAAGATAGAAGAATATAATATAGAAAATAAGGATAAAACTCGTGTAATTGAATCAGATCTAGTAAGGAGTATATGAAAGGAATAAGCTCAAAAAATCACACTCAAAGAGGCACCTATACCTGCTTCTACTTCAAGACCTTCATCATACCGAAGGGATCCACCTCCTGAGCATCAGCAGTAATGACCATCTCATAAAGATTATCAAAGAGATCAAAAGTAGAAACATATTTTGGAATTAAAGAATAAATTTATTCTTTTAGTAACTTACATGTTCTTGGTTACTTCATCTAATCATTAAAAAACAATTCGGTTCAGTTGCCAATGCCGAAGAAGACTAATAAAGATAGAGATAAAGATCGTCTGAATTGTTGTCCCTTTCATCAGATATTGAGGCACCCCATTATGGAGTGATTTGTTTTCAAAGACCTTCTGTAGAAGATGGTAGACTCTGGATAAGTGAAATTGAAAAGTTCATCAGCTCAAATTGCATGTGTTATTTCTACCAATCCAGAGGAAGAAGGAGAATGGAAAGGAGTTAAATAAAAAAAGTGCAAAAATATAATGATTGGATGATCAGGAAAACGATCAACCAGACTCATTATATTTTACGAACACAGTTGAAACAACCATTTTTTGTCTTCAACCACTCCTAGAACAACAAAACCATATTCATAAAAAGGTTGTTCCTCAATTAAACAAAGTGGTTATAAGGATAAGGAGTAGTCATAAGAAGACATTCTCGCGTCATGGACAATATTGTACTTGAACATAGCAGATTTAATACAATCTGTTTTAAAATCATAGGCACCACCCTGCAAAATGGAACAACCATATGTAACCTGTCAGGAAGAATCTTCATTAGACGAAGAATTGATATTTGGTTTCGTTAATGTTATCCATCTAATGAATCCTTTTTCCAATGATTATTCTGATTATAATGTGCCATAATTCATTTTAACTAATTGGAGAACTAGAGTAAGAGGCAAAGGATGAGGATACCTGGGAAGACGTGAGAATTATAGAAATCACTGTTTTAACTCTACCCCGATTCAAACAATATATGCTGACGAAACTCCTTGAAGAGCCATTTTGTGGGCTCAACAAGAACAAGAAGTTTCTTTCAAGGAAAACAAGTCTAGTTATGGAAAAATTATTCTGGAGGACCGATTAGAAGTCGCACCGTCTTCCTCTCAGTAACTAAATTGACTTAGTCACTCTAATTTACCAAATCCAGCAGTATTTCCAACTTTTGAACCAACACAAAGTACATCTACAACAGATGAATAAACTTCTAAAGAACCTGCAAAACCATATCTCCATACTGGGGAACACATACCACTGGACCAAAAGTATGATTTTTTGAAACATTTGTCCCATGTACCATCCAAGTTGTCTATCCTGGATGCATTAAATATATTAAAAGATCTTATAGAGGCACTCATTGATGCTTTTTTAGGTGCTCAAGTGTTTGAAACCAAAGGTTCTACTGCTGAGGTTTACCGTATAGAGAATGATTCAGCATAATATCATGCAGTCATATCTTCCACTGATGAAGATGAAGACCATGTAGTACATGGTCATATCATACCTTTGTATTTGTATGGAAAGGTAAAGGATGTACACATCTAATGATCCTTCATTGATAATGGATCCATTGTCAACCTCATTCATGTTCGTACAATTTGACGATTGGGTCTGACTGAATCAGAATTATCTCCATCGACTTTAATATTGCAAGGTTATGACAAGAATGAACCAGAACCTCTAGGTGAAATTACATTAGAACTCAGTTTGAAGATCTAGTATCTAATTCATATTTTATGGTTGCTCATTAGGACACAACCTTAAATTTTATTCTCGGAAGGCCTCGGTTGCATCAACATGCAGCCATACCTTCATCATACCACCAATGTCTAGAATACTATTTCCATGGTGAAATCGGAACATTGTATGGTTAAAAGGGTCCACTCAAAACATGTGAATCTCAATACAATGAGGTAGAGTTTTATTAAACAAAAGGAATGAAGCCCATGCCAAAGGAGAAAACTAGATTTAATGCTCTAAATGGACTAGAAAAGATCCCAAGAAATACATTCATACATTTGAGTATAGATTATGTGTTACCCATCAATAAAAGTATAAGGGTAAAACTAAATCAAAAGACTCATCCAGTAATGTCCATAATGTCAACTTCAGCAACTAAGCCTTATAACATGGGAGAAATTATTGATACACCAAGAAAAAATGGAAGCTTGAATGGAGATGTTTTCATTTCATCTGCTGAACTACAAAAAGCCTCTACTTCATCAACAAGAATTGGACAAATATTGGTAAAGCTTGAGGAAGACAAATATATTGATTCTCTATCAATCAATCCCTCTTTATTACCACATGAATTCCCTTCATCTTCAGTAGGGTCTGATATGGTGGCCTCTTCATTGGGATGTTCAAATACATACTTCTCCCCTAACTCTAGGAGATTCTCCTCATAATCTATTATGAAAGTGGGAATAGAAGAGGTAATACATAATGGAGAAGAAGAAGAAGATATCAGTGATCCCCCTATGACATTTGAATATAGTATATCTGCCTCTGTGGATGTGCTCAGGAAAATAGATTTGGGTACAGATGAAAACCAACACCCCACTCTAATTACTACGGCCATGAACTCTGAAGAGAAAGAGGTTTATACTTCCTTTCTAAAGTAACATGAATATATATTTTCTTAAAATTATTCAAAAAATATAGGTCTTAATCCTGATCTATCCACCCATCATTTGGGTTTTCCAGAAGAACATCATGGATTTAAGCAAACAACAAGAAGAACACACCCAACTAATGCCTCTAAAATTGATGCTGATATTGATAAGCTTATAAATTCTTACTTTTTCAGGGATGTTCAGTATCCCAAATTGCTGACCAATATTGTCCCAGTGATAAAGAAGAATGGGAAATTTAGAGTCTAATATGACAATAGAGATCTTAACTAGCATTGGCCTAAAGATGATTTTCCAATTCAGATTACAATGCTTTTAATTGATGAAACGACTGGATATGAAGCTCTTTCCATCATGGATGGATACTCTATGAATAATCTAATCTGAATGACCCCAAAGGATGAAGAATCTACAGCCTTTAGAGCCCCTCAAGGTGTGTTTGGGTAATTCCCTCTGTCTAAAAGAATGTAGGTGCAATATACCAAGGTGCCATGCACCGTTTCATCAAACCCATCTTAGGGAATTTTTTTGAATGTTATATAGATGAGTTGGTAGTAAAATCCAAATAACAGTCCAATCACATGGCTGATTTGGAGACTATATTCAATAAACTTCGACCACACCATTTGAAGATGAATCCCTTGAAATGTGCTTTTGGGGTAACTTTAGGAAAATTCATTGGCTTCATTATATGAAATCATGGTATTGAAGTTGATCTCAAGAAAACAAAATCAATCCTTGGTATGTGAAATCCTCAAAATATAAATGAATTAAAAGGACTCAAAGGACATTTGGCCTATATTTGGCGCTTAATCGCAAATTTGGCAGGCAAGTGTTCACCCTTCACTAGATTAATGAAGAAGGGAGTTACCTACAAATGGATTAATGATTTACAAGATGTATTTCATACCCTCCATAAATATCAATTGATTCCACTAGTATTTAAGACACCTATTGAAGGAAGTCCACTTATTCACTATGTAACACCCTTAGAGTGATCACTAGGTGCCTCACTCACCCAAAATATTGATGCTGGGAATGAAAACCACCTTTACTATCTCACCCGAACTATGCTTGATGTAGAAACATGGTATTAAATTATTGAGAAGTGCTTCTTGGTAATAATATTTGTAGTTTATAAATTAATGTACTAACTGCAACATCATGAGGTCCAATTGGGGTCTCATAATAACCCACTCAAATTTATCCTCTGTCTTGCTATGATTACAGGGCATCTAGCATATTGGGTGGTCATTTTTCTATAGTTTGATATCCAGTTGGTGCCTCAAAAGGCAATAAAGGCCAAGATCAGGCTAATTTCCATACTGAGAATCCATCTGCATAAGATACATCGTTTAATACTGAAATTCCTAATGAAGAGGTCTTCTCTATTCAAGACAATTCCCAAACAGGGTAAATGTATTCTGATGAAGCTTCCATAAGTCCAACAAGGAATGGATTAGAAAACCCTAAACTCAACTTTTTTGGATTAGAAATTGTCCTTATTTCTCTAGAAAAGGTAGTATTAACCTATTATTAACTATTATTGGAAGGTGGTACCAAAAATGAAGCAGAGTATCAAGCATTCATCGTAGGTTCAGAATTGGACCTTCAGGTGAAAATGTATCATTTAAGGGTAAAAGGTGATTCATAATTGGTAAAAAAACAAATCAATGGGGAATATTCAATCAGAAAAGAAGAGTTAATCTCTTTGTGTGATTACGTCAGAGACTTAATGTCTTAATTTCCCTCAGATCCTACATCGTCCTATGTCCCATGATCACAAAATGTCCAAGAAGATGCACTGGTTAATCCTGGTACAACCTTGGCAGATCCAAATCGTGATAAGAAAGTTATTAGCATAACCCATAGTTGTATTATCTTGACTTTTTTAAAACTAGAATAGAGGAAATTAATGAAATTTTGCATATTTCTGAACCATATGTTCATACCATGGGATGCAGAAAATCCTTCACGCAATATCTTTAAAATGGGGCACTTCCACCAAAAAGGGCTAGGAAGGAGCAGATCTGGCGATGAGCAACCAATTTTTATCTTTATGATAGACCATACCACCAAAAGATCCTTTACAAGGGAGGCATTGATGGGATTATCTTTAGATGTACTGATGGAGAAGAGACCGTAGCTATCTTGAAAGAAGTATATTCACGAACTTGTGGTGCCTAACAATCTAGACATAGACTCTCTAATCAGATCTGAAGGCTTGGATACTTTTTTCCTTCAAGGAAAAAAGATTGTACAGATTTCACTAAAAAATTTCCTCCCTATCAAATGCATTCCAACATTATTCATAATCTCCATAGGGTTCCTGCATTCAGCTAAATACTCCAATCCATTTACCACATGTGGAATGGACGTAGTAGGGCCTTATCCTCCATCCACAACTAAATAGTTCAAGTATATTCTAAATATTATTGACTTCTTCACTAAATGGGATTATGCAGTACCTATCTTGGAAGTCGGATCCAAAAGCAATGTTAGTTTTGTCAAAACTAATATCATCGTGAGAATTGGCATCCCTCATACTATTTTGATGGACAATGCCACAAATTGCTTTCTACTAATGTAAAAAATTTGTATCAGGAACATAATTTCATGTCTAACCACTCATCTTGCTATCATGTGGTGGATAATGGATAGATAGAGGCTTTCACCAAGACCCTATCAAATATACTCCAGAATATGGTGGATAATGATAAGAAATCATGGTCCAATAAAATTTTGAGTGATTTGTGGACCTATCGGACAACTACCCATACTGTTACCCAAGCAACTCCTTATTCATTGGTATGTGGAACCGAAGTAGTTTTTCAAATTGAAATACAATTACGTTCACTTAGTGCTTCAATCAATGATTAGTTGTTTACATGTGAAACATCTCATAAACGGTTTGATGAGTTGGAAAGATTAGATGAGGGAAAATTGCATACTTTGCATCATTTAGAAGTCTATCAGAACAGAATAGCACGAGGTTTTAATAAGAAAATTTTCCATCGTTCATTCTTTCAATGAGAATTGGTATTGGTCTTTAGGAATCCAATGATACCAGGGAAGAAAACTCCAAAACATGAACCAAAGTGGGAAGGGTCTTATTCCATACATAAAGTCTATTCAAATGCACAATATTCTTTAATCTCAATGGATAGAGATCTCATTACAACTCCAACCAATGCAATATTCTTGAATAAATACTTTATGTAGTTATACATCTTACTCCTCACTCTAAGACTTTAAACTGCACATTACCATGTAGTAGTTTCAAGAAATTAAACTACACAACAACCATATGTGTCCATGCTGTATGATGTTAAAGTGCATAGTATCTTCATCCTTGACTCATGACGTTAAACTGCATGACATAATTTGTACAACTAATTTTTTCTCTATTATAAGTTAGAAGTCTCCATAAGCAAACGACATTGATTTCATCACTAATCCTTAGTAGTACATGAATCCCTCTCTTTCCTATGTCGGATTCAGATCTACATAGAGACCATGTTTCAAGAACTACGTATGTCTTGATTCTAATTTTCAATAAGATACGTAGAGATGCTTAAATCTATAATTTTGTGCCCATCCACAATTACAAAATCTTCATATTTTTATTTCTCCTCCTGTATTTGAATCAGATCTATACATAGTGTTTCCTTAAGATATATTATTTGGTCCTTATACGATTTTATGTCTTAAAGATTTACTACTCTCTCAAAATGTTTTAAAAGCCCCCATTATTCATGTCAAACGTAGCGTGAGGAATGACTGTTTAAAGAAATATGTACAAATTGATTCTCATTTATTTTGATATATGTAGAGATTCCTAGATATCCAATCTTGGGACCATCCGTGATAAAAAACACCTTTATTTATTATATTAGAATAAAATTTGCATAAGAAATCTTTTACGAATTATATATGAATTGATCCTTCTACAGAAAATACATATTGTGACACTGGGGTGTTATCCCTTAATCAAGTTACAATATGTCCTTTCCTCTCACATCGGTTCATCTTCATCCTTTCTGAATGATGTTAAACTGCATGGAAATATAACACCCCATTCTTTATCTGTGACACTTTTGTATTATAAAATAGTACCTTAATACTCCTCGTTTCTCACACCGATCATAGCTCAAGTGAGTTTAGGAATTGGGTAAAAGGTTTCTTTATATAAGTAAAGCGTTTCAATTACTAATCGGGGTGAAAATGTCCTCAATGCATCACTTAAAACTGCACAGTAGATTGTCGTCACTGCATGAATTAAAACTGCATAGTATAATGTCCTCATTGCATGAAATTAAACTACATATCATAAATTCATTCAGAGGAAACAAAGAAAGATTCCATTTTACATATGAGTCAGATATATTTAAAGTACATTAAAATCATTTTCAAACATTGGTTCAAATGTTTCTCATGTGTATTGGGCATAACCCCTTCCATATGTCACACTCCTAATCTAGAATATTTCAAATCCTCATAATCATTCATATGGTTTTTTGGTGACATAGTTTCTATTACCTAAGATCTCTTTTTCCTGACTATGAAGCATGTTCCATTAGGTGGCCTTGCATAATTTTCCAACATAACATGCATATCAGTAAAAAAACCACTATTTGGCTATGCAACATATGCCCTAGTTGGCTCTTCATAATATAACCCACATAAAAGGTTTTTAAATATATGTTAACTTCATTCTTGGTTATATTATCTTTTTCCCCATTAATATTTGATGATAATATTCAAGAATCCATATTTTAAAACAGTTATTTATGTATACTTGTCCCATTATATTTCTCACAATTTGAAAGTCATCTCGACCTTGGTTTATGCATTTCCCTCACCTTTTACTCGATGAGCTGTGAAATAACCTCGAAATCACTTGGTCACATGTTATATATTGTTTCCATCTTTTTTCCTAATTGTATGACCTAAAACTACAGACAACATACCTCTTATGTTTGGGTCAGACCTTCATAAAAGTATTATTCCTCGAATTCTTTGGATACTCTTGGTTGGAAATATCCCTCCCATATTCAGGTACCTTTCTCTATAAATAAAACTCTGTGACTCGGAAAATCTGAATCTCCATAAACTTTTATTAGCTTTTAGCAATAGAACATTAAAATTATACGATCTCTTTTGTTTGGCTATGCAGTATGTGCCCTTAGGTGGCCTTGCACAAGTTGCCTACATAACAGCCATGTCAGTAAAAATATTCCACTATTTGGCTATGTAGCATATTCCCCAGTTGGCCCTGCATAATACAGCACCCATAACGGGTTTTTCAAATAATGGTAACTTCATTTTGGGAATATACTTCCCCTAATTTTTTAATCCCTTTTCCCAAATCATTCCTTAGTTCCAAAAATTCGTAAATCATAGTTTATTGTTTCCCTTCCATACTTGAATATTATAGTATGTTTCCAAAAAAATTATCAAGAAATTGGGAGAGTTTTCTCATACCTTTTTTCAGAGATAAAATCCTTAAATTAAATTCACACAATGTCTTCACTACATGGCTTAAAAATGCACAGTACCAATGTCCTCACTACATTACTTAAAACTGCACAGTATGATATCAAAAATTCCACATTTTCTGATAAATTTTTAGCCATTTCTCATACACAAAACTAATATGATAATGGTTTTCATATTCATGACATAGGTTAGTATAAAATAGCTCTTTAATTCTTAAAATTCATTTCCATGGAAAAACCACCCATTGTGGTAATTGATCACCCAAATATTATTTCCCCTATATATCAACAACAAAATGTTACATTCCTAAAGAATTCTTTTACATGTCTATGTAGCATGTTCCCTTAGGTAGCCTTTCATAAGTGGCCTACATAACAGGCATATCAATCAAAAGATTCCACTATTTGGCTATGCAGCATATGACCTTGTTGTCTCTACATAATAAATCCACCATAATGTGTTTTCAAATAATGGTAACTTCGTTCCTAGAACAGACACCCATTATATTGATACAGACTTTAAATTTTATATCCATAAAAAATCATGGCCCAAAATTCCTCTTGGAAATGTTTAAAAATTATTAAAGAAATTCATAGCCATAGTGTTTTGTTTGGGATTTAATTCAATGATTACGGTCAAATCTATTTCGACCCTAAATATTATCCCTTTGTAGTCCAACATGCATGAATCTAAACTTTCAATAACAAAAGTCATAGTGCTCATTAGATTGAGAACCCGTGAAGGGAACTATTAACAAAAGTTGAGTCCTATCTCACTAAACATACATTTTTTGTATGATTTAGGTATTATTGAACAATAGAAAAGAGGTAAAAAGATAAAAAACTAATGGGGTTATCCATATAACCCTAGAAGCATTCAAATTATGTTCATTACATGCCATGTCTTATTAAGAAAATTTTGAGCACTTCTTCTTAGTTATTATAATAATTTTTGTTTAACATAAATGTAACATTATCATCATTTACATTTCATATTGAAATCATGAAAAACATGAATGAATATTTCTATGAATAAAAAAATTTCATTCATTCCAATGAAAATAGAGGGCCATACACAAAATGGAGCCTCTCTATCATGTTTTAGAATAAATTCTCAAATTGAATTTTCATTTGTTGGACCGCTACATAAGAACTATATATTGTTGTTGAAGTTGCGACTGTTGAGCAACTCCAACCTCCTCTGGCTGACGAAGTTATTCCTTATTAGTTTAAATGGTAGTTATCCCCTCTAATTGGGTTTCACCTAATTTCTAATTAAACTGCTCAAGCTTGTTATGAAAAACATCCAGTTTTTTAAGATATAAAAACTCCTTAGGGGTTTCATTTATTTGGTAGATAATATCGACTGATTTCTTGTTATGATTTTTCTTCTCCTCAACTACTGCAGCTTGAGAACCCTTAATATTGATGAGTCATTTAACCTCTTCAAAATATTGTCATAGATTATGCTCTTTCTATCATTAGTGAACAGTCTCTTTCATGGAAACAAAGAATGTCCGGTAATTGAATCCATCAAATCACAGTACATAGAATAATGCTGGGATTTTTTATAAATGGGACAATAATTCATCAAAATTCTTTTCGACAATTATGCTCCAAATATGCCACCATGTTTTCTTATGTGTCGTACCAAGAGAATATTTTATCTCTAAGTTTGAATCTGAGTCACTACCATGAGGTAAAATGTACTATGTAAATAGACCACTTAAAGAGAACCCTTGTTCTACTTATCTTGGGTAGTAGAAGCTCCACCTTCTGATATAGGAACTGATAATCCTAAATGATAAATCAAGGTCATTATTTGTTTCAAATGGAGGAAAAAATAATTCAAACACCTAATTATATTTACCCAATAATAAGTCAGCTACTAGATTAGATTCATTCCTCATATTATTAGCCTCATAGTTTTGTGCAGTTGTTTCTTGAGAAGGGGAATTTCCTTGAATTTAGATAGTTATGACGTGTGAAGGCTCTAGAACATCTCTTGATGAATGATGCTCTGTAGGTATTTCTCTAGCCCCAACAGAAGGATAAAGTGGAACACCTTATTCTGGAAGATCCTTTGCAACATTTTCTGTAGATAAAGATTCATTAGGTGATCTTTGATGTAAAGAATCCAGTTAAGGAACTAATTATGTATGGAAAATGAAATAATAGGGACTTACGCACTTGGAATTATTCATGAAAATCCCCAAACTCCTTGATGGATCATGGAATGTCAATATTTGGATTAAGGGTGTCCATCATTTCAGTGTATACATCCAGAAATGTTACAACATCCTCACTATTTAAGGTATCCAACAAACGTTGGTTGGTGCCCAAATTGGCTCCACTGACATTTTGTTCCGTCTTTCTTCAATTGGTATTCCATCATCAGGTCTTTCCAATTTTGGGTCAACATCATCATTTGTCTTAAATTTAACCTGGTCTTCATTCCTTTCCTCTAATTCAATAGGAATATCAGTGTTGATTATTTCAGGATCCTTTGACAAAAGCAACTAAGGAGTGTATTTAATCTTACCATGGCTTTCCTATCTTTCAGAAAATCCAGGAGAAGGTATAGATGAATCTTTTGACGATTTATCTACTAAAATTGCAGATTCATCACCATGAACCTAGGTTTCCCCAGGGGGTTATTTTTCAGGTCTTTAGGAATCAGCTCTAAATCCCATGAGAAAGGAGAGAGACATAGATCCTACAAAAGGATAAGACATGGTTATCAGCGTTTATTGTGTGAGTTATAATCCCTAAGGAGAGTATAAATACTTACTCCATCAGCTAACACTTCAGATCAATCTCATTGCCCTCTTGCATTTTTGTTCAAAATTATAGGGAGATATTGAAACACTCCTCTTAGCAGGTGAAACATTAGGTAATGGTTGAGGATTATCTATCTCCATTACACTAGTCATAATTCTTTCTCCTGGAGAATTTTCTGGTAACCTAGTAGTATCATTTTTTTTGTCAATAGGAGAGCTTGCAGGACCATATTTAGGTGATTCGACAATTGGTTCAGAGCTTCCTTTTCTACATTCAAGCTGCATGAATACATTTTCATCAAGATTAATGATGATGGATGGTAAATAAGAGTTGTGACAAAAGAAAAAGGGAAATACATTATCAGTATTAACATAAATATCTCACTCCTCCTCAAAGTCAATAATTACCCCTTCGCGGACACCTAAGTCCAGCATATGAGATACTCGTTTAGAGGCTGGGTTGTGTTCATTAGTTGCATATATAAAAACCCCAAGCCCCACAATATACTTTTATACTTCAGCCAAGTTATTGTCCAGATTTTAATCATAAGTTTATGTGATGTTACCAATATCTAGTATTTGAATGCCATGCTATATAAATTCACATGCGTCCATAAGATCATGGGTTAGACTCCCCCAATGATGAATGGATGAAGGTCAAACATAATTAAATTTCTTTATTGTTAACTATGGAGGAGATTCAACACCTACTTATTGGGGAACATCTTTATGCCTCCTTTCTTCATATTGTTCAACAGATTGAATAAGAATCTCTGTTTGATGGTGTTGACTGGATCGCCTTGGAATTGGAGGTATTTCTTCCCAAGCCCTAGTCTTCCTAGTATACCTCCAGTGAAGATGTTTTGAGGGATCTGAAACCTCTGAAACTTATGTATCATCTATGTTCTTGGAAATCTTATCACGATTTCCGCGTTCAAGAATCATGGTATCCATCACTAGATATATTATTTTTGTCAAAGCCCCTTGAGGATATAAAGAAACCCATGCTTTGGAATACCGAGCTTCCAATCCGATCGATGCATCTGATGGTGGTAATGTAATCAACAATTTTGATACATCTAAAACTGTAAGAATCCATAGTTTTCGCACTACCATTGGGTGTTTTTCATGTATGGAATACATGGGTGGAAAAACGTTTGATTGTAGAAGTCATCTAAATTGACGAGCAAACCAATAGGGGACATAAGCCTCGAAGATAATTTCACCATCAATCCTAGTAGATAATACGCCATCCCTGAATGCCTTCATATAATATCTCATCTCATAATTCTTTTTTTACCATAATCAATAAATGTTCCAACTAGTGGGTAACCAAAAAGAAAGAAGTTAAATTCTCTTGAGACAGTCTATTCCTTCAGCACCATGTTAGGTCTTAAGTGCAGTGGGTGAATAGTAGAGAATTTCTGTAAAAATGGAGTGCACCAACGATTAGGAACTCTGCCTGAATTCAACCCTGAGTATGAAGAAAAATGTGTTACAATCCAGCCCCACAACACTTGTAATGCCCCCACAATTCTAATTAGAGATTTCCCATTGTATAAATGCAGTAGGTGATGGTAAATTCTTGCTAATACAGGGGTTTCTAGCCCAATATACTTCCCTTTTACCAATTTTGATGCAATGAAAAAAGTCCATGATATTACACCACCACCGGATTCAGGGATTGGAAGTAGATAAATTCTTATCCACATGGCCAAGAAGTCAACTAAGTGTACTTTTGAATTTATATCGAGTTTTTCATTATAGAACCATTTCTTATAATCACCACTTTCCAGTGTAGGCCAATATGTGCCTGAACTGCCTCAGTTATCGGTAGAAATAAAAACAGTAGGACATCCATAGGTTGGACCTTTCTCTATTTTGGGTTCATAGAAGGCAGCCATCCACACTCTAGAGTGGATATATTTATTTTCCTTGGATAAATTTTTTGTTATCTAAAATAATTTTTGTGCCAATGGTGGTGTTCTAGTAACATCACCCCATGTTGTAGCATGCTGGAAGAATTCATCATACATTTCTCCAAGAATGGTTATTCAAACTATTTGGTAAACCTCACATAGACTAATAGTAACTTTACCATGCATAAAATAAAAGGAATTTGTTTGTGGACTCCATTGGCTCAGTAAATCAGGGATGAAATCATTTTTATATATAATCATAAGTTTTCCCCATCCAGAAAACTTCATAGATACGAACATGTGATAACTCGTTTCTAAATTCTGTAAAGGTCTGACGTACCAAGAATGCCCACATTCACTTGGGTTATAAACCTCCTCCAGAACAAAGGTCCCAATCTTGTTTCCAAACATTAGATAGATATATTTGAGAAACCTGAAAAGTGGAATCATAATAATGCGGTCTTGGCTCTCCAACATGATCCTTCATATCAAGAGTGAAACAATTGTGATGAAGAATGAAACTAATAGAGTATATTCCTTCCTGTATTGGAACCCACCTTGCACTAATATTTATGCAGTTGTAGGTGGAGTATTAAAGAAACCAATTATTTTGAAATTACTTCTTAACAGATGGAACATGGGCATCTTGAAAAAGCCCATTTCCATACAATGGTAAGTAAGGACTTTGTGGATAATCAAGCTGGTATGGAATTAAACCTTTCCACAAACCTAGAAGGGTACTATCAATAATGTCATAATAGCCGAGTTTGATGATCTTCTTCATTTCATTTTTGCGAGTCTTAGATTCTTCAGTATGGGTTATCAAATGGGTAATTCTTTCCTGTAAAGGAATTACCAAACTTCGAGGTCTGAATTTTAACAAGGAAATCTAAAAAAATTGGCAAAGGATACTTTTCATGTAGGTCCATCGATGTGGCATGTCACATAGGTTCTTTGATGAGGTATGTCGTGTAGGTACTTTTCCAAGGATCCATGTGAAACTCCGTCGATGAAGTCCTTTGGTTTGATCCATCATGTAAATAATTTTACCTTGATGAAATTTTAAATAAATTACACGAGATCACTACACGTTGAAGTTGAGCGAATGAGCTACGCAAAAAGACCCACAAAAAATAATTCTGCGAAAGAACAGGTGACGAAATCACGAAGGTTGACACATATTTATAGGACACTAAAGACCAACGTGTCAGGACTGCATGAAACTGCTCCGCGTAATACCTCCGTGAAGCACCTTCATAGAAAATCTGTGTTGTTCAACAATCCATAAATAATATTTTTTTTCTTTTTCCCAAACTTTTCCCCTTAGGAATCAACCCTCTTTGGATGTTTTGGATCCAATCATGAGGGGGGATTTTTTTGACACTACATGAAAAGGTAACCAAAACGTTTATGGAGAAAAACATTAGATATTTTAGTTCCCAAAGCAAGGATCAAATAGTACAAAGGGAAATCAACAATAATCCCATAAATCTTCACAATGGAGTTGCTTCATTGGACTACATGACGAATATACATAGATGACCTATGTGGTTGACCTATGTGGAATATCTCTGCACCCTATAATGTTTAGTGAACCTATGTGGAGCACTTACATGGTGGAGCTGCCCGCAAGACCTGCGCGAGCAACATTTTATCAGCTAGGCCTCATCCGTGCTAATAAATAGAGCCCTTGGGCACCCCATTTGAGAAAGAAGAAAAATTAAAATACTCTCTAATGTTCCCATTGGGTAGCTATTTTTCCTAGATCCCTCAAATTGTCGCAGGTATCTCTCTAAACCATAAGAGGAGATAATTAAATGGGATAAGCATGATTTGAATGTCCTTTTACATGTTTTACATAGGATTGATTCTCATTTATAAAACACATTCTCGAATCATCATTCAGACCTACGTGGCATACCTAGGTGTCAGACTTGTGCGTCAGATCTGTGCGGCATACCTGCGCGGTCTACCTGTGTGGTATATCTACGCAAGGTACCTATGCGGCATACCTGCGTGAGGGACCTAAATAACTAGCTCAAGTACCCTGTTTAAAATCCATTAATGGTAGGGTATTTCATTATTTGGTTCCCTTATCTGAAAGTTACTAAATTGATGCATCCACCAAAACTTCCATACTTGTCAAACCTTTGGAAAATTCACATCATTCTGTCTCCAATTTGGGTTTGTATTTACAAAATCATAGGTTTCCCACATTTTTTTTCAATAAGGTTTAGATTTATTTGATGTTTGTGGGTTTGTATATCCACAGTCAAAGGGACTATTCTCCTAGAAACAGTGTTTGGAAGTTCCCAGTTTGGAGGAGGGTTGGGTCCTCGCCTATCCCTTCTTGAAGAGGAGACCCAGAACCTCAGGTCTCTGGTGGGGAAGGTACAGTTCACACGTACATTTCTACAAAAGAAAAGGAAAAGTCTCTATTTTCTACCAGGATCAATTTCAGGGCAACCATCATAGTTTAAACCTCTAACCTTCATCCATTCCTCCTTACATTGGACCCTTGTCTAATGTAAATAGAATAGAGGGAAGGCTCATCGCCTCGCCCTCTTCCACGGTCGATGTTCCCTCTTCCATCAGCAGAGAATAAAAATTGTAAAAAGTCACTGTTTAATATTTAACATCCTCGAGTTTCTCACACTGAGCATGTCCTATGTGGGCTTAGAGATACGTGATGGTTACAACATGTGCACATACTCTCATTTGAAGGAACTATGAGAACTCTGATTCCTGTTCAGGATACGTAGGATGTCGTCTCAGGGACTGAGCTCATTGGGCATACTCTTAAAGAAATAATTCCCAAATTAAATCTTCAAATCATCATGGCATCCATTTTAGAATGTAGTCCCAAACTTATCTTTCTTAGAGAACCATACTCTCCTATGAGATTTATCAAACTATGTGGGCTTGGATTCCCATTAATATGGGATATGTAGGAATCCTTCTTGGGGTTAAAACACAATAGTTCAAATCAACCATGTTCTCCTAGGTCCATATTATTAAAATAGTCTGATCCTACTTGGAAGCTGATATCCTTTCCAAATTCCTCAGGTTGCTTCAGCATAAGTCCCACACTATGTTTTGACTAAGCTCCTTTTTCTTAGAGGTCATTATCACAAGACCTTAAAAGTTATGATGTGTCCTATTAAGTGACACTAAATTACGAGGGTTATGATTCCTTTCACAAGGATACGTATGTAGACCATTTTACAGGCACGATCTCAAGATCAAAACAAACCTTCGTCTCTCTGGATGACAATAAATTCCAGAGTTCCCCATTGAGTGGCTTAAAAACCAGTATCATCACAATGATGATTAAAAGAATATATAATCGGTATATTAGAGGATACTATTGATGGAAAACCTCAAATACATACAAATGTTTCCATTGATGAAGAACCATGAATTCATACTGAGGATTCTAAATTTTAAAAATGTTAATAAGTGATTGTAAATTCCAAGGGATACTTATGATATACATGGTGAATTAATAAGGATTCATGAAAATAACTTAAATTAACAAATAGAGTTTTGGAGTGGACAATAATTCCCCCCAAAAGGGTGTGATATGTCCATCCTTCCATCCTCTCGACCAATGCATGTTCTTAAGCATCGTAATGTTCAAACATAATGAATCCCTGCCTTTGGAAAGTAAGTCCCCTTTGGATAATGAACTATTTGAAGTTTCTAGTTCCATAAATAAATCCAATGGAAACTACCTTGAAATTGAGTTTCTTAAAACTAGAAGATATGTTTCAGGGAATGAAGAAACAGTGGCATAGTTCACCATCTACCCCAATGTATGATATTTTTATATTCCAGTTTAAACTAACCAAAATATTATTTGATATATATGGATCATTTTTTATAGATATTCGTATTATTTAATACCTAATGAAAAAGTTCATGTAACACACAAATTTTATGATATATTTTATCCATCAAAGGATCCTAATTATTTTTGACTCTTGATCTACATGAAAAAATAAGCATAAAAGAAACAATTATATATTTAGCCTAAATATATTTTTATATATGAACATTCTAAACTATTTTTTGAATTGGATTGATTGAATAGGGGTAACTAATTCTTGAAATATATATATTTATATAAATAAAACAATTTATTATATAATCATACACTAAATTCAATTAATTTACGTAAATTGAATAATAAGATCATCTATTGTTTTGAAAAGTATATTTCTAAAAAATATCATCTTATGTAATATTAATATCAATTTAAAGAAACATTAGATTAATTTTGATAAATAATATATGGATTTAATAATTTTTCAACAACAATAATGCTTTAAAATTAAGTAAAATAAGAATACAAAAATTAATATTTGAACTTTTCATTTTCAAATAAAAATTATTTTCATTATATTTTATTATTTTATTATAAAATTGAACTTAGTAATTTTTTAATTTTAAATTTTAAATTTGAAATAATTTATGTATTTATAATAGCAGTATTATTTTAATAGGTAATGTTTTCCAAAGAATAATCATTTTTAGTCAAAAATACAGTTTTTTGAAAATTATAATATATATGATGTTTTAATTATATTTTCATATACTAAATATTTTAAAGAAAACATTTATGTAATAAAATATATATCTAAGGAATAAAAATATTCATTTTAATATATTATTTTGTTTTATAAATCTTATGCCTAATATTTTGAGCACTAAATTTTAATGATAGTTTAATAACATCTTTTTTGTATCGTTTAAATAATGTATTTTCAAAGTGAGATTAAGTTTTGGATTTCCATTAATGAATGAAATATTTCATTTATTAAATAATAAAACCATTAATGTCTTTGTAATTATTAATTTTAACAAATATTTCATATATATATATATATTTAATGGATAATGAGAACACATTTTTTCTAAAAAATCATTTAACACGTTATATGCACTAATCATTATATTATATTTTCAATCCATGAGAGATTTTTTATTTTTTTTAAATGTTAAGTTAAAAACGCTCGACTTTGTTTATTTTTTTATATTAAACATCTCATTAAAATTAATTACTAAGGTTTATAATTAATAACTAAAGAAAAATTAAATTTGTGTAACATTTAGTAAGGTAAATGAAAATGACCTTAAACACTCTAGGATATCATTAAAATGAGAATTTATGGTGATGTAATACCCACAATCACTCCCCCTTCACTTTTTACAATTTTATATCCATTAGCCATTGAGTAATAACATTAAATTATTGAAAATGAAATGATTATATCTATAATTGTCATTCCCTTTACTAATAAAAAGTGAACACTTTCACCACTTTGACATAAACACATCCTTTAAATTTTAATTCCTTGACCCCAGTAGACTAGGGTCAGTGGTTACTAAATTAGGATATCACTAGATACAAGGCACTGTATCCCAAATGACTAAATAGTTTATTAGTATTTCTAAATATGATAAATTCATAAATTTTAAATAAAATTGAAAACATAAAATATAGAAAGTGTTTTTTTATGAGAACAAAATTATTCCTCATAGGGTATTAGTGTATATTTTTCAAAAAAATTTAAAATTTTACTATGGAAAAGAAAACATAATAAAGGGGTGAGATCAGATACTCAGTAATGTTAAGATTACAATGAATGAAATCATGAATAAACAATCATAATTAATATGGAAAGGTAAATTACTGAATCACATTTAATTTATCAATTAAATGATCAAAATATCAACTAAATAAAAGATTGTATGATAAATTCATATAAGTACTCACAAAATTTAGAAACATATCCATTTATATTCTAATATAGAAAATAATCACATAGAAATCAATAACTAGCCTCATAATGAGGTAATAAAAAATATTATACCACTAAAAAAACCAAACCTTTCATGGGATAGTTTAAATATATGGGTATAAACCCATCTAATTTGGCCAACTCATTGATCTCATGAGACATTTAATGAATTAAGGGGAGATCTATAACCGCTTCCCACAATTCACAGACTAATTCTAATCCATTACTCATATAAAACGGGTGAAAAATAATACACATAAACATTGATAGAAAAAAATAACGTATGAAATTTCTATACATGACCCAATCAAATAAACATAATCATAAACTATACAAAATAATATGGTAAATAGCAACCACATTTTACATCCTCGGTGAAACAAATATTAAAACATCTAAATAAATATCCAGGATAATATCATTACAAAATAAACCTATAGGATCATAAGTAAACAAATTTAATTTCAATGATTAATAGAAATATTATAAGATGTCATTAATTTTTTTTATGAAAATAACATTTTTATGTTAAAATTATTTTTTAAAAATATGTTCATAATATATTTTGGAAATAATTTTATTTATAAAAAACATTTTTAAAAATTAGAAAATAATCCCCAATACATTTATTCATCATGATATTAGTAATTTTTTTCATTTTGAACACCCTAAAATATAGACTCTTATAATATTTTCGTAAAAGGGAAATAAGTGTTATTTTGAAAACAACAAGAAAATTAATTTAATAATTTTTTTTGAAAATTATAAATAAAATATGTTTTTAAAAATTATTTTTAATAGGTTAATAACATTTTTATAACATTTTTTTAAACATGTATTTTGAAGAAAATGGATTTTCAACCAAAGAGATAAATAAATTTTTATTTTTGTAAAATCTTTTTCCCTAAACATTTAAGTACCACCATGTAGAAAAATAGTAAAATTACATGAAAAAACACATTAATAACAAGGGTAGAAGAAAATATATTGATTAGATGATATACATATCAAATAATACACCTAAGCGATACGTAAACAAAAACATCCCAAATAATGATGAGATTACGAAATAAAGCCATACCAATTTGATAACATCTGAATCATAAGACCCATAAAAAATAATATAATAATACTTTAAAAACCATGAATGTAATGATATAAATGATATAACATATTTAAAAGTTTAGTATATACACCACACAAAAGAATATGTGGGGAATATGATGTATGTCTAATTGAAGTAAAAGTTAGATGTGAAACCCTAACACTGTGTTAAAATTCGATCTTTTGTTTATGAACCTCCCATATAATAAATATTGGTTTATTATAAATATATTAAATAACAATAATCATATATATAATACCATTTATTATTTACTAGTATCCTTTTATCACCAATTAATTATTAATTCTTTGTAAAAATCACTATTTCGGGTGATAGTTGCTTCTTTTCATCTCTGTTTTAGTTCAAAAATATTGATATGTTTATTTTTGTCATGGTCAAATCATATCTAAAAAGTTAAACATGATATAAGTGTCATATATATTACTTATATATTTATTTCTAGTAATATATATAATGATATATCTTTAAAATTAAATACACTGTTTAAAGAGTCGGTTAATCGTACATATGCGTGAATCTTGTACCCTTTTTTCTTAAAGGATAGAATGAAAGGAAATTAAATGTTAATTAAAATTTAAATAATCTTTATCATTATTATTAAGGAATTTATATAAATTTAATCCCTCTAAATTATCATCAATGTCAAAATAAAATGAAAATCATTTTACATTACTATGTGGAGGCAGTAGCCCGCACATACACATAAGAGACATTATTGATTTCCAAGGGATTGGAAGACAAAAAGATATATAAGATATTATAATTATTTGAGTATCATTAGTTCATACATATTACATATATTAATTAATTTTTTCCTTAATACTTTCCATGGAATGCATAAGTGAAAAATGAATCACATCGCTTCGCAATGCGATATTCCACCACACACATGAGTGATGTTATCACATGTTCCTATAGAATAGTATGTATTGAGGTAAATGAGATATAATAAATATATAAGTATACGAATTTCATAAATACTAGATATATATATTAACTCTATAAACTTATCCATATATGAAAGGTGTTGTTGGAAAACAAATTAAATCAACTGGTGAGGCTGTTGTTCTCTATACACACGATCGATAATTTTGTTACACAGTTGATAGAAGTAGAGATGGATATATGTTATTAAATTAACATAATAAAATATTATTATATATTAGATAATTGTTTATTATTTTTATATAGTTGGATAAAATTAGAAGGATTATAATGAATAAATAAAATGAAAACTCATAGTTTAAAGTTTACATCTTCTTCCAGAAACCCCTTTATGTTCACCCTATAGCCATTATAGATTGGATTAATGATATAAATGATTCCTATATAATGTATTGATTGATTTAATGAATCTATTTTTTTATCCACACCAATATTTTCTTCAGTTGGGAATAAGGTTGGAGATTGTGTGGCCTTTATAGTGGAAAAGAGGAACCACATTGAATGTTTAGAAACATTAATTGAGACCAACAATTTCATCATCAAACAAATACTCCATGATTAGTTATTATAAAACTTATATATGATAAAATTTATATTAGACCACAAAATTTGTTTTTTAAATTTTTTGGGTAATTCTTTATCCTTATCTTCTTAATAAAACTAACAGGTAAACTAATTATTTCCCTTTACCGCGATAATTAATTTTTACTATTTTCAATATTAATTATTAAAAAAATTAAAGTGACCATATCGGATAATCCAAAATATTCTTAATCCAAATAATAAATCTAATTTTCTAAATTCAATTAGGTGAAATGAAAAAACTCACATTGAAATTAAACTACAAACCCGATGAAAGAGCGGTTTTCCAAAGAGAAATTTCTATAAGTCTATAATGTTTTAATATCAAAATTCAACATGAAATTGATTACAATTTATTAGATAAGTCAAAATATTCTATAATTTAACATCATTTACATTAATCCTAGATTAAAATATAATATATCGTTTCAAATAATTTAAATGAAAATGATGTTTTCAATAAAAATCATTATTTTTCACTATTCGACAAAAAATTATCATTTCAAAAAATTCCCAAAAATTAACCCAAAAATAATAATGATATGTAGATTTCACAAAAATATATTTATTTTATAAAAAAAAAATATAAAACTGATGTAAATTTATTTAAATTTATTTTTACAGAACATTGCTAACCTACCTTTCAGAAAAATAATTTTTTTTTGAAAATATTTTTTTTCATGTAATTCTTATTTTATTTCTAGTATATATCTTACCAAGGTATTTATTTTATATATAATTAAAGAATATAATTTTCATAAATTATTTTTTACTATTCACACACTTCATCTTACTGGAATGGTTATACTGATCATATTTAGATAATAATATATTAATAGAGAATCGTGATTTTTTCAAACATGATGATGCATGCTCTACATGGTATTAATGTGATTGAATTTATTTAAAAAAATATATCAAAAAGTATCCAAATGATACACTACATTCTGAACATAATTTTGTGTTTCATGTATTCTATCAAACATTATGTTCCCATTTTAGAATTTTGGGGTGTAACATTCAACCTCACATAAATAAATTGGGTCCTCACAATTTAATCAATATCGTGGCATTAATTTGCTTGAAATTTGAAAATAGTATTCTTGAAGCCCCACATTTTAAAAATGGTTTCTAAAAATTAATAATTATTGGAGATGAAGAGAATTTTAAATGTTATATGGAATAACACATTCAATGATTCCAAATAGGATAACATTGGTTGAATGTGCAGATATTAACATAGAAGAAAAGCATAAATTTTTTTTAGAGAGTGGTATAGATCATGGATAAGAAGGAATTGAATGATCAAGAGAAAGTTAAAAACCAAAAAATGAAAAATCAATAATAGCATAAGGAACCCATTGATTAATCAGAAATGCAGTTACTCTGATTGTATTTTCATTTTAAGATCATTTTATTAGAGTCCTGAAATTCCATTACCTTCTAGATTGATAACATATGAAAATATAAATACTATATATATATATATATATATTTGATAGGTAAAATTTCATCCTTTTTTGTAATTAAATAAATTACTACTTCATATCTTACTAAAATAAATGAATATACATTATGATATTTTAGGCCAAAAAAGTAAAATTAAATTTAAAAGATCATTATATCATTAAAATAATGACAATTCATTCCTTCTGTCTGGGGACATTTTTTAAAACCAAAATGGTTTGTATAAGTTATATAATATAATACAATAATCCCTAATACCTAAATAGTAATGTTTAAAATTCAACATAATCCATTTCTTAAATTGTCAATATTATGAATCATCCAAAATATGTCTGACCAAATTCAATATCCAAAACACTTAGAATGGAGGTCACATAATCAATATCATTTTCCATAAAAAATAAAAATCACCTCCTAATTTTGCATTAATTTTTTTTTCAATACATTTATTATTGAAAAATTGTTCTGAAAACATGCATAAATGAAAAAAAATCTTAGGTTATTGAATATATTCCTTAAATCCAAATATGTAGTACACTACACCAAATATAACATAAACCGTAAAATCAAAAACATATTTTAGTGTCACAAATAATTTCCCATTAACATCTATTTATCATCATTATCTCAACATTGAGAAACTTTTAAGTGTTTTCTTCCATTAAAAATGTGTTTTATAGAAATATCAACTTTCCACTAAGTCGCTTTTTTGGCATAGGTATCATTCAATATATACTCTCAAATCCTTCAATAAAATTACTAAGGTATAATACTTATTAATTTAATAATTATTATAACCATAATTTCATTAAAAAAATAATTCTATAACATCATTCATGAACCCAAATATACATTAACCTTAATCATTCACTTTTTGTTGTATTAAAATCATATGCTTGACCCGGACCCACCACCTTCTTCTTATGTATATTCCTGTGATGCTAAGGGTATTTTTTTCATAGTGTTCCATCTCTTAAACATTGAAACAATGATCTTTAGATACTTATTTCATAACCTTAAAATCAGTATTTGGGTTTTCTTTCTTTCTTAACTTATATGATATTATCATTACCTTCAAGAAAATAACATAGACTCCCTTTCCTCAATTATCGTATGTGGGAAAAACCTTCTTTCCCCCTTCTCCATATCCTTTTTTTGATGTACTATCATTCTATTTTTTCCCTTTTAATACATTAATAATTGAGTATTGTTTCTTAATATTGATAAAAAATGATATTATTTCATCATATGATTATAATGAATAGGAGGCTAGTCTCTATAAAATATTGTATTAATACCATCAAAGAAATGACTATTATTACTCTTTGGATCACATGTATTGACAAAGTTCGCATTCCTTTTTCTGAGTTTCAATTTTAAATAATAAAGTACAATAGATTAGATCGTAAAATTATATTAATAATTTATATTCCAATAAATAGTATAACACCTAACATATATTTAAAAATTAATTAATGAACAATCTCATAGTCAAAACAATAGTTTATTTGTGAATGTTTACAATTCATAAAAATATTTTCCTATCATACATAGTTGTTTATAAAAAATGGTAATTATATTAATAATATACAATTGGAGTGTAAAACCAGGTTCATAGAAAGACCCATTTTTATGTTCCAGGTAACTCTTGAATCATTCATGATATTCCTTTTTCATAGTTATTAACCCAAGGTAAATATTTTCTAGAACCACGCCCCATTGTAGTATCTAGGTAGGGATTTTTTTGATAAAAAAATGATATAATATCTAAATTACCCAAAAAATAGTATTTTAATTTATTATTATCATCAAAGAATGTCATATGGGTGTTCTCATTATAACGACCCATACTTTACATACATTGTTAATACTTCAAAATTGAAGCACACTTATTACAACATATGACAAAACCACAAAGGACCGTATAGGTATAGTGTCTTTAGAAACTGGGAAACATAAACAACTGGTTCATAAATCTTCTACAGTGTATCCCATTTATTTCATCATATCTAGGGTCCCTTTTAGCATATTCTACTTAATATCCATCTTCCTGACCTGGGGAAAAGAAAACATAAAAGGGTGAGCTCAAATGCTCATCAAGGGCAAATAAAGGAAATAAAAATCATATCATATCTTTTTGAAAATCAAAACCTGCAAAAGAGATTATAATATCTTAACATGGAATAAATCATAGAATTGAAAATTAGATCCCCATAATCATAACATAAAACATGAAACTTTGTGGCATGCACACATAATCATGGAAAATCATTTCTTGTTAGTCATGACTCATTGCCAAGACTATCTTAGTGGACACAGTCCCTTTCTGAATCGAGTTCACTCCTCGTTTCGGTCCTGTATCACTGAACTGAAATAAACTTCGGTTCTAGACATGTCTATCTCATGAGATATAAAATCTTTACCCAATTCATTGGAGGGAGATATAGGTCCCACCCATCTTATAATGAATCCCTTCTTATGTGTGCCACATAATCATAAATCATACATCATCGCATAACCCATGTAATAAAAAATGGGATTCTTAAACAACATGACATCATAAAACAATTCATATAAGATAAAGGAATTCATAAAAATGTTTCCATCACAACATAATCAAATCCATGTAATAATAGGGATAAAAACAGAACCCTTTATTATCTTAGATGGAAAATAATTTTGATAAAACACTTGAACTCCATTCTTGAGGAAAATATCCTTTCTTCTTCAAAAACAGTTTTCCTTTCATAACATGTCATACAAATTTAAAATAAAAGAAGTTGATTAAAAATAAACTTGAAAACTTTTAAAGGAAGCTTCTTGGAAATAATGTTTTAAAAATCCATTCATGCCGTATAAGTTAAAAAAACATTCTTCTCGTACTTTTGTCGGAAAGTCAAAAAGTACCTTGTATGAAAAAAACGAAAAAAGATTCCTTTCATATCCTTTACTAAAAACTCACCAAAGGGTAAAATTGGATTTAAACAATTGTAGGTGGATGGAAATAATATTACATGTTGATGAAACATGGATGTGGATGATAAAATACACCCCAGTAAATACCAAAGTACAAACAATCTCGGATAAAAAAATGAGATTGTGATATTTCCTTTACCTTAGGTCCGATTAGCTTTGTACGTGTCTGGAGATCCTGTATAATGGTTTAAATAATGTTATTGACTTATTCCAGAATCATACATATTGATATGATATCATATATGGTCATATTCTTAGCTTCTTGTTAGTAATATTTCATTGTTACTTGTTACTCGGGTCTTTATTGCCTTTTGTTCTTATGCGTGTTTTGCCGAATACATTCTTATTCTTCTTTTAAGGTTATAGATACCTTATATCCAGAATGGTATTAGTGTAACATATATCATATTTATTCATTCAATTCATTTATATAATTACTATGTAATGATGATCATGTAGAACGAGTCGCATCACATCGTGGAGACGGTATTCCGTACGTACGCACGAGTGATGATATTGTTCCTATGATCGTGGAACTGTATTGGAGTATATATATATTATTTTAGTATCAATATTACTTTATAATAATCATAAATAGTTACTCATTACACCATTATACCCATCCTTGTAAAGTGATGGTGGAAAAATAGATTACACCACGGCGTGGAGACGGTATTCCGTACGTACGCACGCGCGGTGATTTCATTTTTCCGTGGGATGGATAGAAGGTGAATTAGGGTTGTTTCATATTTATAATAACATATCAGTATGTAAGTAATACTGATGTTATTACTTTATCATGAAACAACTAAAGAAGAAGAAGTTGAAGAAGAAAGAAATTGAAAAGATCGGTAATGGATATTACCTCTTCTTTGGAACGCTTCTTTGAATCCTCCACTTAGGGAACTAAGATTGGTCTTTGAAGAAGACCAGGACCTCTAGGATTATTCTAGGGAAGTGGAGAGGAGAAAAGGGCAGGGGTTGGCCGAGCTTGAGTGCTCAAATTGGTGTGAGGAGGAGGGGGAGGAGGTGCCCATTTATAAGGGAGGAGAGGGGCACCTTAGGAATATCTCAAAATATTATTTTATATTAAAGTCAAAATCGGTTTATAATGGTTCCAAAGGGTCTTATTTCGAAGCTAAAGTGGGGATGGGTAGAAATCCTATCAACCAATAGGATTTAGACAAGTTTAGGGTATTATTTTAACCTTATCAATTAGATTTAACTCTAAGTTAAATAATTTAACTTTTACCATATCTTTTTGTTTTCTTTGACTATATGGTTAATACACTTACTATAACATGCCAAAAGAACCCCAAATTGTTTATTATTAATATATATATCCTTATCTAAGTCATGTGGCCAAACCTTAGATTTTTAGGAATAAAATAACAATTAATAATATAATATTTTATTTAAAAACTATTTTGTGTCAATTTTGACACTATTTGATATATGTTTTTTGTGAAAGTCATAACAGAATTATATGTTCGAAACAAGTTGATTAAATCAACACTAATATATCATAGTAACCTAGAAAATTAGTGGAATTCATAAAAAGTCTTAAAGTACATTTATATTGGTGTTTATAACATCAATTATGTCAATATTTCATTAATAAGATAATTACTGCATCATCATTGTGTCATAAATAAATTAAATTATTTAATGTCTAAAAATTACAAATAAAATACCATCATGTAGGAAATCTTTTTAGATTTCTAATGAATATTTATAGTCGAATTTATCTTATGCATAACCCCATATTAAAAATTATTTACTTATTAAACTTTGATTTTAACTATTTTAACCCTTCTTTAAATAAATTAATAATAAATGTCCTAATCTAACTCAAGTGGGCCTAAATGGTCATATGTTATTCATAAGGTTGTTTTTGGTCGAATTACACTTATCCAATAGAATTAGGACATGTGTTAGGGTAATAATAATATCATATTTACCCTTAATTACCCTATTTACTATTAACCGCGGTAAAAAAAGTAAAAAGTTACTATTCACCAAAAAATTATTTTTATCTCATTGAACCACATTTTACTTACTGATATCAACCATGTCTGTCGGATTTTTGAAATTCCATTCACAGAAGCGGTAAAATTAAGTTTTATGAAAAATTCAGTTTTTAACCTACCACTTAGTGGTTTCACTATTTATCAAAAATTGAAAGTTTTCAGAAAAATACCAAAATTTCACCCTAGGCTAATTTCGATATTCTGAATCCAAAAATGAAGTCCATTTTGAAAAATAAAATTTATAAAATTTCAAAAAGTGGTTATTACTATTCATAACGGCTAGTTTTAATAGCATATTGTTGTTTAGTGAAACTCGGTATTGCGTACGACGCAAGCTATCGAGGAAGGTCGTGATTGCGTGTAAAGCAAGCCAAGCAAGTGTTGTGTAGAAAAAGATTCCTTTGATGATTCATATAACATAAAAGTCTCGGGTGTTACATTCTACCCCCCTTAAAAAGAATTTCACCCTCGAAATTCGTCACTTTGTAACAAACAGATGAGGATACTTCTCCCTCATCATATCCTCAAGCTCCCAAATAGCTTCTTCAAGTTGGTGGTTCCTCCATAAAACATTCACCAAGCGAGTGGTCTTATTTCGTAGGACTTTTTTGCTACGATCCAGAATCTCTATCGGCTGTTCTTCATAAGAAAGATCTTGCTCCAGCTGTACAACTTCTGAGCTGAGTACATGTGAAGGATCAGGTATGTACTTTCTCAGGAGAGATACATGGAACACATCGTGAACTTGAGATAGATTCGGTGGAAGCGCCAATCGGTAAGCTACCTTTCCAACACGATCCAGTATTTCGAAAGGACCGATATATCTAGGGCTCAACTTCCCCTTCTTTCCAAATCTCATAACCCTCTTCCAGGGAGATATTCGTAAGAACACTTTATCACCCACTTCAAACTCTAGGTCTTTTCTTCGGTTGTCGGCATAAATTTTATGTCGACTCTGAGCTGCTCTTATGTGTTGTTGAATAGATCTGACCTTTTCTGCCATTTCATCAACGAGATCAGGTCCTAATAGCTTTCTTTCCCCAACATCATCCTAGCTAGTTGGAGTCCTGCATTTCTTTCCATAGAAATCTTCATAAGGAGCCATCTGAATACTGGAGTGAAAGCTATTATTATAAGAAAATTCCACCAAAGGTAGGTGTTGATCCCAACCTCCTTTGAAATCCATAGAGCAAGCTCTCAACATATCTTCTAGGGTTTGAATTGTTCTCTCAGACTGACCGTCTGTCTGGGGATGATAAGCAGTGCTGAAACTCAACTCTGTATCCAGAGTATGCTGAAGACTTCGCCAGAACTTCGAGGTAAATCTCGGATCCCGATCAGATATAATAGAAAGTGGTACTCCATGCAATCTTACCACTTCCTTTACATATATCCTGGCAAGCTGATCTAGAGAGAAATCCTCTCTAATAGAAATGAAGTGTGCAGACTTTGTAAGACGATCAACTATGACCAAGATAGCATTATTGCCTTTGGAAGTTTTAGGAAGTCCTGTGACAAAGTCCATAGTTATGTTTTCCCATTTCCATTCGGGTATGGGTAATGGTTGTAACATCCCCTTAGACTTTTGTCTCTCAGCTTTAACTTGTTGACAAACCAAGCATCGAGAGACATATTCAGCAACATCTCTTTTCATGCCATCCCACCAGAAGTACTCTTTCAAGTCCCTATACATCTTCGTGCTTCCAGGATGAATAGAGAATGAAGAACTATGAGCCTCTTCCAGCAGCTCCTTCTTTAATTCGGGGATGGAAGGAACACAAACCCGATTCCTGAACATTATTATCCCATCACAATCAAGGTTGAATTGAGGAACATTTCTCACCTTCTTTTGTAACTCGACATCTTCTTTCTGTGCCTCTTTAATCTTCACATGTATAGATGGTTGAACATTCATTTGAGAAAGATAAGATTTTTCTCCTTCCATTATAATTCCAAGATCCATCCTTTGTAAATCCATAAATATTGGATCTTTTGTGATCCTCATCATGGATAAACTAGCATGGTCTTGTTGACTTAATGCATCTTCCACCTTGTTTGCTTTACCAGGGTGGTAATGGATTGAGCAGTCATAATCCTTAATCAGCTCCAAACATCTTCTTTGGCGCATATTCAGCTCCTTTTGTGTGAAAATATACTTTAAACTTTTATGATCAGTATAAATATCACACCTTTCACCATAAAGGTAATGCCTCCAAATCTTTAATGCAAAGATTACCGCATCCAACTCCAAATCATGTGTTGGGTAATTTTTCTCATGGATTTTCAACTGTCGTGAGGCATAAGCTATCACCATATCATTTTTCATAAGAACACACCCCAATCCCTTCTTGGATGCATCACTGTAGATCACAAACCTTTCTCCACTACAAGGCAGTGTGAGCACAGGTGCACTGGATAACCTTCTTTTCAACTCCTTGAAATTCTCTTCACATTCCTCTGTCCAAACAAACTTAACTCCTTTCCGAGTCAACTTGGTGAGTGGATTAGATAATCGTGAAAAATCTTTTACAAAACGTCGATAATATCCAGCCAAACCAAGAAAAATTCGGATCTCAGTTACTGTTGTTGGTCTCGACCATCTTTCGATAACTTCTGTTTTTGCTGGATCCACAGATATCCCCTCTTTTGAGATTATGTGACCCAAAAATGCAACTTTTTGAAGCCAAAATTCACACTTGGTAAATTTGGCATAAAGCTTCTCCTTTCTCAGGGTCTTCAATATAATTCTCAAGTGATCTTCATGCTCTTCCTTGCTCTTTGAATAGACAAGAATATCGTCTATAAAGACTACCACAAATTGATCAAGATAGTCTCTAAAGACTCCATTCATTAGATCCATGAAGATAGCAGGGGCATTATTAAGACCAAATGGCATCACTATAAATTCATAGTGTCCATACCTTGTACGGAAAGCCGTCTTTGGTATATCCTCGCTTTTGACCCTTAATTGATGATACCCTGAACGAAGATCAATCTTGGAAAAGTATTGAGCTCCGTGTAGTTGGTCAAATAAGTCATCAATGCGTGGGAGAGGATATTTGTTCTTGATAGTGATCTTGTTAAGTTCTCGATAATCAATGCAGAGTCTCATTGATCCATCTTTCTTCATAACAAATAGAACAGGTGCTCCCCACGGTGATACACTAGGGCGTATGAATCCCTTATCAAGATTCTCTTGGAGTTGCTTCTTCAATTCCTGCAACTCAATTGGGGCCATTCTATAAGGTGTCTTTGAAATAGGCAAAGCACCCGGTACGAGTTCTATTGAAAACTCAACTTCACGATTTGGTGGAAGACCCGGTAATTCCTCCGGAAAGACATCATCAAACTCCCGTACAATGGGCATATTCTTAATCATGAGTTTCTCACCAACCATTTGAGATAAATAACCTTCATTTAGTGGAATCAATACCCATAAGATGGAAGAAATTTCCACTGGAAGGTTATGTTCATCCTTGCATTGATAGACGATCGTAGATTGATCTGGAATATGAAATGTGACTTCCCTTCTTTGGCAATTGATATGAGCTCCATGTAGAGAAAGCCAATCCATGCCAAGAATCACATCGAATTCCACTAAAGGAAGGATCACAAGATTTGCAGGAAGCACTTTCCCACAAACTTCGATCGGAGAAGAATTATAAACTTTTGATGCGACTGTTGTGCCATTAGGTGTTGTCACAGCTAAATCAACATCTAATTGTTGAGGTAATACGGTGATACCCTTAGAAGATTCTTTATAAATAAAAGAGTGGGTGGATCCAGAATCAAATAAAACATTTGCTACTTTAGAGTGGATGGTAAGTGTACCTTTCACCACTTCGTTATCGTACTCCACATCGCTGATAGAAATTGCATGTGACTTTCCTTAGTCTTTAGCCTTAAGATTTTGTTGACGTCGACCATCATCATCAACCCTTGGATTTGGGCATTGATTGGCATAATGCCCCATCTCCTTGCACTTGAAACGTTGAAGTGTATTAGTTTCATTCTGTGTATCCCTTCCTTTTTTTGCGTCATTAGAAATCTTCTTCCCATTATCACGGCATTCAAATGCCCGATGACCTTCCTTTCCACATTTAAAACATTTACTTGTCCCTTTAAGAAAACTCCTTCCATGTTTCTTTCCACACTTTGAGCATAAGGGAAAGCTCATCTTCTTTTCAGTGTGCTCTTTAGATTTTCCTTTGAATTCCATCTTCCTCTTCTTATCAAACCCATGTGACTGATGGGTTATTCCAATCTCCATCTCGACTTTGAGAGCACATCGAACGATTTCCTCGTAGCTATTGAAGTCCCTTATGGCTAACGCTCTTCGAAGACTCGGTTTTAAGCCACTAAAGAATCGATCGATCTTACTCACAGGTTGGATAATAATACCAGAAGCATACCTTGCAAGTCTTGTAAAATTTGCTTCATAGGTACCAACAGATTCATCATCCCTTTGCTTTAGTTCAAGAAACTCTTTCTCCATCTTTGTTCGGAGAATACGAGGGAAGTACTTATTGAAAAATAAGTTCTTGAACTCGTCCCATTCCATAGACTCAATTTCATCCCTTTGCCTCGTATTCTTAATAAGATTCCACCATTGATCAGCATCTCCTTCCAAATGATACACTGCTAGGATGACTTTATCATGTTCAGAACATTGAAGAACTGAAAATATCTTTTCAGTAGTACTAATCCATTGTTCAGCAACTAATGGATCAGTAGACCCACTGAAAGAAGGTGGACGCTGCCTCATGAAGGATTCAACAGAATGTTGCTCCTTCCTTTGCTCGTTTGGAAGTCCTGCATGATTCATAGCTTGAGAATGTTGTGTGATCATGGCTACAAGATTTTTCATTCCAGCTCCCATATCGTTTGGTTTCTCAGGGGGACAATCATTGCATTGCCCATCGCATTCCGCATTAACACGGTTCCTTAGGGTTCCAGCCATTGACTAAAACCAAGAAGAATAGTGTGAGAAACACTAATTATAATAGGAAAACCACATAATTCAAGAATAAAATTTTCATGCTTAAGGTCTTATCCTAGGTTATTCAAGGCCATTTCTAAAACACTAAGATTATGTTCTATGCTTAGACTTATCCTTAGGGTTCTTACTAAGGCTTTCACATTCTAGTTTCCAATGGTAGACTATACCTTTCCTCTGATACCAACTATAACGACCCATACTTTACATACATTGTTAATAAATCAAAATTGAAGCACACTTATTACAACATATGACAAAACCACAAAGGACCGTATAGGTATAGTGTCTTTAGAAACTGGGAAACATAAACAACTGGTTCATAAATCTTCTACAGTGTCTCCCATTTATTTCATCATATCTAGGGTCCCTTTTAGCATATTCTACTTAATATCCATCTTCCTGACCTGGGGAAAAGAAAACATAAAAGGGTGAGCTCAAATGCTCAGCAAGGGCAAATAAAGGAAATAAAATTCATATCATATCTTTTTGAAAATCAAAACCTGCAAAAGAGATCATAATATCTTAACATGGAATAAATCATAGAAGTGAAAATGAGATCCCCATAATCATAACATAAAACTTGAAACTTTGTGGCATGCACACATAATCATGGAAAATCATTTCTTGTTAGTCATGACTCATTGCCAAGACTATCTTAGTGGACAAAGTCCCTTTCTGAACCGAGTTCACTCCTCGTTTCAGTCCTGTATCACTGAACCGAAATAACCTTCCGTTCCAGCCATGTCTATCTCATGAGATATAAAATCTTTACCCAATGCATTGGAGGGAGATATAGGTCCCACCCATCTTATAATGAATCCTTTCTTATGTGTGCCACATAATCATAAATCATACATCATCGCATAACCCATGTAATAAAAAATGGGATTCTTAAACAACATGACATCATAAAACAATTCATATAAGATAAAGGAATTCATAAAAATGTTTCCATCACAACATAATCAAATCCATGTAATAATAGGGATAAAAACAGAACCCTTTATTATCTTAGATGGAAAATAATTTTAATAAAACACTTGAACTCCATTCTTGAGGAAAATATCCTTTCTTCTTCAAAAACATTTTTCCTTTCATAACATGTCATACAAATTTAAAATAAAAGAAGTTGATTAAAAATAAACTTGAAAACTTTTAAAGGAAGCCTCTTGGAAATAATTTTTTAAAAATCCATTCATGCCGTATAAGTTAAAAAAAACATTCTTCTCGTACTTTTGTCGGAAAGTCAAAAATACCTTGTATGAAAAAACGAAAAAAGATTCCTTTCATATCCTTTACTAAAAACTCACCGAAGGGTAAAATTGGATTTAAACAATTGTAGGTGGATGGAAATAATATTACATGTTGATGAAACATGGATGTGGATGATAAAATACACCCCAGTAAATACCAATGTATAAACAATCTCGGATAAAAAAAATGAGATTGTGATATTTCCCTTACCTTAGGTCCGATTAGCTTTGTACGTGTCCGAAGCTCCTGTATAATGGTTTAAATAATGTTATTGACTTATTCCAGAATCATAAATATTGATATGATATCATATATGGTCATATTCTTAGCTTCTTGTAAGTAATATTTCATTGTTACTTGTTACTCGGGTCTTTATTGCCTTTTGTTCTTATGCGTGTTTTGCCGAATACATTCTTATTCTTCTTTTAAGGTTATAGATACCTTATATCCAGAATTTTATTAGTGTAACATATATCATATTTATTCATTCAATTCATTTATATAATTACTATGTAATGATGATCATGTAGAACGAGTCGCATCACATCGTGGAGACGGTATTCCGTACGTACGCATGAGTGATGATATCGTTCCTATGATCGTGGAACTGTATTGGAGTATATATATATTATTTCAGTATCAATATTACTTTATAATAATCATAAATAGTTACTCATTACACCATTATACCCATCCTTGTAAAGTGATGGTGGAAAAATAGATTACACCACGGCGTGGAGACGGTATTCCGTACGTACGCACGCGCGGTGATTTCATTTTTCCATGGGATGGATAGAAGGTGAATTAGGGTTGTTTCATATTTATAATAACATATCAGTATGTAAGTAATACTGATGTTATTACTTTATCATGAAACAACTAAAGAAGAAGAAGTTGAAGAAGAACGAAATTGAAAAGATCGGTAATGGATATTACCTCTTCTTTGGAACGCTTCTTTGAATCCTCCACTTAGGGAACTAAGATTGGTCTTTGAAGAAGACCAGGACCTCTAGGATTATTATAGGGAAGTGTACAGGAGAAAATGGCAGGGGTTGGCCAAGCTTGAGTGCTCAAATTGGTGTGAGGAGGAGGGGGAGGAGGTGCCCTTTTATAAGGGAGGAGAGGGGCACCTTAGGAATATCTCAAAATATTATTTTATATTAAAGTCAAAATCAGTTTATAATGGTTCCAAAGGGTCTTATTTCGAAGATAAAGTGGGGATGGGTCGAAATACTATCAACCAATAGGATTTAGACAAGTTTAGGGTATTATTTTAACCTTATCAATTAGATTTAACTCTAAGTTAAATAATTTAACTTTTACCATATCTTTTTGTTTTCTTTCACTATATGGTTAATAAACTTACTATAACATGCCAAAAGAACCCCAAATTGTTTATTATTAATATATATATCCTTATCTAAGTCATTTGGCCGAACCTTAGATTTTTAGGAATAAAATAACAATTAATAATATAATATTTGATTTAAAAACTATTTTGTGTCAATTTTGAAACTATTTGATATATGATTTTTGTGAAAGTCATAACAGAATTATATGCTCGAACCAAGTTTATTAAATCAACACTAATATATCATAGTAACCTAAAAAATTATTGGAATTCATAAAAAGTCTTAAATTACATTTATATTGGTGTTTATAACATCAATTATGTCAATATTTCATTAATAAGATAATTACTGCATCATCATTGTGTCATAAATAAATTAAATTATTTAATGTCTAAAAATTACAAATAAAATACAATCATGTAGGAAATGTTTTTATATTTCTAATGAATATTTATAGTCGAATTTATCTTATGTATAACCCCATATTAAAAATTATTTACTTATTAAACTTTGATTTTAACTATTTTAACCCTTCTTTAAATAAATTAATAATAAATGTCCTAATCTAACTCAAGTGGGCCTAAATGGTCATATTTTATTCATAAGGTTGTTTTTGGTTGAATTACACTTATCCAATAGAATTAGGACATGTGTTAGGGTAATAATAATATCATATTTACCCTTAGTTACCCTATTTACTATTAACCGCGGTAAAAAAAAGTAAAAAGTTACAATTCACCAAAAAATTATTTTTATCTCATTGAACCACATTTTACTTACTGATATCAACCGTGTCTGTCGGATTTTCGAAATTCCATTCACAGAAGCTGTAAAATTATGTTTTATGAAAATTCAGTTTTTAACCTACCACTTAGTGGTTTCACTATTCATCAAAAATTGAAAGTTTTCAGAAAAATACCAAAAATTTCACCCTAGGCTAATTTCGATATTCTGAATCCAAAAATGAAGTCCATTTTGAAAAATAAAATTTATAAAATTTCAAAAAGTGGTTATTACTATTCATAACGGCTAGTTTTAATAGCATATTGTTGTTTAGTGAAACTCGGTATTGCGTACGACGCAAGTTATCGAGAAAGGTCGCGATTGTGTGTAAAGCAAGCCAAGCAAGTGTTGTGTAGAAAAAGATTCCTTTGATGATTCATATAACATAAAAGTCTCTGGTGTTACATTCTACCCCCCTTAAAAAGAATTTCTCCCTCGAAATTCGTCACTTTGTAACAAACAGATGAGGATACTTCTCCCTCATCATATCCTCAAGCTCCCAAGTAGCTTCTTCAAGTTGGTGGTTCCTGCATAAAACTTTCACCAAGCGAGTGGTCTTGTTTCGTAGGACTTTTTCGCTACGATCCAGAATCTCTATCGGCTGTTCTTCATAAGAAAGATCTTGCTCCAGCGGTACAACTTCTGAGCTGAGTACATGTGAAGGATCAGGTATGTACTTTCTCAGGAGAGATACATGGAACACATCGTGAACTTGAGGGAGATTCGGTTGAAGCGCCAATCGGTAAGCTACCTTTCCAAATCGATCCAGTTTTTCAAAAGGACCGATATATCTAGGGCTCAACATCCCTTTCTTTCCAAATCTCATAACCCTCTTCTAGGGAGATATTCGTAAGAACACTTTATCACCCACTTCAAACTCTAGGTCTTTTCTTCGGTTGTCGGCATAACTTTTCTGTCGACTCTGAGCTGCGCTTATGTGTTGTTGAATAGATCTGACCTTTTTTTCCATTTCATCAACGAGATCAGGTCCTAATAGCTTTCTTTCCCCAACTTCATCCCATCAAGTTGGATTCCTGCATTTATTTCCATAGAGAGCTTCATAAGGAGCCATCTGAATACTGGAGTGTAAGATATTATTATAAGAAAATTCCACCAAAGGTAGGTGTTGATCCCAACCTCCTTTGAAATCCATAGAGCAAGCTCTCAACATATCTTCTAGGGTTTGAATTGTTCTCTCAGACTGACCATCTGTCTGGGGAAGATAAGCAGTGCTGAAACTCAACTCTGTATCCAGAGTATGCTGAAGACTTCGCCAAAACTTCGAGGTAAATCTTGGATCCCGATCAGATATAATAGAAAGTGGTACTCCATGCAATCATACCACTTCCTTTACATATATCCTGGCAAGCTGATCTAGAGAGAAATCCTCTCTAATAGCAATGAAGTGTGCAGACTTTGTAAGACGATCAACTATGACCCAGATAGCATTATTGCCTTTGGAAGTTTTAGGAAGTCATGTGATAAAGTCCATAGTTATGTTTTCCCATTTCCATTCGGGTATGGGTAATGGTTGTAACATCCCCTTAGACTTTTGTCTCTCAGCTTTAACTTGTTGACAAACCAAGCATCGAGAGACATATTCAGCAACATCTCTTTTCATGCCATCCCACCAGAAGTACTCTTTCAGGTCCCTATACATCTTCGTGCTTCCAGGATGAATAGAGAATGAAGAACTATGAGCCTCTTCCAGCAGCTCCTTCTTTAATTCGGGGATGGAAGGAACACAAACCCGATTCCTGAACTTTATTATCCCATCACAATCAAGGTTGAATTCAGGAACATTTCTCACCTTCTTTTGTAACTCGACATCTTCTTTCTGTGCCTCTTTAATCTTCACATGTATAGATGGTTGAACATTCATTTTAGAAAGATAAGATTTTTCTCCTTCCATTTAATTCCAAGATCCATCCTTTGTAAATCCATAAATTTTGGATCTTTTGTGATCCTCATCATGGATAAACTAGCATGGTCTTGTCGACTTAATGCATCTGCCACCTTGTTTGCTTTCCCAGGGTGGTAATGGATTGAGCAGTCATAATCCTCAATCAGCTCCAACCATCTTCTTTGGCGCATATTCAGCTCCTTTTGTGTGAAAATATACTTTAAACTTTTATGATCAGTATAAATCACTAGTGCAGAAAACATTTTTTTAGTCGGTTATTTTTTATTATTTACGTCGGTTTTTAGGCGACGTTAATACGGACGACGTTATAAATAACGTTTTTTACGTCGGTTATTTAAAACCCGACGTAACATCCCTAACATCATGGTGGTTATCACGTCGGTTCATATAATAACCGACATGATAAATATGCGCGGGGGGGGGGGGGGGGGGTTTATCACGTCGGTTATGACATAACCGACGTGATTAACCCTTCCCCTGTCCTATTATCACGTCGGTTTCTTAAATAACTGACGTGATAAAAAGGCCTGGGAAACGTTTTAGCACGTCGGTTATTCAATAACCGACGTGGTAAATCGATTCCCAGGCCTTTTACCACGTCGGTTATAAAATAACCGACGTGAAAGTGATATTTTTTTTAAATAATTGCACTGCTCTCACCAAAAAGCAACCAGAAACCAAACAAAAATAACCATGCCAGCCCTCTCCCAAGCCCCAACTGAACCCCACCCTCATCTATACCCACCTAACAACCTGGACAGCCCTTCCCCACCACATTGGAGCCCCACCACAACCCTTGGACACCCCCCACCCCTTGGACAGCCCCCCCCACCCTCATTTACACCCCCACGACCCCTAGTACAGCCTCAAACACCCATTGGACACCCCTCCCATATCCCTTGGACACCCCCACCCCTTGGACACCCCCACCCCTTGGACAGCCCCCCACCCTCATTTACACCCCCAAGACCCCTAGTACAGCCTCAAACACCCATTGGACACCCCCCCACACCTTGACAGCCCTCCCAGACCCCTTGGACACCCCCCCGACCCCTGGACACCCCCCCGAGCCCTTGGAAAGCCCCAAACACCCCTTGGACACCCCTCCCATATCCCTTGGACACCCCCACCCCTTGGACAGCCCCCCCACCCTCATTTACACCCAACCGGCCCCTTGGACAGAACTCCCAGACACCTTGGACACCACTCCCATATCCCTTGGACACCCCCACCCCTTGGACAGCCCCCCCACCCTCATTTACACCCAACCGGCCCCTTGGACAGAACTCCTAGACACCTTGGACACCACTCCCATATCCCTTGGACACCCCCCCACCCCTTGGACACCCCCCACCCCTTCGACAGCCCCCCCACCCTCATTTACACCCCCCGAACACTAGGACAGCCCCAAACACCCCTTGGACACCCCTCCCATATCCCTTGGACCCCCCCCCCCCACCCCTTGGACACCCCCCACCCCTTGGACAGCCCCCCCACCCCCTGGACACCCCCCCGACCCCTTGGAAACCCCCTACCCCTTGGAAACCCCCCATCCCCTTGGACAGCCCCAAACACCCCTTGGACACCCCTCCTATATCCCTTGGACACCCCCCCACCCCTTGGACAGCCCCCCCCCACCCTCATTTACACCCAACCGACTCCTTGGACAGCCCCAAACACACCTTGGACACCCCTCCCATATCCCTTGGACACCCCCACCCCTTGGACCCCCCCACCCTCATTTACACCCCCCCGACCCCTAGGACAGCCCCAAACACACCTTGGACACCCCTCCCATATCCCTTGGACACCCCCCAAACACCCACCCACCCCCTTGGAACCTCTCCCCCCTTACCAAAATCCAGACCAGAAAAACCATCACCAGTAGACCTAAATAAGAAGTAGAGAAAAATTAAACATTCACTTATATAACATTCAAAACATACACTGTCAACTTCAAAAAAAACTAAATCCAACCTAAACGACTAAGAAATACACAATTACATTGACAATATTCAAAATTACATTTTACATTACAAACAACTAAAAGTCAATCAAACCTGTAAAATAATTTTACCACTCCACTTGTAAGTGTTTGATATCTTCAGTAGTAAAGGGTTGAGGGTCATCAAAAATCTACAAAGGAAAAGGATAGTAGTCAACGTGTATAATGAATAAATCAAATTGAAATATTATGAGAAAGAGGAAATCTTACCAGGTCAAAACTCAGAACTGTCCCAGTTGTTATTATTTCATACATAAATCTTAACATGTAATATCCGCATTCGATGATGCCTTGTTTATCATGACATTTCTGTTTGAATGAGTGTAAATTCAATATATTATATTTATGTAATATATCAAAATGTACAAATTATAAATGGATATTTACCTTCGCATGTACATATTTGATCTTGAAATTCCTTTTCTTTGCGCTTTTTCGAAAGTGGACCCATGCCCTGTTAGAAAATAATACGAATGGGGTAAATTTAAAATTCATTATAATATATAAAACTATTGTGAAATTGAAACTTACGTTTACAATATATTCTTAAAACTTTATCGCACATCATCATGGAGAGAGCATATCCAATAAAGTGTTTTCTCCCTAGGGCAAAAAACCCCTAACATCCAATGATCCCTGATAAAAGGAAATTTAACGTTAGTGGTTTTTTATGTTAAAAGATAATTAACTCTTTGAGAGGGATGTGTTTCATACCTCTCACAAAAAGGCATCATCCAACACCATGTGATTACATTCTTTTCAAATCTATCAGCAATATAAAGCATTCTTTGTTCCTCATCCAATGCACATGCTTCAGGGGAAATCAATTGTGGGTCCACGAATCCATATACATCTGTCAGCTCATTCCTCTCACAAATTTTATACAGATACCTAATACAAAGCAGACATAAGTATACATTTTTAATAAATATAACGCAAGGAAAAGGTGTTAAGACTTACATGATAAAAATTTGCACCACGTTGATGCCCAACTTATCTCCAGTGACAAACTCCATGACATCAGTTTTCATAATCCCCACACTTAGTTCACGTCCACAAACATGAGCTTCCATTGTAAAGTCATAATGATCTGCCAACAAATTTGAATATCTTGACAATTTGTCAAGACTGCTAGTATCTGCATCTGATGTCATAGCTATCTGTCTTTGCTGTTGTCTATACAGTATTTCTTTACCTTTGAAGTATTCCTGTAAAAATAAATTGAAAAATATATTAGTTTTCAAATGATAAAACATTAATAAAAATATAAAATAAAAGATATAACATCCATACCTCTATGGTAATGAGTCGAAGAAGTCTGGATGGCCAACGTAAAAAATGGCTGATACTATGTCCAACTGTCGTCACCTCATCTATAGGTAATGGTATCCGAGCTGATCTATCTATATTATCATGTACAGTGACCCTCTGATTCTCTACCTCTAACTGTTGATGATGAACTGTATCTCCTATACAATATACTATCCCATATGCAACTATATGATGTTGAGGATCATCAACATACAACTCAAAATAAGTAGGTAGTTGTGGAGGAGGAGGAGGATCAAAAATGGGGTCCGCAGGCTGAGGTGGGGGAGTGGGAGCTACTGGGAGAGGTGGAGTGGGAGCTGCACCCTGAAATTGTCTTTGCAAGTCTGCAAACATAAACTGCACCGATGCTCTAATCTTGTCCTCCATTGTCGCATTAATATTATGGACTTCAGCCTCCAAGGATTATTTTTTTTTTATAAACTCCCTCAACGTTAGAAGTTGAGGAACGTGGAAACACTTTTCTTACCGATACACCTGCCAGATATCCTCTTACACGGCCAGGATGTTCAGGCTTTCCCAATGCCACAGATAAAATATCTTCCCTCCCAGATGGTGTAAATGTCCCCTGTGAACTCTGCTCCTCAAGAGAGTCCTGTAATAATTAATTGAACATTTCTATAATGATTGGAAATATATGACGAAAATAGTAAACTTAAATAAATAAAATAGATATCTTACAATACTCTCAACTACGAGTCTCGATTCTTCCGAAAGATATTGTCCTTTTTTGACCTTCCGAGCTCTTTTCCATTTCTCATGTCTAGATGGAGGGGATGGACGGGCCACCTCACCAGAGCTTGAAGACTCAGCTCTTAGTTGTTGAAATTTTTCTGCCATCATGTGTTCTTCCAATAATGCATACCCTCCCCGAGATAAACTATGAGGGTATACATTTTTAGATTGGATCTCTTGATGAGCTTTCCTTGTTTGCTGTAAATTAAGAATAAGTAATCACTAACAAAACAATAATAAGATCATTTATATAAGAATGCTTATAAAAGTTTACATTGCCCTTACCAAAAATGATTCTTTTCTTCTACTTTCAAAAAATTGTCTCCATGTGTCTTCATCTATAAAAGGATATATACGACATGGATTCTCACGACTCCTATGACCATAAATGAAATCAGATGAGAGGGTTGATTTGAAATCCCTCCATCTCCTAGCAGCCAATGATAAGCATTTCTTCCTGACTCCTCCAGTGTCAGGAATATCAAATGTCATCTGATAAAAAAGAGGTTAAAAATATTATATATACTAGAAACATTTAACGAACAGTCAAACAATAGCAAAAGATCTTACCAAAATGGTCTCCCACAGTTGAGAAATTATCGCCTTATCCACACTTCTCCAATTATCATAGAGAATGCTTACTTTGCTCTTAGCCTGAGTTGCTACAAAACCCTTAAAATCTTTAGCATTTGGACCTCTAGGAAGATCATCATCATCAAACTCCACGACTATCCTCTCCTCCTTCATACGGGTAAGTGATAATTTTGGTAAACGTGTGCACCCACGCTTACCAACCTTTGAACTCTTTTTCGTAATAGGAGCATGTGAATGTTCCTCCCTAGATGTATGACCAATATGCTCATCTCCAGAATCATGTGGCTGATCAACTGATTGATCTGTCATTTTCCTTCAAATCAAAAAAACAAACATTAGTTCACAAATAGAAAAGTGTACTAAATTACATAATAGTAAACATTGGTAATATGGTAAGCATGTTAAACAATGAAAAACATGGTAAACACAGGCAAAAGTTTGCCAAGGAGTTGGCCCAAGAAAGCTGAAAAGTTGACTCACTGAGTCCACCGGTCAGCCGGAGGACCCAGGCAGTAGACTTGCCCACTGCCTGGTGCCACCGACCGGCCGCTGGCTCACCACCGGCCGGCCGGTGGACCAGACAGCCTTCCTGTCTGGACCACCGGCCGGCCGCTGGCTCATCACCGGCCGGCCGGTGGACCAGACAGAGCTTTGCTCTGGACCACCGGCCAACCCGTGATCCACCACCGGCCAGCCGGTGCCCCCAAGACTTCTCTTTACGGTTTTTATTGTTTTATCGTTTTGGTTTGATACATGTTTTAATAAGTAAAAAATTTACAATATCTAACATTATATGAAAAAACTAAATGTAAACAAGAAATAAACTTGTGTTACCTGTAATTTTAGGAATGTACAGTTGGATTGTTTTCCCAAATTCCTTCGTCGTGATCGTTCCTTATGGCACAAACCATGTCTTCAACATACTCATCATTATGTTCTGTTAATCTTTCAATGGAAGTAGGGATCTCACATAAATCAGCATCTTCATCAAATTCATCCTCACCAACATATTGTTTTTTCCCTTGTAAAACAACAGCCCACTGCATATCTGATTGATCTACTACATAGAAAATTTGTTTGGCATGTGTTGCCATTATAAAAGAATCAGCTCTGTCTTCCAATCTATTCAGATTAACAAGTGTCATTCCAAATTCATCGTGTCTGACACTGTTGTTACCGATAAACCATTTACAGTTAAAAACAGGAACTTTAATTTTAAAGTAATCAGCCTCCCATATGTCTTCAATCACTCCATAATATGCACTTGATGCCGAAATTGGGTTTCTGTCCTTAGCACTTGAAAAATGCATTGCTTCTGCAAACACCAATACACTACTATTCTGAACTGCACTTCTGTTGTCCTGAGCTTTCGTATGAAATGTATAGCCATTAATGTCATAAGCGGACCATGTTATCACATTTAAAGATGGACCACCCACTATCCATTTTAATGTCTCTGATACATCTGATCTACCAAGCAAGGTCTTTTTAAACCATGGCAAAAAAGTTTTGTTGTGCTCATTCAAAATCCACATTTCTTTCTTCTTTGGATGACATTGTTTCAACTCATTAATATGCAATGTGATATACGGTTGAACATCAGCTATGTTATTCAAGATGTATGATTCTAACTTCTTCATATGTTCAGCTGACAGTGATTTGACTTTCAAGCCACGAATCCCCTTTCCCTCATTATTAACCCGTTCATGGCGAGATGGAGGCAAACCTATGTGTTGCGCCGTAGCCATGTAGCTCGTAAAAAACTCTGCTACCTCCTCAGAAATATACTTTTCAATAATGGAGGCTTCAGGTCGATATGGATTTTTAACATATCCCTTTAATATTTTCATATACCTTTCAAAAGGATACATCCAACGAAGATATACAGGTCCACAAAGCCTTATTTCTCGAACCAGATGAATCATTAAATGCACCATCATATCAAAAAAAGTTGGAGGAAAATACATTTCCAAATGACAAAGTATAAAAATTGCATCCTTTTCCAAAATGTTCAAAGCATTCACATCAATCGCCTTGTTACAAATTGAATTGAAAAAATAACACAACCTCATTATAGTCTTTCTGACACGGATGGGCAATATTCCACACTGTGCAACTGGTAGAATTTGTTGCATCATGACGTGACAATCATGTGATTTCATACCTATCAACTTCAAGTCTTTCAATGAGACAAAATTTTTTACATTTGAAGAATAACCTTGAGGCACTTTGATATCATGAAGACACTGATAGAAGCTACTTTTCTCCCTCTTCGATAATGTATGACAAGACGGGGGAAGAAATTTTCGTCTTCCTTTAGGAGTGGGAGCTAACTCCAAACGTATTCCCATTGATAGTAGGTCTAACCTTGCATTCAACCCATCTTTTGTCTTTCCTTTAATATCTAGAAAAGTTCCGATCAAAGAATCACAGATATTCTTCTCCACGTGCATGACATCAATATTATGTTTGACTTCATGATACCTCCAATATGGTAGCTCAAAAAATATTGACCTTTTCTTCCAAATATGTCTATCATTACCAGATTTCTGTGTCTTTCCCAATGTCACATCAAGGTTTTTCACCCTCTCAAAATACAATTCTGGGGATAAAGGTTTTGGAGCAGTATCAAATTCTTGTGAGCCATTGAATGCCTTTTTTAGTCTTCTATAAGGGTGATCCATAGGCAAAAACTTTCGATGACCCATGTACACTGTTTTCCTCCCATGATGCAATTGACAATATGACGTCTGTTGTTCGCAAATCGGACATGCTTTATGCCCTTTAACACTGTATCCAGACAAATTTCCATATGCTGGGAAGTCATTTATAGTGAATAGAAGCACTGCATGCAGTTGAAAATATTCCATTTTATAAGAATCATACACCCTAATACCATCAGCCCATAACAGTTTCAAATCATCAATCAGCGGTGACAAGTATACATCAATATCAATGCCGGGTTGCTTTGGACCAGAGATCATGATACTCAACATGACATTTTTGCGCTTCATACAAACTTCAGGAGAGAGGTTGTAAATTACCAATAAAACATGCCATGAACTATGTGTGCTACTGAGGGTTCGGTATGGATTCATTCCATCTGTGCACAAGCCTAGTCTCAGATTTCTAATTTAATTTCCAAATGTAGGGTACTGGGCATCAATTTTCATCCATTGTGGACAATCAGCTGGATGACGTATTTTTCCATCACATACCTGCTCATCAGCATGCCATCTCAACCTTTTTGCATCATGTGAATTAGCAAATAAACGTTTGAAACGAGGAATTATAGAAAGATACCAAAATACCTTTGAAGGGAGCTTTGTAATCTCTACATCAGCTGGTGATTTTTCTTTCACCTTATACCGTGATGTCCCACATTTAGGACACTCTATCAGAAATTCATATTCCTTCCTATATATAATGCAGTCATTCGGACATGCATGTATTTTCCTGTATCCCAATCCCATCGGGCATAATAATTTTTTAGCCTTATAATGTGAATCTGGAAGATCGTTATCTTTTGGAAGAATGTCTTTCATCAATTGTAGCAGCTCTGTAAAACTTCTGTCACTCCATCCATGTTTCTCCTTCAGGTTAATCAATCTTAACACCGCCGAAAAAACCGTAAAATCTGTACAACCAAGATATAATGGTTTTTTGGCATCACCATATAGACGTGCAACTGTCGATTCTATCTCAATTTGTTCTGCTACAATATCGCGAATCATTTCTTCAATTCCATCGGAGTTACCATCTTGCGATTCATTATCATCAGTGACATTCTGTCCAGTTTTGCCATGCCAAATCCAAGGGTTGTAACTCGGATTGAAACCATGACAAATCAGATGATCTTTTATCTCTCTACTTTTCAACTTCGTCATATTCAGACATTTCAGGCATGGAAAGAAAAAAATGTCACTACTTGAAACATTTCGTTTAGCAAATTCCAAAAATGCATCAACACCTTCCTCATATTCATTGCTCATTCGATGTGCCGTAATCCAACTTCGACTCATTATTACTTATAACAAATAGCAAAAATATATATATATTTTAGATAAGACAAATATATGTTTATATGAAAAAAATCATAATTTGAATGTAAACAATTTTGAAATATAAAACAAATCGATGTGTAAAACCCCCCTGGACACCCCCGACCCCTCTGGACAGCCCCCACCCCTTCTGGACACAACCCCCCACCCCCGACCTGCTTGGACACCCCCCTGGACACCCCCCAACCCTCTGGACAGCCCCCCACCCCTCCTAAACACCACCCCCCACCCCCACCACTTAGACACCCCCCTGGACACCCCCCTGGACACCCCCAACACCCACCCACACCCTTGGACAACCCCCCACACCCACCCACCCCCTTGTAAACCCCCCTGGACACCCCCCCGACCCCTCTGGACAGCCCCCCACCCCTCCTGGACACCACCCCCACCCCCTACCCCCTTGGACACCCCCTAGACATCCCCCAACCCTCTGGGCAGCCCCCCCACCCACCCGGACAACCCCAAATACCCTCTGGAGAGGGCGCCACCCACTTCGACAGCCCCCCACACCCATCCACCCCCTTGGACAGCCCCCCACACCCATCCACCACCTTGGACACCCCCCTGGACACCCCACCGACCCCTCTGGACAGGCCGCCACCCCCTTGGACAGCCCCCCACACCCACCCATCCCATTGGACACCACCCTGGACAGCCCCCGACCCCTCTGGACAGCCCCCAACCCCTCTAGAAAGCACCCCCACCCCTCCTGGACACAACCCCCCACCCCCGACCTACTTGGACACCCCCCTGGACACCCCCCAACACCCACCCACACCCTTGGACAACCCCCCACACCCACCCACCCCCTTCTAAACCCCCCCTGGACACCCCCCGACCCCTCTGGATAGCCCCCCACCCCTCCTGGACACCACCCCCACCCCCTACCCCCTTGGACACCCCCCTGGACATCCCCCAACCCTCTGGACAGCCCCCCCACCCACCCGGACAACCCCAAATACCCTCTAGAGAGGCCTCCACCCACTTGGACAGCCCCCCACACCCATCCACCCCCTTGGACACCCCCCTGGACACCCCACCGACCCCTCTGGACAGGCCTCCACCCCCTTGGACAACCCCCCACACCCACCCATCCCTTTGGACACCACCCTGGACACCCCCCGACCCCTCTGGACAGCCCCCGACCCCTCTAGAAAGCACCCCCACCCCTCCTGGACACAACCCCCCACCCCCGACCTGCTTGGACTCCCCCCTGGACACCCCCCAACCCTCTGGACCGCCCCCCACCCCTCCTAAACACCACCCCCCACCCCCTACCCCCTTGGACACCCCCCTGGACACCCCCCAACACCCACCCACACCCTTGGACAGCCCCCCACACCCACCCACCCCCTTGTAAACCCCCCTGGACACCCCCCGACCCCAAATCCATGCACCTATGCCATGGTTGTGTGTGAATAAAGTAGTAACAACTGTAAAAGGGCAACCCATCCAAATGGACACGCCCCAACCCTCTCAGGGATTTATAGAAAACGATGAAAAATTAGTGAAATCATAAAATTACTCAATATTGCAAGTCGAACAAATAGATCTAGGGATGATAAATAAGATTATGGTGCCAAAACTAGTTAAAAGGGTTCGCAATCGAAGAATCTTAGCTTGTTTCAACAAAAAAATCACAACACATATATATATACTATCCGCGAAAAAAAACGAACGAGTGGGAGGATTACCTGAGTGCTGCGAGTTTAGATGATTGATCCGAGGAGATTAAATATGAGAAACGATGATCGCAAAACGAATCTAAACCAACGAAATGGACGACCCGATTCGGGTTTACGCGCGAGAGAGACGAGTCGCGACTGTCGAAGGTAAACTCGCGAATGACAATCCACGGGTCTGGGTAAATTTTTAAATGAGTTATCACGTCGGTTATTCAATAACCGACGTGATAATTATTTTAAAAACATTTATAATGTCGGTTATTTCAATAACCGACGTAAAAACCTTCCTCCGATTCCTTTTTTACGTCGGTTATTTTATAACCGACGTTATAAAGGGCTCAAAATCCACGTTTTTTTACGTCGGTTATTCCATAACCGACGTCAAAAACATCTGCGGATTCCTTTTTTACGTCGGTTATAAAATAACTGACGTAAAAAGGCCTTCGAAAACCGCATTTTTTACGTCGGTTATAAAAATAACCGACGTAAAAACGAAGCCGTGCGATTAATAACGTCGGTTATTTTTATAATCGACGTTAAAGGTGTACCGAACACAGGGTTTTACGTCGGTTATTAAATAACCGACGTAAAAAACCTCGTTTTACATATTATGACGTCGGTTTTATATAACCGACGTAAAAAATGGTGACGTAAAAAACGTTTTCTGCACTAGTGAATATCACACCTTTCACCATAAAGGTAATGCCTCCAAATCTTTAATGCAAAGATTACCGCAGCCAACTCCAAATCATGTGTTGGGTAATTTTGCTCATGGATTTTCAACTGTCTTGAGGCATAAGCTATCACCATATCATTTTTCATAAGAACACACCCCAATCCCTTCTTGGATGCATCACTGTATATCACAAACCTTTCTCCACTACAAGGCAGTGTGACCACAGGTGCACTGGATAACCTTCTTTTCAACTCCTTGAAATTCTCTTCACATTCCTCTGTCCAAACAAACTTAACTCCTTTCCGAGTCAACTTGGTGAGTGGATTAGATAATCATGAAAAATCTTTTACAAAACGTCGATAATATCCAGCCAAACCAAGAAAACTTCGGATCTCAGTTACTGTTGTTGGTCTCGACCATCTTTCGATAACTTCTGTTTTTGCTGGATCCACAGATATCCCCTCTTTTGAGATTATGTGACCCAAAAATCCAACTTTTTGAAGCCAAAATTCACACTTGGTAAATTTGGAAAAAAGCTACTCCTTTCTCAGGGTCTTCAATATAATTCTCAAGTGATCTTCATGCTCTTCCTTGCTCTTTGAATAGACAAGAATATCGTCTATAAATACTACCTCAAATTGATCAAGATAGTCTCTAAAGACTCTATTCATTAGATCCATGAAGATAGCAGGGGCATTAGTAAGACCAAATGGCATCACTATAAATTCATAGTGTCCATACCTTGTACGGAAAGCCGTCTTTGGTATATCCTCCCTTTTGACCCTTAATTGATGATACCCTGAACGAAGATCAATCTTGGAAAAGTATTGAGCTCCACGTAGTTGGTCAAATAAGTCATCAATGCGTGGGAGAGGATATTTGTTCTTGATAGTGATCTTGTTAAGTTCTCGATAATCAATGCAGAGTCTCATTGATCCATCTTTATTCTTAACAAATAGAACAGGTGCTCCCCACGGTGATGCACTAGGGCGTATGAATCCCTTATCAAGATTCTCTTGGAGTTGCTTCTTCAATTCCTGCAACTCAATTGGGGCCATTCTATAAGGTGTCTTTGAAATAGGCAAAGCACCCGGTACGAGTTCTATTGAAAACTCAACTTCACGATTTTGTGGAAGACCCGGTAATTCCTCTGGAAAGACATCATCAAACTCCCGTACAATGGGAATATTCTTAATCGTGAGTTTCTCACCAACCATTTGAGATAAATAACCTTAATTTAGTGGAATCAATACCCATAAGATGGAAGAAATTTCCACTGGAAGGTTATGTTCATCCTTGCATTGATAGACGATCGTAGATTGATCTGGAATATGAAATGTGACTTCCCTTCTTTGGCAATTGATATGCGCTCTATGTAGAGAAAGCCATTCCATGCCAAGAATCACATCAAATTACACTAAAGGAAGGATCACAAGATTTGCAGGAAGCACTTTCCCACAATCTTCGATCGGAGAAGAATTATAAACTTTTGATGCGACTGTTGTACCATTAGGTGTTGTCACAGCTAACTCAACATCTAATTGTTGAGGTAATACGGTGATACCCTTAGAAAATTCTATAGAAATAAAAGAGTGGGTGGATCCAGAATCAAATAAAACATTTGCTACTTTAGAGTGGATGGTAAGTGTACCTTTCACCACTTCGTTATCGTACTCCACATCGCTGATAGAAATTGCATGTGACTTTCCTTTGTCTTTAGCCTTAAGATTTTGTTGACGTCGACCATCATCATCAACCCTTGGATTTGGGCATTGATTGGCATAATGCCCCATCTCCTTGCACTTGAAACAATGAAGTGTAGTAGGTTCATTCTGTGTATCCCTTCCTTTGTTTGCGTCATTAGACATCTTCTTCCCATTATCACGGCATTCAAATGCCCGATGACCTTCCTTTCCACATTTAAAACATTTACTTGTCCCTTTAAGACAACTCCTTCCATGTTTCTTTCCACACTTTGAGCATAAGGGAAATCTCATCTTCTTTTCAGTGTGCTCTTTAGATTTTCCTTTGAATTCCATCTTCCTCTTCTTATCAAACCCATGTGACTGATGGGTTATTCCAATCTCCATCTCGACTTTGAGAGCACATCGAACGATTTCCTCGTAGCTATTGAAGTCCCTTATGGCTAACGCCCTTCGAAGACTCGGTTTTAAGCCACTAAAGAATCGATCGATCTTACTCTCAGGTTAGATAATAATACCAGAAGCATACCTTGCAAGTCTTGTAAAATTTGCTTCATAGGTACCAAAAGATTCATCATCCCTTTGCTTCAGTTCAAGAAACTATTTCCTCATCTTTGTTCAGAGAATACGAGGGAAGTACTTATTGAAAAATAAGTTCTTGAACTCGTCCCATTCCATAGACTCAATTTCATCACTTTGCCTCGTATTCTTAATAAGTTTCCACCATTGATCAGCATCTCCTTCCAAACGATACACTGCTATGATGACTTTATCATGTTCAGAACATTGAAGAACTGAAAATATCTTTTCAGTAGTACTAATCCATTGTTCAGCAACTAATGGATCAGTAGACCCACTGAAAGAAGGTGGACGCTGCCTCCTGAAGGATTCAACAGAATGTTGCTCCTTCCTTTGCTCGTTTGGAAGTCCTGCATGATTCATAGCTTGAGAAAGTTGTGTGAGCATGGCTACAAGATTTTGCATTCTAGCTCCCATATCGTTTGGTTGCTCAGGGGGACAATCATTGCATTGCCCATCACATTCCTCATTAACACAGTTCCTTCGGGTTCCAGCTATTGACTAAAACCAAGAAGAATAGTGTGAGAAACACTAATTATAATAGGAAAACCACATAATTCAAGAATAAAATTTTCATGCTTAAGGTCTTATCCTAGGTTATTCAAGGCCATTTCTAAAACACTAAGATTGTGTTCTATGCTTAGACTTATCCTTAGGGTTCTTACTAAGGCTTTCACATCCTAGTTTCCAAAGGTTGACTATACCTTTCCTCTGATACCAACTATAATGACCCATACTTTACATACATTGTTAATACTTCAAAATTGAAGCACACTTATTAAAACATATGACAAAACCACAAAGGACCGTATAGGTATAGTTTCTTTAGAAACTGGGAAACATACACAACTGGTTCATAAATCTTCTACAGTGTCTCTCATTTATTTCATCATATCTAGGGTCCCTTTTAGCATATTCTACTTAATATCCATCTTCCTGACCCTGGGAAAAAAACATAAATGGGTGAGCTCAAATGCTCATCAAGGGAAAATAAAGGAAATAAAAATCATATCATATCTTTTTGAAAATCAAAACCTGCAAAAGAGATCATAATATCTTAACATGGAATAAATCATAGAAGTGAAAATGAGATCCCCATAATCATAACATAAAACTTGAAACTTTGTGGCATGCACACATAATCATGGAAAATCATTTCTTGTTAGTCATGACTCATTGCCAAGACTATCTTAGTGGACAAAGTCCTTTTCTGAACCGAGTTCACTCCTCGTTTCAGTCCTGTATCACTGAACCGAAATAACCTTCCGTTCCAGCCATGCCTATCTCATGAGATATAAAATATTTACCCAATGCATTGGAGGGATATAAAGGTCCCACCCATCTTATAATGAATTCTTTCTTATGTGTGCCACATAATCATAAATCATACATCATCGCATAACCCATGTAATAAAAAATGGGATTCTTAAACAATATGACATCATAAAACAATTCATATAAGATAATGGAATTCATAAAAATGTTTCCATCACAACATAATCAAATCCATGTAATAATAGGGATAAAAACGAAACCCTTTATTATCTTAGATGGAAAATAATTTTGATAAAACACTTGAACTCCATTCTTGAGGAAAATATCCTTTCTTCTTCAAAAACATTTTTCCTTTCATAACATGTCATACAACTTTAAAATAAAAGAAGTTGATTAAAAATAAACTTGAAAACTTTTAAAGTAAGATTCTTGTAAATAATGTTTTAAAAATCCATTCATGCCGTATAAGTTAAAAAAACATTCTTCTCGTACTTTTGTCGGAAACTCAAAAAGTACCTTGTATGAAAAAAAAGAAAAAAGATTCCTTTCATATCCTTTACTAAAAACTCACCGAAGGGTAAAATTGGATTTAAACAATTGTAGGTGGATGGAAATAATATTACATGTTGATGAAACATGGATGTGGATGATAAAATACACCCCAGTAAATACCAAAGTATAAACAATCTCGGATAAAAAAATGAGATTGTGATATTTCCCTTACCTTAGGTCCGATTAGCTTTGTACGTGTCCGAAGCTCCTGTATAATGGTTTAAATAATGTTATTGACTTATTCCAGAATCATACATATTTATATGATATCATATATGGTCATATTCTTAGCTTCTTGTTAGTAATATTTCATTGTTACTTGTTACTCGGGTCTTTATTGCCTTTTGTTCTTATGCGTGTTTTGACGAATAAATTCTTATTCTTCTTTTAAGGTTATAGATACCTTATATCCAGAATGGTATTAGTGTAACATATATCATATTTATTCATTCAATTCATTTATATAATTACTATGTAATGATGATCATTTAGAACGAGTCGCATCACATCGTGGAGACGGTATTCCGTACGTACGCACGAGTGATGATATCGTTCCTATGATCGTGGAACTGTATTGGAGTATATATATATTATTTCAGTATCAATATTACATTCTAATAATCATAAATAGTTACTCATTACACCATTATACCCATCCTTGTAATGTGATGGTGGAAAAATAGATTACACCACGGCGTGGAGACGGTATTCCGTACGTACGCACGCGCGGTGATTTCATTTTTCCGTGGGATGGATAGAAGGTGAATTAGGGTTGTTTCATATTTATAATAACATATTAGTATGTAAGTAATACTGATGTTATTAATTTATCATCAAACAACTAAAGAAGAAGAAGTTGAAGAAGAAATAAATTGAAAAGATCAGTAATGGATATTACCTCTTCTTTGGAACGCTTCTTTGAATCCTCCACATAGGGAACTAAGATTGGTCTTTGAAGAAGACCAAAACCTCTAGGATTATTCTAGGGAAGTGGAGAGGAGAAAATGGCAGGGTTTGGCCGAGCTTGAGTGCTCAAATTGGTGTGAGGAGGAGGGGGAGGAGGTTCCCTTTTATAAGGGAGGAGAGGGGCACCTTAGGAATATCTCAAAATATTATTTTATATTAAAGTCAAAATCGGGTTATAATGGTTCCAAAGGGTCTTATTTCGAAGATAAAGTGGGGATGGGTCGAAATCCTATCAACCAATAGGATTTAGAAAAGTTTAGGGTATTATTTTAACCTTATCAATTAGATTTAACTCTAAGTTAAATAATTTAACTTTTACCATATCTTTTTGTTTTCATTCACTATATGGTTAATACACTTAATATAACATGCCAAAAGAACCCCAAATTGTTTATTATTAATATATATATCCTTATCTAAGTCATGTGGCCGAACCTTAGATTTTTAGGAATAAAATAACAATTAATAATATAATATTTGATTTAAAAACTATTTTGTGTCAATTTTGACACTATTTGATATATGATTTTTGTGAAAGTCATAACAGAATTATATGTTCGAACCAAGTTGATTAAATCAACACTAATATATCACAGTAACCTAGAAAATTAGTGTAATTCATAAAAAGTCTTAAATTACATTTATTTTGTTGTTTATAACATCAATTATGTCAATATTTCATTAATAAGATAATTACTGCATCATCATTGTGTCATAAATAAATTAAATTATTTAATGTCTAAAAATTACAAATAAAATACCATCATGTAGGAAATATTTTTAGCTTTCTAATGAATATTTATAGTCGAATTTATCTTATGTATAACCCCATATTAAAAATGATTTACTTATTAAACTTTGATTTTAACTATTTTAACCCTTCTTTAAATAAATTAATAATAAATGTCCTAATCTAACTCAAGTGGGCCTAAATGGTCATATTTTATTTATAAGGTTGTTTTTGGTCTAATTACACTTATCCAATAGAATTAGGACATGTTTTAGGGTAATAATAATATCATATTTACCCTTAGTTACCCTATTTACTATTAACCGTGGTAAAAAAAAGTAAAAAGTTACTATTCACCAAAAAATTATTTTTATCTCATTGAACCACATTTTACTTACTGATATCAACCGTGTCTGTCGGAGTTTCGAAATTCCATTCCCAGAAGCGGTAAAATTATGTTTTATGAAAAATTCAGTTTTTAACCTACCACTTAGTGGTTTCACTATTCATCAAAAATTGAAAGTTTTCAGAAAAATACTAAAATTTCACCCTAGGCTAATTTTGATATTCTGAATCCAAAAATGAAGTCCATTTTGAAAAATAAAATTTATAAAATTTCAAAAAGTAGTTATTACTATTCATAACGGCTAGTTTTAATAGCATATTGTTGTTTAGTGAAATTCGGTATTGCGTACGACGCAAGCTATCGAGGAAGGTCGCGATTGCGTGTAAAGCAAGCCAAGAAAATGTTGTGTAGAAAAAGATTCCTTTGATGATTCATATAACATAAAAGTCTCGGGTGTTACACTCATAATCTATGTTTTCATAAATGTTGTTATTATTTTTTCTAAACTACCTCTAATACAAATCATAAATACCCTAACCCTAATATCGCTGAGTCGGTGGTCACTTTATTACATTATCACTATATATAAGGTATCATACCCTGAAAGACCAAATAGTTTATTCATCTTGTAAAACTAGATACATAATTTAATTTCCCATACATTTTAAGACATCAAATACATAAAAAATTTCTTTGAGAATTATTTATTCATCATAGTGTATCCCTCCAAATAATACACAAAGAAAATCCTTGTATCTCGGTTAAAAGAAAACATAACAAAGGGGTCATAATAGGAACTCAGTAATGGTATGTTTATCAATGAATTTATCATGTATAAAAAATTATAACCAATATATTATATAAATTACTAAAACAAGTTTTATTTAATTAAAAAAATGAGAAATTTATAGAAAAAATAAATGACGAACAAATAAATATACATAAATAATCACATTAGATTTAAACTTATCCATGGATAATATGAATTAAAAAATAATAACATTGACATTAATTACTAATCTCGTAATAAGGGAATGCATAATCTAGGATATCTAAAACTTTTGAGACCTTTCTAAATAAATTTTAAATCTGTTGGTACTAACACATATAATTTGTCCAAAAAGTTTGTTTAATGAGACCTGTCAAAACTAATAGGGTCTAACTTTAACCAATCCCAACCCATAAAATTATAAGTCTAATTCATTCCACATATTAATTGGGTGAAAAAATCATCATAAATATTTTTATTGAAAAACTAATTATTAAATGTTAACACTTATCCCAATCAAATAAACATAATCATAAACCATACATAATAATATGGTGAATGGTAATGAAACTATACAACCTAATTCATGATAATTATAAGAAAACTTGATAAATTATAATGATGATATTAATAAAAAATATCCCCATTGTATAAGACGTTCAATAAATTGTAGACGGAATTTATGAATATAAAAACCATAAAAGACACATTAAAAACGTTAATGAGGAAAATAACCTCTTCACATTTTAAATTCCTATCAAAACAAAAGTTCAAAAACTATTTTAAAACTAATTTTAATTAAAAATAACTTTTTAAACCATTTAAATGATCATTAAAAAACATAATTTTCACAATGTTAGAAAATTTATTTCATATCATAAAAGGAAAAAATATATTCCATTTATTTTTTTGGAAAAATCCATACAGCTCTTGTTTTGAAAACAACATAATGATTCCATTAAAAAATAACAAAACAAAAATGGGTAAAAATTTATATAATTAATACATTATTAAATTTGAAACAAAATTTCAAAACATTTTATAAAACACAGATTTTAATAAAAATGTATTTTTGACTGAAGAGTGTAATAAAGTCATATTTTCTTAAAAAAATTATATAATAAATTTAAGTACCAAATAGTGGAAAAATTTCACTATTACATGATAATGTTCATGAATAAAAATATGAGAATAAAATATATTTATTTTAATATATAAATATTAAATAAATTCCCTAATTAAGACTTAAAAAACATTCCCAAATAACGATCTGATTGTGACATAAACCCTTAACACTTTGCCAACTTCTGAATCACAGTCCCCTTAAAAAGAAAAAAATCAAAAAAATTAAACATAAATTATCATGAAGATAATTATATTCATGATATAACATATAAAAGGGTTATTATATACACAAAATAAAGGAATAATTGGTGAATAAGGAATTTGTCTCTAGGAGGATAAATTGAAACGAGAAACCACAACTCAGGATCAATTTCATTTATATCTGTCTAATTATAATTTTACAGTAAACATAGTTATGTTAAAAATCTATTAAATAATCATACTCATATATCTCATATAATAAATTATTTTCTTGTTGTCTTTTATCCCCTATTTTTTATTAATTAATTGTTAAAATTGTTGTTTCTAGTGATAATTGCTTTGTTATTCTTGTTTGTTATAGTTTAGCAATTTAGGTCATTTTAATTGGATCATGGAAAAATATTCTAGAGAATTTGAAACATTATATATATATATATATCATATATCATATATATTCATTATATAGGTATTAAGATTAATATATAAAATTTATTGATAGAAAATGGATTACACCATTCATAGAGATAGTAAGTCGTTTGTACACATGAACGATGTTTTTATTTTTCTTAATATATGAAAAGAAAGAGAAATAAATGTTAATTAACCACAAAATAACAATTATTATTTTATATAAAAATTTATTTTTATAAAATCAATTATTATCACCAACCATGTTGAAAAAGTGAAAACCATTTAACATCACTATATAGAGGTGGTAGCCCACACGTATGCATTAAAAAAGTTAATTTTTTCCAATGGATTAGAAGTGAAAACCCGGATGTGTTATTTTCATTAAATAAGTATTTTTAGTATATTAATATAATATATAACAATCAAATTTATCATCACTACCAAAAATTTATTGTTTTTGTGAAGAACGAATCACATCGCTTCAGGAGGTAGTGGTCTTCCATACACACGAGCGACATGATAGTATTCCCTCATTGAATGGAAGGTAAAAATATATAGGTTATATCATAAAAAAATAAGTATAATAATTTCATAAATACCACATAAATATTTAAAACCCATCATTATATCCATCTATGAATGGTGTTTATGGAAAAATATTTACAATGGTTTGGAGTCGGTAGTCTAACGTACACAAAAGTCAACAGTTCATTTCCCATTTTATAGATGGGGAAATGGATATAGGTTATTCCATTAATAATAACATATAATTATAAATTAGATACAATATTTATTATTTTGGTATAATATTAGAATATTTTAATGATTTATAAGAATAATAAAAATGAAAATTCATAGTTAAACATTTAACCTATTCTTTAGGAAACAACTTTAGGATTAAACTATATCAAATCTAGTTTGGATTTAAGATATATCCATGGACTATATAATTTTGGGTGGGTTTTAATAAAGATTTTTGGGTAGTTATTGGCCAAAAAAGGTTTTTAAAGTGTTAATAACGGAGTAAATAGCATGTCTATTTATAAGTTGGGGAGTGGACAGACATAAAATTCATCAAAAGATAAAGTTATATCCCCATTTTTATCATGAAAAAAACCTCAAAAAATGGGTAATTATAGATAATTAAATGTTATAGGGTATAAATATTTCCATAAAATAGATATTTTTAAAGGATTTATGTTTTTTTAAAACATATCTTCTCAGTTAACCAAATTGGTAAACCCATTTTAACATTAATAATGATAATTAATTTTCTATTTTTTCACTACTCATTGTGGTCATAAATTATGTTGACATTATTAGAAAATAGAAATTATGGTTATTCAAAATATTTAATCCATTTCAAAAAAATTCACTTAAATGGTTTAATTCAATCTAAAATTTAATCACACAAGTGATGGCATAACATTTTTCCAAATGTAAAATTTTCATAAGTATTGAGTGCATTAAACCCAATATTCAGTATTAAATTGATACCAAAGACATTTATATGTTAAATTTTAATATAATTGAATTATTTTTTCTTTCAAAACATTTTTAAATATAATCTAAAAATTTATATAATTTAAAGTAAAATTTATTTTTCAATAAAAATCAGTATCTTTCACTATTGATCAAAAAATTAATAATTTTAGAAAATTCTTAAAAATTAACACAAATATAATTTGGACATGTATATTTCAAAAAAGAAGTTTATTTTTTTATTTAAATTTTATAAAAGTGTAAAAACAAATTTTTATTAATTTCTATGAAGTGCAGCCAACCCATATTTCAAAAAAATACAGATTTCCATAACAGATTTCCTTTTCCTTCAAATGATTTTTCATTCTACTTATAGATAATATATTACAATTGAATTTATATTATACACATGTAACCCATATAATTTTAATAATTTATTTATTAAAAATCATTACCACCATTTTAATGGAATGGTCATAATGGTCATGTTTAAATAAGAATATATTAGTAGAGTATCATTTTGTGTTGAAACCTGATGTTGAGTGCATTGCAAGATATCAAAGAGATTTAAATAATTAATATATATATATATAATAAAGTATTGGGGTTATATATTCTCTTATAAGATTCACGTTTTATGTTATATATTCTATCATACATGGTGTACCACTTTTAAAATTTAATGGTATCACATTCAACCTCATTTAAATAAATTATATCCTTGAAATTTAATACTGATCTCAATAATCAAGGGTTAGAAATTTGAAACAAAACATATTTAAACCCTACATCATAGAAAGATTGGATAAAAATAATATTGATAAGAGATAAATTATATTATTATGTCATTTTATAATAACACATAATATATTTGAAAATTAAATAAAATTGGTGGAATATGATGATATGGGCATAGAAGAAAAGAGTAAATAATTATAGAGAGTGGTAGAGAACATTGATCACAATAAAGTAAATGATCAGAAAAAATTCAATAAGAAAAAAATCATAAATCCTTGATGGGTTATGGGATTATTTGATTCATTGGAAATGAAGGTATTAGGATTTCATTTTTGATTGAATATCCTTTTCATAGAGTTTAGTAATTCCTTTACCATCTAGGTCGATAACATATGGAAATATTAATAATTGATATATTTCAATTACATAGACATAATTTCATCCTTTGATTATTGTTAGATCAATTCCAACTTCATCTATTACCCCAATAAATGAAAATTCAATTGGAATTTTTAGGCCTTGAGAACTAAAATTAACATTAAATTGATAATTGTATCAATAAAAGAATGAGATGTCATTCCCCTTGTCTATATATAATTTTCAAAACTAAATTGTTTAAGAAACGTTATCCAATATAACAAATTAGTATCTAATAACTTAATAGTAACACCAAATATTTAACATAATCCAGTTTCTAAATGATTAACCATAAGTATCTTCCAAAATATGTCTAAAAAAATTCCATGTAAAAAAACTTAAAAGGGAGGTTACTGAATCATAATTTTATTCCCCGGAACATATAATGTATCTCTTAATAGAAAATCAAAAACATCTTTATACTTTAAGAACCATAAAATAAGAAATATAAAGATGAATCATTTTAAAAAATAATAATTCATGTATATGAATATATTCCACAAATCCAAACATGATGTAAACTTCATAAATGATAACATAAAGCATAAAACAAGTAATAAATTTCACAGACACCAATAAAATCCAGTAAATGTATCTTTATCATTAATATATGAAAATATAAAACATATTAAGGTTTATATACCTCAACCAAGAGTTTTCCCTAAATATCAAATTTCCACAGAATCACATTTCATGCTCATGAGTATCATTCCAAATATTCTCTCAAATTAATAAAGAAAAGTATTGCAGTACAATCTATATACATTTCATAATTATTATAATGATAATTTCATTGATTAAATACACCTAAATATAATTTTTTTAACCAAAATTAACTTGTACATTAATCATTAAACTCCAGAAATAGAAATATCATAAAGAAGAACATGATCCATCAATTTATTCTGAGGTATATTCTCTAGTTTCTTGGATAACTTCTTTGTGTAGTGACAAATATCTTTACAGTTGAAGAATTGAACATTGAAGATTTATTTATTTCCCTTTAAATATTCATTCTAGTTTACTTTCTCTCATCGCATATAGAAAACTCACATTACCATTGAGAAAATAATATGGTATCTCCTATAATTATCACATGTGGTAAACCCCTTCTTTCCCCTCTTACCCTAATCTAGTATTTTCTCTATCATCCTCTCATTCACATTATCTCTTTCAAAGTCACAATACTTATATTATTGTTTCTCTATCATGAAATGACATGATATAATTTCCTTGTATGGTGAAAATATATCTTAATTCAAATTTTAATTAAAAATTTATTCTTGGATAATCTCATAAAAATAAACACAGTGTCATTGGAAATGTTTCCAAATCATAATAATGTTTTTAAATTAATAATTATTGTTTTTTAAATGTCAATTATTCTAGTAGTATTCCTTGAGAGAGTCAAACCAATTGTTTAGTAAGAAAAATTTTCATTTACTAGTTAACTCTCATGTCAAGATCGACATAACTTTTTCAAATATATTACCTCCTAGGTATATATTTGCAAGAGCCACATCCATTTTTAGTATCTCGAAAGGGGTGTATTTTTTGAAAACCCCTCACAATGTCTTCCTTATAAAAACTATTTTTAATCTTATATACTAATATTAAAATTCTATTATAGGGCATTTCCCCTAATATATGTTTTCCTAAATCAAATTCCAAAGGGTTAGATTAAAAGACCCCTAATACCAACAATAAAGACCCTCACCTATGTTATCTAGGGTAAGTGGTCACTTTATTACATTTTCTCTAGATACAAAGTCTCACATCCTGGAAGACTGTGTAGTTTTGTAATACTGGTAAAGTAGATAAAAACATTAATTTCATTGACATTTGATAAAATAAAATACAAAAAGAGTTTTCATTATCAACTCAATTACTTATCCTTGTGTATCCCTATGTATCCATCAAAATACACATCCTGGTATCCTAATAAAATTACAAAAATAAGAAACGGGTGAGATAAGATTCTCTGTAAAGGTAATTGTACAACATAATATATCTTAAATAAATAATCAAAAATAATTTACCTAGTGAATATCTAAAAATATTCCATTTAATCCATAAAATATGAAGTATGTGGTAGATATAATTCATTTTCAAATAAATTCATATAAATAGTTAGATATGATTAAAAATTATATATGGATATTATAACAAATTGAATATTCACATTAAGTATAATAAATGATCTCGTAATGTGGAAATGCATAATTTCAGACATATGAAACAACCAACAAATTTTATAAGAATTTTTAAATATCTGCGTATAAATACATCAAATTTTAAAACCTATTTGTCTTATGAGACTTGTCGATGTACCAAGGGGTTCTCTATAAACCAGACCCACCGTTAACATACTAATTCCAATTCATTCCACAAATGAATATATCGAAACATATTCAAAATAAACTTTCATATTGGAAAAATAACATATTAAATGTTAAACATACCGTAATCATATAAAAATAATCATAAAAAATATAGAATAATATGGTGAATAGTATTATAAGTTTTCATCCACGGTCAAACTGATCATAACCCATCCGAAGAAAGAATATGGAAGATTTCAATAGAACATTCCCTTATTAGACTATAAATACTATAAATTAATTAAGATAATTATGAATTAAAATAAAATTAAAAATAAATTAAAATCAATTTTGAGGAAAATAAACATTTCACTTTGAAAATATTTTTCAATAAACAATTTCCCAAAATATTTTGAAATTACTTTTATTTGAAAATAACCATTCAAAACTTGTGAAAAAATATTAAAATATTGATTTGTCATGATGTAAAAAAAATCATTTCTTATAGGATGAAAAATAAATTATTTTTACATTTTTTAAACTCAAGTTTTTCAATGTGTAACACTCTATTATCTTCCTTTATGAATTTCTTGTATATAGTTTTTTCCCCTTTCAATTATGATGTATCATGGGATTCTCAGGGAAAGAGAATTTTTTTGAAAAAATTACATAACATTCCTTGATATATGGTTTTTTATATTAATGGAGTCCAGGTATAAATTTTTTTAAATAATTTTTGGGTTTTTATAGTAGTTTAGAGAACACCATAAGTTGATTTTTGGGGTAGGTTGTAGAAAAATTAGGATTACCATTACCTGTTGGATGAGTAGATATTTTTTTCTAGTTACACGTTGTGAAGATGACATGGGGAATATTCCATGAACTCTTACATTATAATGTTTATTTTATTTTTAATCTATAGGTAACCATTTAATTTGTTTTATATATATTTAAATGATATAATTTTTGTATGTTAGTTATTATTATTCATACCCATTGTCAAAATGGATAGGTTATTATGGTTATGTTAAATTAATAATATATTACCATGGTATCATTTTATTTAATAAAATTATTTCAAGAATTTTATGATTTCAAAGATATTTAATTTTTTTTAAATAAATATATCTTAATCGATTATGTTGTTACACTCTCTTCTAAGCTTCAAGTTCCTTGTAATACAAGCTTTTGAATGTAATGTTCCTATTTTAAAATATCACAGTGTTACATCAAATTTCATAATGAATATCAAACAATTTTATCCTTCTATAATCCAATACCATTTCAATAATGTTAACGTAAATTGTTTTTCTTATGGCCTTCATTTCCACAGAGTTCTCTAGGAGAAAACACAAGTTTCCAAACTGTGAATTTCACTATATTACAATTTTATTTTACAATACACCTTAGTAAATCATTTATAACCATGTTAAAAAAATGAAATATATATCATCAGTATAGATAAACTTAATTATATTAATTTAAAAAATATATTTCATTACTAAAAATCCACTATGTGAGAAAAAAACATTGATTAGGTGTGTGTGAGGACAACCGCCTCCATGAGGATATGTGGTTTTTTTTACATCACATCAGCTCAAAATGAGTATAAATAATGGATTTTAGGAATAAATATGTATTATATGTGAAAAATAAAATTATTAAAATATTATTTTTTATATACCATCATTATGTAATTTCATTCATAAATGGGGCCATTATTTGTGTGAATGTGAAGACTACCACATCAGCAAATGATTAATTTAATTTTTCATATCATCCAAACATTTTAGGTTACTATATTGAATTTAATTAGGTTATATGATTTTTATTTAATTTTTAATATTATATACTTATCAAATTATCATCATCAAAATACATACCCTTACTCATTAAACCATTATAACATTTTACCATTAATTCCGATTAAATAGTCTATAAAAATGATGTTATAAAAATTACATAATAAATTATTTAGGATGTCATATAATAGTAATATATCATTATAATGATACATTATTGATTTTATCATGATTTATGTTTTTTTAATAATATTTAATATCTTTATTAATATATCACCCTTCGATCACTAAACATGTCGAAAACTAGATTTTCATTTTTTGTATTTTCACAAGATGTATTCATGTCAATGAAAATTGGAATTATGTAATAATTGAAAAACATGTTATTTTCCTATATTTTATGATCCATGAATGCTGATCCTAAAGTAATTAATTAGAATTTATCCCTTCCTCGTGATGTTTTTATAGAAAAAAATGAATTTTATACCACCCAATAATTAAAATAAACTATAATCAGTTAGTATATTTGCAATATATTATTATAAAATATTTATTTAAATGATATTATATTTATATAATGGTTATAATATACTATATTATGGTATTTATTTTTAAAATATATGAACTTGAAGCACATTTGACCAAGAGAGAATAAAGGCAAGGGACCTTGTTGCAAATTTCCCTCTCTTATACATATTAGATATTATTATCCAAATTTCATTTCTGTCGTGTATATAAAAACCTGTTGAGATATTACGTCATGAATTATATTTTAATCCATGTATTTTAAGGTCAATTGAAAGAATATATTTCAAGGGTACTTTACAATAATGATTCTAAGGATGTATAGGTTTTTGTTGTCTCAATCCTGACTCATTAAGAGATAATAAATTTTATACACCATGATTTCTTTGTTTGGAATATTTAGTACCCATAGATATGTTTTTATAATAAAATTAATATTTGTTTGGATTCAGTATCCAAATAATGATCCGATATTCATGGGTCTCTATATTCATTTGTATCCCTAGTAGTAAGGAGTTTTGGTAACTCAACTTTCATTAATACCGTGATTTTATTATGTATAAATAATTTCATATAAGGTGGGATAATTATTACATTTAATTATATTATGTCGTACTATATCATTTTTTATAGAGATGCACTTTTTAAACCAAAACTCATTCGAAAATATTTCTGAATATTTGTGATATTTTTCCCGTAAAGGGGAATATGTTAATCAAATCTCCTTCTATAAGTCATAAATATTTATCTTGAAATTGTTCTTCCATTGTTGGGTTCTCTCACTATAAAAAATTATTTTATTTTCTAATATTCTTTGGTAAAATTATGTTTTAATAAAAAAATTGTTTTATTATACTTTTTACAATCTGATTTTTTCAATAATAATAATATTAAGTATTAAAAACATGCATTTCGTAATAATTTTTTTTATATTTTGTCTCCCCAATTCCTAACGAACACATTACATAATTTTCTTGAACCCATATTTAGAGATTTTTTTTAAAATTTATCTTTTTAAAATCATTATATTCACCTTTTAAAAGGTTAATTTTCTTGGTGATTTATAAGTTTTTCTTCTACATCAATATTTAAAATGTATTCTAAAGTCACTTTGAAATTTACACTTCCATTTCCCATATCATTTTTAAAATTATTTACCTTAATGTGTTATATGTTTCATGATTTACCCCAAATATATATATATATATAAATATATATAATTTTGGAGATTGAACTCATCGTATCAAAAAAATATATTCTTGATCCATTATTCTGAGGTACCATTCAATGAATTTTAGGGGGGATTTAATTATGCCAACATCCATTCAGGTTTCCATTGTTACATTGGGAATATGCTTTTTGGAAAACAAACACCTTATTTTTTTAAAGGATTATGATCATGACATTCCAATATTGAATTAACCATACATTCCTTACCCTATACGGTGGGATCATATGATTGTAAAAACATCAAAATATAGAATATTCACTGAGAAATAATGTTATTTTATTAGTTAGGGATGTATTTATATTCTTTATTTATATTAAATGCTAATTCTTGTGGATTATGTATTGAAATTATATATTTTTCATTATATTAATAGTTAAATTTTTATTAACACAAAGGATCATTTGGGTATGATATGAGTTTTCATTTGGACTCTTATGGTGAATTCATTGGACTTACACATGTTAAGGGTTGGGACTAATATTATATAGCCCCCCGATGCAGTGAATGGTTCCATGAGACAAAAAACAATGGTTTATTATATACCTATCCTCATATCAGTATATTGTAATTGATCAAGGAATTAACTACAAGTTTAGATGTCCAATATTATGTGTTCCATCACTATGAGATCAATATTATTGTCATATATGTTTTCATTTATTTTCATGGATAGAAAATACTCATATTATGAGTTAAGAATTGAATTATTAAGATTATTTTGTGTTATTATATTTTTTAATTCCCTGATTATTTTTAACATTTTGGTTATATGTTTCTTATAATTATCATTTGAGGTCACCCCTTTCCTATTTGTTTATTCCCTAGTTTTTTAATAAAATTGGAACACATTATATTTCTATAACGATAAAAGGCATTGAATAATTTTTGGGTGGTGTTGAATACTTATTATAGATCAGGTAGTTATATATTTAGTGGAAAAAAAATAAAATCTCCATTAGTTTAGAAATTCATGGGGTTTATTAGTTTGTTATTTGTCTTTGTTATCTAATTATCTAAACAAAAATGCTCTTGGAAATGTATATAGTGAAATATTTTTTTAATTTAATAATGGTGTAGTTATGTATGATAATCTATAGTTGGTACTAAATCCAGTGTGAAAAGTGTGTGTTTATGGAACCAGATCTGGGAGAGTAGGTTTAAGGATTCATAATTGGTATTAGATAAGAGTTTTGGAATCTTTTGTGATTTGGATAATTTTTTATGTGTATTTAATCATTGATAATTTAATGTTAATGAAAAATAAATGGAACTTTATATGATGTTAAAAACATGATGAAATTTATTATTTCACAATTTAATATATGGTGTGTCCTATCATACTATTCTAAAATTGTTTATTGTGGGATGTGATTAACATTGTCATGGATTCCATTAAAACCAAAAAATTTCATTATGTAGAGTGAAAATAAATATATAAATATATATATATTTGATGTCATTTAATAAATAACTAAGGATGGTATCTAGTGTACTTCCTAGAAAATGAAGTATGAACCACGATGTGTAGATTATAACATGGATGGGTACTCACGTTTTTTTTCATATTATCAATACATTCTATGAAAATAGGTCATTGAGCTATGAAATTCATTGTTGAAAGGTATTGTGTTTTAAGGGAAGATGTTCCTCCATGATGAATAATATTTGACAGCAGACAAACTCTAGTTTTTTTGGATGAAGATAATGTTGGTATATTTATATTGTTAATCACACTACAATAGAAACTAATCAAAAAGAATATGTATGAAAACTATATTTCTATTCATTAATCAATTTTTAAAATCACAAATTTGGAAGGTTCTATCAAAAATAACGATCCATTTATGACGAATTATCTGAACATAATTATAAAAAGTTAATGATTTGTTAAATGGAACATTTAGTGATTCTATCAAGGATGAATATATAAATTTATATAAAAAATTTTATGGAGGAACATTGATAAACATTATTAGAATTATATATTTTTTCTAAAAAGAAAGATATAATATAGGAATATATTAGAGTTTATCTCTGTAGATGGTCAAGGAGATTCATCATGTCTATGAAGGAGTATATGATTGGTATACAATTATTTGGTGGAATCCCCTGATAAAAAATGGAATCCCCTTCTTGGTTAGTAATGATCAAGATAGTGTATATAAGAAGAGTAGTGTGTTTTTTATGTAATTGAGAGTAGTAAAAATATTACCTTATGAGGGTTGTAAAACCATAGGGTCTATGTAGATGCTATAAATTTTAAGGAAACAATTAGTAAACCTATAAAATTTGTTATATTATAACATCACAGTAATATATATCTTGGGAATATTCTTGTGTGGGTGAGGTATGTTGAAATTTATTATATCTCTTGTTACCTTTTTTATCACATTATATTAGTTATCTTTGAGAGAGTTGTTCTTACTAATATTTGGGGTAGACCTTTTTCTATGATAATTTTAAATAAATATACTTTGTTTGATTTACCCCCTCCCATCAATGTCTTTTCTTATTTTAGGATCAAAATTTTGTATTTGATTAGTAGGGTCAAATTATTAATTATCTCTTAGAATCTATTGAATCATTTATCAGTCACAAGGGAACACCATTCTATATCAATTATAATTTATAATTATAGAAATATCATATACAATATTGTTTTTGATAGTGACCTGACCCTTGAGAGCTCAGAGCTAGTGTCTACTTCCATTAAATTATCATGATTATAAGGAATCAAATCCTAATGGATCGAAGAGATTAATAGTATTAATATATATATATAAGTCTATTATTACAAATAGTAAACTAGTTACAACATAAGTCTTTCTTTTTTAGGATAATAATTATATTCTATATAGCATATCATTATATATCTTCCTCAATGTACATCAAGGAATCCTGGGGAGAGGAAAAATATAATTGTGAGATCAAATTCACATTAAGGATATTTTATAGTGTAATAAAAAGTAAATCAATGATAATAAATGAAAAAAAAAATTTAAATAACTAAAAACACATTCCAATCCAATAACAGGTTAAGGAAAATCAATATGGCAAGAAGAATAACTAAAAACATTCCATTTAATCAATAATAATAGAATGAAATGTATCCATAGATATGTAGATGAAAAATGTCATGGATTATTAATAACTAAATATTAATGAGAGAAATTATTAATTATTAGAAGCCATATTTCCTTGGTACCCGGTACTTTTATTACCAAGAATTTCATAAGAAGGTTTACAACATATTACATAAAACCCTATATAATTTTTTCAACTGATTTGTCTCATGAAATTACCAATGCATCGAGGGGATATCTATAACTAGACCTTACCTATGTAATTCCAATCCAAAACAATCCTCATGTCGAATAATCAGAATAAATGTTTTGCCTTATCACATATCAGTGTTGATTAAAATATGTGAATTTATCCATATTTTCCAAAATAATCAAATAACTTTCCAAGTGGAAATTATATAAAAAAATATATATATGGATGAGGAAGTAATCATATCCATGAAAAAATGATATGGATACCAAAGGGAAACTTTAATGTCAAATGATCATTGTAAATTTAATATTTCAATATACTAAAATGTGTCATGGAATAGAATGTTAATAAAATTCTTGGTAAAATCAATCATAGACCATACAGAATAAGAATATGGATGGCATCAATACAACATATTTAAATTGTAGTAGATATAAAGTTTTATCATCAATGATGAATAGAAATACTATATTAGTAATCTTAAATTTATTCTTAAGAAAATTATCATTTTTAATTTTTTTATATTATTATTTGAAAATAAAATTTTAAAAATAATTTATTTGAACAATATTATTTTATTTTTTCAATGGAATATTTGAAGAAATGGTGGTGGCTAAATCCATACACTTCGTACAAGGTAAAAATAACATTACTTTTTCATGGTAAAAGGTTTGAAAATTGGCTTATTATAAAATAGAAAATAATATTAATTTGGAAACGTAGCTAAAATAAAAAAAGTGTAAATGCTTATTTACTAAAATATTTTCAATTTTTTATTGAAAAATTGGAAAACCTTTATAAAATATTTTTTAGAAGATAATAGGTTCTCTAACTAAAGATATAACTGAAGTTTGGTTTTCTAGAAAACATATTCTAAAATATTTTACGTACTACAGAGTGGGAAAATAGTACTTTTAATTGATAATGATAATGAATAACTAGTGTAGAATAAAATGAACTGTTTTATTAGTAAATGATAAAATTATTTCTTATGATAGAAATAATGGTGTAAATGTCTCTAAAAATGATCTTGTAAAGTAAACCCTTGAAAAGAATCTAACATTGAAGTAAGAATCAATGAATGAATAGATTATGTGTATCAACTGTAAATCCACATTAGGAAGTTGAGATAAATTAGTAGATAGTCAAATAAATTATACACAATATCATAGAATATTAATGATAGTGAGGTATTTGTATATCCCAATGAATAGAAATTGGGATATGCATTTTTTTGGAACTTGGTAACTTTTAACTCAATTCCCATTAAATGAAATAAATCAATTTAAAACTCAAAATATCATGAATCATGAATGAATAATTATATTATATGAAACATTTGATGTATCCGCATAATATATAAGAAGTTAGGTGCACAAAAATAAAATAATTATTTCAAAAAATGTTAACAATCCAAAAAAGGAATTGAGACAGCAAAGATAATAATCAAAAACATTATCGAGGAAAATAATATATAGATATTCAAAAGTGTCTCGTTACACTATGAAACAATTGAGTCATAATCTTCATTAAGGAAAAAATTAAATTAATCATATAATATCACAAGAATAAATATATTATCAACATAATATTAAAAAGGGAAGTATATATTGAGATGATATGTAAGCATGATATACTCTATAATACCAAGTGTAGGATCGAAATAATAGAAATAATGTATGGAGTATCTAATGATGCTCAATATACAAGAGGGGGTGAACTGTAAAATTTAAAAAATCATTTGGAATTATTAAATATGGTTTTTTTTAACAAGGTTAAACCTGGTAATTCATAAGACCTCTAGTTCTACACACTTGCTTGATTCTGGAAATATGATTCTAAGAAAGTGATTCCAAAAAGATGGTTCTCAAAATGAAACTTAATGAATATTTAAAATGATGAAGATTCTACCTTAAAGATTATAGAATCTATCTAAATCAGAGTACAAGTATAAAGAAGTATAAGATAGTTATACTTTCATCAACAATAAAAATGAAGCGGAAAACTTGTAACGTTACAAGTAACAAGTAGAAAATATTTTAACCCAAAGAAAAGGGTATCCAACACCCTTGGATAAAAATCCCTTGATTTATACTCTCATGAAATTCTGTCTTACCCACACATGGGTAAACCCTTGATATGAAGATCGGAGTCTGTCTTGCTATCCCTGCAAACTCTCAACTTCAAGGTAGTCGGATCCTTTGTCTTTCACAGCAAGGAATACCACAACTTCAAGGTAGTTGGCACCTCTGTCTTCCTATCCCTAGAATCCCTCGATTGTACACATCAACAATCAGAGTCAGAAAAAGAAAATATGAACAAGAAGATCAGTATGCACAAAGGAATAATGACTCCCTCTCTATAAATCACTTCAACAGCATGTATTCTCTAGATTGATCAACTTATATTAATATCTTTCAAATGAGATACTATTTATAGGCACAACACCAATAGTCAGATCCCTTCTCCAACAGTTATATTTTAGATTGAATTTTAGAGGGACATGTACAAGTTTCACTCAAACAATGGTTAGTTATTAACTGAATGCATGACATCATTATATAACAGAAACAAGTGTAATAAAAAATGTGGTTACATAACTAAAATACAATATTAGGAATGTAAAAAATTGAATTTTAGAGTCTAAACAAAAATTAATTCGGAGTCTGTGATACAAGGATATTCGGATTTTGTTTTCTAGGAATTCAGAACCTGAACTCCATAGAATTCAAGAGTCTAAATTTCAAGGAAATTTGAAATCTAGATTAACAGGAAATCGGAACTAGAACTTACAAAGTTCTAAGTCAGAGTTCATGAGAATTCAGAGTCAGAACACATAAGATTTCGGAGTCTGTATTTAGAGAACTCAGAGTTATAACTCAGAAGTGTTCGTAACCAGAACTCATCTTTAGAATTCGGAGTCAGAACTCATTAGAGTTCTTAACTAGAATTCTTATTAAGAATTTGGAGTCAGAACTCAGAAGAGTTCATAACCAGAATTCTGAAAATTTGGATCCTAAAAAATAATGCTTCATATATAGGTAATTATAGGATTCTGAGGTTTTGGTTACAAACCTAATTTTACACTTAGAACAATTATGATATAACAATAAAAACATGGTAATGATAAATTTCCTTGGGGAAGGAAATTTTCCTTATATAATTAAAACACAGGGTAAAAATAGATTTTCCTTGAGATAAGGTGTTTGTGATTTTCAAAACAAGAAATAATGGTAAAGTCATAAGGAAACCTTAATGACTTAACAATATCCCCCAAGTGTGATGGAATGGAAAATTCATATGGAAAACCTCATTCACTCAGCAATCTCCCCATTTTTGGAATACACAAACTACCTTACAAAAAAGAATATAAGGACATAGAATAATATTTCAAGATTTTGAAATAAAATTTATCTTCCTTTTCACAGTGAAAAATATGAATACGAATAACTCCCCTTAGGCTTTGGAACAATAAGGATCATATTCTAGATTTTCGGAATAAGATTTTTTCATTATCTGGATTACAGAAATATTTGTAATGAAAACTCCACCTTAGATAAACTCCCCCTTATATAGGGATATATCTTCTTTACATATAATTATTTTTCCTTCTCCACCTTTGTGATTTTTAAAAAGAGTTTTAGGTAATGGAAAAAATATGGTACCTGAAATATTAGTACAAACATCCGGAAAAAAACAAGAAACCACAATTTCATTAAGATATGAAGCATTTGTACAAGGAAAAAAATAAAACAAAATATTGGATTTATTTTCCTTCCTTCTCCTTGGGTATGAATTTCATCATAATGGTTTTCAGCTTCTTTAGCTCCTTGTGGTCTTCCTCTTCTTTCTTCTCTATGACTTTGATCTTATTATCCTGAGCCTTCAGAGCCTCTGCATGAGCCTTCAATAAGCCATCTTGCTTCACCAGATTTTATTCAATGTTGATCTGTAGATCCCTTTCTTTTTTCCAGCTTTGATAAATAGAGTAAAAATTCCCATAAAGATCCTTGACCTCCTGAATCCATGTATTCGGCACAAGTTTTTTCTTTTCTTCAAAGCTATTTGTGAGATTCTTAATTTTTCAATCTTGTGTATCAAATGTTTTGTCACGAACCAGCTTCGGTCGCCATGAAACCGGCACCAATCTCGGCCTGTTCCATGGCTCTAAGGGCGTTCCCTATCCCCATAGGCTGGAACAAGTTCCCGAGTATCATTAATTTAGGTGTGGGAACGATTTAACTGAGTATGAAATCATAAAACATTGAAACAATCCATAATATAAATCTGAAATTTTCAAGCGAAACAAGTCTTCACCAAAAACCAGAACTGAATACATTGTATTAAAGACAATAAAAGAGGTCCAAATACAAATAATTTCAACATCAATACATTCACAGGGACACCACATGACAAGGGGGTCATCACACACAAGTCGTCTCCACAACTCCGCCCCCGCAATGGGGACTAACACCCTGAACCGCCATCACCCTTGGCCTTTCGTTTACCTGAGTCAAACATAACCAAGTCTACTTACACCCAAAGGGTGTAAGCAGGGTGTGACCCTAATCCCAAAAGGATACCACCCAATTATTCCAAAGAGGATGCAATACAATGTGAAAAATCAATAAGTTTTAGTACGCAAATAAATACAATGATTAAAACTAAGAAATGTAACTTTCAATTGAAAATATTTTTCTAGATAAAATTTTCAGAATGTTCCACATTTAAATAAAAATGTTATCTACTGTAAATTACTTCCAAAACACCCAAATATAATAGAAAATATCACAAACACAATTAGCAAAAAAATCGGGAACACCCCTAGGCAGTAGATAGTCTCGGGCCCCATGTACCTCATACCTCGGTGTAAAGTAACCATAGTAAAATCGGTTCTCGTGCACGAGGAACAAGTAGGAAACATACCCATAACCTTTTGGTCCCCAATAATCATCCACATAGTTTATTTAGAGTTTTAGTTATCAAAATGTTAGGTGAAATAGGGACAGAACCCATCCGATCCACTAGCCGTAATAGTACACATCTGCCCCACCTAGGTACCTGGGCTTCCCCCTTTGTGCTCAAAAAAATTCAGAATTCCACATGCATCCATTTTCATATAAAAACATAAATAATGGAAACTTAAAAACAATAAATTATCAATACACACATTATACCATTTAAAACACACAACAAAACACATTGATTTTTCATAAAACAATTTCTCAAAAAAACCTGCATTATTTTGCACCCAACACTCGCTAAAAACCCCACATTGAGCACTATATGCAAACCTATAAGTTAAAAAAGTATAAAATTCATCCTTATACATTTCAATTAAACAAAAAAATAAATATTTAGGGCATCCCCATGTGAATCAGAAAATGTAATCTTTGTAAAACATCCATTTTTAAACAAACAGGACACTTAAAGTTCACAAGTTCCACAACACCATTGAAACCAACATTTGTTGCAAAAAACTGAAGGTATAAACATTAAAAACAGTATTTTCAACCCTAGTACATCCCAATAACTTAAAATAAGTAGTTATTGGGCATCCCCAAAAGAACCAACAATATACTTCCTTGGAAAACCCCCAATTTCACCTAAAATTGGAATTAAAAATTCATTTTCATTACAAAAACAACTGAAACTATTTTTTTTCAGAAAAAATAAAATTAAATAAACATTAAATTTTAATAAAAACATCAATTCAATTCATATAGATTTCATACATATGGAATCACCTACCAAAATAGTTAAAACCTTGAATCCTTTGTGCGCAATTCAAATCGCACCACTGCCACACCAAGAGGGACCTAAATCAAATATAAAACCACAATAATTGGAAACTAAAACCCAAGGTTAAACATTAGGTTATAAAACCTACCCCCTGGTCATTTGGGACTTCAAGGTAGAGGTAATAAACCATAATACAAACAAATGAAACCCTATGAAATTTGAAAGAGGAAAAAATGAACTCACCTACTTGAAGTGTCCCGAAATAATCACTCCAAAAACAATAGTATCTAAAATTGAAAACAGCACAATTTCAGGGGTTGTTCGAAAAAGATTTATGAGGTCATTTGAGAACTATAATTGAGGGAAAATAGTAATAATCTAGAGAGTTAAGAAGGGATGAAGTTACCTCATCAATTCAGGCTGATTTGAGACACCCTGTGAAGTTATGCCCTTTTTCGTGATTTCCAAGAGCTCAAATGAGGGGGTAAAGGAACTGACAGTGCTCCATGGCTTATTAGGGTCAAGAGGGAGGTTAAATCATCAAAAATTTCATTATAATGTATAAGATATTAAAAAATTAAAGAATCACTTTAAAACTGGAAAATTGACATTCGGGTTGGCCTAATTCTTAAATAAAAACCCAAATCCTCCATGATTATGGATTTATAAATTCTGCAAATTTAAATTTTGGTATTAATAGGTTAGGGGAGGACAAGTATGAATTTGAATGAATAAAAATTTTTGTAAAATTAATGAGTTATAAATGAAACAAAATTTATTTTTAAATCTGGAATTGGGCTCACGGTTTGGCCTAATTCATTAAAACTCACCCATTCCTCCATAAAATCTTGGGAAACCCCCAAAACAAAGCATGAATGGAAAATAAATTAATAATAACTTTAAAATAAATTATATATATGACAATTCTCCCCACCTTGAAAACATTCTTCCCAGGGAAGTCACGGCATGGTCGAAGCAACAACAAAACCCAACTGAGAAACTAATAGGTACACCCTTGCTAGGTTTCACCCCCAAAGGCCAAAAAACCTCAAGTGATCAATTAAAGAAGGATTAATCTCACAACCAAAACTTACACCACTTTACTGGAATGATCAACAAAATTCATACTTTATCCCAAAATAAAACTCTTCAAACTCTATCCGAACAAGACTCAATAAATTCACCAAAAAAACAACAACTTTGAACAAGGTTACACTTACCTTACTTTAACTAAACCATTGGGAGCTCTCCAGTCCCAAAATTTACTCAAGGAAGATTTTGGTATATAGATAGCTCCGAACGATACTATCTACACCAAACCAAGACCATGGATAAATCTATGTTACTGGTATGGGGAGACAGAAATATGATCCCCATCATAAGAGACAACCAATAATGTTTTCCGAGAGAGAATCCGGAAACTAATAGGGGGAGGCATGAACAGACTTTCTGGTACATAGGTAGAATTCCATTATGAAATTTCTAAGGAACATACATGAGAATAATAGTGGTTCTCCCCACCATAAATACCAACCATCCTAACTGACCAGCATGGGCTGACACAAAAAAACCCAAAAATTTCAAGCTTTGGGAAGGTCGCATGGTTAGCCCGCACAGTTTGTGAAACCACCGACTAACTTTACTGATCAATCTTCTCGCATGGCTTCCAAGAACACAGTCACCCTTAATCATTCAAAAACCATGTTCTTAGCCTGTCTAGCCAAATTTCCAACCATTCACTAAAGACTCAATGGAAACCAAAGGGGGAGGGAATGACATTGGGCGATGAGATAGGTACAAGGCCCTCCACCTATTTTCATCAAACATGAACAACAGAAGAATGATGATGATACCAGAGGTTTAAACTCTTCTTATCATTCATATTTTGTATAGTACTTTATACAAGGGATTAAATGACCCTGTGATTTCCCCTGACTATGAGCCTGCTTCACTCCGAGACCTATGGCTGGAGCTCAAATGATTGAAGTATCTTCAGCCTCGCAGTTAGTCATTAGAAACCCACTGAATGGTAATTCTTCTTTCGGTGCCACCAAAAATTACACTGCAATCCCAGATAAGTTTTGCAGACATAACACATTCCAAACTCACTTTACCCCATCTCGATATTTCATTGAAACAAGGGATAATAAGATGCACACACATCACACCTTGTTTCTTCAGGTGACAAAAAATAGTAGTAAAGAACACCTAAAGTCACCTTCCTCTGAAATGGAATATTTTTTGGTTTTTCCGAGGGAGGAATTCTCCCAACATAACAGGGAATCTCATAGGATTTAACAACATTCACCTATACGGTCAATCGAGCACATGACATCACAAGGAATCACCGAACATGACCATTACGACTGATATAAACAATGCATAGAGAGGGACCTTATACAACATCCCCAACCAACACACAATTCTAGAAAGTGGCCACAATATCCCATCGTGACCATATTTCCCACACAGGTGGTTTAACATGAACTCATGCTTCAAAGAAACTTTGAAGAACCAAAAGGCCCTCGGACACCATCGAGACACTCATCCACACTAACAACCCTAGATCACATCCACCTTCAACGAATTAGGAAACATAAGAAACTAAGGTCTCTTTCATCCTTCCACGAGCACTATCCCATTACAAGAGGATCTAATAATCAAAGAAAGGAATGGGTGTAGACTCAATATACAGTTCTCAAGAAAATGAATATTCCATATATTGATAAACTGGAGGATTTTCCAATGGAGAAACAATCTAGGTTGCACTTCAGTTATGCATTAACACTTAATGGGGGAATACCTTATCCAACAAGAGAACCTAAAGACCCAACCAAGCTGGTCCATTGGTCAAAAAGTGCTACAAACTAGATCCAATCACATGAAGGGATCCATCATAAAGGTGTCCTGATTCATATATCATAGGAGACTACTAATCGTTCCTTCTACCCAGCTTACCGGCCAAACACAAACCCAAAACATAGTTCGAACATGAGGGATTCCTAGACTCAAAACATCCCACAACATCAACATTTTCCAAAAACACATAATACAAACCATCCCAAACTCTTCATCAAGACATCATGTTTTTCTTCAAAAACATTTCTTTGAAAAAAAATGGTTTAGCAGTTAGCGCATCCACCAATGGTACCCTATGGGCCTTACACATGCATGTTTCCATGCCACACCAGGCACCCTACTCATATCCTTACCAAAACTCATCTAGTCATGTCATCAACCATCAATATTCCCATATAACCCCATGCATGTGGATGATCACAAAAATACCAAAGGTTAAAACAAAAATTCTTTCCACTTTTCAAAACCGAAACAGTCAACCAAGACATCCTTTTTCTCAAAACTGCTAACCATGAGATCTAAAATCCCAACTCACATCTTAGAAAAAATTTCAAAAGACACAAAAATTTAAAAAATAACTCACTTTCAAGATATTCACATCAAATTCAAATCATCTCATCCAATTAAAAAACTCTTTGATTGTTTAGAAAACTCTATTGGAAACACTTTTCAAAACCAACTTCAATATAGTTCGTGCTTTCAAAAGAGGTGTAAGAAAACCATTTTCCAATTGAATTTTTTTTTTAAAATTCAGTTCCTCCATTTCATAAACCAAACCATTCCCTCTTTATTTGAAAATCATTTCACAAAAACTTTGCGCTTCTTAAAACCAAGTCACTTTATAACAAAAGTGCCAATATTTCAAATCTAATGCACAAAACAATGCGAGAGGAAACTATTTTCAGTGGGTAACTTGGAAATATGGTTAGAGGACATATTCCAATCACTTCACCATCAGAGAGAGTTTTCTAGGGAATATCCCTTGCTCCAAATTGCTTTCTAGGCCCTGTGAGATCACTAAGACCATTAACCCGACTCTCTTTTCATTTCCCCTAATCATCATCAAACTAAGAAAACCAAAGGACTTAGATAAATCTCGACATCCCTTAGAGACACAAATCTCGTAATGAGTTGTGGTGACCAGGAACACTACCCATAACTGAACTACCAAGTCCCATAAATCCCAACTCTAAACTATCTCGACTGTTCCCTAATTAACGTGACCAAAATAGTTAACCAGAACCTCCTTTGATACCATTTTTTCACGAACCGGATCTGGTTTCCACAAAACCATCACCAAAACCAGCCCATTCCAAGGCCTGAAGGGCATTCCCTATCCTCCCGGGTATCATTAATTTAGGTATGGTAATTATTTACCCGAGTATGAATGCATAAAACATTAAAACAATACATAATATAAATCTGAAATTTTCAAGCCCATCAAGTCTTAACCCAAAACCAGAACTGAATACATTAGATTAATGATAATAAAAGAGGTCCAAAAACAAATAATTTCAATAGAAAGTCATCCATAAGGACTCTACATGACAAGGGGGTCATCACCCACAAGTCGTCTCCACAACTCCTCCCCAGGGATGGGGACTAACACCCTAAACTGCCATCACCCTTGGCCTTTCCTTTACCTGAGTCAAACATAACCAAGTCTACATACACCCAAGGGGTGTAAGTAGGGTGTGATCCTAAGCCCAATAAGATTCCACCCAATTATTCCAAATAGGATGAAATACATTGTGAAAAAACAAGCAATTTTAGTACGCAATGAAAGACAGTGATAGAATCCAAGAAATGCAACTTTTAATTGAAAACAGTTTTCAAGATACAATTTTCAGAATGTTCACAAATTTAAATAGACATGTTATCTAATGTAAAGTACTGCCAAAAAACCCAAATACAATGCAAAATATCACAAAAAAATGACAAACATAATTGGGAACACCCCTAGGCACTAGATAGTCTCGGGCCCCATGTACCTCATACCTCGGTGTAAAGTAACCATAAACAAATCTGTTCTTATGCACGAGCCACTAGTAGGGAACATACCCATAACCTATTGGTCCCCAATCATCATCCACATAGTTTTTTTAGAGTTTTACTTGTCCAAATGATAGGTCAAATAGGGACAAAACCCATCCGGTCCACTAGCTAAACTAGTACACATCCGCCCCACCTAGGTACCTGAGCTTCCCCCTTTGTGCTCAAAAAAATTAAGCAAGACACATGCATCCATTTTCATATATAAACACCAATAATATTCACTTAACAACAATAAAGTATCTATACACTCTTTATACCTTTTAAAACACACAACAAAACACATTGATTTTCCATAAAACAATGTCACCAAAAAACCGCATTGTTTTGCACCCAACACTCCCAGAAAACCCCACTGTGCAGACTATATGCACACCTATAAGTTATGAAAATAGTAAATTAATCCTTATACATTTCAATTAAACCAAAAAATATATATTTGGGTTATCCCCATCTGATCCAAGAAATGTAATAATGGTAAAACTTCCATTTTTAAACAAACATGACACTTAAAGTTCACAAGTTCCACAACACCATTAAAACCAAATTTTACAGCAAAAAAAGAAGGGATAAAAATTAAAAACAGTATTTGATGCCCTATTACATCCCAAAAAAATAAAATAATTAGTGATAGGGAATCCCCAAAAGAACCAACCAGATACTTCAATGAAAAACCCCTAATTTCACCTAAAATTGGCATTAAAAATTCATTTGCATTAAAAAACCCACTGAAACTATTTTCTTTGAAGCAACCATAAAATTAAATGAACATGAAAATGTCATAAAAACAGAAAGTAAATTCACGTAGATTTCATACATATGGAATCACCTACCAAAATAGTTAAAACCTTGAATCCTTTGTGCGAAAATCAAATCACACCACTGCCGCACCAAGAGGGACCTAGATCAAACCTAAAAGCACAATAATTGGAAAATAAAACCCAAGGTTAAACCTTAGGTTAGAAACCATACCCCTTGGTCATTTGGGACTTCATTTAAGAGGGAATAAACCCTAATAAAAACGAATGAAACCCTAAGCAATTTGAAAGAGGAATGAAATGGACTCACTTAATTGAAGTATCATGAATTAATCACTCTAAAAACAATAGTAGATGAAATTGAAAACACCCAAAATTCAGGGGTTGTTCAAACAAGATTTAGGAGGTCATTTAGGAACTATAAAGAAGTTAAAAGAGTAATAATATAGAGAGTTAATAAGGGATGAAGTTACCTATTCAATTCAGGCCCATTTGAGACACCCTATGAATTTCTTCCCTAAGTTGCACTTTCCAATAGCTCCAAGGAGGGGGGGGGGGTAAGGCAATTAGAGCGCGACTGGACTTCTTAGAGTTTATAGGGATGTGGAATTACTGAAAAATTAATTATAATGAATAAGATATGAAAAACTTAAAGAATCAATTTAAAACTGGATGATGTGCTTTCGGGTTAGACAAATTCTTAAATAAAAACTCAAATTCTTCATGATTATGGATTTATAAAGGCTCCAAATTTAAATTTTGGTGTTAATAGGTCAGGGGAGCCCAAGTATGAATTTAATGAATAAAAAATGTTGAAAAATTAATGAGTTATAAAAGAAACAAAATTTATTTTAAATCTGGAATTGGGGTAACAGTTTGGCCCAATTCAATAAAACTCACCCATTCCTCCATAAAGGCTTGGGAAACCCCCAAAACAAAGAATGAATGGAAAATAAATTAAAAATAACTTTAAAATAAGTTATGTATGTGATATTTTTCCTTAACATCATCTTGGAACTCATCAATATCTCTCAAATATTCAACTATATTCTTTGAACAGCTGACCACTTTCTTACATGATTTTCTGTGGGCATCATAGTTGATAAGGATGTTCTTGTAATCAGCCTCAATATTTATACACCTATCCATCACGATGGATACAGAATCTAATTTTTTATTGAAGTTATGATGTAGCATATAATATCTAGATTCCATGGTTGGAATGATCAGAATGGTGTCAACAAGTTTCTTTGGTGATTGAATGACAAAATCATGTCCTAGAGCTGATGATTCTGAATCTGACACATTGCAAGGTGATGGTTATTTCTATAGCTCAACAAGCATCCTCTTAGAAGATCAACCAGCTTCCTTCTTCCTTAAATCAAGTTTTGTATGTGTATCAACAACCACCTTTTTCCCTTATTGGTTCTCGAAACAGCTTCTTCGTCTGGAGACTCATGTTCACTGTCAGACAGCTGAAAAATTCTATCTTCATCAAACATCTCCTTCTCGACTCTAGACTCAGTATTCTATGTGTGTATAAAGTGATGATTATCTCTTTATTCCTTAGACAATTTATTAATCTATTCTTCACCCTTCTCATCTTCACCTTCAAAATCCTTCCTAGGAGATAAGAGCGTTGAAGAATCTGCTTCAAAAGTTCTGATTGATAGCTTCATGGAAGGGGTTTCATTTTCATGATAATATTCATCTTTCTTAATAAGATATTCAGTGCCACCACTTCTTTCTTCCTTTTCAAATTCTTTGATAGATTCCTTTTCTTCAACAACCTTTTCTTGGGGTTTTTCATGAGTCATAAACTTCTTCATCAGAGTCTCTGGTAAGGGCTCAACCAAGAACGATTTCAGTACTGGGATATTATAGGATTCTATTTCAGTATCCCTCAGAAGGGATTGGTAAATTTTACCCTCAGACAACTTTTTATTTAACTTATTTTCCTTAGCTTGCTTCTCAAGCTTATCAGTTGGCTTATCTTTCAAATCTTTGGCCTCTGCAGCATCCATGCCAAAATATGGCTCTCCTTACTTCCAATTTTTCTTATCCTCCCACCACTTGGCTACAACCTCATTCGGATAAGATTTCAGCTTCTTGGGTTTTGGATGTGCTGATTGAGTTTACATGGATTTATGGGTTTTTCCTTCTTCTACAACTTCCTTCCACTTTCTGTTCTTTCCTCCTTTTATCGATGGTTCTAGAACCTCTTGTTCCTTTGAAGCAGCATCAGCCTCTTCCTCTGTTAAGTCATAGAATTCTCCTTTCACCTTAGAGAAACCAACTTTTATCCTCTTGAGAGTATCATCACTGATTAGCATAACATTGAAATTCCTTTACATTGATATGAAAGGGATTTTAAAGGACTCCAAGCACTGAACAATAATATTGGAATGAATGGTCAGGTACATAAGAATCAGAGCATTCAAGTTCCCATTCTTGATATTCTCTATTATAATGAAATTATTCTTTATCAGATTGATCTTCCTTAGATATACCAGAAAATCAAGGATAAACATATTACTCTTCTTCAGAATATCTTTTTCACCCTTCCTCGGAATGATAAACCCTAGAACCCATAACTCAAGGATCCGATTATTTGAAGAAAAATGAGAAATCATTATAGCCTTGACATCTGAAAGTCCAATATACTCCATAGACTTAACCTTTACAAAACATCCTTGATCATCTTGCAGTTTGTGGGAACAGAACTCAGCTTCCCCTTCATAAGACAACCTCACCAGCGAGCAGCCTTGTTTTATGAAAGGGTATAGGTTATTCTAAAACTATTGATTGAAAACATATCTCTATCTTCTTCCGTAATGAAACAGACCGACTCATATAACAAAAAAAGGTTGATCCGGATACATCAAGTCTTGAGCACCTATATTTGAAATGGAAACACTTTCCAATCCATTAATATTGATTTTCTTGGAGATAATAGAGTCATATTTGTTGAAAAGACTCGGATGCACCAGCCTTTTTCTGTATAGGTTCCACTCCGCAATCGGCTTGACATAAGACATCTATTGAGAAGGAACTTCACCATACATTCAGATTAAAGCAATACTTTGAGAAGTTAGGAACATGTTTCTGTAAGAGGGGCAGATCTTCGACACCCAAAGACTTGAAAACGATGTGGGAAAACCCTTAGGGGGACCTTTGTATAGGCTTTGATGTGATGATTCGACTTCCAAACTCAATCCAGTGGTTGAGAATTATTCTGATCAGATCTGATAGTTGAAATGATAGCCACAAGGAAAATTTTGTAGGATTCGATATTTTGAGGTTTTTAAAGAAAAAAATTCGGATTTAAGGAAACTTGAATTCGAGTAAAAAATTTAAAAGAATCTACCAATAAATAAAAGGTGATTATGAAAACTCAAGAAAGAGTCATACCTTTCGGATGTCTAGGAATATTATTCGTATTGAGGAAAAATTCTTCTTGAAGAACATTAGATTCTGAAAAAAAACATGACTACGAAAAAACAACTCTATTATAAAAGGGGAAAAAATTGAGTACGAAAATTTTCATTATGAAAATCTTTAGTACGAAAAACTTCTTTACAAAAATTTTGAGTAAAAAAAATTTTATTACAAAAAACATGAAAAAAAATCATTACAAAAAACATAAAAAACTTCATTATAAGAAACTTGAAAAACTTCATTATGAAAAACATGAAAAACTTAATTATGAAAAATGTGAAAAAAACTTCATTACGAGAAATAAGAAAAAATTCATTACAAAAAATATGAAAAAACTTCATTAGGAAAAATATAAAAAAACTTCATTATGAAAAATAGGAAAAAACATATGAAAAAATTTACTCCCCCTATAGAAAGGTGTTTATTACTGTAAGGAGATTGATTCAAAAGATAGTAAACAAGGAATATTACCTTAAATTTATCATTCCTAACTTATGTTTAATGTATTCAAATATATCAGAGGGTAATGATTTTGTGAAAATATCCGAAAGTTGATCTTGTGTTCCGATAAATTGAAGAATTATATCTCCTTTTTGTGTGTGATCCTTAATATTGTGATGCCTAATATCTATGTGATTTGCACAAGAGTAATGTGTAAGGTTTTTACTAAGGTAAATGGAACTTGTATTATCACATAAAATTTTTGTTTTGGTAATACTCATACCATAGTCTGTCAGTGTGTGTCGCATCCACAACACTTGAGCACAACTACTTCCAGCTGCTACATATTCAACTTCAACAGTGGAATGTGCTACTGAGTGTTTCTTCTTGCATGACCATGAAACTAATGAATCTCCTAAGAAATGAAATTTTCGGAATGTAATCTTCATATCCATTCTACAACAACAAAGTTCAGCATCTGAAAATCTTTTCAAAACAATATCATTTCCAGAAGTATAAAAGGTTCTTAAATCCATTGTTCCCTTTAAGTAGTGAAAAATTATTTTCACTTACTTTAAATGATATTCCTTAGGATTGGATTTATATCTTTCACATAAGCATTAAGAAAACATTATGTATAGATCACTAGATGTCAAGTAAAGTAATCTTCCTATTATACCTCTAAAAGATTTTGGATCTACTGGTTTCCTAGCTTCATCAAGATCTAGTGTGTTTGAGGTACCAATGGGAGTACATATACTCATTGTGTTTTCATATCTATAAATTTTAAGAAGATATTTAATATAGTTTTGTTGGGATATATATATTCTTTCTGGTTTTTGAAAGATTTGAAAACTATGGAAAAATGTTAACTCACCCATCATACTCATTTCAAACTCATATTTCATTAGATCTACAAATGAATCTGTTAAAGATTGGTGAGTTGAACCAAATATAATGTCATCAACATAAATTTTAACAATCCATACATTTTTCTTATCTTTCTTTATAAAAAGGGTAGGATCAGAATTTCCCTTAACATAATTATTTTGAAGCAAAAATCATGTAATTCTATCATACAAAGCTCTAGGTTCTTTTTTTAGGCCATATAAAGTGATGGTAAGTATAAAAACATGATCCTGATGTTTTTTATCTTCCAAAATAGGAGTTTGTTTCATTAAGACTTCCTCTTGAACATAACCATTAAGGAAATCACATTTAACTTCCATTTGAAAAGGTTGGAAATTGAAGAATACGGCAAAGGAATGTAAGATACGAATAGATTCAAGTCTAGCTACTGGAGCATAGATTTATTTATACTCTATTCCTTATTGTTGATTGTAGACTTTAACAACCAATCTAGCTTTATTTCTTACAATGAATAAATTTTCATAACACTTATTTCTGAAGACCCATTTTACTCCAATAATAGAAGATTCCTTAGGACATTCAACCATGGTCCAGAATTTATTCCTTTTGAATTCATTTAGTTCATCTTATGTGCCTTTAATCCAGTCATCATCACCTAAAGATTCATCAGTGCATTTTGGTTCTAATTTTGAAAGTAATGCTAGATACTCTACTTCATTTATTAAGGAACTTCTATTCCTTACATGTTGATTCACATCTCCAATGATACTATCACTGGGATGATTTTTTAGAAACAACTGATTTAAATTTTGTAAAACTTATTCATCAACATAGTGTAGGAAATATTTTGGGGTAAATGGTTCAGAAGTATCTTATTAGAAATTTTCCTTATCAGAAGGATCATCTATCAAAGGTTGATAATTAGTTCTTAAAAGCACATCCGAGGATGTAGTATGGGGTTGCTTAAAAATAAAAGGATTAGTTTCATCAAATTTTACATGTACTGTCTCTTCAATAGCACAAGTGTTTTTATTGAAAAATCTATTAGCCTTAGAAGTTGTGAAGTAGCCTAAGAAAATTCCTTAATCAGATTTTGGTGTGAATTTATGTAGATTATCTTTAGTATTCCGAATGAATACCTTACAACCCAAAACCTTAAAGTAGGAAAGTCTAGGTTTTCTACCATTCCATAACTCATAAAGAGTTTTATTTAGAAAAGGTCTAATCAAAACTCGATTTATAGTATAATAAGTAGTACTTACTGTATCAACCCAAAAATGTTTGGCTGCAGTATAGACACTCAACATGGTTCTAGTTATCTCTTGAATAATTCTATTTCTTCTTTCAACGACACCATTTTATTGAGGTGTTCTGGGTGTTGATAAGTTATGAGTAATTCTTTTTCTACTACAAAAAGTTTCAAAATATGAATTTTGAATTTCTCCACCATGATCACTATGAATAGTTTTCGATGGAAGATTTCCTCATTCTTAACTTGGGATATAAAACTTTTGAAATAAGAAAAAGCTTCAGACTTCTTTGTTAGAAAATAGACCCACGTAAATCTTGGGTAATCATCAACTAACACAAATACATAATAGTTTCCTCCAATGCTTCTATTTTTCATATGACCAAATAGATCCATATTCACTAAATGTAATGCATCAGTAGCTGTGACTTCACTGACTGATTTAAAACATGATTTTTGTTTCTTGCCATATTGACAAGGGTCGCAAAATTTTGAAGAATCATGTCTAAGCTCTGCTAAATCGTTAACTAATCTTTTATTAGAAGGTTTTCATAAGTTCATAAGGTTACATTGTCCAAACCTTCTATTCCATAACCAAGAATGATCCTCCATTGGACTAAGTCAAGGTAAATCTTGGCTCATAAGGCCTTCTATGTTTAGTGTGTAAACATTATCTTGCCTATGGGAAGAAAGAATAAACTCTTCCTTGGAATTATGTACTAAGCACTTGTAATTCCTAATATTCACACGGTAAACTTCATCATATAATTGGATTATACTAATGAGGTTATCCTTAAGACCATTAAAAAATAAAACATTTGAAATCATCATTTTTTCATGAAGAATGATGTTACTTATACCAATAATTTCTCCCTGATAATTATCTCCGAAAGTTACTTTTCCTCCTTTTGTCTTGGTAATATTTTCAAAATAGTTTTTGTTACCAGTCATATGTCAGGAACATCCACTATCTATGTACCATGTACTATTGTTGGTACTTTTTCTATTTTCCAAAAAATAAGAAAAAGTTAGGTTTTCAGAACCCAAACTTGATTGGATATGGAAATCTCTGAAAGAAAATGTTCATGCAGACACATGTTTTTAGAAAAATAGGCTTTATGAAATCCTAAAGACTGAGTTTTGTTTAAAGAACAAAATTTTCCCAATGTCCACTACACTGACACTTAGTACAGAATGGAACACTTGGAGTAACAAACTAATTGTTGCTAAAAATCGGTTTAGAACTAGTATAACCAAAACTAGAACTATTACTTAGTGGTTGGATTTGGGAATACATTTTATCAAAATTTTCCATACGTAAGGTAATGTTTGAAAAACACTTCCTAAAAGAAAATATTTTGGATCTCAGTTTGATAACTAAGTTCTTGTCTTCTAAACCATTTGATTTTGAACTATAGTTAGGCTCGAAAAAAAAATTCATAGAAATTACGTTTTCTAGATCCTTAAAAAGATTACTCTTCTCAGAATTTATTTCCTCAATATTTTTTTAAATATCTTCAAAATAAACATTTTTATTATCAATATCTTTAGAAAGATTTGATATTTCCTTAGTAATAATAGTATTCTTATAATTTTCCTTATCATGCTTTTTCATGAGTTTTGAATTCCCAATCTACATGAGTTTGGAAAACCTAGAAACATCTTCATAGGTATGTAAAATATTGTATTAAATACAATAATATTATTCATCAGAAGAGTTATAGTATTTTTTATCATTATAGTTAGAATTTAAAGAAACATTGGTAATTAATTATGTATTGGGTACCTTAGCCATTAAACAATGATTTTCAATAGGTATTCTGGCTATTAGTCCAAGATTCTTCTATCCAGAAGATTCGTAATCTGAAGAATCATCTAAAGAGTCACCACCAATGGCACTCCAGTTGTCATTATATTTCAATACATTCTTATCTTTATCCTTGTAATACTTCTTTCGTTTTCTCTCAAAATGATTTTCCTTTCTTTCTTTTCTCTTAAGAATAGGAAAATCAGGTCTTATGTTTCCAACTCTCTTGCATTCATAACATGTGACTTCTGAATCTTTCTTATATTTCCTTTCTTTATTCTTATATCTAGATTGAATGTTCTCTTTTCTAATAATCTTGTTCATCCTTCGTGCAATATTTTCTAACTCATTCTCTGAGGATTCACTTCCACTAGATTCGATTTGGATAACAACTCTCTTAGACTTAGATCTAGTAATTCTATCAAGAGTCTTAGCTTTCATATGATTTGGAGTTACAGTAAAAGCAACAATTCCATTCCCATTCTTTATCTTAATGTTATCACAATCTCTCTTCATTATAGTCTCATTTTGAAGAAGATTTCTAAACAGTTCATCAAGAGAAATCTAAGTAACCTTTCTATTTTCATCATTAGCGGTTCTCTTGGTTTCCCACTCATTGGGCATGATGTATATGATCTTATCAACAAGAGAATCATCATCAAATCCTTTCTCAACCATGTATTTTAAACTATTCACAATATTCATTAATCTTTGTTGCACCTTACATATGGGTTCTCCATAAGGAAATCAGAAACCATGATATTTAGCTCTGAGCATAGATCTTCTTATTTCAATAACTTTGGAAGTTCCAAAGTGTGTAACTTCATGTTTATTCAAAATACAATTTGACACTTCAAAAGATGAAATTTGGATATATTAATTTATATTCATGGAGAAAATAAAAGTATTGTATACCTTATAATTCAGTTGATATTCATTCTTTTCATGATTTGTGAAGGTACTAACTTACTTGTCAGGGATTTTATATCCTCTACTAAGCATAGAAAACTTATTTACACCAGTATTGATAATTATAGTCTTCATACGATCTCTCTAATACTCAAAATCATATCCATCAAAAATAGGTGGTCTAGTTGGATTGAGATTGTCTATGGAACCAACATTGATTCCTTCAATCTTATAGAAAAACCACTCCGCACAAAATTGTTAGTAATAAATGTTATGTAATGAAAGAAAATATTACTAGGAACGGAAAATATAGAACTAGAGAATCTATAATAAAAAATGAATCCAAAATTTATGAGTCCGAAAAACCGATTCCTGAAAAGAATGAGATGATTTCTCTTCTGAATCTAATCATGAGATTAAATCAGATTAAACCAATGCTCTAATACCAATTATTGAGATGGTATGTGAGTATGATATACTCTATAATACCAAATTTAGGATCAAAATAATAGATATACTGTATGGAGTATCTAATGATGCTCAATATACAAGAGGAGGGTAAATTGTACAGTTTAAAAAATTCCTTTGGAACTTTTAAAGACGGTTATGTTTAAAAAGGTTAAACAAGTTAATCCACAAAACCTCTAGTTTTACTCAGTTTCTTAATTACGGAAATATGATTCCAAGAACGTGATTCTGAGAAGATGGTTCCAGAAATGATGATTAATGAATGTTTACACTGATGATGATTCTAACTTAAAGTGTATAGAATCTAACTAAATCAGAGTTCAAGTATAAGGATGTATAAGATAGTTATACTTTCCTCAATAATACAACTACAGTAGAAAAGTTGTAAAAAACAAGTAACTAGTAGTAAATCTTTTAACCCAAAGAGAAGGGTATCCAACAACCTTGGATAAATGTCCCTTGATTTATACATTCAAGAAATTTTGTCATACCCACACCAGGGTAAGCCATCAATATGAATATTGGAGTCTGGCTTGCTATCCCCACAAGCCATCAACATCAAGGTAGTCGGCACCTTTGTCTTTCTCAGCAAAGAAACCCTCAACTTCAAGGTAGTCGGCGCCTCTTTCTTCCTATCCCCGAAAGCCCTTGATTGTAAACAGAAACAATTAGAGTCACACAAAGATTATCTAAACAAGAAGTTCAATACGCTCAAAGAAATAAAGCCTCTCTCTAGAAATCACTTCAACAGCATGTAATCTCTAGATTGATCAAATTATATTAAGCTCTTTCAAATGCACTCCTATTTATAGGCATAACACCAAATTGTTGGATCCCTCTTCCAATAGTCATATTTTTCTTAGAATTTTGGAAAGACCTGTACATGTGTCACTCAAACAATGGTTAATTAGTAACTGAATGCACGACATAATTTTATTACAGAAACAAGTGTAAGAAAAAATATGGTTACATAACTAAAATCAAATATTCATAATGTAAGAAAATTAAAGTTTAGATTCTAACCAAAAATGAATTCAGAGTCTATGATACAAGGATATACAGATTCTGTTTTCTATGAATTCGGAACCTGAAATCTATAGAATTCCAGAGTCTGAATTTCAAGGAAATTCGGAATCTGTATTCACAATAATTCAGAACCAGAACTTTCAATGTTCAGAGTCAGAGTTCATGAGAATTCAGAGTCGGAACACATAAGATTTCGGAGTCTGTATTCAGAAAACTCGGAGTTAGAACTCAAATGATTTCGTAACCAGAATTCTTATTCGAAATTTAGAGTCAGAACTCATAAGTGTTCGTAACCTGAATTCATATTCAGAATTCGAAGTCTGGACTAAGAAGAGTTCGTAACCTGAATTATGAGAATTCAGATCCTAATATAGAATTCATCATATCTAGGTAATTATAGAATTCTGAGGTTTTGGTTACAAACTGAATTTTACACTTAGAAAAATTATGATATGAACAATGAAAACATGGTAAGGAAAATTTTCCTTGGAGAATGAAAATTTTCCTTATAGATGTAAAACACAGGGTAAAAAGTGATTTTCCTTGAGTTAAGGTGTTTGTAATTTTCAAAACAAGAAGGAATGGTAAAGTAATAAGGAAACCTTAATGACCTAAAAATCTTCCCCATGTATGAAGGAATGGAAAATTTATAAGGAAAACCTTATTGACCCAATAATATATACACCATATAAAATAAACTATGTGCAAAACAACAAAAAATTCTTAATGGAATATAATTTGTGACAAAATCCATTATCTTGCATTTACTCTAGGGGTGTATCTACTTTAAATTAAATTATAATGGTTCTAATAATTACACTATCTAATAATTAAACCATAATAATATTTATAATTTCATATATAATATTCTTTTAATAACTTTTTAACCATTTGTTAATAGCCTTTTATTAATTTATCTATTTTGGGTGTCTTGTGAGTAGTTTCTCGAGTAAGTTTTATCGTGTTATTTATTTTTCATATTCATTAGTTAATGTTTTAATAATCTCCATAATAAAATAAAAAATTTAATTATCACATATATTTAGTATATATGTATTTATAATAATGCATAATGTTAACAGATAAGAAATGAAATGTACTGTTCATGGAGATGGTAGGTTGTACGTACGCATGAACACTACTTCAATTTCCTTATCATATTAAAAGAATGAAAAGTAAAAGATACATATTTATATAATTATACACTATTATATTTATTTCATATATACTAAAAAGGTTTAATGAAACCATCTTTTATACATTCCATGTATAGTGTGAAGAAATAACATTAATTTGAGTGGGTTATAGTCCACACTTCCACAAATAATGTTAGCGTATTTACAAAAAAAGGAAATCATAAAAGTTTTTGTTATAAAATAAATAAATAAGAGTAAAAAAATTATTAAAATTATATATATCATATATAAATAGTGTTTCCATCGTAATTCCCTACCATAAGATGTGGTAAAGTAAAAAATGAATGATATCATTTTATGAGGCGGTAGTTCACCGTACAGACAAATGGGAAGTTTGTTACCCGTTAGAGGGATGTGTGTGTGTGTAGATAGAAAACATATAATAAAAAATATTTTTATGTTTGGGATATCAATATTGTAATATATTGATGGAATAATAACAGTTTAATTATGTAGAATTGAAATAAAACTAAAGAGACTAAGGAAAGATGTGACCTCCCCTTTAGGTATCCCCTTCTAGTTTTCACCAAAGGAATTCCATGGTTTTATTTCTTTCCATTTTGAGTTTTATAGGATTAGGGGAGGGATTTGGGGTAGATATTTTGGAAGATATTTGTCTATAAAAATTTTCTTGAGTTCCTTTTATAGTGGAGGAGGAGTGGGACACTTGTAAATTTAAAAAAAAGGTTTCCTCCTGCATTTTTTCTATGTCAAGTGGATACAATAATGGTAAATATTATATAAAATGTATTATAGGATATAAATATGGCTATAAAATGGATTTTGGAAATTTGTCTATGTTATTTTGACTCTTATGCTTAGGGTTTAGTCCATTGTTAAGCTAATTTTCCCTTAATTGATGTAAAAAATTTAATCACATACACAAATTTCTTGTAAAGATCTATATTTGAATTATTAGACCGTATAAATTATTTTTATTATAAATAATGAATCCATTTTTCCAAATCCCATAAAAATTATAAGTGGTTGAAATTAATTGAAATTTAATCCCGCAAACTAGACGAAAATAAATGTTTATAAAGTGAAGACATTTAAATGTTCGTTGTGTTTTTATATCCAACATTAACATGAAATTGATTAAAATTGCCTAATTTGTATTAATATATAAAAAAATTAATTTTAAAAAATATAAATCCAATTAAAATAATATTTTAACCATATAAATAAATTAGATGAAAAACCAGTTTTGAATTAAAATTCAAAATTTTTAACTATTCATTAAACAATGAAACATCACATAAAAAAACACTAAAAACTCACCATAACATAATTTTTATGTTATTATTTAAAATATTAATTTTATTTTTACATTTAATTTTTTTAAAAGTTCTAAAATTTACATTTAAAATAGTTCCACCATTAAATGGTGGTAAAAGTGTCTTTATAAAAATATATGTTTTTATGAGACGTATTGGGTTTGTTATCATCTTACGCTTATGAAATATATTTTATTAAAGTAAAAAATATTTTATTGAATATAATATCTATATATATATTAAATTAATTTCTTTTAATAAATTTTATAAATTTTATTTTTAGGATAAAACACCTTTGTGAGAATAAGAATATATTTCTACAAAATATTCCCAATGTTTTAAATTATATCTTATATTTATTTATAATTAATTTCAATCTTGTGTTTTTTTATATTTATGTAATCAACATATATTTATAATTTGCATAATACTCTTCATAATCGCTGGTTTAAATTTTATTTTATTAAAAAATTATATTTTAATAATATATTGTCACTTGTTAAAACTCAGTCTAACGAGTCATGAATGCCAATGAAGAAACTCATTGTTGATTGTGATGTGTGATACCTCTATTACATGCTCATTTCAAGTTATAAAATATATTAAATTTATTTGAAATTGTAAATATTTTATAAATTCAGGGGATATTATGTTTCCTTACATTCTTGGCATTGTGTTTCATACATTCTATTGAATACAATGTTTTTATTTTAGAATTTCATGGTGTTACATTATTTACACCTTAAAATAAATTATGACCGCACAATTTAAAGTTTACCCTGGAAACAAATTGTCTGATATTTCCTAGGTTTTAAATCCTACATCATGATAAGGGTTCAAAATAAATCCTCTAGAAAGAGTGAATTGGAAGTACAATAGTCACATGGAATAACATATAACAAGGATTTAAGTTGGATATCATTAATAGAATGTATAGATATATAAATGGTAGAAAAGCAAACACTAATAGTGACAGATTGATTTCATCAATCCACAACAATTGAATGATCAATTCAAAGTTGAGGGCATCAATTATTTAAATATGGAAAATTTTTTATTACTATTGTTTCAAAAAAAATTGTACTAGGAAAAAAAATTATATCCCTTTCATAATGTTCAAAAAACAAATTACAGCATAAAAATATAAATAAATATATTTATATGATAGGTTTAATCATCATAAGAATGATTCCATATTTTGTTCATTCTTCAATCAAATTATTATTCAGCTCTTAATTCATGAAATGGGTATCCAAAAATTAACATTCATGGATGAAGCACAAAATTTAAATTTAATGGATCATAAGGCCCAATAAATAATGAAATGTCTAACTATTGGTCACTAAGAATTATATAAAGCTAGTGTAGTTACTAAATAAATCTCTAACTAAAAAATTTTCATTATTTGTTCATTGTTAAAATTTATAAACAAAAATTTTTTCCTTAAAAAATGACACATTAACTTAGAAATTATATAGGTCAATGGTTGGTGTGAAACCCTTTTCATTCATTGGTTATGGGATCAAGACATGTGACCATTCATTAGTTGATTTGATGTCACAGGGTAAACATGTTGTCCTTTCCTAAAAAAATAATAATAATATTTCAAAAATAAACATGCTGAAAATCCTTGAAATAAGATTAATCACAAAATCACCTTTTATCTAAGGTTTTCAATACAACACCAATGCGTAAATACTTCATCTGTTTTATTCCAACAATGGTTGTCTGTTATTCTATTGTATAACCAAGTAAATACTATTTCATTATCAATGTAATAACCTGAAATAATCAATAAAAGATTTTTGTGCTTTGTTAAAGTGAATGTGAGACTAGGCTTTGAGACGGCACATGATTCTGATGCCAGGGGAACCCAGAATACCTTTTTGAACAATCTCTAAGTAAATTCAGTGGACGTGCGAGCAAGTCCTCTTATCTTTTGACTTGGTGCCCAGGTTAAAAATATGAGGGCACTGTTGAATCCATAATATTGGGTTTCTCCTAAGGGGGACCTGACATTGGTTGGTGAAGGTCGACTGTGAAATATGTTTTTCGGACCTTTTTTCATAAAAAATAAAATATTGTGATTATATTTTCTACAACCGCTGAGCAGCAACACTGGGTAACAGAAGTCTACTGCCAGAACGGTTATGGGTTAATAAATGAATTGTTACATTTTGAATGCATAACTGCACTAGTCCTGCGTTTATGGAACCATGTTAATTGTGGTTCATTAATCCACCTCATTAATGAACTCATCATTAGAAGGGTTCTCTTTAATTATTACTATTCATTGGGAAACAAGTGGAATAAATGCTGGAGAACCTCCATTGAAATTCCGAAATATTTCTTCCTTAACGAAGAATGATGGCCATCGGTGAATAAGCACATGGAGGATGAGACCAAACTCAGTGATAAGTGAAGAGCACCACTGAATCATAAAGAAAAAACTACGACGAAAGAGGTTCTGTCAATCATCGTCAGCGGACATCTCAACCAGGTAGTGGTTTTTATTTTTAATATTGTGATATTCATCATTCCCCATTCATGACTTATATGAATAACACAGATCAACTGACCAATGGGTTGATCTAAGGATCTTTCATTAACCATGGGAGGTTGATGGAGGGTTACAAGTCGGGAGTTAATTCAAATTTCTCTGATTGTTGCTAACACCCCTTGTTAAAACACTAACGTGGAGGGTGATGGCCAATCTAAAGAAAGCCCTGACCCTCTTCCGATCTTGCTGTTCTTATGTTTCCCATGTGCAACAGGGAAATGTGGAAGCATAGAAGAGATAGGGGACATGCAGTGGCAGTGGTGACCTAAGAGGCTCATAGGTGAAGACGACACAAAGAACAAACCACCGGAGAACATCCGGTGGCCCACATAAAGAACTGTCGGCACACCATGTTGGTGGCAGCCAGAAGAGGCACGCGGTATACGTCTACAAGTGGTGGGAAGCTAGAGATCTGTCCTGTGCCAATGTGTCTAGAGGCGGTCGGCCCGAGACGGCCGTGTGGGAGAAGGGCGATGCTCATAGGCACCACCAACAGTAGCATCCACAGTAGAAGGGTGTTGCCCCGAGCCGTTCTACGTCAACTACAGACTGGTCAGCCACCTGTCCGACCATTTCATGTAGTGGGGCAGTGCCCCATAAGAATGTTGAAATGTTCTCATGTCTGCAGGGCCACTTGGACACATGGTCCACCTTCATGTGGACTGGGTCGAATGAGGGTCAGATGAACGGGCCAGACTCACCTAGCGGGCCAGTGTGGGTGGGTCGAGCCCCAACCGGCAAGCCAGGCCAACTTCGGTCGAGGTCTACAAAACAGCCATACCACCCTGATGGGCTAGGCCCAGTAAACATTGCTGACACTTAACTAGCTAGACCCGAGTGGGGTCAGAAAGACCCTGGGACCCGTTGCATCAGGCCGGCCTGACCGAGACGGACTGGGCCCACACCCAACTGGCCCCCGAATAAAGAATCACTCGTAACTAAAGAACCAAGCATTGGTTTTTCATTCCATTAGTGGATTTGGGACCCCATTTTGGTATAAAGGACCCTTTGGCATATTTCGGCAGACCCTACCGAGCCGGGCCAGACCGAGGTGTGATCACCCCCGTTTCAAGAAAATCGTGTGACTAACAGACCGAGCATCCAATCGATGCATCGTATGTGGAATAAGGAAACTTGTGACAAGGTGGTATTTTGGAGATACTCTAAGGGAGTTTTTATGGAGTTTGACTTGTGACCTGGTTTGGATCATATTTGAATCCAACATGGCCTTTTTAACAAAATTTCCCATGTCTCACAGACCGGGCTGCCGATCAACATGTTGTATGTCATGTTGGAACCCCTATTATGGGGAGGTCTTTTGGGTATGAGTTTTTCTAGACATAGTACAAGTTAAAATATGACTGATGGATTGATGAGAAGAATCTTCTGAAGATCAGGTGTGCTTCTTTGGAGGATTGCAGTGGATAGCTATGACATGAAGAAGAAGAGCGACCAATATAGGTCAGCATATAGTGACCTATATAGGTATGCAGTAGAGTTAATATAGATTGGATGATCAGGATTTATGACTAGTCATCCCTATCCCAATAACCATGAAGTTATACCATTAGAGTGAGTTGTCACTTTCTGATTGTGCTTATTGATTTAGATCATGCATGTGATATTACCTTGGCGGTATTTCTTATGATGTTTTCTTTTTTGGATTACTGAGAGATAATTGGGCGACTTAGGTTCCCATAATGAGTTGCTATACTCACCCATTCCTAGGCCCTACCCACACATGTGTTTCTATTGCAGACTACTTATGCTCTCAGACATACATTGGTGGTTCGGGACTTGGTGGGTCTTGGTGCGACGGGAGTAGTTGAGATCATATTCTTTGACTTCATACTTACAATTACTACCATCCAAGTAGATATCGTGACAAAATGTGACAGCTGATTACATTCATTTAAATTTCTAGGTTTTGTATTCCAGCCAACTATTATCAGTTTACAATTGCACTTGTGGTTTTACATCACTCTCATGGATATACCTTACTTTTTTCTGTATTTTAATTTAGTTTTCTTGTTTGAGGGTGTGCAGATCACTAAGTAAATTCCTTCCCTGTTCTATAAAACCCTTCTGGTGCTAGTCACAAACACATGGCCTATGGAAGGCGGGATTGGGGTAGTCACGTCTGGGCCCTGTGGGACAGGTCATGAATAAGTGGTATAAAATGAATTTTGATTCTACCAGAAGAACTAAGAGTCTAATTTTAATGAGTCAATTTCGTAAAGAGTCTTGAGTTCGGTTTTTAGTATATAGAGTCTAGTGTTGGTGTGGTGGCCGACGTATCTATACTCCAGGACCCTGAATTTTGTTTCTCGACTCGGTACATGAAAACATTGGTTTCTAGTTTTTTAAAAAATATTAATATTTATTGAGTCACCTCACCAGGTATATATTTTTTTTGTGGAACATCTATTTCATAGAGGATGCCTCCACGAAGAAAACACTCCAAGATTCTAGATAGAGATTGTCTTAGGGTCCCACTGAGCGACGAGGTGTCGGTACATGGACCACTCACTATGATGGCTCCTTTGGGTGGTGTAACAGTAACACCACTACCCATTGAGCATAAAATGAAAATAGTGGATCATACATGTCGACTGAGTGCATTTCATGGTTTCCAGAGACAAAGGCCTCTAAGGATTCGATGTGAGACTGACCCCAGGTAGTAAATGACTAGCTTAAGGTGGTTTCGTGAGTCTATTGCTTAGTAGAGACACCTGTTGAACAGATGGAGATCTTGGACACTAGATTTATTTAGGGATCGACATGAGGATGGTGGTGCTCGACGCTCCAGGTGCATGAGGATATGACCCTCACCTAGACAAAATTTTAGAGCCTTCTCATGGAAGAGTTTTTTTCAATAACACTACGTTTTGTGCATATTCAGGAGTTGATGTATCTACAGGACGACAGCCAGACTATGGCTTAGTACTCGGCAAGATTTACAAACCTCTCCTGCTACTCCACTAACATGTTACGTGACCTGTACTTTATTTCTAAGACCTTTTATCAGGGGTTCCGATGAGACATTAGAGCTGCAATAGATTCTCTCAACATCCTGATTTAGGTTGGGGTGTTAGAGTTAGTATTGTTGATGGAGAGCCTCCATGCCTAGAAGGAACCTATAGTGAGAGCCCCTATCGAATGACAGGTAGAAGAGTCATCTGTAGCTAGCAGTAGACAGACGACGCAGAAGACCAAGGGGGGTAGACCATCCAGAGGGAAACTACGGGATGCAGGGTCAGAGGTGTGAGGCTCGAGAGGTCGTGGGTGCCACCAGTGGGGAATAATCTGCTTTCCCTATGGGGGATATTGTCAGAGAGGTCATGACTTTATGAATCCCCACACGAATGATCAGCAAACGGTGGAGGGCCCATTGAGGTAGCGACAATGACATGAGCATGAGCGTCACCCTAGTGGTGGATGAGGCATTGGAGTAGGATGTATAGAAGGAGGTGGTTGAGGTCACTAGGAACTACCACCACCTCCCCCAGGCAGTCCAGCATGAGCTCAGGGGGCATGTGGATTGGGATAGGCCAAGCTACAGGTAGTAGAGGCTCACTATCTAAAAGTCCCTGAGATGATATGAGGTACAATCTGTCTCCTATCTACTTTATAAGTAGTGGTTATCGACATAGGTTCTAGCCATTATTTCCTTGTTTCAGACATAGTTCGAGACTCTGATATTCCAACTGAGCTTTTAGCTCAACCTTGGTGTTTGGATACTCCTATGGGGGGAGATTAAATGGTCACACACTAGGGCCGACAGTGTGATCTTACTCTCAGAAGAGAGAGTTTCAAATGAGATCTTCATGTATTAGTGTTTAAGTCCAACAACATAATTCTTGGCATGGACTAGCTATCAGCAGTTCATGCAAAGATTGACTACCTGAGATGTATAGTGTGAGGTGTGCAAAGAGATGGAGGACAGTTTTTCTTTGTTGGGGAGAATGAAAATATAGAAGCATGATATGGACTTGTATATAAGAGGGTGCAGCCGATTACATATCATCTGGCCTGCATGACCTTTGACATGGTGGATGAGGTGATCCCATAGTTCCAAGCGGTGGTGGATGAGGATGTGGACGAATTTCCAGAAGATGTCAAAAAATAACCACCTCATAGATAGGTAGACTTCTGCATTGACACGTACCCAGGAACAAAACGTATATCTACACAAGAATATCAGATGGTGCCTACGGAGCTGAGGGAGCTAAGGGTACAGTTGGAGGACTTACAGTGGAAGGGATTCTTAAGGCCCAATGTTTTCCATGGGCATCCCCAATGATGTTTTCCAAGAAGGTAGTCAGAAGTTTGAGGCTATGTGTGGGATTCAGATTCCTAAACCTGGTGATCGTGAAGAACAAGTATCTTCTGTCGAGGATCGATGATCTCTTTGACCAGCTGAAGAGATCTTGTTGGTTTTCAAAGATAGACCTCATATCAAGCTATCACCAGCTTAGGGTACAAACTGAGGAGGTACCGAAGACATCCTTGAAATGTTGGTATGTCCATTATGTGTTCATTGTGATTCCTTTCAACATAACCAATGCTCCATCAGTGTTCATGGGGCACCTGAAAAGGATATTCCAGCCATACCTCAATCACTTCATGATAGTCTCCATCGATGCCAACTTGGTGTACTCAGTGTCCGAGGAGGAGCACGTTGTACACTTGGGGATAGTACTAGACACACTCTGGGAGCACCAGTTATATGGGAAGCACTTGAAATGTGATTTCTGGATACAAAAACTCCACTTATTGATACATTTCATCTTATAGGATGTAGTTGTAGTGGATACAGTGATGATCAAGGCAATAAATTCTTAGGAGCCTCCCATGAGTGTTTCAAAAGTGTGGAGATTCCTTAGATTATCACGGTGCTATCATAGGTTTGTAACCTATTTTACAAGAGTATAAATACCTATGAATACCTTGATGGAGAAGGGGAAACTCTTCTAGTAGTAAAAAACATGCCAGCAGATATTTCAACAACTGAGGTGGTGATTGAACAGCACTACCATCCTGTGGTTTCCCAAGGAGGGAACTAACTGCATGGTTTACTATGATGTGTCAAGGACAGAACTTAGTTCCATCCTGATGCCAGATGATGTAGTGCTTGCTTATGTTTCATGACAGCTGAGGCCTCATGAGCAGAATTATGCAACTCATGACTTGGTGTTGGTTGTAGTAGTCTCCGCACAAGATATGTGGTGACTCTACTTGATGGGTGAGAGATTGGTTGTTTACTAAGACCACAAGAATCTCAGATATATCTTCACATAGAAAGATCTAAATCTGAGATATTGATGTTTGCTAGAGTTCCTCCAGGACAATTAATTTTAGATAGTATATACTCCTGGGAAGGGGAATATAGTGAAAGATTCACTTAGCTGGAGATTTATTTTGCAACTATTGTATGAGGCATCAGAGTAGTTATCCTATCTTCATATATCCAACGTGGATAGAAATGATACAATATACCTTTTTTCAATGATAGTTTATGCTCTACTTTTTCAGCATGTTAGGGAGGTTCAACTTGAAGACAACTATTGTGAGACTACACATCAACAAATATCATCAGGTCATGCACCTGATAGATATTATGAAGGAGTGGAGAACACTATCATTTTCAGAGGACATGTAGTTGTACCACTAGAACTAAGAGTGAAGGTGCTAAGGGAGTTCCATAAATCCCCCTTCATAGTACATGCAGGTGTGATGAAGATATTTCAGGACCATCGACAACATTACTGGTGGTCAATGATGAAGAATGTTGTGGGGGAGTTTTGTTTCTAGATGACTTCCTTTTCAGCAAGTGAAAGTCGAGCACTAGGTACCTACAGGCTTGACCCAACCCCTCGAGATACCAAAGTGGAAGTGGAAAGGAATATAAATTGACTTCGTGACAGGGTTACCACATACATCCATAGAGAATGATACCATCTAGGTTATCATTGAACGACTCACCATGATGGACCACTTCATTATTATTTGATAGAGGGGTTCAGTATAGAGATTGGGACATATCAATGTTCTGGAGATCATTCGACTTCACATGGTGACATCGATGATAGTCTCAGATTCTGACACACGCTTCACATCCCGATTGTGGAAAGGAATGTAGGTGGATTTCGAGACTCAGCTTCTCTTGAGAACATCTTTTCCCCTCTAGAAAGATATTCTTACTAAGAAAACCATCCAAACCATGGAGGACATGCATCGTGCATGTGTCCTAGATTTTGGTCGTCTTTGGGAGGACCACCTACCATTTGTGGAGTTCACGTAGAACAACATCTATCACTCCACCATATGTATGGCCCCTACTGATCCATTGTATAGATGAAAATGTCGATTTCCCTTGTGCTTGATGGATCTAAGGGAGAAAACACTCATGGGCCCAAAGATGGTTTGGCCAACCACTAAAAAGGTACAATTCATCCGAGAGAGAATGAATACTACATAGAGCCGGCCGAAGTCTCATGCTAATAGGGGATGGAGACCACTAGAGTTCTAGGAGGGGGACCACATATTCTTGCATGTATCCCCTCTATAGTGACTGTGGAGATTTTGTTAGGTGTAAACTCTCACTAAGGATAGTTGAAAAATTACTAAAACAACATGGGATTGGAAAGGTGGCGTACCATTGGAAACTTCCACCGTAGTTGGAGAGGGTTCAAGATTTCTTCCAGGTAACCCAGCTGAAGAGATTCGTGCATGTTCCATTTCCTGTCATCGACCATGGAAATCAAGATATTGATGATGAGGTAACTTTTTCGGAGTACCTGATGGAGATAGTGGATTGAAAGGAGGGAATCCTTAATGGGTGGTCGATACCTTTGGTGCACATTCTTTTGAAGCAAAATGAATCTCTAGGAGAGCAAATGGGAGCGAGAGTCTCATATGCATGCCCAATACACTTCTATTTTTGTGTAGCCTTGTTTGGATTTAAGGGACGTAAATCCCCAAGGTGTAGAGAATGTAATAACCCGGATTTTCATTAAACAAATTTCATAGTTTATTGATGTGAATGTGAGACTAGGATCTAAGACGACATGTGATTTAGAAGCCTGGGAAGCCCTGAATACCTTTTCGAACATTCATTAAGTACGTTTAGTGGATGTGTGAGTGGGTTTTCTTATCTTTTGAACTGGTTCTGGGATTGAAAATCCTAGGGTACCGTTGAATCTGGGATATTGGGTTTCGCCTAAGGGGGACCTAACTTCGGTCGGAAAAGGTTTATGAGGAAAGATATTTTTCAGCACATTTGTTATATGAAATAAAATAAACTTATTTTCTATTCTATAACCACTTAGTGGAAATTATATTTAATGGAAGTCTATCGATATAATGGTTACGGGTAAATAAACAACTTGTTACCCTTTGATTGTGTAATTGCACCACTTGTATAGTTTGGGAACCCTGTTAATTGTGGTTCATTAACATAAAGCATTAATGAACATAGAGTTTGGAGGCTACTCTTAAATTATAACCATTTGCTGGTGAACAAATGGAATAATCATGGGAGATCCTCTGACAAAACGCTGATGGATTTCTTCCTCAACAAAGAATGATGGACTCAGGTAAATAACCTCATGAAGGACGAGGCCAGATTCAGTGAGCGGTGATGAGCACCACAGAATCATGAACGAACGATAATGATGAAGGAGGTTCTGTCAATCGTTTTCAGTAGAAAAATCATCCAAGTAGGTGTTCTATTTTGATATTGTGATATTTCTCCTTCCCCATTCATGATTTATATGAAGAATTCAGATCAACTGACTAACGGGTTGATCTGCGGATCATTCTTTAAACACGGGAGGTTGATATGGGGTTACAAGTAGAGAGTTTACTCCAAATTATTTGATATTTTATAAAACCCATTTTTAAAATGCTAATGCAGAGGGCACGTGCCAATCCAAACAAGGCTCGGACCCTCCTCTGATCACATTGTTTTTGTGTTTCACATGCACGATCGGGAAATCTGACAAAAAGGCCGAGATAGGGGTCATGCGGTGGTCGAGGTGACCTGAGAGGATCGTATGCTCAAACGGTACCAAGAATAGACCACCAGAACACATCTGGTGGCTCGGGGAAAGAACCGCTGGTGTTCCATGCTGACGGCGATTAGTGGTGGCTGGAGGAGACCCAAGGCAAAGGACCATGGGTGGCTGGAAGTTATAGTGCTATCACGGGATGTGGTGGCCAGAGGGGGTTGTCATGAGCTGGTCATGAGGGAGAAGGGTCACACCCGCAGGCATCCCCAGTGCCAACAGCCATGACCAGTGGGCTATTGTAGGTGGGGGCAGTGTGGCCCCATGTTGCGCCATTACGGTTGGAGACTTGTAACCAACCTAGCCAACCTTTTGCACGTGGTGAGGTAGAAACCCACCGTCCGGATGAAACAGTCTGACGTCCACTGGGACAGCTAGAGATGTGGTCCACCTTTAGGCTGACCGGGCCGGATATTGGTCAGCCAAATGGGCCTGACCCGCCCAGTGGGATGAGCTATACCTACAACCCAGCTGGCCAGTGTGGGTGGGTCGACCTCCACCCAGTGGGCCAGGCCAACCTCGGACCGAGCATGCAAACCAGTCAGTCTGATCCCGATGTCCCGGACCTAGTGAACCGGGACAACCCTTAATGGGCCAGACCCAGGTGGGGTCTGGTAGACCCCAGGACCCGTTGCGTCAGGACGACCTGACCAAGTCAGATCAGGATAAGATCCAAACAGACCCTGACTGAAGAAAAAATCATAAATAATGAACTGATTGTTTGTTTGACATGTCGTCAATGGAATTGGGACCCCTTTTTATGAGGCAGTCCCTTTGGCATATTCTGAATGGCCCGACCGAGCTGGGCCAGACCGAGGTGCGATCACCCTCGTTTCAAAAAAATAGGTGTAACTAAAAGACCAGGTATCTTCTCGATGCTCTGTATATGGAATATTGACCCTTGTGACAAGGTGGTCCTTTAGAGATACTCAAAGAGAGTTTTGACAGAGTTTGACGTGGGAACTGATTTGGATTAGACATGAATCCAACTGGGGCCTTTTTACAAAAGTGCTCATTTCTCATAGATCGGGTGTCTGATCGACGTGTCGTCTATCACGTTCGGACCCCATTTATTGGGTGGTCCCTATGTATGATTTTGGTGGGACATCATACTAGTTGAAATATGACCAATGGATTGAAGAAAATTATCATCTGGAGATCAGGCATGGTTCATGCTGGAATCTAGTGGATGGTTGTGACACGAAGAAAATGAGGGACTAATATGTGTTAGCATACAGTTCCCTATACAAGTCAGTAGTATAGTTACAATGGATAGGATGATCTGGATTTACAACTAATCATACCTATCCTAGTATCCTTGAATTTATACCGTTAAAGTGGGCTATCTCGTTTGCTTTGTGCATCATGATTTAGATCATGCTTGTGATATTACCTTTGTCGTATTTCTTGTAATGATTGATTACTGAGAGACCTTCGAGGGTCTTTGGGTCCCCTACTGAGTTATTAAACTCACCCCTACATAGGATCTTCCTACACATGTGTGTCTTGTGCAAACTACTAACGCTCCGAGGCAGACTTTGGAGGTTCTAAAATTTGTGGAGTTTGGTGTGATGGGTGCATTAGAGATCCTCTTCTTTGATTTCATAGTTAAAGCTACTACCCTCTAGGTGGAGATCCTAGGTAGATGATATAGTTGTTTACTTTCTTTTTAGTTTCTAGGGCTTGTATTCGGGCCCAATGTTTTCATTTTACAATTGTACTTTTGGTTGTAATTTACTCACATTTATATACCTTACTCTTTTTGGTTTTTTTACTTCACTTTACATTCTTGAGTGTGTTTAGCTCTCTAAATCAATGCCTTCCCTATTCAGGAAAAGCATTCAGGTTCTAGTCACCCACCTCTTGCCTGTCGAAGGTGGGCTTGGGGTAGTCACGTCTGGGCCCCATGGGATGTGTCCTTACAATATATTGAAATCATTCACAATGGTTTGTAAAAAAATGTGAATTATCCTAAGTGGATAACTTGAGAGTGTCAAACAGGGTGCATAGTAAGGCCTGTTGTAATGTATTGAGATACAGAGAGTCAAGCCCGACATACAAGGTCAGTGTCGTTACTCCTAGGTACATTTATACCAGAACCTCATCCACTTTTAGTATCCATACAAGGAATTATTTCTTGGAGGACCCACATAATTTCTACCACACCAAATTTTTTTGATTATCCACTATAATTATCATCGAATTATACCGTAGAGATATTTTACCAATTTTATGTTTTCCTAAATATAGTTCCTTAGGTTTCTAGTATATTTCACATGATACCAACTATAGTGACCAGACCATGGAGACACTAAAGCCAGTGTATACTACTATAAAATTATAATGATAATAACTAATCAATTCATGAAGGATCAAAGATTTTCTAAGTCTTGGTAAACAAAATATATACCTCAGTCTTTTATTACAAATGAATAATCTAATTAAAACATTTTCTTTATTTTGAGGCTAATAACTATATTACATCTAGTTTACCCTTGCATAACATTCTAAATATAATTTAAGGAATATGAGGAATGGTGAAAATAAGGGTGAGATAAAATTCATAGTAAGGTTAATGTATAGTGGGACAAATAGTGAATACATGAAAATAAATGAACATGTAATTTAAATAACTAAGAACACATTCCATTTAAATAACCGGATAAGAAAAATTCAATATGGAATGAAGAATAATTGAAACAAATATCTTTTAATCAATAAACATAAATTGAAATTTATCCACAGATACGTTGATGACAAATATCATGGATGAATAATAACAAAATATAAATGTAGAAAATGATTAATTATTATGAACAATGTTTCATATGTACATTGTACCTTTACAATCAAGATGATTTACAAGATGGTTTAAAAAATATCTGGTAAAAACCCATCTAATTTTCACAAATAATTTATCTCATGAGACTATTGATGCATTGACAGGCTATTTGTAACTGGTACCCACTCATGTCAATCATATCCAACGAAATACTCATATAGATTAATCGAATTAAATAATACAACTTATCAACAATCCGTGTTGAATATAATATCTAGATTTATCAATATTCCCCGAAATAATAAAATTACATTTATAGTGAACACTATATGGAAAATTGTATATGGTTAAATCATTAATCATATCCAAGAAAAATAATTGGGATGTTTATGAAAAATTCAATGCGAAATGATCATAGTAAATTATATATATCAAGGGGAATAAAAGGAATCAAGGAACTGAACATAAATTCTATCATAGGGGAAATCAATAATAGACCATACAGAAAAAGAATAAGGATGGTATTAATACAACATATCTCATTTTGATTAGAAATAAATGGTTTTTATCATTGATGAATAGAAATATTATAAAAAATATCTTAATAGCCTTCCTTAAGAAAATATTCTTTTTATTTTGGAAAAACTATTGAAATAGTTTTTGTTGAAAATCAAATTTTCAAAATATTTTCCATGAGAATTAACATTTTAAGCATTATAAAGAAGATTTGATGAAATGATGGAAGTTAAATTTGTACATGTATTATGAGTTAAAAAGAACATTACTTTTTCATGATAAAAGTTCATAAAACTGCATGTTTGGATAGTGACTATAAGATTCCATTGAAAATATAGATAAAATAAAAATAGAATGAAATTGTGTTTACTAAATTATTTTTAAAATATTAAAAACATTTTTCAAAACCTTTTTATAAAACATTGTTTTTGAAGAATATATTTCCACTTACTAAAGAGAGAAATGATGGCAGGTTTTCATGAAAAAATATAAAACATTTTATGTACAAAAGAGTGTAAAATGGTTTTTTTATAAATGTCACAAATAAACAAGGGAGAAGAAAATTAAATACTTTATTATACAATTCTCAAATAAATTTTTATGATGGAAATTCAGGTCTAAACAATCCTAAACAATATGATATTTTAACATAAACACATGAAAATATTATAATGTTGAAGTGATAATAAATCAATGAGAATATTTTGTGTATTAATATAAAATCTACATTTGGAAGTGGAAATATATCAGTAGATAGTAAAATTCATTATTCACATAATCCTATAATATTAATGAAAATGAGGAAATAATATAACCCAATGAATGAAAATTGGGTTATGAAACTCTTTCCCATGTTTTATCTTTTAACTCAAATCCTATTAGATTAAATAATTCAAATTGAAACTCAACATATCATGAATAATTATTGAATTGTGTTGTTATATATAAATTGTAAGTATTTACACCATATAAATGAAATTAGGTGCGCAATAAAAAGTATATTATTTCAATATAATGTTAAATATAAAAAATGAAGTGTGATTGCAAATACAACCATCAAAAACTTTCTCAAGGTGATTAATCTTTAAAAATTCCAAATAGTTACATAACTTGTTGACAAATTTGAATCATAGTCTCCATGATGCAATAGAATCAAATAAAATTTGAAATATCCTGATAATAAAAATAATCGTGATATAACATGTCATATAGAAATTTATACACTATATGAATAAATTATGTGTATAAAAATAAATAAGTCTCAATAAAATGTAAATTTAGTTGAATTGTATTAACTTGCATTTTTTTGGCGATAACGTATTTAAAAATCTTGTATAATGGTTTTAAACGTGCCACTAATTGATTAAAGAACAATACTCATATGTAAAATATAATATATAATATTTTTTTAATATCTTATTACCTATTTGTAAATAACTAATCATTGTGTTAACTATTTCTTGTGTTAATTTCCTAGTTTATCGAGAATGTTTTGATTTGTTAATTATTGTACATTTCAATAAGTTCATTGTTTCACCTTCTAAAGAATTTAAAACATGATTTAATTATCATATATATTAATTATATATTTATTTATAATAATATATATGTTTTTGAGATAATAAATGAAATTCTCCGTTCCTAGAGACAGTTGGTCAGACATACGAATGAACGCTACTTCAATTTATTTGTGGTATTAAAAGAATAAAAATAAAATAAAATATATGTATATAGTAATTAAATTATTATATATATGTAATCTATGTTTCATAGTTTTAATAAATCCTCATTTTATGTGATCAAGGTATAATGTGAACTAATCATATCACTTTGAGGGGGTGGTAGTCAATAGTTCCACAAACGATGTAATCATATTTTTAAAAAATATAAATCATAAATATATTTTTTATAAAAGAAATATTTAATCATAATTATATTATTAATATAATTTATTAATTGATTTCCTATCACAATTCCCAACCATTAGTGGTGGTAATAGATAAATGAATGACATCATATTTTATGGTGGTAGTTTTTAATACACATAAATGGTAAGTTCATTAGACATTTGATATAAGTGTGTGTATGTGATGGAATAAAAATTATAATAAAAACATATATTTATATTTTTCATACATTTTTTATTATATAATATTTCCACAATAAGAGTATATGGGTTGGATAATAGAAATAAAACTAATGATATCCTAACACATAGGTAAATGCAATCATGGGACTACCTAGAGAATCACTATGAAGATGTCTTAAATGATGATCCTGACTCTTAGGTAAATTAACTCCGCTAGAATTTGTTAAAAGATATTGATTCAAATAGGCTCATACTTTTCTTTAACAAGCCAGTTGTCTCTTTTGTGTTTAAACTACTTATCTGTTTGGGTTCTCACTTTTCCTTTAAAAGTGTTTGAAAATAAGAACGTTACATTGGAGGAGGAGGAGAAGGAAAGATATTACCTCTTCTTTAAGTAACTCCTTTTGGTTTGCACCAAAGGGATTCCTTGATTTTATTTCATCAAAAGTTTATGATTATAAAAATTTGGTATCAATTTTTGGATCTATTTGGAAATATATTTTTCGTTACAAAGTGTCATGAGAGGTGTGAGGAAGTGGGAGAATTGAGTTCCATTTTATTCTGGATGAGGAGTGGCACTCCTATTAATTTTGTAAAAGGGAATTCCACCCATATTCTTCACATATAAATTTTATCCAGTAATGATATAAATTTGAAAAAAATTAACTATAGGTTATAAATATGGACCAAAAATTTCTCTAGGTGATTTTGACCCTTACGTTTATGATTTATTCCCTTATTATGCTATTTTTTCTCTTAATCGATGTCATTATTTTTAATAATATTCACTAATATTTTTCATCAAAATTTTTTTTACCTTATTATAAATTAAATATCGCGATAATTCAAAATATTTAATCTATTTTTTTAAATTATAATCCCAGAAGTGTCAGAAATTAATTTAAATTTAAACAGGTTAACTGAACAACAATACATGTTTCTAAAGTAAAAACATTCAAACATTTTCTTGGTATTTTTATGAAATTTCAATGTCATATGTAATTCCACAACCATAGCTAACTAGAGTTGGTGCATTATTACATAACATTGGCATGATCACAAGAAAGATAAAATCTCGAAAGACCGATTAGTTTAGTAGCTTTGGAAAAACTAGATATATTCAGATGTCTTACATTACATCATAAAAGTTAAAACTACAATAACATAGTCTCCATAGTCCACACTAAAATCCCCACATACTATCCCTAAAGGTCATTCATTAAATACTTTTTCACATCCAGGGAAAAATAAAACATTGAAAGGGGTGATCTCAGAAGCTCAGTAAGGATAACAATATAGCTGAAACTTTCAAAAATAAACATAAACATTTAAAGCAATGTATAACTAAATCAAAAGCCTTTTAAACTTGAACTTCAGCATAATATGGAAAAGATAAAATGAAATAATTCCATATACTTATTCACATGGATATTCTACTAGTCGAATAATCACATGCTATATCAATAACCACTTTCATAATGATGGAATGCATGATGCCAGACTATCATAACCACGTAGCCAAGGCCTCGTGCCAAGACTACAAATAAGATTTTGTCAAGGCCTCGTGCCAAGACACTATTAAGTCTCATGAGACCTACTGATGCATTGAGGAGATATTGAGGGCTCCACCCATCACTTATTAAGTCCAATACATTCCTCATATGAACAGGTTTAAACAAAACATAAACATTAGTATTAAAACAAGCATACGAAATGTAAATACTTTATCCATAAACCATGAATGGTGTAAAAAAATAACACATCCACAGTCAAATATATCACAAAACCTTCAATACAATATGGAAGTTTTGTATCATAATAACTCAACTTCAAATAAGCTTAAAATCCCTCAAAGGAGGTTGACATAGATGAAATCAAAACTATTTGAGAGAAGTATCTCTTTTTTGAAATCATTAAAATGTCACTTAATTATAAAATAAAACATTTTATTTGAAAATTTACTTATAAGATTGTAAGGGAAGTTTTGAAGATTTTATAATGGCGGAAAATAGATACACCCACCGTATAAGTTAAAAAAACATTCTTATCATAATTCTATCGAAAAGGATAAAAAGGACCTTGTTTGGAAAATGACGGAAAGATTCCTTTATAAAAATCTTATAAAAAGTCAAACAATGGTATATATGTCATTACCCCATATTCTGTAAAAAAGTAAGAATATTTTGAAATACATCTTTAAGAAACATGGATGTGGATGATAAAGAGGTCCCAGTAGGTAATTAAGTATAAACAACCTCGAATAATGAAGAGATTGTGAAATAAACCATTACCTTGTACTTTTCCTTTGTCGAGGGTTGGTTAACCTCATGTATAATGGTGAAATAATTGTTATTAAATAATACAATAATCATACACATTAATATGATATCATATATGATCTTTTAATATTTCTTTGTTGATAATAACTTAGTATTATCATTGTTTCGGGTGTTAACTTACTCGTTTTATTTTATATGTTTTGTTACATAATCCACGTTTGTTATGGATATCTTGTATCTTATTAACATAAATAATGATATAAAGTCCTTATATATTATTTTTAATCATCCAATAAAATTTAGTCTTCAATAGATATGATGGGGAATGAATCTCATCGCATTCGTGGAGACGGTAATTCATACGTACGCACGAGCGACAATATCATTATTTTGATATTAAAATAATATATAATTGGATGGTATATCATATAGAAAGAATAATTATAATGTTATATTTATTATTTAAATGAATTATACATCATTATTATACCCAACTATATTATAATATATTAAATGACAATTACACCACAATGTGGAGACGGTAGGCCGTACGTACGCACGTATGGTGACATGTCATTCAAGGGATGGATAGAATAATGAATTTTTTTGTTCCATAATTAAAATAACATTACAGTATATATAATATACTATATTTATTATTTTATAATGGAAATAACAAGGAAAGAATATGTTGAAGAAGAAAGTAACTTTAAAGAGGGTGGTGAAGACGTTACCTCTTCTTCGGATTCTTCCTTTTGATTTGATCAAAATGGATCCTTAGGTTGGCTTTCCTATCAAACTAAGCCCTCTAGGATTAAGTGAGAGATGTTGGGAGAATATTTGGGCAGAGTGTGGCCGAGAAAAATGGATTTGAAGGTGTGAAGAATTGGATAGAAGTAGTGTCCTTTTATAAGGGGGAGGAAAGGCACCTTAGGAAAATCTAGAAATATTATTTATTAATAAATTCATATTCGGTTTATAATGGCTCAAAAGTGTTTTATTTTATGGTTAATGTGGGTATAGGTCGAAAACCACTCAACCAATAGATTTTAGACAACTTTTTTTCATTCTATTAACCTTAGCTTTTAGTTTTAATTCTTAGTTAATTAGTTTGACACTTACCATGTCACTTTGTATTTTTATATTATATTGTGAATAAACTAACTATTAACTTCCACGTGAGCACCAAGTGGTCCATTAATAATTCAAATATTATAATATAAGTCTCTTGGATGATCCTTAGAATTTTATGAATTTAATATCAATTAATAATATAATATTTGTTTTAAAAACTCTTTTAAGTCAATTTTGACACTATTTGGTATTTGATTTTTGTGAAAATCATAACAGCATGATTACTTCTAAAAATGTTAATTAAATAAATAATAACATGTCATATTAACCTATAAAATTTGTTTAATTCATTAAAAGGCTCAGATTATATTTATTTGAATATTAATAATATCAATTATTTTAATATTTCACCGATAAGGAAATTACTGCATCATCATTGTCTCATAAATAAATTAAATTATTTAATGTCTAATAATTATAAATAAAATACCATTATGTAGTAAATATTTTTATCCTTATAATGAAGATTTATAATCGAATTTATCTTATGTATATCCCTATATTAAAAATGTTTTAGTTATTAAACTTTGATTTTTAACTCTTTTAACTCTTCTTTGTATTAAATAATAATAAATGTCCTAATCAAATCCAAGTGGACCTAAATGATTATATGTTATTCCTAAGGTTGTTTTTGGTCGAGATAAACTTTTCTCATAGAATTAGGACATGTGTTAGGGTAATATTTATATCATTTTTACCCTTAATTACCCTATTTAGTTTTTACCGTGGTAAATAAAAGAAAAAAGTTACTATTCACCAAAAATTATGTTTATCTTGTTGAACCATATTTTACTCCTTGATATTAACCGAGTATCTTGGATTTTTTAAATTCCACTCACAAAAGCGGTAAAATTATGTTTTATGTGAATTTGTAAATTCTCCTAGGAGATGGGTAAAGGACTGTGAAAAGTTCAATACATTTTTTATATATATAAAATTATTATAAAATGACTCCAATGAATTACATTGAACATATATAGGTATTACGTATCTATTTTTACCTATAATAAATTTAAATAAAATAATTAATTATTTAAATAAAAAGTCGGTTTTAACCAATAATTCAGTGTTTTCACTATTCATCAAAAATAGAAAGTTTTCAAAAAAATACCAATAATTCACCTTAGGATAATTTTGTTATTACGAATCCAAAAATGAAGTCCATTTTGAAAGATAAAATTTATAAAAATTAAAAAATTGGGTATTACTATTCATAATGGCTAGTTTGATTGGTCGGGGTGTGTGTTAGAACTCGAAGTTGCATACAACACACGCTACTGTATTATTCAAAGAGAAGCGTACTGTGGAAGCTTGGGGTGTAAAATTATCCCCTCCTTCAAATAATTCCGTCCTCGAAATGTCTAGAATATTACTGCATAAAAAGGATCGGATGGTTCTTCATCATAAGTTCCTAGGGTTCCCACGTTGCCTATTCCTTCTTATGGTGTCTCCAAAGTAATTTTACTAGACGAGTCATCCAGTTTCTCAGAACTTGTTCTCTCGTATCAAGAATCCTAACAGGCTCTTCACAATAAGAGAGATCGGGTTCCATTTCTAATTCCTCATAGGTGAGTACATGCATTGGGCCAAGCATGTATTTTCTCAATAGTGATACATGGAACACATCGTGAACATTGGAGAGATTTGGCGGCATTGCCAAACTGTATGCTACAGCCCCAATTCCTTCTAGAATTTCGAAAGGTCCGATGTACATGGGACTCAATTTACTTTTCTTACTAAAATGTGTGACTCTCTTCGATGGAGATACCTTCAAGAAAACATGATCTCCTACCTGAAATTCCAAATCCTTCCTTTGATTATCGACATAGCTCTTCTGCCTACTTTGAGATTCTTTGATGTGGTTTTGGATTACCTTTACCACTTCCATAGTTTCCTCCACTAGTTCTGGGCCAACAATTTTTCTTTCACCAACATCATCCCAACAGGTTGGTGTGCGACATATCTTTCTGTACAATGCTTCATATGGTGCCATCTGAATACTTTAATGGAAGCTATTGTTATAGGAAAATTCTACCAGAGGTAAATATTGATCCCACATACCCTAAAAGTCAAGTGATCATGATCTCAACATGTCTTCTAAGGTTTGAATAGTTCGTTCTGATTGTCCATCAGTTTGAGGGTGGTAGGCAGTGGTCAAACGATGTTCAGTATCTAAGGCCTTCTAACGACTCTTCCAGAATCTTGAAGTAAAATGGGGATCACGATCTGAAACAATCGATAGGGGTACTCCATGAAGTCTCACAACTTCATTAATATATAGCCTTTCTAGACTTTCAAGTGGTAAATCCTCCCTTATAGCAAGAAAATGTTCTGATTTGGTAAGACGATCAATAATGACCCATATTTCATCGTTCCTTCTAGGAGTCTTTGGTAGTCCCATGACAATGTCCATCGTGATATTATCCCATTTCCACAAAGGTATGGTAAGAGGTTGCATGACTCCTCCAGGCTGTTGCCTTCCAGCTTTAACTTTTTGAAAAACCATACATCTTGACACAAAATCAGCAATCTCCCTCTTCATGTTGTCCCACCAAAAATTTTCCTTCAAATCCATATACATTTTTGTGCTCCCATGGTATATAGAGAAATTGGAACTATGGGCATCATCTAACAATTCCCTTTTTAGATCAGGTACATCGAGAAGAAAAGGTATCTTCCCGAATTTCAAAATTCCTTCTTCATACACAAAGTCTCTCAATCTCCCATCATTCACAACTTTAATCTTCTTTTGAAATTCATCATCATCGGTTTGAGAACTCTTAATACTTTATAGTAAATTTGGTTTGGAGCCTATTTGAAAAATAATTGATGTTTCACCTTCCATGGTGATTCCCATATCCAACTTTACTAGATCCTTGAAAATAGGATCCCTTTCAAATCTCATCATTTTCAAAACTCCATGATCTTTTCTGCTCAAAGAATCTGCCACCTTATTTTCCTTCCCCGGGTGGTAGTGTATCGTACAATCATAATCCTTGAGTAGTTCAAGTCATCGCCTTTGCCTCATGTTGAGTTCTCTTTGTGAGAAAATATACTTCAAAATCTTGTGATCGGTATATATCTCACATTTTTAACCATAGAGATAATGTCTCCATATATTCAAGGAAAGGATTAGAGTAGCTAACTCGAGATCATGAGTAGGATAGTTTTTCTTATGAATTTTTAGCTGTCGTGATGCATAGGCAATTTTCCTATCAATCTGCATAATGAAAAAACCAAGTGCTTTTATTGATGCATCGCTATAAATAATGAACCCATCATTCCTCGATGGTAGATTTAATATAGGATCATTGACTAATATTCTCTTCAGTTATTCAAAAAATTCATCACACTCTTTTTTCCAGACAAATTTAACCCCTTTACGTGTGAGCTTCATTAATGGGTTAGCCAACCGAGCAAAATTTTGGACAAAATGTTGATAATAACCTGCCAAACCAATAAAACTGTGTACCTCGATTATACTCATCAGTGCAGGCCATTCTTGGATTTCCTTGGTCTTAGAAGGATCAACAGAACTTCTATCCTTAGAGATAGTATGGCCAAGAAAATAAATCTCCTGAAGCCAGAATTCACACCTGTTAAACATCCCATATAATTCATGTCTTCTAAGGGACTTTAGGATAATGCGCAAGTGATTTTCATGATCTCCGTAGCTTTTTTATTATACCAAGAAATCATCAATAAATACCACTACAAAATCATCTAGATATTCCTTGAAAACACTATTCATTAGATCCATGAATACATAGGGTGAATTAGTCAATCCAAAAGGTATTACTGTAAACTCGTAATGCCCGTACCTTGTTCGAAATGCTGTCATCGGAATTTCTTCCTTCTTCACACACAACTGATGTTATCCAGATAAAAGTTCAATCATTGAAAAGTATTGAGCTCCATGCAGTTGGTCAAATAAATCATCAATGTGAGGTAGGGGATACTTGTTCTTTATTGTTATAGCATTGATCTCCTTGTAGTCAATACATAATATCATAGATCCATCTTTCTTTTTAACAAAAAGAACAGCGGATCCCCATGGAGAAACACTAGGGAGAATAAATCCATTATTACTCAATTCCTCTAGTTGTTTCTTTATTTCAACTAATTCCACAGTGGCCATTCTATAAGGGGTCTTCGATATAGGCCTTGATCCAGGAATTAAATCAATGGAAAAATCAAATTCTCGTTCTGGCGGATGTCCAGGTAAATATTTCAAAAACAAATCTACAAATTCTTTCACAATAGGTACATCCTCTATTTGAACATTCCTTTCCTCGCCCATAGTTTTTTCATTATATTCCTCCCCAATAATTGAATTTAGTTGAGCTACTAGGGGCGGATCTAGATAAGAATTAGGTGGTGACGATTCTACTCTAATGATAAGGTATTCTTTATCATAATCATCAAAAATCGTAACCTCCTTCTTCTTACAATAAATCTTCACATCGTAGTCCAAAATCTAATCCATACCAAGGATTATAGAATAGTCAATCATAGGTATGACAATGAGATCAGTGGATAAATAACATTTATGTGCTCTAATGGGGATTGATTCACAAAAAATTGTTGCAATGATACTTCCCTTGGGTGTTTTAACTGACAACTCCCTTGTTAAATCAAATTGGAAATATCTAATTTTCTTAGCAAACTGGGAAGATATGAAACAATACAATGATCTAGAATCAAATAAAGCATTGGCTAAACTTGAGGAAACCATTAAATTATATGACACTACATCTTTCGGAGCTTCTACCTCAGTAGTAGTGATAGCATAAGCCTAGCCTTGATCCCTTGGACTTTTCTGATGTATGTTCCCCTGACTCTTAGGACATTAATTTTCATAATGTCTAATATCCCTGCAATTGTAGCACTGAACATCGGCAGCTTCCTTCTTCCCTTTTCAATCACGAGCTTGGTGGCCTTTTTCACCACACTTGTAACATACACCCATTCCCTTCAAGAAAGTACTGAGGTGTTTCTTCCCACATTTACTAAATTGTTGATATTCAAATTTTCCATTCTTCCCCTTATTTCCATTTCCAGATTGATCAACAGATCTCTTCTTCTGTTGCTTTTCATTAAAGTCGTAAGACTTAGATAATTCCTTTCTTGTCTTGATAGCACATGAGACAATGTCTTCATATGATTAGAAGGATTGTGAGAATAATGCTCGATGGAGAAATGGTTTAAACCTATAAAATAAATGATCAATCCTACTTCGTGGGTTATGTATATAATCTCTATCATACCTTGCTAACCTTGTAATGTTATCCACATACGTTGCGACATTCTCATCCTCCTTTTGTCTCAGACTCAGAAATTGCCTTTCCATATCTGCTCGATGGTCATGAGGAAAGTATTTTTCTAAGAAAAGCTCTTTGAACTCCCTTCATTCCATTTTAGATACTTCATCATATTCTTTTGTGTTTTGATTCAATGACCACCATTGATCAGCATCTCCAGTGAGGTGATAAACTTCCATGAAAACTTTTTCCCTTTCACTACTCCCCAAAGCCTGAAATATTTTCTCTAGGGAACTTATCCATTGCTCAGCTACCAATGGATTTGTACTCCCATTGAATGTTGGTGGTTTTTTCCTCATTAAATGATCTAACATTGATCCTCCACACTGCGGATCAGGGTGCTCTATACGGGTAAGGTTATTATTCATAACCTGAGTGAGTTGTCCCAGTATTCTGATTAGCTGATCAGCACCAGTTGCATCACCAGCTCCACTATATTTATCTTGAGCAGGAGGTAAATCCATACATGGAGTGCGTGCATTGATACAATTTCTATTTCTTCTACTAGGCGCCATTTCTAACCAATGGCATAAATTAGATCAGTTTATAAATCAAAATACATAACTCCATACTTATAAAATAATTAACATAAATTGAACTATTTATGGATATAATCCATAATCATAAAAATGGTTTCTTTGAGGAAGCATATACTCATAAACCCTTCATAATGGTTCTTAAATGAAATGAGAATTATTCTATGCATATCCCCTGAGAGTGTTGTAACCAAGAGTGCAGCAAGGACCATTGTCATGCACCTGTTCCCATTCGAGTCTAGCTCAAAGCGGTGTTTTTGGGTCTTACCCCTGGGTACATCTGTGCCAGAGCCGCCTCTACCTGCTCATATCCAAATAGGGATGTATTTCTTGGAAAACTCACAAAATCTCTACAATACCAAAATTCTAGTAAGTTCTTCTATACTAATCCTCAAAGTTCATCTTTGGTCTATGTGCTCTAAGCAGATTTTATTTAAATCTAACTTCCAAGGTTTGTACTAAACATCCTCTGATACCAATTTTAATGCCCAGACCCCAGTTACCCAGAGTCGGTGCATTGTTACGTATCATTGGCATGATCACAAAAAAGATCCAATATTGAAAGACTGATAAGTTTAGTAGCCTTATAAACACTAGATATATTCATAAGTTTTACATTACATAATAAAACTGAAAACTAAAAAAACATAATCTCCATAGTCCACACTCATATCCCCACATACTATCCCTGCAGGTCATTAATTAAATACTTATTCACATCCTGGAAAAAATAAAACATTGAAAGGGGTGAGCTCAGATTCTTAGTAAGGATAACAATATAGCGAAAACATTCATAAATAAACATAAACATTTAAGGATATGTATAACTAAAAAAAATATTTTTAAACTTATATTTCAGCATAATATGGAAAAGATAAAATGAAATGATGCCAATTAATTATTCACATGGATATTATACTAGTCGAATAATCACATGAAATATCAATAACCACATTCATAATGATGGAATGCATAATGTCAGACTATCATAACCATGTATCCAAGGCCTCGTGCCAAGACTACAAATAATATTTTGTCAAGGCATCGTGCCAAGACACTAGTTTGTCTCATGAGACCTAACGATGCATCAAGGAGCTATAGCGGGCTCCACCCTTCACTTATTATGTCCGATGCATTCCTCATATGAATAGGTTTAAACATAACAAAAACATTCGTATTAAAACTAGCATAGGAAATGTCAATACTTTATCCATAAACCATAAATGGTATAAAAAATAACACATCCACAATCAAACATATCAGAAAACCTTCAATACAATATGGAAGTTTTGTATCATAACAAATCAACTTCAAATAAGCTTAAAATACATCAAAGGATGTTAACATAGATGAAATCAAAACTATTTGAGAGAAGTATCTCTTTTTTGAAATCATTTAAAAGTCGCATAATTATAAAATAAAATATTTTCATTCAAAATATCCTTATAATCTTGTAAGGGAAGCTTTGAAGATTTTATAATGGCAGAAAATAGCCACACCCACCCTATAAGTTAAAAAAACATTCTTACCTTAATTCTGTTGAAAAGGTTAAAATGACCTTGTTTGGAAAATGACAGAAAGATTCCTTTATAAACTTCTTATAAAAATTCAAACAAGGGTATATATGACTTTAACCCATATTCTGTAAAATATTAAGAATGTTTTGAAATACATCTTTAAGAAACATGGATGTGGATGATAAAGATGTCCCAGTAGATAATTAGGTATAAACAACCTCGAATAATGAAGAGATTGTGAAATAAAACCTTACCTTGTAATTTTCCTTGGACGAGGGTTGGTTATCCTCATGTACTATGGTGAAATAATTGTTATTGAATTATAAAATAATCATATACATTAATATGATATCATATATGATCTTTTAATATTGCTGTGTTGATAATATCGTAGTATTGTCATTGTTTCGGTTGTTAACTTATGCATTTTCTTTTATATGTTTTGTTACATAAGCCATGTTTTTATTGATAGGTTGTATCTTATTCATATACAGAATGATATCAAGTCCATAAATATTATTTTTCATCATCCAATAAAATTTAGTCTTGAATGGCTACGATGGGGAATGAATCTCATCGCGTTCGTGGAGACGGTAATCTGTACGTATGCACGAGCGACAATATCATTCTTTTGATATTAAAATAATATATAATTGAATGGTATATCATATAGACAGAATAATTATCATGTTATATTTATTATTTACATGAATTATATATCATTATTATACCCATCTAAATAATAATATATTGAATAACAATTCCACCACAATGTGGAGACGGTAGGCCGTATATACGCACGTATGGTGACATGTCATTCCAGGGATGGATAGAATAGTGAATTTGTTTGTTCCATAATTATAATAACATAACAGTATATAGAATATACTGGAGTTATTATTTTAGAATGTAAATAACAAGGAATGAAGAAGTTGAAGAAGAAAGGAACTTTAAAGAGGGTGGTGAAGACATTATATCTTCTTTTGGTTCTTCCTTTTCATTTGATAAAAAGGGCTCCTTAGGTTGGCTTTATGATCAAACTAAGGCCTCTAGGATTAAGTGATGGAAGTTGGGAGAATATTTTGGTAGAGGTTGGTTGAGCCAAATGGATTTTAAGGTGTGAATAATTGGTTAGAAGTGGTGTCCTTTTATAAGGGGGAGGAGGGGCACCATAGGAAAAGCTAGAAATATTATTTTATAATAAATTCATATTCGGTTTCTAATGGATCCAAAGTGGATTATTTAAAGGTTAAGGTGGGGATATGTCAAAAACCACTCAAACAGTATATTTTAGATATGTTTGGGTCATTATATTAACCATAGATTTTAGTTTTAACTCTAAGTTAATTAGTTTTACACTTACCATGTCACTTTGTATTTTTATATTATATAGTCATTAAACATACTATGAACTTCCACGCGACCCCCAAGTGGTCCATTAATGATACACCTATCATAATATATGTCTTTTGGTCTATCCTTATATTTTTAGGAATTTAATATCAATTAATAATATAAAGTTTGTTTTAAAAACTCTTTTTTGTCAATTTTGACACTATTTGGTATTTGATTTTTGTGAAAATCATAACAACATGATTACTTCGAACAAAGTTAATTAAATCAATACTAACATGTCATAGTAACCTATAAAAGCCTTCTAATTCATTAAAAGGCTCAAATTATATTTATTTTAATATTTATAATATCAATTATTTTAATATTTCACCAATAAGGTAATTACTGCATCATCATTGTGTCATAAATAAATTAAGTTATTTAATGTTTAAAAATTATAAATAAAATACCATTATGTAGGAAATATTTGTTTCTTTCTAATTAATATTTATAATCGAATTTATCTTACTTATAGCCCTATATTAAAAATGTTTTGTCATTAATCATTGATTTTTAACTCTTTTAACTCTTCTTTGAATTAAATAATCATAAAAGACCTAATCTAATCCAAGTGGACCATAATGATAATATTTTATTACTAAGGTTGTTTTTGGTCAAGATAAACTTGTCCAATATAATTAGGACATGTGTTAGGGTAATATTAATATCATTTTTAACCTTAATTACCCTATTTACTTTTTAACGTGGTAAATAAAAGTAAAAAGATACTATTCACCAAAAATTATTTTTGTCTTATTGAACCACATTTTACTCCTTGATATTATCCGTGTCTCTCAGATTTTTGAAATTCCACTCACAGAAGCGGTAAAATTATGTTTTATGTGAATTTTCAAATTCTCATAGGAGATGGGTAAAAGACGGTGAAAAGCTCAATAAAATTTTTATATGTCTAAAATTATTATAAACTGACTCCAATGAATTACATTGAAATTATATATGTATTACGTATCTTTTTTGACCTAAAATAAATTTAAATAAAATAAATAATTATTTAAATAAAAATTCAGTTTTAACAAATAATTCAGTGTTTTTCACTATTTATCACAAATTGAATGTTTTCTGAAAAATACCAAAAAATCACCTTCGGCTAATTTCGATATTCCAAATCCAAAAACGAAGTCCATTTTGAAAGATAAAATTTATAAAATTTAAAAAAGTGGGTATTACTATTCATAACAGCTAGTTTGAATAGTTGTGGTGTGTGTTAGAACTTGAAGTTGTGTACAACACACGCTACTGTATTATTCAAAGAGAAGCATATCGTGGAAGCTTGGGGTGTTACATCATATTGATTACAATTACATAAATTGGAATAATTGAAAATCAATTATATTAATTGAATATTAAATCCAATTTTACGTATAATTTATCTTTATAAATAATGTATATGAAAAGTAATTTTGAATTAAAATTCAGTAGTTTAATTATTCATCAAAAAATAAAACATCATGAATAAAAAAAACAACCTATCTTTATTTTTAAGTTAATATTTCCATGATTAATTTTATCTTGTAATATAAGATATGTTAAAGTTCCAAAAATCGGATTGAAAATAAATGCTCCATTAAAAGGTGGTAAGAGCACCTATATAAAAATATGTGTTTTTAGGAAAAATATTCTGTTTGTTCTTATCTTATGCAAATAAAATTGATTAGTTTAATATCAAAAATATTTTATTTCATGTATAATATATATATATATATAATTAATTTTGTTCACAAATTTTGATTAATTTAATTTATTATAATAGACACATTTGTTAGTATAAAAATTATTTTCTATAAATTATTGCCTTTAATTTCTATTGGTTCTTATATTCGTTTCTAATTAATTGGTAAAAAATGAATTGGTTTTTTATCTTTGTATACCATATATTTTAATAATGTTTTTACTTATATTGATAATGTCTAGTTTATATATAATTATATTCAATAATAAAATTTTAATAAAATATTGTTTCTCGATAAAACTTAGTCTTGCATGTGACAGAAAACATTGTAGAATCTAGTTTTGTGTATCAAGTATGCTAACTCAGTGTCACATTCATTTAAAGATTTAAAATATATTTAATTTTTATAAAATAGTAAATAAAATGTATGTTTTTTGGATATTATATTCCCTTACACCCTAGGTGTTGCGTGTCATACATTCTTTGGAATATGTTGTTCTTAGTTAAAAAATTTGGGATGATACGTTTTTGATCATTGGGAAAATATTTCAATATATTTTTAATACATGGGGTCACTGTCAATATAAAAATAAAATCATTATATGAGAAAGTATAAATGGTGTTTTATGTGGATATTGAACGATTCAATAAATTGGTGAGTGATTTAACTAATGAAATATATATGAATTTAAATTATTGTAAATCTTCATGTGAAATGTGAAAGAAAACAAATAAACATATTTCATGTAAATTCTATGGTACATGATGATAAATTGAATTTTCTGTGTAATAAGTACAATGAAATTTGGATGCATCAAAATGAATATATTATTTAATTATTAAATCAGGTGAACTTTATTTCGGAAGAAAATAATGGATTATGAGATACCCCTGAATGATATTATAATTGAATGAAACTTTATAAAATATTTTTACCATGAGTCAATAAATATTTTTTGGTGCACACAATAATATTTTAGTGGAGAATGATTTTTTGACCATACTAAAAAGTACCCAATAAGAGTTTGGTTCATATTAATATTTAATCCCTCATAAAGTATTCATAAAAAATATAAAGGTAAATATGAGTTTAAAGTTGGAATTCCGAATAAAAATAAGAACTTTCATTATCTGAAGGATACTATTTCAAAAGATATTTATATGGAAGAAATTAAAAATCTCAATGTCCTTAATGAATAAGTCCTTTTCAAATCATAGAAGAACCAAAACTAATGGATAGTTATATTTAAGAAGTTATATTTATGGGAAGAATGGACTTCAAATTATGGATCCAATTTATTCTTAAAAATGATTTTTATATGGAAAAATTTAAAGAATTATAAATATTTTGTTCAAGATTATAAAATTTATACAAAAACAACAGAAATAAGAGAAATCCATGTTGATGGTTCAAATTAAACTATTAAAATCAAGAATTCTAAACTATGAAGAAAAGTTTTTGTAAATACCAAAAAATTAATATCAGACCAGAATCATTGATAGCTAGGGTAATAATGTGAAAGATTATGTAAAATATATCCAAAAAATATTCAGTTGAAGTTATCAATTTATGATGAAATATTTGAGGTCATGAATGTATAATAACTCTTTTTATGAAATTAGAAAATTAGAATGTGTGATCTATGGATAAGTTATAGGAAAAACATAATAATGCAACTAATAATTTGGATTATTTCCCAAAAATATATAATTTTAAAAATTAAGTATGTTTTTATATGGGGATGAATCACAATAATAAAGAAGTTATAGTTGATGTATATCATCAAGCTCCCATACCTCTTTGAAAGATCAACATGGGTGACATACAAAATTCCCAAATGTTTATAATCCTATTAAATAAAATGTATTAAAATATAGAAAATTTCATTTTTGATTTCTATATATGGAAAAGATATATCGAATATAATTTTTCTAAAAAATCTAATCAATTCAAGTAACTAGATAAATAATAATTTGTGATCATAAATTTTTAGTATTTATGTATTTCTAATAGATTTTCATTTGGTTTGATGGTATTGAAATAAATTAATGAATTGTTCTAAAAGAATGAATAAATATTTATTGATTAAACTCATTAAGGAAATGTTTATTAGCTAAAATTAACATTTAGTGGGTTTAAAAGTCAAAACCGTTTATATTCATTACAATAAAAAGTTCATCTAATGTATCAAGTGGAGGAACAAATATATTAATTAACTAATGAAGAGATGAAACAACTATGGATAAATAAATGAAGAGTTAAGAAGGTGAATTACATAGATATTTCATTCAATTAAAGTGAGTGGGTTATAATGTATTAAACCATAATTTTATAATTTATTTTTTTTAAATAATATATTTAATAGTGTTTGGTATACATAACAACAAGCTTAATAATACCATGATATACTATTATTTAAATATAACCATTATAATTTTGTAGTCGGTTTGGAAGGTATGAATAGGAATGACCATATTATGAAATATATTTATAATTTTTGTCTTATCAAAATTAAATAAAAATTGTGCATTAATTATCAATTTATTAGATATAATGATAAAATATTTTGAAGTTCAAAGATATGTTTTTCATAAAACATTTTCTACGTAATACATATATTGTATTCATGAAATAATTAATTTATAACTATTGATAAATTATAATAATTAAATAATTTTAAAATATATATTAAATTTAATTAATTAACAAAAATTTAATTATTTTTATATGGAAAGCAATGAGAATAAAGTAACTTTATGCAACAAAAAATATATTTTCATTGAAAATGAAATATATTCAATTTTGTACGCAGATATTATAATTTAATGTGTATAATTTTAGGAATTTTCTTATATGGAAGTTATATAATTTTATAAATTATAACAACAAAATAATGTTTAGATGAACTTTTTTGATTTTTTTAAAAATATTAAATCTTTTATGAATAGTGAAAAAATAATAAATGTATAGAAAAATATTTTTCTATTCAAATATTTACATAGTACTCATTTATTTTGGATTCATTTAACATTTAATTAGTTTATTTTGATTAAAAATAATCCAATAAATTTCATTGGAATAAAAATTATACATTAATTTTTTATAACAACATTTTTATAGTTACAAATAAATTTTTTTAGAAACCCCTATTTCATCACATTTTCAGAGTTTTTTTTAATTTAATTTATTCTAATTAAAGAAAATGAATTTTATAAAATGGAATATATATTTTCAATCAAATTTCCCAAATTATTCATGATTTTACATTCATTTTCAATCATCATGAACAGTTAATTTTCCACCAAAATCAGTTATCATTGAATGAGTTAAAAATGAGTTAAAATGGTTGAAACTAAAATAATAAGATTTTTAATGAAACAAAAACACACACACACACATATATATATATATAGTATTTTGGGGTCATGTTTAGATCATTTTACCTCTATTAAATTTAATTGGTCTTTTTAGCAATTTTTCTTGAGTAATACAACATTATGTTTTAATATTCTGAGAAATTACAAGTGTGTCATCTACCTCATATATAAAAGAACACCCCATATCCTCTATTCTAAAAAATCAGAGAGAAATTTATTTTATAATATAAATTTCCAAATCCCTTCATAACATCCATACCCACACCATTGAGTTCCTATATTGATCGCAATACCAACCTAATAATTCATTAACTATATCTTTAAAAGGTATTCTGATGAATATATATAGTTATAATGAAGCGTTTTGATTTTATTAAGTCCTTTATATCCATTTAATTTATCTTAACAAATTTCATATAATAACACCAATATCTACCATATAATGTAATTTTATTATGTTTATGGTATAACCCTATTTAATCTACTTAACTATCCAACTAAAAAAACATCGCTCATGCACACATGCTAACTACAGGTTCATGAGAAAATTTATTTCATTTTTCATCAAAAAAATTTATAAGTGTTCATTATAATGGATAAAAGACACACATATATATAATATAAATTTCATTCTAAAATGGTATATAACTATTCTACAACATTATTTAACATTAAATAAAAAATAAAAACATCGCTTCTGTGTATGGGGAAACTACCTCCTTAAGGACCAACATATTTTATTTATCCTCACCACATTATATGGGTTTTATATACATGTATATGTAAATAAGTGATATTATTTTTTATTATATAAATATAAATTTTCAAATAAAAAATTATATTTCCTTATTTCTCTCATGTTCATTGAAAATGGAAAGGTTACTCATGTGTGCGTACGAACTACAGTCTCCATGTTGTAACATAATTAATTATTAATAACCAACATACATGGTTGATTTTAAAATGAATTAATAATTTATAAAAATTATAATTATATAATTATTAAAATTTTATAAATGATACAATCATGATCCATTTGACTATATTCAACTTATCGTTTTAATTTATGACTATTAAGATGAATGTTCTCAAAATTGATGAGGTGAATATAATTGATTATCTAATTATTTATAACACATATATAACTAAAATAAAATTAATAATAAGACTTATTTTTTAAAAAATAATTAAATAAAATATATTAATTATTACAAATGATAAAGAATGTATATGATAAGTCATACTTGAGGTTAGTGATTTCTAGTCTCAATTCCCATTCTTTCAAACATAATCTGCATTCATAGCATGTTCTATTTTTAGTTATTTATATTCATATTAATTTATTTATAATATCATAATTAAATAAAAAAATTTCTTTTACTAATCTGTTTGAGATCTATTCCTCCAATTCTTTATTGTTTTAAAACCTATCAACTTCAAGTTGATTTGTCTTTAAAACCTCATTTGAAACGTTTTCAAGGTTTTAGTCTTTTTTCCAAAGTATCCATAATCTTTCAAATTTATTAAATATTTTATAAATATAATAAAATATAACTTCACATTCATTTTTAACCATATTGGAATTTTATTGTGATATTTTTATAAAAATTCATTTCAAAATTTTTTAAATAACTTATTTTCAACATTTTTACAAAAGTTTGAAAAGAATATTTTTTAAACACCGAATAATTGAGTGGAATTTAACATTGTAATATAAATTATTCTATATATATCATAATATTAATGTTTTATTCTATTTTAAAAGAATATATCTTTCCAATAATTTTTGAATTTTTTTAAAATTTTTTCAAATAAGATGTATTTTTATCGTTATATTAATGAAATGGTAGAAAATGATTCTGCATAAGTATTAAACAAAATTTTTTATCATATTTGTATGATTTAAATGAAAAATTCTCTTGGATTTATATAATTTTTAATTATTTGATATTTATTATTATAATGGGTTAGTTTGATAAATTTCTCTAATGCATTGAGTAATGATTTTTTCATTCATGGAATTAGGGTAGAATTGTCCAATTATATTATTCCTTTTGTAAGGGTTATTATAAGGGTTATTTTAAGATGATTTTCTAAAAAACATGCATGATTATTCAAATATTTTTATATGAGTATTTGTGGAAATACTTTTATTTCAAAATGTAAGATAAATATATTTTTTAAAAGGAATGATTATTCCCTTTAAGAATAAAATGGAATGTTTTTAATCAATTTTTTTAATGGTTTCACATGTTTTATACGTAACCCTCATTTTTTTTATATTTTATTTATATTTTCTTATAAATACTATTATAAAAAACATTGGTAAATGAATCTGAATTCATGAATAAGCTCAATGTTTATTGTGTTAAAGAAAAACAGTCTAATATAATTTCTTGGTTTATAAGTAGACTAAATATTTTAATTATTCCTTTGTATATTTACCTTAAACCAATTTTTTTATCAACACAAATATTAAAATTATATTCATCATATTATAAAAATGGTTAGGAAAAATTATAATTTAATGTTTAAAATCCTGAATATTTTTCATGTAAGGAAACATGGAAAATTTTAAAACCATTGTCTTATGGGAAAATTGGATACTCATTCAATGTTACACTTTATATGGTATATGATTATTATATAATAATTGTATACTAATTCCATAAAATAATAAACATTTAATGTTACTTAGGGATACAAGAAAATGAATTCTTGGTTTAAAACTCATGATTATATAATATTTTTAGTTCAAATCAACATATGGAATATAGATCTTTGACATCAATTTTACTTTCCATGGTATAATAAAAATACTATATAATGGGTATAAAATATGAAAAATATGGATTCATTAAATTTTTAAATGATTCAAGATTGAAAATTATTGGCTTTAAGAAACCCAAAAATGGAAACATGGACATGAGGAACACAAATTCCTTGGTAGTTGAATGACTTCATCTCAATTTAATAATGGTAAATCAATTATATAAGTTAGGTTTGAAAAAAATTCAAGTCTTTTATATAAAACAAAATAAATGGACCCATTTTGATTCAATAAAGGAACAAAAATTGTAGTATCTTCATGACTTGTTGAGAAAAAAGCATTGGTTTATAGACCAAGGAAGATGAGAACAATTTCTTTCACAAAAAGATTAGACGCATGAGAAAAAAATTATTTTAGAAATTTATTGTAATATAAGGGATATCATGATATCCCAATATATACCCATACTAATACACACAAATGTGATTTTTAAAAAAATAGAAATATATTTCAAAAAATAAACAACCCAAGGAATAATATTTCAACATTGTTTATTTTAATTTGTGAATGTTGATGTTTGTGGACCAATTTTTACAAGCACCGTCGACGATAGTATGTATTTTTTTTATCATTGATAATAATATATATATATATATGGAATTTTGTATTATGAATACCTAGAAGATTAAATTATTTCATTGTATTAATCATCATAAAAGAATGGCGATAAAAATTATTAAAAAAATCCCTTCAAGAAAGATAATTAAGTGGGTTTCACCAACAACCAAGTAGTTTTCATATGATTTAACATTAAGAATATGAATTTTTGTTCCTAGGAGATGAGAAGTTTCTATATAATATGTGTTATAAGAGAAATACAATCTTGAAATATATAAAAATATTAAAAAGTATATTTTTTATCCTCATCAAGGACAAATTCCACATAAAAGTATAATATCTTATTTATGAATAGATTTGTCCAAGAAAATTATATAAGGTAAAGGGGTAAAAATGGTGCAATTTACATATGGGAAAAATAGTTGAAATCAATAACGTCATTGTTGTGGAAAATGAGCATAATTCCCAATATAGTGAGAATATTTTGGAGTAATTGGATACTAAAATAAAAAAAATAGAGTATAAGGATTTTTATATGATTACAAATAATTTAATGTTGAGGATGGTAAAGAAACATTATTTTATGCCAAGAAGTAAACAATGAGAGCTAAAATTAATTAGAAAAACATTACTATTGAATAAAAACCATTGGTATAACTGATAGGGTTGAAGAATCTATAATAAACAATGTTATTATATCAATTAGTGATAATTAATTTTTAATGGGATTTTACATATCAAAATTAGATCAAGTTTTTACATGATTTTATTCACCAAATTTAGAATAAAATATCTTGGAAAATTATACCACTATTATAATATGACTATGTTATCAAGCTTATATAGGTTTTCAATAAAAACTAATTTAATATTAAAATGGTTTTAGAACAATTCATTAATATTTTGAAAGGGGTGTTATCAAACTGAAATGATTGTTATAGATGAGATGTTTCACCCAATGGAATCATTAGTGATGATTTATCATTTCATTGCATTATATCATTTAAAAAGAAATATGGTATTATAAATTGATTAAAAAAATTATTAATAGATTTCATGAATAATAGTTTTACCTTGACCATTTAGATGGTGTTATTTTTTAATATAAGGAATCCGATATTTTCTAGTAGAATAAATTTTATTTTTGATTAAATTGAACACAAATACCATATTTTCAAACATGAAAAATATCTGAAAAACTATTTTGTCATACATGAGGGTTTGATCAAAATTTATATATATATAAACATAATTATCAAATTTATAGGATTCTCAATTATTATAATTAAAAAATTATTAGATAAAATGAATCATAATTCATATAGTTTTTTTAATTTATGATATGTGTATTTTAAATTTAAATGATCTAGGATTTATTATTTTTCTTTTATTTTTTATTGATAAAATGAAGTAATATAATATTTATTTTACAATATAAATATTCCAAATAAATATTTAAATGATTTTAAATGGAATATTACATGATAATATTAATGGTGGTGGCTACCTAGATGAAGTTATAATGGGTTAGTGGTGGAAAATAGGTTGATGTGAAGTAATATAGGAAAATCATAGAGATATTTCTTACTTGTTAAATATATTACCTGACATTGAATTTTTCTATAAGCAAGAACAATTGTATAAAATCATTCAAAAAAGAAACTTTCAACAAGTGAAAGGACAAATTTTTTTTAAAGGGCATGGTTGGATTAGGGCTAATTTATAATGATAGGTCACAATATGAGTTATTATGATTAATTTATTTGTATTTTATAGGTCAATGTATAATTAAAATTCAAAATCTACTTGTTCAATATATATAATAATATTTTTTATTTATTAGACAAGGAAAACTAAATATTTCATTTATTTTTTAAAAAATAGTCTTCTTATACTTCAACTACACTATTATTTACTCAATTATAATGGATTATATAAAGTTATGAGGATGTTAATTTTGATTTAAAGTCTCCTGTATGAATCTTTTATAATAACACAATACAAAAGAAGCTATAAAATTTTATCTAGGTGATTAGGGGGATAATATGAAAGGATACATAGGTGCAGTTTTTTATAATTATTCAACACTATGTGATTATTAAATGAAATGATGATAAAATAAGTGTCTTCCAAAAGAACATTTAATTTAACTCATTCTTCTAACATTGATATTGACTCACAGGATCATAAAATTAAATATGTTTTAAATCATTGATACACGATTTATAGAAAACAAGTTTAATATGGTTTGATGTTGATGAGTAATAACTAGTTTGTATTGATGTGTTTATAAAATGTAAATAGACATAATGAAAGATATTGTTATAAAAAATACTCTTGGGGAATTATTAGGTTTTGTTATTTTTATAAATATTACATAGATACATACAAATAGGTTCAAGGATTCATTAAGAATTAATCATATTATGTCTTAATGAATGTTAGAAAAATTCTGAGAAGTTATGACCATAGTGAATAACCACTGAACAAAAATATGGATAATGTCATAGCATACTTCATGTCGGGGTATATTTTATATGATGAAATAGTGATATCTCCATGAGGGATCATGTTGGGATGCAATTTTTCTTTATAAGAATATTTTGATGCTATATAGAAGTAACTCAATGATATGGAAGACTTAACATTGTCAGACAACATTTTGGTGCCTTTTTTGCATACAACTAAATGATATTCCATGTTAAACTATTCCGAGAGGATATACTGAAAGAATAAATTTTTTCAATGTTAGATTCCCTATGTTAAATAAATAATTTATTTTCTATAGATGGTATAAAAATCGTACTATAGTAGATTTGGATGGGCTATGAAGATAGATGAATGATATCTTGTGATATACTAATACAAATATTGTCATTCTACAAAGTGAATATTTCACTATGTATATTTATTCAAATATGTATTAATATTTTTTATTTATTTCATAAAAATATGAATTCCAACAAATAAATACAAAGGTAATCTAAATTGTTTTTTTCTATAGTTTATCTCACTATGATGATTTCCTAATATGGTAATAGCTCAAATTTTGGTTTTGATGTAAAGGAATTCATTATTCTATAATATTTTAATCCATATGGAAATAGGATTGAATAAAATATTAATGTATAAAAAATAAGTCCCTATATTTTTGGGATTTAATGAGACTTGAATTATGGACGTTTTGATTGAAATTAATTATTAATGTTTACTGAAATTTCATACCATATTATATAAAATTAATGTTCAATTAAAATAGAAATTTTTTATTCTCTTTAAGTTGAATATATACGTCTATCTAAGAAATGGTGAGGGATGATCCTCGATAAGAAAATCTGGAATTATAAATTTGTGATGGAAAGAAATAGACGCTAAAGAAATATCAATCTATCTCATACGAAGATCAATGATTTTTCATCATATAAATGATGGACAATAGGGTGTATACAAAATTGTTGGTATACATTAATTCATGGTTTGTAAAGAGTTATCTAGTTTAACTTAAAGAAGTAGTGATATTTTTTAGTGACTCACAATAGTAGGACCTATTGTTTTTCATGATTTTAAAACTGTTGAGATTATCAGGCTATTCTATATTGAAAACAATCAAGAAGTAAAAAACTGAATATGGTGCATTGTAAAATCATTTTTTAAAGATTTCATGATGTATTTTAGTTAAGATGAACTAAGAAGAAATTTCATCTGTATCATAACTTTTATATCATTTAATTTTCATTATTAGGTATATATGTGTTCCTACTAATCATTTTAATTGATCATTTGTGAGAATCATTTAAATATAATTTACATAGAAAAATTTACCCCCCCAATGTATTTACCATATATGGGACCATCTTTAATATTTATATTTATATTTTAGGATTTATTAATTTTTTGGACTATGAGGTTGATAAGGGGTCAGGATAGAAATTTTTTAATTATTAACTATGTATTTATTTGTTGGGGACTATGAAACCACCTGAAGAAATCCATTAATCCATTGGAAAATAATATTTCCATTGATTATGTAAAAAAAATTTTAAATCCCTATAAATTCCCTAGGATCTTACTGTATAGTGATATATTAAGACTATGAACTATACTCATCACAAAAAGTCACACTATTATCATATACTATAAAAACTAACACATATGAATTCAAGAATAAGAAATTTACTAGAAAATTGAAATTTTAAAAACAATATTACATAGTTCAGAGTTTTATCCAATGTCCATGGGAGAACACATTACAACTTCTATATTACTATAATTACATTATATTATAGAAATTATAGATAATAATTATGTTTTAAATTTCAATTTAGTACATGATAGTCTTTAAAAACTAGTCCTATAACTAATTTTTAGTGGTTATATTTAGTTGAACCAATGACACAACTATCTTACATCTTTAGTTATCCATATTTTGACGTCACCATTGGTTTAGACAGTGCACCTAGTCCATTATTGAACCTCATGTAATGTATAAAGACCTCATCTGGTGAAAATATTGTTACACCCTGAACTTATTTATTATGTAATTAAAATATTGTATTATTTTACTTCATTCGCATAATTTCCAAAACAATACTTGAAAATAAACACCAGACAATATTTATTCAATTAATAGTAAAATGATTACATTTTTTAAGGCTATGAGAATCCAAATAACAAAAAATACCAACTAAGAGACCTATTAAAATTATAGGGAGAACACCCTCTATAAAAAAATCCCAAGAAAATATTGGGGGTTCTTTGGATCCGTCCTAATGAACATCAGTATAGCCAGAACCACAAAAATTGTGCTAAGCATCGAAGAAATGGTGAGCACCAACTTCTTTGTCTTAGCATTTGAAATTTGAACACCCTAATTCATGTTTATATAAGTACTTAAAGATAATATAAATGTTTCCTCCTTATGTTGACTGCTCAGTGTCCAACGATTATAAGACCTTATAGCCATTGGATATTTTAATGGTTTAATTTAAAATATCTAAGAATAATGAGTTTTACAGGAGTTTAAAATGTGAATTGATGTTATACCTATAAAACTATTTTTAATAAACTCTTTATATATTTTATAAGGATAATGATTTAGTATGGGTTTGAATCATAACCCTTTTATTCTTAAAATAAAAAATAAGTGAAAATTTTACTTGATACTACTTGGTTTTGGTAAAAATAAACATATTTTTTAGAATTAATTGTACTTTGGAAAAAATGAAATTAATGATTGTTTTTTTATTTAATATTTTATCTATAACAAGTGAATTATATATTTTACTATTTCAATGTTTTATAAAGTAACTTTGAAATTTTTTAACCATGGATGAATAAAAAAAGATTCAATTAAATGTTAGTTTTGATTTTAAATGCTAGTTGGGATTTCTTATATGAAACATTAATCCTGGATTTTTAAACCTTGATGATTTGAAACATAAATGATTATAAACTAATTAATAGTATGGTTTAAAAAAAAATAACCCTGATAGGGAAATTATATTCCTTGTTTATAAACATAATAAATTTATAATCTTCTGTATGATAAAAATGACTTTTAGTTTGCAAAAACTGGGTGAGTACCCCACTAAGCTAAGGGAAACCTTGAATGCAACCACTCAAGGCCATGGTGGGAATATCACTACCATCCCCTAGATAATGTCCCAAGGATTTTCCCTGAGGGTGTGTGCTAAGTTTCATGCATAGGAGTTCATATTAATCCCTATGTGTGGACGTGCGTGTGTCTGCCAGGTAACCAGAGTGTGCCACTAGGTGTGGCTGCACGGTGGTAGAGGTGGGCGCAGAAGCACGCCCACATAATCCCGTTACGTGGAGGTATCGGGTAGGGGGAGGGGGAATTCTGATCTCATTTTGAGAGCCCCATGCTTATAAGGAAGCTGCAAAACCCATCCCTGGGATGGACATTTTTTTAGCTGGATCACATCTATGTTGTTAGATCTTGCCGTGTGCGATCTAACACATCTGATTGGTTTGGTCCTCGATTCCCAACAATCGTAGTTTCTCCACCATGTTTTTATCAACCGTCCAATCCAATCAGGATCTTATCTAGATGGTCCAAGTCATCTTAAAACACCATGTAACTCACAGGCACCGGATCAAATCTAATCTAATCGTGAATGTTTGCTCATTTAAAAAACAACGAATCTTTAGTAGGCATCTGATCCACTCCTTAGCAAATCTTAACAGTTCATATTTTTTTAATACTCACGGACGCACATCAGCCGCAGGATATTTTTCAGTTAAATCCTGATCATCCAATGTTTTCCTGCACCTATCCTATCACCTTATTCTTCTTCTACCTGCTTGCACCGCAACAGTAGCTTCACTGCCCTTATTATTATTGTTTTCCCATACTCTTGACCTTGGGTGTCCCCTCATTTCTCTTATCTTCGAAAAGACCAGAAACCATTGGTCTTATTTTAAACTAAAGTGCCTCAGTTTTCCAAGCAATTGGCCTTAAAAATATATTATATATGATTCATAAATATATCTTATTTTGCACCCGAACCATACGGTGTTCTTCCTCTCTAATGCCTCCATCATGATCCTCCTGACCTCTTCTCCTTCTTTGAACTAGGTAAGGTACCATGTTTTTTATTCATGGTTTTGTTTTGGATATATATACATATATATAGATGTATATATATATACGGTTGATTATAATACCCACTTACTTCTTCTATGTTGGTTAATTTTAGGTCATAAATGCATCCGTAATCATTTACCAAGCATGGGATTCAGATATTTTATGTTTGATATATATATATATATCGACTTATATATAAATATATATATGAGTTTGTTTAATAAATAAATTTTCTATATTTTATACCACAATTTAAAATTTAGTAACCTTTTATAATTAATGCTCACAATATATTTAAGTCATATAAGTGTCATTGGATTTTTTGGTGTAAAACACTTTTATACATTATGTATATTCTGTTATGCATATATATTTATATATTTATCTATACATATAAACATTGATCGTCAATCTTATTTATATTTTCCAAGGATTGTTAATAATGATTAAAAAATGTTGTTCTTGAAATATCAAAGCCTTATAAGGAACAATTTAAAGATACAATCCTTCAGGTACACCCATGAGGATAAATGTATTATACAATACTCGATAATAGATAATTTTTTATTTTCTAAATATTATTTTAGATCTAAAATTTGTGTGTATGAATATATACATATATATGAGTCACTAATTTTCATATGTTTTTAAATGGCATTAGTTATGTTAGTAAGTGGTATGGTTTATCTTCATGCCTAATAATTCATAACATTTTGTGTTAATTATTAATAGTACCCTTGCAACATGTTATACATTAACATTAATGTAATGAGTGTTTAGAGAAAAATGTGTTTAAAACCACACATGAAATATATTTTTTACCTTTAAATTAGTTATGTAATCAATCCATGATGAATTTCAATTATAAATTTTTGAATAAAACATGTTTACATTTATAATAATGTTTTGAAATTAAAGGGATATCATTTTACGTGATAAAAATTGTATTTCTTGTTATGCGTTAGTTATTATCACATGTGCAATAATATGTCTATCATACTTTTCATTTATTAAATTTCGTTGAAGTTGTTAGTTTTGACACTTAATTACTCTATTCACTATATATATATATATGTAAATTCTATTAAATGTAAGTAAATTGATATGACCATTTATGGATTAAGGAACTAAATTATTCAATGTGATATAGGACACCATGAATAATATGAAATGAGAATTTAAATATTCAAAGTGGAATAAGAAACTATAATATATGACATTACCTGGAATATAAGGAAAGTATTGGACTCCAAATATAATTGGTTGGGGACAGATTAATGAAAGCCCTATGAGTTGGGGACTGATTAATGAAATCCCAACAGGTTAAGGAATAAGTAATGAAAGACCTACTGGTTGGGGAATGGTTAATTAAATCAATATGATGCATCAATAGTTATCATGAGACAAATTAGGTCATGGAACAAGGCCTTGACACAGTCCTGAATTATACATTCCCTCATTATATTTATGATATTTAATTAACCATTGGAATATTTGACTAGTAGAATATACTTGGATAAGAACTTATACATTTTTGTATCAGAAGAAGTAAATGAATATGGATTAATCTTTATTCATAACTCGGAGATTTATCATCTAGTTGATTGTTTACATTTAGGAAGGAGTTAAATTGTTGTTATCGATTTATGCAAAAATATGATCATGTATTACATTCATTTATAAAATTTTGTACTTTCACGTCATCATGTCACACTTATTATATTAAGAATAACTCTTTCTTTTTATGTGGCACACCATTTATTTTGTATAAGCATTCTTATGATTGGAACATGTTTCATTGTACATCTCTTAAATCTCCATGACATGTTCACTTGTAATTCACGGAAAAATGTTATGTTATGACACATGTATTGCAAATTTCCTTAAGGATTTTTTATGAATAATTTTTAGGGAATATTTCTAAAATATTACAATCGAAATTTTATTTTATTTTATAACAACCTTACTGGGCATTCTTATGCTCACCCAATGTTTTAATTTAAATTTTTACAAGTTTTTTATATTTGAGTTACACTATTTTCGGGCAGTTTTTTATGTTATTTCTACTCTATAGTGATGGAATTGTATTATTTGTATCTGATACTCCAGGACCTAAAACAAAATTATCTTATTTATTGGAACATGATGTTTAATTATTTTTCTATATTTTATAAAAAAAGTTACACCCCTTATTTAAATGAAATTGCACTGGCTCTGGGGTAGTCTACAGAAGGGTTGTGACTGTTGGAATTAAGGGATTAGTTTTGACAATCATGTAAAATTAGAACAACATTTAATAACTAAAAGTTTTCATAAAATTTTTACATGGAAAATGAATCAAGCCATTTTTCTCTTCCAAAAAATGTATTAGATACTATTGGGGAAAAATCATGTTTATAATTCTACCATGTTTTTGAAATCCTTTGTTTGTTATGCAAAAACCTCTACCGTATATCCAATTCTCCTCGTGTACCCCAACTTCACCGAGGTGGAGGTTTTGACTATTTTCTTATGATGAACACCCAATTCATGTTATACACTCTGAAGGGAAGTTATTTGGAGGGTTTATTTAAATTCTTAACCCAATGTAGGAATTATTCATCTCGAGTGCACATCTAAGAGGGTGCCTGGAAGGGTGAGATCCAAGCAACATACCTTTGTCAAATCATGACCTATGGTCTTCATGGTTCTGTTTTGGACATTGAATTTATGGGGATGAGTCATCCCAATCGTTTTATCGACGACAAGTTCTTACTGATGTCTCTCAACTTGATACATGTCAATATTATCTCACATAGAACTTTTGATGTCCACATGTGGCTGATCCTAGTTGCCCGAATAGTGTCCGACAAAGAGATTGAAGAATTTTAAACCTCTTTGGGGATCCTCTTAACTAGTAAATGGGGAAATCACCAACACTGGTGAATCCGATGAACAATCATCCTAGAAGATGTTAGGAAATCCTTTCCAGTTAATCGTGAATGGGAGAGAATAGTTATATAACACCTTTGGTTATATGAACCTTGTATTAATGGATAATATTATATTTTATGTTTTAGTACTTTTACGTGTTCTTAAAAATGACATATCTATTTTAATATTATTATGAATTACCAAGTAAAACATGTCTCTTGAAAACATTCAGATGGAAGACATGAGTTCTTTAACCAACCCATTATCTCTCTATAGAGAATTATTAGAACACGTTATTGTTGAGTCATGTTCAGAAGACAATAACCCCTTTTCAAACCTACACCTGACTTGAAAATTCATTTATCAATTGTCCCTCAGCTCAAATATCCATCGTTTCTACAAATTAAAGAGATATATCTATGACTGTATTGCAAAGGCCCAATTGGAAGTGTTTAGGTTGAGGGTGAAATACTAAGAAGGTATTTTCTTATGTTTCACCTTATTTAAGAACTATCAAGATTTGGAAAAGTTTCGGGAAGCTTCTTTGGACGGTGACCTGTGGGGGTTCTATCTGTTCCAAGGACTATATTTTTTTATGTATGGAGTGCTCTATGAATTCGAGGTTTTCAAGCACGACGTAGTCTGAGGGATTTATAATGAATAATTCCACTCCCAAATATCTGACCTCCACACCACACAAGCCTCCCTCTAGAAACCTGAATCATTTATGCATAGGGATGGATATAGATGCTCTTAGTTCTCTTGTTCTTTTGGGTCAAACAAGTCAAGGGACTAGAAACAAATATAGGGATCTACCTGGGGGAAATAAGAATATTTTCCATGTTGTCCGACTTTGTGAAGGGATGTTGGAATTGATGTGTGTTTGGTTTTTCTGGTGTTTGTGTATGAGTATTTTAGAATTTTGAGGACACAATTCATTTAAGGGGGAATAATGTGATTCCCTGAACATATTTCATATGTAATAAATATATTGTATGGTGTTAATTCATTCCCATTATATCTAAAACAATACTTGTAAATAAACACATGACTTTCCTTATTCAAAGAACATTGAAATGATTACATTTCTTTAAGTATAATAGAATCCAAATAACAAAAAATACTTACTAAAAGACCTATTAGAATTATAGGGATACCATCCAATACCAAAAAAATCCTAAGAAAATAGTGAGTGTCCATTGGATATGTCATGATGAACATCAGTATAGCCAGAACCACCATAACTGTGCTGATCATCTGAAAAATTATGAGCACCATCTTCTTTGTCGCAGTTTTTGAAACTGGATCACCCTAATTCATGTTTATATAAGGCCTTAATGATAATCTAACTATCAACTTGTTGAGGTGACCATTGAGTGTCTAATGGCTATAAGACCTTATAGTCGTTGGGCATTCTGGTGATTTAATTTAAAATATCTATGAATAATGAGTTTTCCAAGTGTTTAATGTTTTCATTGATGTTATAACTATAAATTTGTTGGTAATAATTTCTTTATATATTTTGTAAGTATAATTATTTAGAGTGGGTTTGAATCATAATCCTTCTATTTTTAAATAAACTACGGGAATTATGTTCTTGATACTACTTCATTTTGGTATAAAGAAACATGTTTTTGAGTTTGAAATTGTACTTTGAAAAAAATGTAATTAATGATTGTTGTTGTATTTAGTATTTTATATATACTTAGTTAATTAGATATTTTATTATTTCCATGTTTTTTAAAATTTAATTTGAGATTTTTTTATCCTTGGATGAATAATTAAAAAAATTTATTAAAAGTAAGTTTTGATTTTAAATACTTGTTTGGATTTATTTTATAAAACATTAATCCATGATTTTTTGAAACATACATGTTTATAAACTATAGATATGTTTGGATTAAAGATTTTTTTAACCCTAATAGGGAAATTATAATTCTTATTAATAAAGAAAATAAATTTATAATCTTATGTATAAAAAATGACTTTTACATTGAAAAAAATGGGTAAGTACCCCACATAACCAAGGGAAACCTATAAGGCACCCACTCAAGGCCTTGGTGGGAATCTCAATCACATCCCCGAAAAAATGGCCCAGGGTTGTTCAAGCATGGTTCATGATAAGTCTCACACATAGGGGTTCATAGTAATCACTATGCGTGCATGGGTGTGCGTGTGAAAGGGAACCAAAGTGAGCCACCATGTGGGGAGGAATGACTGTAGAGATGAGCGCAGAAGCCCGCCCGCAGATTCCCGGTACGAGGTGGTACCTGGGAGGTGGTGGAGGAATTATGAGCTTAGGTTGAGAACCTTGTGCTTGTAATGAAGCTATGAAACCCATACCAATTTGATGTGGGGATGGAATTTTTTTAGTGAGATCATATCTAAGCCGTCAGATATCACCGCACGAGATCTGAGTTATCTTATCGGTTCGGTCCCCAATTCCCAGCTATCACAGTTTCCCTACCATGTTATTATCAACTGCTCGATCCAATCGGGGTCTAATCATTATAGTTCAAGTCTTTTTGAAACACCATGATGCTTGTATCTTCTCGATCATATCTGATCTAATCGTGACTATTATTCCATTTTAAAACTCTTGAATCTTTCGTAGTTGTCCAATACAGTCCTCCCCAGATCTCAACCATTCATCTTTTTTTAAAACTCAAGGATGCACCTTAGTGGATGGATCTTTTTTGGTTAAATCAGGACCATCCATTGTTTTCCCACACCTAAATTTTCTCTTTCTTCTTTTTCTACCCATGTGTGCCATACTAGTAGCCTAACTACTCTTATTTTCTTTGTTTTTCCACACCCGTGACCTCAGATGACCCCTCCTTTCTCTCATATTTAACAGGACCAGACACCCTCGGTCTAATTTTAAACTGAGGTGCCTCGTTTTTCCATACAATTTTCCTTAAAAATATATTATATATGATTCATAAATATTTCTTATTTTTCCCTTGAACCCTACGTTTTTCTTCCTCTCTAATGCCTCTAATAAGCTTTTCCCGGCCTCTTCTTCGTCTTCAAACTATGTAAGGGACCTTGTTTTTCTTTCCTTGTTTGGGTTTGGATATATATATATATATATATACATATATATATATATAAATACATACACAGTTGGTTATAAGACCCTCTGAACTCTTCTATGATGGTTACTTTTCGGTCATAAATTTGGTCTTAATCTTTTTCCAAATAAGGGTCTGAGGTATTATTTGTTTGATATATATATATATATATATACATACATATATATATATATATATGAGTTTTTTTAATAAAAAATCCTTCTAAATTTTATATCACAATTTAAAATTCAGGAACCTATGTTAATTAAATCTCACAATATATTTAATTCATTAAAGTGTCATTGTATTTTTTTTTGGTGTAAAACCATTTTATAAATTAGGTATATTCAGTTATGAGTATATATTCACATATATATTTATACATATAATATTTGATCCTAAATATTATTTATATTTTCCATGGATTGTTCATAATTAAAAAAATGTTGTTTTTGAAATTTGAAAGGATTATAAGTAACAATATAAATATACAATCTGTTATGTACACCCATGTGCATAAATGGATTATACAATTCTCAATCAAAGATAATTTTGGATTTCCCAAATATTATTTTAGATGTTATATTTGCATGTATGAATATATACATATGTATGAATCACATATTTTTATATGTTTTTAAGTGGTATTAGTTATTTTAGTAAGTGGTATGGTTGATTTTCAAGATTTACAATTCTTAACATTTTGTGTAAATAATTGAGACTACCCTCGTGATATGTTATACATTAAAATTAAAGTAATGAATGTTTAGAAAACTATGTGTTTAATACCTCACATGAAATATTTTGTTACCTTTAAATTAGTTATGTAATCAATCCATGATGAATTCCCATTATGTATTTTGGAATATAACATTTTTACTTTTATAATACTGTTTTTGAATTAAAGGGTTATCATTTTATGTGACAAAACCTGTATTTCTTATTGTGTATTTGTTATCATCACATGTACTATAATCTTCCTAACATACTTTTCATTTATTAAATTTCCATTAAGTTTTTAATTTTGACAGTTAATTACTTGATTTACTTTACATATATAAATGATAATAGATGTAAGTAAACTGTTATGACCATTTATAGATTAAGAAACTAAATTATTCAATGTGGAATTGGACAACATGAATAATATGAAATGAGAAATTTATATTTAAAGTGGAATGGGACACTTTAATATATGACCTTACTTTCCATATGAGGAATGTGTTAGAAGTAGTATATAATGTAATGTGGTCCAGTTAATGAATGCCATATGGGTTGGGGACCGGTTAGTAAAAGCCCGACGGGTTGGGGACTTTTTAATGAAATCCCAACTTTTTGGGGATTGGTTAATTAAATCCCCATGATGTATCAATAGTTCTCATGATAAAAATTAGGTTATGGAATGAGTCCTTCACATAGTTTCATATTATGCATTCCCTCGTTATTTTTATGATATTTAATTAACATATTGAATATTAGACTAGTAGAATATACTTGTATAAGAGATTGTACTAATTTGTATCAAAAGAAGTAAATTCTTATGGCATAATGTTTATTCATCACCCGGAGATTTTTCAACCAATTAATGATTTGGAGTTATTTAGGAAAGAAATTGAAGTTATCATTTTATGTGCAACTCTAATCATGTATTACTTTCATTTAGAAATTTTTTTATTTTCACGTTAATTTGTCACACTTATTATAGTTATAATAACTCTTTCTTTTTATGTGGTTCTCCTTTTATATTGTATAAGAATTCTTATGAATGAAACATGTTTCATTGTAACTCTGTTAATTTTTCAGGACATGTTCACTTTTAATTCTTGGAAAAAAATGTAGTGTTTTGCCACATTTATTGCATCTTTCTTTAATGAAATGTTTTATGAATAATTTTACAGGAATGTTTATAAAATATTGAAATTGAAATATTATTTTATTTTAAAAGAACCTTACTAGCCATTCGTATGATCACCCTATGTTTTAATTTAAATTTTTTCTGGTTTAGGTGATTTGAGTTACACTCTTTTATATAAGCTTTTTGAAGTAATTTCTACATTGTATTTAAGGAATTGTATTATTTTTATATGATTCTCAATGACTTATGATGAAAATATCCTTTTTAGTGGAACATGATGTGTAATTATTCATCGCTGGTTTTAAAAAAAAATTACACACCATGTTTTATTGAAACTGCACCGGCTCTGGGGCAGTCTACGGTCAGGTCATGAAAGTTGGTATCATAGTATAGGTTTATAGAACCATGGAAAATTATAACAACATTAAAAACATGATTATGTATTAGTTAGTATAAGATTTCATAAAATTTTTAGATGGTTAATGATTCAGGCCTTCTGTCTCTTCCGACAGAAGTATTAGAAACTATTTCGGCAAATTCATGTTTAGAATGCTACAAGGTTTTTAAAAATCTTAATTTGTCGTTAAAACACCTCTACCGTATATCCAATTCTCATTGTATACTATAACATCACCGAGGAGGAGGATTTTAATATTTTATTATGATGAACACTTAATTCCCATTATATGCTCGGAAGGGCAAGTATCTTGATGGTTTATTTAAATTCCTTACTCTAGGTAGGAATAATTCATCTCGAAAGGACTTCCAAGAGGCTACCCTAGAGGGTGACCTCTGATTAGTGTACCTATGTAAAATCTTGACATACGGTCTCCATGGTTATTTATGAACATTGCAATTAATGGGGATGAATTTTCTCATTCGTATTATCGATGAAAAGTTCTTAATGATGTCTCTCAACATGATATAATTCACGCTTCTCTCACACTAAACTTTAGATGTCCACATACAGCTGATTATAGTCACTCGTGTTGCATCTGGACCAAAGATATTGAAGAATGTAGAACCGATTAGGGGATCCGTTTAACTGGAAACTAGGGAAATCTCCATAAATGGTGAAACCAGTGATGATTTATCTTATAGGATGCTAGGAAATCCCTACTAGTGAATCATCAAAGGGATTAAATTGTTATTTAACACCGTTGGTTTAATAAACCATGTATTAATTCATAATGTTATATTTTATGTTTTAGTAATTTAACATTATTTTAACAATAATGTCTCTATTTTGATATGATTATGTCTTACTATGTAAAACATGTCTCTTGAAAATTTTCAGACGGGAGACCTGAGTTCTCCAACCAACCACTTATCTCTCCATACTGGATTAATAGAATGAAAATTTGTTGAGTCATGTTCAGAAGACAATGTCTTATTTTCTAACCAATGCCTAAATTGAAAACATTTTTATAAAGTGTCCATCATCTCAGATATCCACCGTTCCTAAAAAAGCAAGAGATATTTCTATGACGGTGTTTAAAAGGACCAATTTATAGAGTTTAGGTATATGGGGAAGTACTAAGAAGGTATTTTCTTATGATTCACCTTATTTGAGAACTATCAATCTTTGGAAATGTTTTAGGAAGCTACTTTGAACGGTGACCTCTAGGAGGTCTATATGTTCCAAGTCCTATGTTTTTTAATGTGTGGAGTGCTCTATGACTTTGAGGTTTTCACGAATGATGTTGTCAGAGGGATTTATAGGGAACTAGTCCACTCTCAAATCTATGACCTCCACACTATACAACCCTCCCACTGGAAACCCGAATTCTTTATGGATTGGGATGATCCTAGCTTCTCTCAATGCTCTCTTTGTTTTGGGAAAATTTAGTCGAAGGATTGGAATCCAATCTAGGGATCCACCTGGGTGTAATTGGAAGATTCTCTACGTTGTCTGACTTTGTGAGGGGATGTTATATAGAATTTCAAGGATGCAATTCTTTGAAGGGGGGAATAATGTGATGCCTGAAACTTATTGCTTTTGTAATATAATATTGTATGGATTTACTTAATTCCCATGATGTCCAAAACAATACATAATAATAAACACATTACTTTCTTTATTCAATGAACACTGAAATGATTACATTGCATCAAGGAAAAGAGAATCCAAATAACCAAAAATACCTACTTAGAGACCTATTAAAATTACATGGAGACCACCCAATACAAAAATACCCAAAAAAATATTTTGGGTCCTTTGGATCCATCCCGATGAACATCAGTATAGCTAGAACCACAAAATCCAAGCTAAGCATTAGAGGAACAATGAGAACCATCTTGTTGTCTTAGATTTTGAAATTAGAACACCTTAAGTCATGTTTATATAAGGACTTAAATATAATCTGATCATTTCCTCCTTGATTTGAATGTTAAGTGTCTAACTTCTGTAAGACATTATTGTCGTGGGATATTTTGGTGCTTTAATTTATAATATCTAGGTTTAACCAGTTTTCCAAGTGTTTAAAGATTGTATTGAAGTTATAAAAATTAACATTTTTGAAATAAAATATTTATATATTATAGAAGGATAATGATTTAGAATGGTTTTAATTCATAACCCTTGTATTTTTAAAAAAACTAAGAGAAGTATTTACTTGATACTACTTCATTTTGGTACAAATAAACATATTTTTTAGTTTTGTATTGTACTTTGGGAAATATGAAATTAATGATTGTTGTTGTATTTAATATTTTATCAATACCCAGTGAATTGGATATTTTATTATTTCAATACTTTAGAAAGTTAATTTGAAATTTTTTAAACCATGGATGAATAAAACAAATTATTAATTAAAAGTATAATTAGATTTTAAATACTAGTTGGGATTTCATTTATGAAACATTAAACCTTTATTTTTAAACCATGATGGTTGGAAACTTAAATGTATATAAACTAATGAAATTTTTGGTTTAAGGATTTATGTTTAACCTTGATAGGGAAATTATAAACCATATTTATTAACATAATAAATTTATAATCTTATCTATAATAAAAATCAATTTTACATTGAAAAAAATATGAGAGTACACGAAATAGGTGAGGGTTACCTAGATGGAATCTACTCATGGCCTTGGTGGGAATCTCACTCACATCCCCTGGAAAATGGCTCAAGGGTGTGCACACATGGTTAATGATCAGTCGCATGCACAGGGGTTCATAGTATGCCCTATGAGTGCATGGGCGTGTGTCTGAAAAGGAACCAGAGTGCGCCATTGTGGTCGTGGCACGACATCAATGGCGGTCATAGTTGAGCACCCATACAATACTCGTATGGGGTGATACCAGGGAGGGGGGGAATTCTAATCATAGGTTGAGAGCCACTGGATTATAAGGAATCGATGAAACCCATCCCAATTTTATGTGGGTAAGCCTTTTTTTAAGTGGGATCACATATAAGCTGTCAGATCTCACCGCGCGAGATCTGAGCCTTCTGATCTGTTTGGCCCTTGATTCCTAGCAGTCGTGGTTTTTCCACAGTGTTATTATTAACTGTCCAATTCAATCAGGATCTAATCACTACCATTCATGTCATTTCAAAAATCCATGTTGCTCACAGTCTGCCGATCAAAACTAATCTAATCGTGACTGTTTGTCCATTTAAAAAACCTTGAATCTTTCATTGTTGTCTGATCCACTCATCATCTGATCTCAACGGTTCATATTTTTTTAAAACTCGCAGACGAACCTCTTCCGCATGATATTTTTCAATTAAATAACGATCATTCGTTGTTTTCCCACATATAACTCATCACATTCATCTTCTTCTTCTACCTACATGCGCTGTACCAGTAGCCTCTCTACTATTATTTTCATTGTTTATCTACAGCTATAACCTCATATGGCCCTTCCTTTATCTCATCTACTTGAAGACAAGACGCCCTTGATTTAATTTTAAACAGATGTGCCTTGGTTTTCCATACAATTGGCTTTAAAAATATATTATATATGATTCATAAATATATCTTTTTTTCACCTGAACCCTATGGTTTTTTCCCTCTTCAACGCCTCCATCAAGCTCCTCCCGAACTCTTCTCCTTCTTCGAACTAGGTATGTGACCTAATGTGTCTTTCCTTGTTCCAGTTTTTATATATATATATATACATATACATTGATTTATATATATATAAATACGGTTTAGTATAAAACCCACTGGCTTATTCTATGTTGGTTAAATTTTAGTTATAAATGTGTTCTTAATCCTTTACCAAACTAGGGCTTGAGATATTTTGTGTTTGATATACATATATATATATATATTGATGTATACATAAATATATATATGATTTTGTTTAATAAATAAACCTTCTAAATTTTATATCATAATTTAAAATATAATAACCTTTTTAAATTAATGCTCAGAATATATTTAAGTCATATAAGTGCCATTGTATTTTTGGTGTAAAACCCTTTTCTACATTAGGTATATTCGGTTATGAGTATATATTTATATATATATTTGTACATATAAACATTTATCCTCAGTCTTTTTTATATTTTCAATGGATTGTTAATAATAAATAACAAATGTTGTTTTTGAAATATTAATGGCTTATAAGGAACAAATTTTAGATACAATCCTTTATGTACACCCTTGTGCATAAATGGATTATACAATACTCAATCCTAGATAATTTTGGATTTTTGAAATATTATTTTAGATGTAAAATTTGTTTGTATGAATATATACATATGTATTACTCACTTATTTTCACAATTTTTTAAATGATATTAGTTATGTTAGTAAGTGGTAAGGTTGATTTTCATGATTTAAAATTCTAAACATTGTGTGTAAATAATTGAGAGTACCCATGTGATGTGTTATACATAATAATTCATGTAATGAATGTTTAGACAACTATGTGTCTAATACCTCACATGAAATATTTTTTTACCATTAAATTAGTTATGTAATCAATCCATGATGAATTTCCATTATGCATGTTGGAATATAACATGTTTAATTTCATAATAAGGTTTTGGTATTAAAGGGTTATCATTTTATGTGAAAAATCCTATATTTCTTGTCCTGTATTAGTTATCAACACATGTGCTGTATTCTTCATACCGTACTTCTCATTTATAAAATTTCCCCAAAGTTTTTATTTTTCACACTTAATTACTTGATTAATTATATATATATTTAAATGGTAAGGGGTGTAAGTAAACTGTTATGGCCATTTATGGATTAAGGAACTAAATTATTCAATGGGGTATGGGACACCATTAATAAAATGAAATGAGAAATTAAATATTTAAATTCGAATGGGACTATTTAATATATGACCTTACTTGGCATATGAGGAATGTATTGGACTCAGTATATAATGGGTTATAGACTAGTTATTGAATGCCCTATTGGTTGGAGACTAGTTAATGAATGACCTACAGGTTGGGGACCAGTTAATGAAATCCCCACGATGCATTGGTAGTTCTCATGAGACAAATTAGGTCACGGAACGAGGCTTTAACATAGCCCTGCATTATACATTCCCCCGTTATGTTTATGATATTCAATTAAACAAGGGAATATTCTACTAGTAGTATATAATTGGTTAAGATCATGTACTTAGGAGTATAAGAAAATGTAAATGCTTATGGAATAATGTTCATTCAGCACTCAGAGATTTATTAGCCAGTTTACGATTTACAGTTTCTAAGGAACGAAATTGAAGTTATCAATTTATGCACAACTCTGATCATGTATTACTTTCATTTATAAAAAAAATCATGCACATTCGCATGTCACACTTATTATATTTAGAATATGTAATACCCCACCCCTACATCATTTGCTTGAGGATGTGGTGAGGGTTACTTGGCCTTAAGCGACGTTCCCACAGTGCCAAAAGCTGGTAATAAATGTTGAGGGCTCCAAGATCAAACTGTGGAACGATTTTCCCTTAAGAGAAAACCAACCAAACATTCCACAACTATATGATGCATGTCAACAAAACAACCAACCCCATACATTACCAAAGAAAACCGGATAATCCATAATGATCTCACATGTCAACACAACCCAAAAACAACATTAGAGTACTATGCAGAAGACAAAACACGAAAACACCATGAGCCATGACACCCCTATAGCTCCGCACCAATCTCCAAGCTCCAAGCTCCACGAAGACCTCACAACGCACCACTAAATGAGGTTGATGCCTTACCTTTTCCCACGTCATGGTACACAACATCCGCAAAGACACCACATCGCCAAAGAAGGGGGTGAGTACTAAAACTCAGAAAGTTTTTCCCAAATGACTTCCATACACACGCCTCTAGGATTAAACTGTTACCACATTTATATAAAATAGTTTATATAAAATAATCATAAGTGGAACCATTACCATAATCCCACCATGATCTTAACAAGCCATCGCTCCCAACCCAAGAAACCAAGGGAAAGCCAACAAACATACCATAATCTAATTCACCATTTCACATTAGCACAAAAAATTCCACCTTGCAAAGAAATACACAACTAAAAACTAACACGGTGGGACTTCCGCCCAACCCGTTCATCCATTCACTACTAGTGGTACTTCCAGACGACTTCCCATATAGTGGTTCTTCTGACCACTATCCATCACCTTTTATAGTGAGACTTCCCACCCACTTCCACACAATATTTCAATCAAGCCAACCCAAGCATAAACCCACCATGGTCACCACAACATGCAATCAACGAATTCCATTGCATATCAATCCACTTCAATAAATCCCCCATTTATTGAAAACCATTTTCCATGCCAAACAACATTTCGATAAGACAACCCATTTATTGAAAACCCTTTCCATCAATCATTTTAAAAAATCAACCATATCCTCCAATTTTAAAATCTTCATTTTAAAATCCACAAGAATAGCATTTCACCATAAACACATTTTTTCCCAAAAATACCCAAAACATCACATAAGGTATTTCAAACCGATTTCTCATAAAAATTCACAATTAATTTTCATCACAATAATTAATTATAACCAGAGACCACTAGTTCTAACCAAGTGGTGTCGAGAGATAATCCACCTAACTTTAGGGTTCCTGAGAAATCGACCCACGAACAATCGCGCCTCATAATCGGTGAACACACCACTGAAACCTCTCTACATCACCTTACCTAACATCCATAAGCCTTAATATTAACATCCAAGGTAACCCCAACCCTAGATCTACACACAACAAGTGTAGATCTAGAAAACCACGAAAGAGAGGGATGTAGATCTAGAAGAAAACACAAGATGAACAAGAGAAGAGACTTACCCGGAAGCAATCACCTTCAAACCACATTGAAACACCTTTGAAACGCTTACAAAATAAGTGGGAGAGCACCCTTAACCCTTGAGAACCCAAAATCCCGAGTGAGGCTCGAGTGGGAGGAAGAGAGGAGTGAAATAGGTCAATCCCGAGGGAGCCCGGAACTTATAACCCTATATTTAAGTGGCCGCACGGTTTGCCCACACGGTTTGTCAACCCGTGCGCTAACCATGCACACACCACTACCTCGAGAGCCAGGGTCTGCACGGTTGCCTCGCACGGTTTGGAAAACCATACATAGGCCATGAAAAGCCTACTATCTCCCCTTGCACAATTTCATAGAGCATCAGCATGGTTTCCAATATCTGTGCTCAAACCGTGCACCCCTTTAAAAGCCTCTAAACTCATCCAAAACCATTCCAAACTCTCCAAACCTCTTCCCAACTCATCAAATGAACTTAAAACACATAAAAATGCATAAGAAAAGGCCACATACCTCAAACTCGGGGTGCTGCATTCTCCTAACCGTTGTAATTTCCGTCCTCGAAAAGTAGTGAACCCTCCCTTTGCCGAAAGAGCCTGGGCGACTACTCAACCATCTCTTTCTCCCGCTCCCAAGTCTCCTCTTGAATCTGACCATGTTTCCACAAAACATGAACTAAACCAATTATTTTACCATGAAAGACTTTCTCTTTCCTATCCACAACCCACACTGGCACGTGAGCCAATGAAGCATCTGGTTCTAGCTCAAAATGATTCCATCGAATCACATGGTCACGATCCGGCTGATACTTTTTCAACTACGACACATAAAACACATTGTGCACCGCACTGAACCTAGGTGGAAAAGCCAAATGATAAGCCACCTCACCAACCCACTCAAGAATCTCAAAAGTTACAATATACCTTAGAGATAACTTTTCTACTTCCCAAACCGATTATGTCCCAACCTAGGTTAGATCCTCAAAAACACATGATCTGTCACCTCGAACGACAATGGCCATCGACGATGATCCGCATGCGATTTCTAACGACTCTGAACCGTCTCCATTCACATACTGATCAAATTGATCTTCTATGTAGTCTCTAGGACAAGACTCGGTCCAACCATTGAAAACTCACCCATTTCCACCCAACATAGTGGAGAACGACATGGCCACCCATACAATGCTAGAAACGGAGCCATCTGTATGGATGCCTGGTAACTGTTATTTTACGAGAACTCACCCAATGACAAGTGATCTTCCCATGAGCCCCAAAAATCCATGAAACAAGACGGAAACATATCCTCCAGAGTTTGTATTGTTCTCTCGGATTGACCATCCGTTTGAGGGTGATAGGTTGTGCCCATAGTTAACTGTGTTCCAAGGGATTACTGTAAGGACTTCCAGAAATGAGATGTAAACCTCAGATGTCTATCTGATATAATCGAAACTAGAACACCATGTTTCTTTACCACCTCCTGGATATAGATTTTGGACAGATCCTCCACCGTATGAGATTCACGAATCGTGATGAAATGGACTGACATTGTTAGTCGATCCACTATCACCCAGATGGCATAGTGCTTTCTGACCTTCCTTGGGTGAGCTGTGACAAAATCCATTGTTATTTCTTCCCACTTCCAAACAGGGATTGGTAAAGACTGCAACATTCCTGCTGGCCTCTAATTCTCTGCCTTGACCTGCTGACAAGTCAAGCATCTCATAACAAACTAAGCCACTCTACTTTTCATACCAGCCCACCAGAACTACGCCTTCAGCGCTTTATACATATTCTGAATTCCAGGATGAACTGCCCACCAGGAATGATGATACACCCTAAGAAGATCCTCCTAAAAAGAAACTGGTACAACCATCCGATTCCAAAAACACAAAATTGTATCTCCATTCAGTTTTCAACCTTCAATGGTCTCCCCACCATTGAGTCTCGACCTCATGGTCACACACTCGGAATCAGATATCTGCGCCTTTCTAACCAGGCCAACCAAGTCTAGAATCAACAAAATGGGAAAGAAGACCGCTCTATCACCCTGGTCCTCACATTCCAACCGCATATGAGCTATAACCGACATCAACTGCCACTATTTTGATTCCTTCTTCACCACCTGAGCATATGATTTTCTACGTAATGCATCTGCCACCTAATTTCCCTTACCTGGTGCGTACATCAAGTCAAAATCAAACATCTGGAGATATTGCATCCATCTCCTTGGCCTCAAGTTCAAATCCCTTTGTTAGAAAATATGTTTCAAGGTCTTATGATCTGTATATACTGTGAATTTCTCACCGAAGAGATAATGGTGCCACACCTTCAAAGCATGCACCACTGCTTCCAACTCCAAATCTTGAGATGGGTAGTTATTCTCATGAACTCTCAACTTTTTTGATCCATACGCAACCACATAATTCCATTGCATGATAACACACCCCAACCCTAATCCTGATGCATCACAATACACCACATACCCTTTTCCTGATTCTGGAAAAACCACGATTGGTGCTGATGCAAGATGACCATTTAGCACTTCAAAACACTGCTAACACTGTTCATTCCACTAGAATGGAACATTATTTCTTGTCAAAGCTATCATAGGAAAATCCAAACATGAAAAATCATGAACAAAAATTCGATAATACCCAACTAGACCAAGGAAACTCTGTATCTCAAACACATTCATTGGAGGTTGACACGAGACAATAACCTCTATCTTTTCTGAATCCACTGAAACACCTCTTTCGGATATCACATGGCCAAGAAAACAAACTTCTTGAATCCAAATGTCACACTTTCACAATTTTTCATACAACCGATGATCCCTCAAGATCCCCAGCATTGTCACCAAGTGATGTTCATGCTCCACCCTTGTATTTGAATACACCATAATTTCATCCACAAACACCACCACAAATGAATCCAGATATCTCTAAAATATCCAATTCTTCAATTCCATAATCACTATTGGAGCATTCGTTAGACCAAAGGGCATAACCACATATTCATAAGGTCCGTATCTACTTCTAAAAGATGTTTTAGGAATATCCTCCTTCCTCACCCACAATTGATGATATCCCGACCTCAGGTCGATCTTGGAGAACCACTAGTCTCCCCTCAACTGGTCGGACAAATCATCAATACGTGGATGTGGATATCTATTCTTTATTATAACATGGTTAAGTCTTTGATAATCAATACAGAGCCTCAATGTTACATCCTCCCTTTTCATAAACAACATTGTTGCTGCCCATGGAGACGTGGTAGGCCGGATAAACCCTTTGTTTTCCAACACTTCCAACTGGACTTTAAATTCCCGCAATTCAGATGGTTCTATCTGGTAAGATGGATGTGAGATAGGACTAGTCCCTAGAATAAGATCAATCGTAAACTCCACTTCCCTTATGGGAGGTAACCCAGAGAATTATTCAGGAAAAACATCCATGAGCTGATCTACCACTGCCGAAAGAACACCCTGCTTAACACCGTCTACCAATTCCAATTACAACGCTGCCAACTGATACGATAACGCACCCACTGGTGGTGCCAACAAACCCGTTGCAGCCTTCCTTTCATGCTTCTAACCTCTAAAGAGATGTCTAACACCATCATGTGTCGTAAAATCTATTGTTCGTGCATCACAATTGATGTGGTCCTTTAAAGCCACCAGCCAACCCATTCCCAGGATTATATCATACCCATACATCTCAAGCATTGAGAAATTCCACACTATCTCAACTTCTCCCACAATGATACAACATTCTCTCCATAAGAAGGCTTGACACACTCTTCGACCCAGAGGAGTTTGAAGTTTCAAAACTGAGGGCATCATTTCTACCCTTAAACCCCGCAAATCAACCACATGTGCAACAATAAAAGAGTGTGAAGCACCCATATCAAACAACAATTGCATTAAGGTAAAATTTAAAATAATATCACCTCGCACCATGGATGGTACCGACTGATCATCCACCAAAACCTTCTCAACTCTGAACACATGCTTGCTTTCCACACTCTAATATTTATTTCTCTGTTGAGGCTTCATGGTATTCTGAGAATCTCTATCACCCACTTTACTCTATCGATGAGGGGTATGCTGTTGTCCCCGTCCCGTCGAAGCATACAACGTCTGTGATCCCTGAGGAGTGTTATGCACACCTGAACATGGAGCATTCCAACAATAAGGCTGCATATGCCCCATATGCTTACAATTATGACATGGTGAAGGTTGTTCCGTACAATCCTACTAGATGTGGCTGGTAGAACCACACTGAAAACATCCCTTCTTGCTCTGGGGCTTCATAGGAAGATTTACCGATCATGCTGTCAGATTATATACCATATTCCTGCCCTGGGAATAAGTGTCTCTCTTCCGCTTGAACCCATTGTTAGAGTTCCCACTATCCCCCATGGGTACCACCATGTTTCCCCCACCCGGAGCACCCAACAAATCCTGCTCAGCCACTGAGGCTCTATTCACCATCTTTGTGTAATCATCTATACACAGCACCACTATCTATGAATGGTTTCTTTCCTTAACCCTACTTCAAAGATCCTTGCCTTCAAAGACGTGCTACCCTCCACCTCAGGTGTAAACCATAATAAGTTCATAAGCATAGTTGTATACTCTTTCATAGACATAATCTCTTGTTTCAAACTGAAGAAATCAGTCGTACGCTAAATTCTAAACGTATGTGGGTAGAATTGTTTCTTAAACAATTCCTCAAAGCCTTCCCACATCATACCTTGGTCCGTCGCCGCTTGGACTACCAACTCCCACCACTGAAGGGAAAGATATTCTAACATATATGTGGCCAACTTCGCTTTCAGCTCTACCGGAGTTCCCATGAACTCGAAGTTCTTGTTCATTCTATTCAACCATTCTTCTTCCCTCTCTGGCTCAGAATCACCCCTGAAGAGGGATTGATACTGCTTTTGAAACTGAACTGCATGATCCACATGCCTTGGTTCATCCACTTTATTTCCCCTTTCCACAGCTTGGAAATCTGGCACTATACTTTGCGCTAGCTGCCGGTTCACCTGAGGCTCTGGTGTGACCACATTCTCAGCAGCCTCCTCCAGTTGGTCTCTACGACGCCTACCCGGTGCCATTTCTATAAACATAAAACAAAAAACCATGAGTCTCACTTCTATAGAAATCACAAAATACCATTTCAAATCACATTACACAACACTATCACAACTATGCTTTCCAACAGTTCACATTTCTCGTGGTTCACCATTTTGAAAATCATACCATTTTCAAAATACCCAATTTATTCACATTACATTTTCACAGAAAAACCATTTCTTAATTCATCCCATGGGTCATTATACCCCAACAAAATACGCATCCTTGTGGGAAGTCGTTTCTACCATGCATGAATTGCGCATCTCATTGGCTACACCCACGACAATGAGATGTCCAATGCCTATTAGTGTCTCCAAAACACTTATGTACCCAACTCCCTGGTAACTTGAATTTCAACATAAAGGGGTTAAATAAATCCCTTTATGAAATACATTCCACATTCTGACAATATTACGCCTTGATACCATCCTGACTCAAGGAATGTACCACAATGAATGTCAACACCAACTACGAGAATCAACTCCAAAGGACTGAACAAACAGATACCACTTGTAACACCCTGCCCCTACCTCATTGGCTTGAGGAGGTAGTGAGGTTTACTTGGCCTTAAGAAATGTTCCCAAGGTTCCAAAGGCTGGCAATAAGTGATGAGGTCTCCAAGAACATATTGGAGAACAATTTACCATAAAGAGAAAACCAACCAAACAATCCACAACTATATGATGCATGTTAACAAAACAACCAACCTCATACAATATCAAAGACAACTAGATAATCCATAACGATATCACATGTCAACACAACCCAAAAACAACATCAAAGTACTATGTGGAAGACCAATCTTGAAAACACCACGATCCATGACATCACCATAGCTCCACACCAAGCTCCAAGCTCCAAGATCCACCAAGACATCACAATGCACCACTGAAGGAGGTTGATGCCTTACCTTTTCCCACGTCACGGTACACAACATCTGCAAAGACACCATAGTGCGAAAGAAGAAGGTGGTTACTAAAACATAGTAGGTTTTCCCCAAATGACTTCCCCACACATGCCACTAGGATAAAACCATTAGAACATTTATATAAAATAGTTTATATAAAATAATCACAAGTGAAACCATTACCATAAACCAACCATGCTCTTACCAAGCCATCACACCCAACCCAAGAAACCAAGGGAAAGAAAACAAACATACCATAATCCTATTCACCATTTCACATTAGAACAACAAATTCCACCTTGCAAAGCAACACACAACAAAAAACAACAACGGTGGGACTTCCGCCTAACCCGTTAAATCATTCCCAACTAGCAGTACTTCTCGACCACAACCCATATGGTGGTTATTCTGACCACTATCCAACACATTTTATAGTGAGACTTCCCGCCCAATTCCACACAACATTTCAATCAAGCCAACCCAAGCATAAACCCACCAAGGCAACCACAACATGCAATCAGCCAATTCCATGGCATATCAATCCACATCAATAAAACACCATTTTGTTGAAAACAATTTTCTATTCCAAACAACATTTCGATAAAATAACCCATTTATTGAAAACCCTTTCCATCAATCATTTTCACAAATCAACCATATCCTCCAATTTTAAAATCATCATTTTAAAATCCACAAGAATAACATTTCACCATAAAACACCCTTTTCCCCAAAAATCCCCAAAATATCACCTAAGGGATTTCCAACTGATTTCACATAACAATTCACAATTAATTTTCAGAAAAATTATTAATTGTAATAAGGAACCACTAGTTATAACAAAGTGGAGTTGAGAGAGAAGCCACCTACCTTTAGGGTTCCCGAGAAATCGACCCATGGACAACCACGCCTCAAAACCGGTGAACGTACCACCGAAACCTCTCTATATCACCTTACCTAACATCCAAAGCCTTAATATTAACATCCAAGGCATCCCCAACCATATATCTACACACAAAAAGTGTATATCTAGGAAACCACGAAAGAGAGGGACGTAGATCTAGAGGAAAACACAAGAGGAACAAGAGGAGAGACTTACCCAGAAGCAATCACCTTCAAACCACCTTGAAACACCTTTGAAATGCTTCCAAAACGAGTGGGAGATCACCCTTAACCCATGAGAACCCAAAATCCCAAGTGTGGCTCGAGTGGGAGGAAGTGAGTAGTGAAATAGGTCAACCCCGAGGGAGCCCAGAACTTATAACACTAATTTTTAGTGGCCACAAGTTTATCCCGCATGGTTTCTCAATCCGTGCGCTAACCGTGTGCACGCCACTTCCTCGAGAGATATGGTCCGCATGGTTTCCTCAAAAAGTTTGGAAAACCATGCGTAGGCCATGAGAAGCCTATTGTCTCCCCTTTAATAGTTTCCTAGAGCATCCGCACGGTTTCCACTAACCGTGATCAAACCGGGCACCCCTTTAAAAGCCTCCAAACCCATCCGAAACCATTTCAAACTCTCCCAACATTTTCCTAACTCATCACATGCACTTAAAACATATAAAAATGCATAAGAAAATGCCACATACCTCAAATTTTAAGTACTACAAAATAACTATTTCTCTTTATATTGCACACATTTTATTTTTCACAAGCATGCTTATGATTGGAATGCGTTTCATTGTTACTCTATTAATTTTCCTTGACATGTTCACTTGTATATCTTGGAGAAAATGTTATGTTGTGCCACATGAAATGAAGAATTTCATAAGTAAATGATTTATGAATAATTTTAAATAAGTTTTTTAAAAATATTTCAATTGAAATTGAAATTTTATTTTATTTTAAAACCCCCTTACTGAGCATTCGTATGCCCACCCTACATTTTAATTTAAATTTTTACAGGTTTGGTATAATTGAAATACACTATTTGGGGGTAGTTTTTTAATTCATTTATACTCTATATTAATGGAATTTTATTGTTTGTATCTGGTTCTCCAGGACTTAAACAAAAAAGATCCACCTTAGTGGAACATGATGTCTAATTATTCATCTCTATTTTATAGAAAAACGTTACACTCCTTGTTTTATGGAAATCGCATCGGCTCCAGCACATTTTGGGGATAGGGTGTGATGTATATTCTACCATAGAAGCTAATTTAAGGTCTTTAAACTATTTTTCAATGAAATCTTATAGGATAATGAAATTGTTGTTTCATCATAGATACATTTGGGATGGAATATTTGAGTTCGTCCTTCTAGTGAGTCGTAATTTCCACTTTAATAAAATTCTTTTCAATCCCTATAATATCCCACTAGAAAATTTATTCATGGGATATGTTAAACATCCTGCAGTAGTTAGTAAATAAACTCATCCTACTTGCACATGTATGAAGTGTTATATATCCTTCTCTATTAAACAAAGTCTTACTAAGGCATAGTATTTTCTCTGGATTTCAAGGACATAAGCTACCATGGATATATCTACCATATTTTTCATCATAAATATATTCTATAACACTAAAAAATTATTGTATTTTTTATTCTATAAGAACTTTAATTTCAGTTAAATGTGTTTTTTTATTGCAGGAAACACCAAATTCTTTCAATATTAATTACATTTTTACTATCACTGAATGAAAATCCTCTGTCTGGTGACTTTTATGGCTCCTTCATAAATAACATCCACTAGGAGAAATCATTTAATTATTTCATAGATTCAATATAATTTTATTATATTCTAGATAAATTAACTATATTCTGTAGTAGAGACATCCAACTGACTGATGTTCCACCAAATTTAAACAAAATATCATCATACACATCTTTGTACATAAATCCCAAAACATTACATATATATCCCTATAAATAATCATCATCACTAAATTACATCATTATATATTTTTATCACTTCAAATATCAAATTATATACTCCATCGCTTTCTAATGGTCCCTTTTAGGTTTTTACATAAACATACTTACAAATCCCACTATAAAATAAATATCCATCAATGTAAAAATTACCACATCCATGAAAAATTTTAAATTTAATGCATATTATGATTTCTATATGTACCTATAATCTTCTTCTAATGTTGGTTCCTGAGACTTAGATTAAATAAAGTGAAAAAAACTTTTCAAGTCAGTTTTACATCTGGTCAACCCAATATTCATGATTATCTTAATAATATACTCTTTCTAGAATAACATTATGGTAATATATTTTCGATCTCATGCTATCAATGTCGTCAATATTTTAATATCTTTCCCAATATCTTGATTTCAAATATTACTCTTCAAATTCTGAATCCATGAATTCCTTAAACCCAATAGAAGTATATCATCTATATAGTGTTGAAGTATGAGCTAATTCACATCAACCCACAACATAAAACAATAAAAATCATCATAGTATCAATGCATGAAAACAACCTCAATCATGATACTTTTTGTTTCCACTAATGATGATCTCATTTCAAGATATAGAGGCATTATGTGAATATAAAAACATGTTCCTACTTCCAATGTTCTTCAAAAACCATAAAATGAATCATGTAGATCCCATCCTAAAAATATCTGTGGAGAAAATAAGTATTGACATATGTCCTCTCAAATTGTTTATCATAAAAAGTGAAAAGACTCAGCACCGTCTAGATAGTAATAAGATTAATTATTGGTGATAAATTTAAAGAGAAATTGATCCCTTCCTACTATTGGAATCATTTCATCACTATCCATGATTTCTTCCACGTTCATTAAACTATTCCTTCAAATAGATGATACATTTTTCTCTACTACTCAATTTTGGTTTGGTATTTTAGTCATATATCAAGTTGTGTTAATTTTGAAAGTGTTCATTTATTCATCTATTCACGACTCCACTATTTTGATCCAATAAATTTCACCCACACTTTCATTAATCTATGTTCATGAGCATCCATTAAAAGTATGAAATTTATATCAACACCATATCATTAGAAATTTCAAATAACTTAGTTTGTCTTCTATTATCTACTTGAGGCTCTACTCTTTTAGGTTTTTTATCTTTTGGTTCCCAAACATCAGGTGTATTGTTAGTAGAATACTCAATATCAAGATATTTTCGTATTTCATTAATAGAAAATTATCATTCTAGTACATCTCCTGTTTGTTGAACTTTTGAAAAACATACACTAGTATCAACAATCATCGGAATGAATGATATTCCAGTAATTTCAACAAGACCAACATGAACTTATATAGTTGATAACATTTTCTAAAATTATGATTTTTTATTTTATGATCCATTCATAGATTCCATTAATCAAATAGAATTTTTCAACATAAAATTATTTATCATTTATAGTCATCCCATAAACTAAAAAATATATTCTCTCCCATAACCTTTGAGAAAAAATTGTTTGAATTTTGCTCAAGATTTTCAATTTCTTATTCATTGATGATTTTTGAAGGGTTAACATAATAATATTTTTAGGTGTCCAACTTTTGGTGATTTTTCAAACCATAGATCTTATAATAGAATTTATCCTATTTTAGAAAATGGTACTCCATTATAAATTTATTCTATAATATAAATTACATCTTCCAAAATGGTATTAGGAATTTGAGAGTTCATGTGAGAATTTTTTTCGTTATCTTTCAATGTTCATTTCAATCTATTTTATTCATAATTATTTGAAAGAGTATTGAGTAAATTTCTCTCAATAATAATATATTTATTCCAAATTATATTTCAAAAATTATTTCAACTGTATTCACTGTCGTTTTTTATTATCTGAGGGACATTCATATCAGCTAAAATTCCCTTTTATCCATATCTATCCAATGAAAAAAATCTTAGAACATTCCATATTTTTATTAAGGAAATACACACATTCCCTACTTATTACATCCTTAACAAATATAAATATGTAAATGGCTCATCCATTAGATAAAATTGTGGATGGGAATCATACATCCATGTGAACAAGGATCGACATGAATGGTCTAGTATTCCTTAAATTCCAAGCAAATGAAAAGATTTATTTTCTATCAAGAACCATAATATTTTTCTCACAAAGGTGACACAACCCATATTTCAAGAACTCTAGATATTTTTTTACATTCTATCAATTGAAAAATATCTAATGTTATTTTAATGTATAGTGTATAGTCCATTAAACCATGAAACACAAACAAAAAACCATGATAAAATTTCTAAATTCTATTTTAAGGGTATTTTTATACCCATCATCATCCAAATTACCTAAATATATAATCTTCTTCTAGAGACCTATAATTTCTCTGACTTCCGATACTTATAATAAGAATCTATTCTTCATCCATAGGTTAACGTTTCATTTTTTTATCACATAAAAAGCATCATCATCCACCATACGAATTTTTTAAAAAGTATAAATTTGATTATGTACCTGAAATATTTTATTGAGTAATAGGATAAACTATAGTAATACAACCATTAATACACTATGACAATAGTGTAAAGCCTCAAGTCATTTACATATTCTGTTATGTTAACATAATTTAAACATATAGAAGCTTTTATTTCCATACCATTTTCGTAACTTTTGAAATTAATTTTAATATTTATACACCTCTCAAAATGTCAGAATGTGAGTCTTAGATTAGTTGAACTTTATTTAATCTTATCTAGGTAATTATTTTACAGTCATCAATGATTCCCTTTCTGATGTGAGTGTCACATTCCATCAACATTCAATTCATTTCATAAAGGTACTTGAACTTCTATTCTCTGATGTTCCCCATTGAGGATAATGTTTTGGATAAATTTAAAAACAATATCACTCTTTACTCAGGATTTTATAAACATATTCATCATATAAACCCAAGATTTCAGAAAAGTTGTATGTAGTTGGATTTCCCATACAGTATATGTTAAAGTAAATTTTACCACATCTAGATTAATATTGATTGAATTGAAATCATTCATCTGATATGTCACTAATAATCCTTAAAATAGACTCCTAATAAGTATATAATCATTATAAATACCTTGTTTAATACATTTGACTTTTTATAGTCTTCCTGGGCCTCCATTATTTCAGTTGTTGTTTTCTTCTCTGAGTTATTTATGGATACATTTCAAAACAATGGCATACTCTCTGAGCCTAAATAATACCTATATATATTTTCCTATTAACTATTGTATATATCATCAGGATTCTTTATTTCTAATTTGAGTTTTAGGTCCTTCAAGATTAGATAGTATTTTATCGACATTCACAAGAATCCAAAGTAAGTTATTTTTAACAGACAGATTCTAATATTTTATTTTTTCCATCATCAAATTTTTAAATAATAGTGAAAGAAAACAAAATAAATATAATTCTATGTAAAACTAAAATGTTACCTATGTATTCAATTATGGGTGAACTATTGACCTATAATACAACTTTTGTGGGGAGGAAAAAACTATGTTACCCTTAAAAGATACACCTTAATGTTGGGAAAGTGAGTTCCCTACACCAAACATGAAATGTAATTTTTTATTATTATATTATGTATAATGTGCGTTATCAATAACTTATTAATTCAATAAATGTTTTGATACATTTTTACCCTCTATTTTCATGGTAAGTAATTTATATTATTTATCATATCAATCGATTATAGTGGTTCCCAACTATAATCAGAACCTCATGATACTATCATAATAATCATAAACATTTGTCTTATGGTCTAGATATATCATACATATGATACATAGATTATGTTTCAATATTAGGTTTTCAGGGATTATACATCTTGAGGATTCTTCTAATTATGTTCTCACATGGTGATCTCAAGTAGTGTATGTCATGATGACTGAACTGCAAATGGAAAAACAATATTTTTAAGTGTATTTGGGGTTTTTTAGCTATGTATAGTGACCCAATACTTAATTTATTCTTAATTCGTTAATTATAATATTATTTACCAAAATAAAATCCTTGGATCTTGAGTTGTCTTGTATTCAGATGATTGTATACATAAATACATCATCTTAAATTAAAAAACATCATGTTTATTTAAAACTATAAAGTGGGGTAGTAACTCTCATATACCTTTAATGTTGTATAGGATAACATGGGGAAACTACATAAGGAAAAGGGTGAGAATTAAATCCTTCAAAGGGATTAAAAATGGTAATAACGAACAATGAGAGGGTCAAGAGACAAAACATGATATCATAATAAAAATTACTATTTTCATAAAACATTTAACAATCAAATAAAATCATAGGATCATGGAATCATATTCTTGTGAAAAGAAAATGAGGAATTATGTAATAGAATAATGTCAATTATAACCACCAAGACAACATGAAATAGTCTTAACACTATCATAACCAATGTATGATGAGGTTGACTACCATCATAAATTAGTGTTCTTAGGATAATCGATTGTACACCATACATAATATCTAACGTGAAAATAACATTACCTAATGAATTTGAGGTCTATTACCAACCCACTTGTCACGTAATAATATGTGCATTCTTATTTGTGACATAATAAAAAAGAAACCATATTTAAAAAAATTATAATGATCAAACCCATGAGAAGGAAATGGGTTTCACATTTTTTATTTAAGGAATTACCAATGGCTAAATCATTAGGATTCCAAATAGATTCAATAATTAAATTAATTTGAAAATTAATAATTGAAAATTGAACATACGTATTTATCATGGTGTCCCAATGTATAAAATTCATTAGAATGATATAAGAGAATAAATAATAAAAAGAAACCACGTTAGTAATGATTTCTGAAATATGAAAATGATGTTTTTTATTAAGGATGGAGCATACTATTTTCCATAAAAATATAATTGATAAAAAATAATTATCTATTAAATATTTATGGGTTTTTATAATCTATATATTATATAAAATCATTTAATGGGGGTGATTCTTTATATCTGATAAGAAATTAGAAAGTTCTATTAAATCATGTTTACAAAAAGTGGGAATTACAAAGGGAACTAAAAACGTTCATTACCCTTGCAATAAAAATGATATAAAATAATGTACATATTTATAAGCGGCATATATTAGAAAATATAATAGGTAAATGAGAAGAATTTTGAAAAAAGGGGAAAAATGGGAATTTGTAACCATAATGTCATGTAGGGAGTATAGAAGATCACTTTTTATTTGGTAAAAAAACTTTTTAAAAAACCCACATCATAAAATTAAATAATAAAACATTATATTAAAAATTATTTTCCAGAATATATTATGTTAACATGATATAAAACTTAATGAGGTTTCCAATAACAATAATAACATTTATGGGAAGTTAAATTATGGATAATGATTTAAAATAATCGTTTATATGGATAAGAATTATTTTGAACAAAGTTTTATTTTAAATAAATATTATAACTCACAAATAATTAAGACATGAATAAAAAATTATATCCCATGATAATAATAGTTTATAATAATTGAAATGAAATATAAAATTCAATGATAAACATTATAATTCAAGAAATCATATTGAGTTATGAAGGACCTAGAAATTTTATGGACAACCTAAATCTATCCCAAAGAAGATGATAATTAAAGAAAGTGAAGTTTTAATGTTTAAAAAATTATGAAATTATAATTCATGGGGGGAGTAGATACACTATAAAATTAATATTAGAATATATTATTAAAGACCTCTTCGATAAAGGGTAATCAAGTCAAAACCCTTAAAACTTAAGAAACATTATCATAAAAACGTCTTGGAATTAAAGGGGATTTAATTTAAATAAAAACATAAATTAATAAATATAATACATGATAATAAATATTAAATTTTTATTATATTCACCATTTGAAAGGCATTTGTTCAAAAATGACAAGAGTCACAAAGACGGATGTTTTTGAGATGAAACCCTTACCCGTGTCTGAATGTGTTTTGTACATCTAATTAACTTCTTGAATAAATAAAATTGGTTCATTGGATATATTTATAGGAAACATATATATAAATATATATTTATATATATTTAATTATCAATGTTTTATCTATAATCATTTGGTTCTTATTCTTAATATAGTTTCATCTAATTTTGGTTACTAAGGGCTGTCCGCTTAATCTCAATATAACAATATAGAAATGTCAACCATGGTCAAAGGTGTCTTTAAATAACTTCATGGTCCAAATAATTTTGTAGGATTATATCTTTTATTATTATATTCTGAGAATCCTTATATATTTTCAAATAGTATCCCAAAATATAGCCAAATTAATAATTGTACATTAATAAGTCCATATATGGTTCTTGGATTAATAAAATAAATGTTTAAAACTCATAATATTATTATTAAATAATATTGGTTCTGTAAAAAATATAATATTTGTTAATTGAATAACCTTTTTAAACAAACCATTTTAGGTGGTGATGGAAAATTCCACACTTCATTCATAGAGGTGGTGATATGCGCACACAAATGATGTCATCTTTCAGTTTTATAAATGAATTTAGAGGAAAGTATAATATGTTTATATCATTAGTTAAATGAAACATAGTAATATTAAATTTCTATTTTAATAATACCATCAAAGATAGAATAGATTTTAATGGTGTATAAGAATAAAAGAGAAATTGAATCTGGGTTGAGAGTACTTCCACTCCCTTAGAAGTTCTCCCTTGGGAGATTTTTTAATGCTCCATTACTTGGTTTTTAAGTGGGATAAATGCCTAGAAGGTGTGGGGAGTGTTTAGAAAATTCTAGGAAGGTTTTATGTTTTATAGAATTCAATTTAATTGGTCGATAAATGGTGAGAATATGGCCTCCTTTTATAAATAATGAAAATGAAACATCTATTAAATCTCATTATTTCTCAATACTATCACTCCATTATTCAATGGAAATGAATCCATAAATTAAAATAATATTTTTTTTGAAATATATGAATCTGATATGTTCTCCATAATCCAATATGTAACATTTTTTCATCATATTTTAACCACATCCACTATGTTTATCCACTTTTACCCTAATTTAGCCATGTTATGGAAACTCAACATTGGCTAGTGGAATCATATTTTAGTGGAAAATATCTATGTTTACATAATTTAATAATTTTAAATTTATAATACTAAATATCTTAAAAAATTAATAAAAAACAATTTACATGATTTATATAAATTAATTTTAGTATTGGTGCATAAAATTATAAAACCACCTTTTTAGAAAAAATTGTATTTTGGGCAAAAGATTTGTGTTTAGGGTAAAATGATCAATTCTATCAAATATATTTGTTTTAAAATATTTATTATTATCCAATTAATATCTAGTTAACATAAAATAATTTCAAAAACCTAGTTCCACCATGAAAAAATTTTATAAAATAAATAGATCAAATATGGGTTTCATTAAAACATTACCTAAATTTTCAAAACTCTTAAGCATGGGTTATATATATAAATAAATTGTTCTAAAATAGTTATGTTTTTCATTATTAATGAAAAAATTTTATTAAAAAATTGTTTCAAAAAAATCTCAAGAAAAAAATCTTCAAATTTATAGTATTAGTAAAATTTATAATTTTCACTATTCAGGTCAAAATTAATTATTTACAAAAAATCCCCAAAAAACCATCTTAATTTAATATTTTTTTATGGAAATTACTTTTTTTTATGTTTTCAAATTTAAATTCAAAAATTAATAAATTCAATTTTTCATTTAAAACCAAAAATATATTGAAAATCAATTTCATATGTAAAAACAGTTTCTGTATTAAGCTATTCATTTCCCTATAAATTATTAATTAGTCTACTGTTAAATAATAATTAATTTGATCAATATATATTTATATTAATAAATATGAATGAAATTATTTCATTCAAATAAGCTACTATTTTTCATAAAATATATTTTTAATGAACTCATAGGAAAATGATTCTTTGAAAAACAAAAACCTTCTCGATATATCAATACATATGAAGATTTTATTACATGATGATATAATCCTAAAATTTACTTGAAAACCCACATATTATCTCCCTCTAATACCTAATAATCATATTAGATCTGATTTCAATTTTATTTGGAAGTTCGTTAAGAATGGATCTTGTGGAAATCTCTTGGATCTTGAACATCTCTCATATATGTTTCACCTAAAATAGTAATTTCTTGATGTAAGATTGGTATTGATCCAGGGAAAAACCTAGTGAAGATACAACCCTATTGAGCTAGGAAAATTAGTATTTTATGGTAGATGTATACTCCCATATTATATTTCTTCCTACTTTATTTATTTTTAATATGGTTACTTCAAATTTATATTATCTATTATTCCCATGTTTGTATTGTATTGTTTTTATTGGTTCAATGTATGTTAAATTATTGATTAGTTTTTCTTCAAGGGAACTAAATACAAGTGTTTATAGATTAAGTATAAATATCAATAACTTTTTTAGAAGTTTTGAAGTTACTAATAAGGTTTGGAAATTAAGTTGAGGTGTTCAGAATTTATTTTAATACACACTAGAATTTTAAAGATCAATAAATTAAATTTATCCTAGTAGCCATGTTATCCAAATATCCATTTCATATCAGTACTTTAGTGACATAGATTATTCACATAGATTATTCATCTATTTATCCATTTCACATTGTCAATTCAATGATGTAGATGATTCTTAAATGATTTAATGATGTAGGTATGAGTATTAGGAAAACAGATATGTGGATCGGATACCAATTTTGTAACCGAAATGTATATAATGATGGAAAAATACAATAGGGGTGAATTGAATATTTTAAAAAAATTAATTTAAATCTAAAAGTTAACATAGTTTAACAAGGTTAAACTGGTATTATTCCAAAAATACCTTTTGTGTATTCAAACTATGAGTGGATTGGGCCCTTGGATCTGATGAAAAGAATATTTTAATCAAGTTGATTATGATATATAATAGACAGGTCATAATGATGAATTGATTCTATCATAACAACATATAGAATCATTATTAATGTGGTGGTAATGAAATTAGAGTTTAATCATATTCATAGTAGAAAACTATTTAATTAGAGTAAACAAAATGATTCATAATTACAATGGATATGATAATTCAGAGTAATAAAAAATGTATTCAATCTATCTTAACGTGTATAGAATCCTATTCAGAGTAAAAAATATTTATTTTAATTAAATATATTATGATAAAAAGATTAAAAATTTAATGATGAATATAAAAGTATAACATTATATTTAATTTTATTAGAAATGAATTTATTATAATAAAACAAGTAAATGAATCCAATTATTTTAACCCAAATAGAAGGGTATCCAATAGCATAGGATAAAGGACCCTTGCTTTATACATACATGAAATTATGACTTTATCATACCATAGAATTCCCCTGTTATGAAGGCCGGTCAGTCTCGCTATTCTGGAAGCCCTAGATATGATAATCATCTCTATTTTCTTCCTATCCTCGATAGCCCATGATATAATAATCATCATTTTCAGGTTATCCCCATAAGCCCTCAATCAATAAGGTGATCAGCTCTATCTTCCTAGCGACAGAATCCTGCGATCATTTTAATAATGTTTTGGACATAGTAGTTATAAACTCAAGAAGGATACAAGTAAAATGAACATTTTGTTCACTCTTGTATGCTTCAATGCTCACGCATAGCTGAAAAAAATCAATATAGTGTCTCTACATGTGTGTTTATCCACTTGTTACTTGATGAGAAACCTTCAAATGGCCTGGAATTTATAGTAAATCCATACAATTCTCATCTTGATCTCCAACGATCATATTATATATGTGATTTTTGTAAGGACCTAGACACCTAGAACCCCAACGGTTATATTATATTAGAATACACTGCATTTTTTTACTTTTATTCCAAAAGAATTCATGACGTCATTTCAAAAATACACCATTACCGTGTTAAGAGTAAAATATTAAAATATGACAAAATAGTTTTTCTTATTCCAGATTAAAAAAATCAATCTGATGTATTTCTTTATAGTAATTTGTTTTGATTAACTTTCTGAGTATGTATATCACGCTATTGATTATGATGTCATGTGTGATTATTAATCATTTTTTAGTATAATGACTTGATAAAAAGTCATTAAATTATATTTTAAACAGGTTAAAATTATGGTGATTGGATTCATACTCATTAGGATGATTGTAATTAATATTTTAATATTATATTTATGAATACACTGATAATATATCAATCTATATTAAATCATATATGTGTTCATAAAAACAAATTAAAACACTTTGGACTTGAAATTACTGGTTGATTAAATATTTAAGAAATAATTTTTGATTTATAAAACATAATGAATGGGAAAGTCAAAATGTTATTTCTGACTAAAAAGTATACCTATTTTTTCAAATCACAAACCACAATATTTAAATGGAAAATAAAATTTAAAAATTAAATCCATTATCTTTTTGATTCATCATATTCAGAATTAACAATTAAAACTTATCTCCCTCTTAGTTTACAACCCATATAAATACATTGGTGAATACGAATAACTCCCCCTTTGGATAAGAAATCCCCTAGGATTTTATTTTCATATTTAAATGTTGTCCCCCTTTAAAAAACATATCCCCTTATATATAATTCTCTCCATGTATATAATGTTTTACCCATTTCTGAGTTTCAAAAATGAATAGGGAATACATATATTTAAAACCTGGAGAGGGTGAGAATACAATCTATATGATACAATAATAAAGAAAATGATCATATAAAAATAAATAAATGTAAATTCATCCATTTATGAATTGGATTAAATTTAATATAATTAAAAATAGATCAAGAATTCATTTAGTAAAATTTCAAAAATAGAAAAAAAAATACATTAATAGTTTAATGAAAATCAATATTTATTTAGTATTAAAGACATTACCATAGTCTTCATATTCTTATCTATTTTATGTCTACCTTAACATTTTTCATGATCTCCTCCTGAGAATTAGTATTCGTTTCAATATCGTGTAATCTATATTCCTAAATACAAATTATTTCATTCATATCCTTTATCTTTTTCTCTTGAGATTCAAACTTATCTTCCAAAAGATGAATATGCTCTTCCTGGTCTTTAGTCTTATTAGAGAAAACATCATTTTGATTCTTAAAATAAATAATTTCATAAGTATAGTGCTTGAATATTGAAATCCCAAGAAGTAGAAACTTAAAGCTTCTTTCCAAATATTAGATATTCTGAGTCATCTTCTCAGAAATACATTTGAATGTTTTAAAAGGTGTAAATCTATTTTCCAAGTCATTGGAAATAATTATAAAATCATTATCAGTTTCATTCAAATAATTCTGGAAATTTTCAAAATTATCATCACGAATAATTATGTATTTATAAATATTTAGAGATCATTTTATAACATTATTACAACCCTTTTTTGATATTCAACACTTTTATTAAACACATTGAAATTAGCTTCTATCATTATCAACCTATCTATAAGAGTTTTCACTGAATACAAATCATTATATTTATTCTCAATAAAAAAAATAAAATTTGTTTTTATCCTTGGAAGACAAGGAATTTTTTTATCCAGTCTATTCAAATTGTGATAAATGTATTCCAAACATTGAACTATGATTGTATTCAAAATATATGCTTCAAGTTGATTATTTTTTTTTCAAGTTATGATCCCCTCTTAAGCCTCTTCATTTTTTTCCTTTAATTGAATCTGATTTAGGATTACCATTATAAATTTAAAATGCATCAATAATAGCTCTTTTAATTCCTTCAGTGGTTTTATGTTGATGTTGTTCATCCCTCTTGGATGAAGATATGACTTCTCAAAAGGACATAGACATTTATTTTTAATAACTCATTGAGTTATAATTATAATTTTACATTGAATATAACTATTTTGACGATGCTTAGGGAGTTGGTAAAGAAACATTTTCATAATGATAATACTCTTCCATTTCATTAGGGTCTGATTTCTCTTTTTCTTCTACTTTCCAAGCTTCTATTTCTTTTAATTTTTCATTTTCATCTCATTTTTTACTTATTCTTATTTATATTCATGATAGTTTTTTATTTTTTAAATAGATTTCATTCTTCAAGAAATTCATCATTTCCTTCATTCAAAATCTTATGAAGGAATGAATGCAATCTCATATCACCTTTTCTTGATGGAATCATTTTCTTTTCCACAATGATTTATTTTCCTTTATTAGTGTTAGATGGAACATCCATATTGAAAATTTTTATTTTCTGAATTTCTATGTCAGCGTTAGGTGGTAAAAAAAGTTGTGTGGATTCATCCTCAACACCTTTCATTAAAAGTTTAACCAAGGATTAACTTTTTTTCTTCTTCATTTTCATTTACATTTTTTTTCTTTTTCTAAATCATCATCACCCTATTACCTTATAGCAATGGATTCAAATAGGTTAAGTTCAATTTGAGGTTCACCTTCTTTTCATTCATCCTTCTTCCTTCTCCATTATTCAACAACTTATTTTTAGTATTTCTTTTATTTCATATCTTTTTACAGGGAAAGGAAGTAAAATTTTATTTTCCAAACATCTATCATATTTTTGTATTTAAAATAAGTTACTACCTCTGATACAGAAACATGATTATTTTTGAAAATAATTTTGTATTCTAAATAAAAAAACCTATTGAATACTTTTGATTATGTCTTCATTGTTAAATGAAATCATTTCCCTCACTTTTTCTGACATAATTTCAATATTGAAATATCTCATTCTCTTTTTGATCAACTTACTAATCAATCCAGAAAATATGATAATCTGAGACTTAAGTGACTTCGACATGATATTCTTAATATTCAAAAGAATAATTCTTATGGGATGGATCATCCCCATATCCACAAAAAAAATATAAAATGAATATATCTGATGCATTTAGAGTATATCTATCACACTTTCCTATAATGATAAATAATTTCAACTATGTTTCTAATACTCTATGATCGAGAATTAAGTGATAAATTTTTACTGTATATTCATCTGGTTCATTCATAAAAAATGACATTCCTGCTCTAATTATTTCAAGGTTTCATTTTGAATCAGTAAGTTTGTGATATGGAAAAAACATCTCCTTCTTATGAAAACGCTATAAAACCATAGGAAACAATAGGAGACATCTTATAGGTTTTCTCATAAATACAGAAAAAAGACATATCCTTACCATCATCCTTGAAGAACATAAAAAATTCATAAAAATCATTATCTAAATCCAAATAGAGTAGGTTATAATCTTGATATTACTATTTTATGCATAAGTATTACCATCATTGAAATTGTATCATGATTCTAAAAGATGATTCATACTAGTCATAAAAATATTAAGATACTATCCTTTCAAGGAAAACGATCCACGTTTTTTATTTTTTTTGGATGCATCATATTTGAACTGGATACGGATGTTTGAATAAAAAATATTATCATGCATGGGGTCAACAATGCAGAAGCACTTCACAGCTTTAAGGCATAGAAAACTAATGTGGTAAAAGAGTGTGTCATCATTTTATAGGATAATTAGAGTGATTTGTTATCTTAAAAATAGATCTAACATCCGGCATTCAAACTCTCAAATTTGACAATTGAGATTTTATCCAAAGAAATATTTTTGTAAAAGAAATAAACTCTTGAGGTTTTATAAAACATTTATCATATTTGGAGAATACAATTTTGAATGTAAAAAAATTTTAAAAAACAAATAATAATAATAACATACAAGAACAAAAATATTTATAATGGTATAGTTTTATAGTTTAAAAGAAAGAAAAAATACCTTTTAGAGTGGATATATTGATACGATAATTATTTCTTCATGGTTTTATAAGAAAATATGTTACAATATATGAAATGAAATTAATTTTTAATAAAATACTAATTAAGATAGTTTTATGATAATGATAATATTAAAATAAAAACTATAATAAAAATTATATAATCATGAAAAAAATATGATTATGAAAAAAAAGTTCCAATTTTGATTAAACTCAAATTTAAAAGACTCAGGATGAAAAAAATAAAAAAATAAAAACATGAAAAATAACATTTTTTTGAAAAAACAATCACATGTACTACCGATTTAAAATGAGTAACATAATGTAAGGAGGGGGTTCAAAAAATAATTATATATGAAAGATTAATTTTCTATGATCATCTTTAAATTTTGTTAAATGTATTCAAATATATCAGAAGATAATGGCTTTATAAAAATATAGACAAGTTGTTCTTATGTTCTGATAAATTGTATTGGGATATCTTCTTTTTGGGTGTGATCCATAATAAAGTTATTCCTAATATCTATTTGTTTTTTATGAGAGTGGTGTACATGGTTTTTACATAGACAATGTCACTAGTGTTATCAAAGAGTAAATGAATGTTATAAAGACAATTTCCATAATCTTGGAGTGTTTGTTGCATCCACAACACTTGAGCACACCAACATCCAACTGTCACATATTCATCTTCATCAGTATAAAGTGCTATCTAGTTTTGTTTCTTACAAAACTAATATCAATTTGTTTTTTATGAGAGTGGTGTACATGGTTTTTATTTATGTACGTTTTTATTCATCATAAAACCCCAAATTCATCATCTCAAAAACATATTAATTCCAAAAAAATTATAGATGAATAGAAAAACTTTAAATCCATATTTTCATTTAGATAACGAAAAAATATTTTTAAAAAATCTAAATGGTATTAAATTGTATTATCATGATATCTTCACATAATAAAATTGAAAACAGTTTGTTTTGGTGACTAATTATTAAGGATAGTAAACTTCTTATCTTAACTCTAAATGTTATTTGATCAATTGGTTTCCCAGTATCATCAATTTAATGTGTATATGAGGTAAAAAAATTTTTACTATTACTTTTAATATTTTCATATCCATACTTTTTATGATGATCCTTTATATACATATGTTGAGATATAGAAGTACCTTCTAATTTTTGGAATATTTGAAAACCATGAAAAAAATTTATCCCACCCATCATACTCATTTAAAAATCATATTTCATAAGATTAACTAACTAGTGTACTAAGTATTGTTGAGTTGATCCAAATATAATTTCATTAAAATATATTCAAAAAAACATAATGTTTTTATATAAAAGTGTTGGACAATTATTTGCATTAACATAATTGTTTTGTTACAAAAATATTATTAATCTATCATACAAGGCTCTATGGGAGTTTTTAAGTTTATATAATGATTTGGTATGTTTATAAACATATTCCAATTGTTTTTTATCATAAAAAATATGGGTTGTTCAATATAAACTTATTCATGTACATATCCATCAGAGAAATCACACTTCACATCCTTTTGAAAAAGTTAAAAGTGAATAATTCTACAAAAGATAATAGAATATAAATATATTCAACATAAGCAACATGTGTATAGGTTTGTCCATTATTTGTTCACTCTTATTGATTATATCATTTAATAGAAAGTCTTTATTTATTTCTAATGATATATTCATTCTTATAAAAAAAATTTAAAATGAATTTTCCACTAATTATTTTTTATTCTTTATGTCCTTCAGACTAGGTATGGACTTTTTTTCCATTCGAATTCTTTTAGCTCATCCTGAATAGATTTTTTCCAATCCTGATCACATAAAACCTCACAATGTTTTTTAAGATTGAATTATAAAGTAATTTAAAGATGTTCTATTTCATTTCTCAAAAAAATTGTTCTAAATAGTTAATTAACATCACTAATGATACTATCACTATGATGATTTCTAAGAAACAACATATGTTTTTTTAATGTCATTTCATCCATGTAATGTGGAAATTATTCTTGAGAAAATAATACATAAATTATTTCTTGATCATTTACCTTATGAGAAGAGTTTTCTATAAAAGTTTGATGATTTGTTTTTGAAAACACATCTGAGTATGTTTGTTGGGATTATTTAAAAACAAAAGGATTTGATTCGTTAAATTTAATATATATTATTTCCTCAATAGTACAATTTTTTTTAATAATAACACTATATACCTTATAAGTAGTGAAGTAACATAAGAATATACATTCATAGGATTTAGTTATGAATTTTTGAAATTTGAAATTCATGTTAATAATGAATACTTTGAAACCAAATACTCGTAAGTATGTATGTTTTGGTCCCAATATTTTCCACAACTCATACTGAGTTTTATTAATAAAGGTTAAAATTAAAACACGATTTATAGTATAATTGGAAATGATAGTTGTTGGAACCGAATAATATTTAGAAATTGATTATTCATTCAATATGGTTCTTGTTATTTCTTTATGAATATGATTTCTTCTTTCAAAAACAACATTTTCTGGTGAGTTCTAGGGGATGAGAAATTATATATAATGACTTTATTAATAAAAAAGTTTCTAAATCAAAATTTACAAATTCTCTTATATTAATAATACAAATAGTTATCAATATAAGGTTTTTCTAATATTTAACATTTGCTACAAATGATTTAAAATTAGATAAGTCTTGATATTTTATTTCTAGGAAATAGACCCATATATATCCAGTGTAATCATCAACTAAAACAAATATATAGTACTTTACTCTAATACACAATGTTTGTATAAGACTAAATAAATATATGTGAACTAGTGGTAAATCATCAAAAGTTGAGACATAATTAAATGATTTAAAACATGACATATGTTTATTATTATAGTAACAATGGCCACAAACATTTTAAGAATAAAATATATGCACCAGTAAATACTTAATAAGTCTTTTCATAATTAATTTTGTAAATTTCCATTATTTAAGTGCCATAACCTTCTATGTCATAACCAATATAGATCTACCATTACACTAAGGCTAGGTAAGTCTTGGATTCTACAGTATTCTAATTTTACTATGTATAGATTCTCATTTTGATGCGAAGAAAGAAAGAATTCATCCTTGGAATTTTGTACTATACATTTTTCATTCCTTAAATTGATAGAGTAACCTTAAACACATAATTTAATTACACTTATATGTTTGTTTTTAATACTTTTAAAAAATAAAACATAAGAAATAAATTATTTTACAATAAGAAAAATATTTCTTATACCAATGATTTCCCGGTGAGAATTATCTACAAAGGTAACCATTACACATTTCATCTTGATAATTTATTCAAAAAAAATATTTGTTAGAATCCATATACCTCAGAAACACATTATCTGTGTATAATGTATTCTTATTGTTGGTACACTCATTGTTTTTCTGGAAACAAAATAATAATACTTTAAAAACCAAAACATTTCTAGGTCAATAGTTATTAGCAAGCATAATTTTTGGAATCCACATTTGTTTTAAAAAATATGATTTGTGTAACTCTAAAGATTGAATTTTTTTAGAGTAATTTATCTTCCAGTTTCCTCCACTAAATATTTTTTTGAAATGGGGGGAATTTTCAAGAGATAATTAGTTGTTACTAAAAGTAGGTTTTCTATTACTATATCAAATTTTAGAACTATTACAATTTGAACAGAGTTGTATATAAATTTTATCAAACCCTTATTTTTTAGTATTAATGATTATTAAAAATATATTTTGTGAAAAAACGAAAATTTTATTTTTGAACTAAATTTTTATCAGCCTATGAATTAGTTATTGAATTTAGTTTTGGAAAAAAAATTTATAAATATTTATTTTTAGAAATTACTTTTTTTTAATCATTAGAAATTATATCTTTTTTATAAATGAATTTATTAAGATTTTTTATTGAACTGATATTTATTTTGTCAAAACATAAATTATTGAATTAGTGTTTTTAATTTTTCCATTACACTTTTCCTGATCTTTACATACCTTATAATTTTCAGTTTCTAAGAGTTTTTCAAAATGAGAAACTTCTTCATAAGATGGTAAAATATTATCATCACTATTTGAAGAGGATTCTTTATTAGAAGATATTGAATTATTCTCATGGTGATAATTTTCATTTAAAGATATATTAGTTAAATAATTGGAAGTATGTACCTCATCTATGAAGCATTGATTTTCAAACGTTATTCTAGAATAAAGATTGATATTCCTCATTCCAGACATTCTATTATTAGATAAATAATCTAAAGTGCCTTCTACACTTGAACACTAGGAATAATTATCTTTCAAAATGTTCTTTCAGTTTGACTTAAAATAATTTTTTTAATTTCTATCGAAATGGTTTTCCTCTTTGTATTTCCTTATCAAATTTGGTAAAATGATTCTTATGTCTCTAGATTTCTTAAATTCATAACAGGTGACTTTAAAACGTTTCATTTTATTCATTTCCTTTTTTATTTTCTTGTAATGATATTGAAAATCCTTTTTACTAACAATCTTATTCATTATTTGAGAAAACTTATCTAAATAATTATCATAATGTTCTGAATCACTTGAATCATAATGAACCATAACCTTTTAATTTATTTACATAAAAACTATCATGGTAGTTTTAGATTTTATTGTATTTAAATTTGACGTAAAATAAAATCAACTATACTTTTTCTTTCCATTATCAGAATCTATTTTCATACAACCCTCACACTGTAATAAAATTTCAAATAAATCATCAAGATTATGATTTTTAATCTTCTTAGATTCATCAATAGATGTAAACTTTGATTCTAACTCATTGAGAATGATATCAACAATATGTTCCACAAGTATTTCATCCTATAATAATTTTTCATCCATATCTTTTAAACTATTAATAATATTCATAAACAAAATTTACTACCTTTACAATAGGTTCACAATAAGGAAATCCAAAATCATGATAATCTATTCTATGAATTTCTCTTCAACTTTCAACAAATTTCGATGTTCCAAAATAATTAATCTATAAATTCTTATAAATACTATTAGCTTCTTGACAAGAATTAATATGACTATATATATTTCTTTTCATGGAAAAAATAAGGTATTTAATACCTTATAATTCAGAATATACTCTTCCTTTTCTTGAAATATAAAATTTCAAACTTGTTTATCTAGAATGTTTTAATCACCAGTCAACCGAAAAAAATTATCTACTCATGTTTTGATGATAAAAGCCATTATTATTTCCCTCTTTTATTCATTATCATTACAATCAATGATTAGTGGTTTAGTAATGTTGACATTATCTATATACACTACATTTCATCCTGTGATATTTTAAAAATAGATACAAAAAAATCATTTCCACAATACACATTATTGTAACAGATGATTATAAACAATGAATTTATAACAAAACAATACTAACTTAAAATAGTAAATAACTAAACGAATTAGAAAGTAATTTATTGGTGGAATCCTTCTCTGATTTCAAATATGAGTTTTAGTAAGATATAGAATTGGATATAGTACCAATTCTAGGATCGAAAAATATATAAAGATGACTAAATAGAATGAGGTTGAATTATATGTTAAAAAACATTCATTTTTAATCATATAGGAAAAAATATTTAAAAATGTTAAACTTATTATATTCACAAAACCTCTTATTTATTTAAACAATGATCAAATGGGGCCCTTGAATCTATTAAAAAGATTATTTTAATCAATTTGATTCTGATATATGACCCATAGGTCATAATGATTAATTTATTATATCTTAACATTATATATAATAATCATAATTGAGGATGTAAGGAAATTATAGTTTAATGAAATTCATAGTAGAAAACTATTTCTTCATGGTAGAAAAAAAGAATCATAATTATCATGGTTATGATAAACCAGTATAATAAAAAATTTATTGATTCTATCTTAATGAATATAGATTCGTTTTCAGATTAAAATAGTTTTATAATAATTATATATATTATGAAAAAAAATTAAAGATATAACAATGAATATAAAAGTATCACATTATTTTTAATTGTATCCAAAAATAATCTTGTAAAAAAGTAAATGAATTGAATTCTTTAAACCCAAACAAATGGGTATCCAATAACATACGATAAAGGCCTCATATTGAATACTTTCAATAAAGTTAGTCTTTATCTTTCCATAGAATCCCTTGATATGAAGATCTATCTCTCTCAATAATCATATGAGCCCTTGATATGATGATATGCTTTACTATCTTCTTATCTCGGTACCCCTCGATATGATGACAAGATATATATTATTAGCACCTAATGATATCAATCAAGAAGGTGATCAGATCCCCTTTTTTTCTAGCCTCATAAGCCCTCAATCTTCTTCAAAATTAATAGCACAAATCAGTTATGAACTAAAGAAGGTTACATGTATGAAAAATATTTCATTCACTCTTGTAAGCATCGGAGCTCACACATAGTATAAAAATCATTAGAGTGTCTCTACATGTGTGTTTGTCCACTTATTCATTTTTTGAAATCTTGAAATGATCCAGAAATTATAGGTAAGACATACGATGGTCATTTTGATCTCTAACAATAATATTATGCCCGAGTTTTTTTGCAAAAACCTAGACTCCTAGCACTCCATTGGTTATATTATAATGGAATTAATTACATCATTTTAATTACTAATATTCTAACAAAATTCACGAAATCATGTAGCCAATACACCATTACTGTGTCAAGAGTATAATATTTCAATTTGATTAAAGAGTTATTTGTTTTCATGTAAAAAAGAAATATGATGGATTTACATATAGTATGTCCTTATAATTATCTTTATGAGTTTGAATCTGATTATATTTTTTCTAATTTCAAGTCTGATTATAAAACTTTTTCTAGTATTAAGACATGAGAGAAATTCAATGAATAAAATTTGATAAAGGCGAATCCCATTATTATCTAATCCATACTCATTATGATAGTTTTAATGAATATGATAGGTTTATATTTATGAATACTTTGAAAATATTTCTATTTATAGTAAATCATATATTTTTTCTTCAAAAGAAATAAAAACACTTTGGACATGAATGAATTATTTAATTAATTATTTAAGAAATAGTATGTGATTTAAAAAAATAATGTAAAAGTAAAAAAAAGATACTTCTGACTTAATAATATTGAAATCTCATATCAAATTCATCCATGTATTTGATTCATGTAGCTTATTTAGTGATGTAAAAAATTCATGCATTTTCAGTGACTTAGATGAATAAGAACCATGTAGTATATTTTTTTAACCAGTTATGATATCGTTTGTTATTTCAATGTTTATGATTGTAAGAAGATGATAAAAACACATGTTTTTATGAAGAAGAGATATTTTAGGATTTGAATATTTATAAATCATATGTATGATTTAAGCCCATGTCTTCCAAGGATTAATAGAAAATTTGTACTGAAATTAAAATGAGTTTAAATGATAGATATATCAAGAATTAATTAACAAATTAAAATTATATGGTTATTCTACTAGAGATCATGGGATTTATATGATTTAAATAATGTAATATTAACAATGATATTTTTAAATTTATATTCATAGTGACATTAATAATATAAATATGTGATGGTGGTTTTAAATAAATTATTAGAAGAGAAAAATGAGAATTCTTGTTCTCATGGAAATATCTTTTGAGAGAACGATATATATATTATCATGGATTAGAATAAGTTAATATAAATCCCTTAATCTATAAAATATACATAACTTTGTGTTCAAATAGGATAAAGAGAATCCATATTGTACCATATCTAGAAGAATTGTGGAGACCATCACTATAGATAATTCTCTTGAAGAAGTAAATGAGAAATCCTGATCCTATTAGCTCATAGATAAATACAATCTCTAAAAGGATGAAGATATATCTAGTTTTGTATCAATCCTAAAGAAGTGAAAAATTATTTCAACAAGTGATGGAATTATGAACAAATCTTCTGGGACTCTAAAGTACTTTAATATATTGTGGAATTCAAGGATGATTCCTTGTATTGGAGGGATCATTGTGTTACAAAGTGGAATTATAGAGTGGGAGAACTATGGGAATCAATATTAATTACAAGGAGACTTTCTCTAGTTGTAAAAACATGTATTTAGATAATAATTTTAATATAGGGGGATGAAAAGTTACAGAAAAGTGTACAATTTTATGTGAAACCTTTTAAATACTGTGTGTTGTTCTCCCTCATTTTGTTTATGAATACAAAGTGAGATTATGAGATATATGTGTGTGGATGGATGAAATTAATAATTTAGATAGATTCAATTATAAATAATGGTGTTCATAAAATATAAAACATAGATTCACCCCCCCACCTCTTTAGTGGTTTACATCTAGCATGAGGCTCAATAATTGGTATCAATGTGGGCTCCCTGTAAAGATCCTAATGGTTTCCCCTAAACATTTTTAAGATAAAATATTTGAAGCATGGAATTCAAGATGTTTTTGAGTATTGTTAGATAGATATTTCAATCAAGACTCAGAAAAATAGGAATAAATTAGTGGAATGGAATTTCATGAAGAATCCAAGATTAAATGGAGAAACACCACAAACTAAAGTAAATTAGAGAGGTAAAAGTTATAATTTATTATTATTATTATCATTATAAATACTAATCAATAATTGATGATAATTTATCAAAAAATGATCTTTAATAATAATTCAATGAACATATGATGAGAGTTTATAATTAATTTTTTAGGTGTATTATTTATACAATCAGGGTACATCGTTTTTATAAATAAAAAAAATAATATGTAGTTGAATAACTAGAGGATTTAATATTTTGAATTTTAGAAAGTTAAAAATGAAAATAGAACAACTTTAAGCGGGGTGGAAATCCATTTCATATAGTGATGAATAATTATAATGGTATAATGATGAGAAATTTGTTTATGAGATTGTTATCATAGAATATTTCTATTCACATTAAAAATCCCACCAATTTTATATGTATTTCAAAGATACTCAATTATCGGATAAATAATATATGGTAATGGTGATTGAAAATTGAATAAAATAATAAAAATAAGTTCATGTATAAAAAATAAATAAGATGAAGGGGGATTATGAAGATGGGATGGGATCTGTGGAGGATGAAAACAACTCCCTCAATATATATTTTATCATTTATTTAGTTAAGATTGAATAATTAGGAATCACCACAAGTTAGAACTTCCCAAATTTATGGAATAATAGATATTTCCACACAATTTGACATTTATATTTCTGAATCATTGAAGACTCATTTTTTTTGAAACAAGAGCCTAAAATCATCACTTTATGAAATTCAATAATACTCTGAGAATTTGGCATCCCATAACCTAGAATATAACACCCCAACCCGAGAAGTCTAGAGCCAGTGCATTATTAAATGACATTGGCATGATTACAAGGAATAAAATCACGAAGTAATGATTAGTTTAGTATTCCTGGAGAAACAAGATATATACATAGATCTCATTTTATAATAAGGAAAAATACATAATACATAAGGAAATATAAGAAACCACATCCACAAAAACATTACAAATGATCTCATATTCATAACCTATGGAAGAAAAAAATGAAATGGGTGAGATCAAATGCTCATTAAGGGTTAGATATAGTATAAGCATGAATCAATAATACGTGAATCGTAATCAATTTTACACAATCTAAATGGAATTCTGAATAAATGAAAAACAGAGGCATTCAATATACAAAGAATGATAATGCATCCATATATTTTGTCATAGTTAAAACCTTACATAATGTAATAATAGTATAATGATTAAAGATAATTCTCAATATTTTGATTTCATGTATCTAGCATGTAAACCCTAATACCATCCTGACAGTTTAATTTTATGGGTAGATACACACCTAACTATGTTTTGGAAACAAAATCAAAGGGTTTGTCGCCAATTGATTTGTCTCATGAGACACATTGGTGCATCGAGGGGATATAGTGATCCCTCCTATCACTAATATTCCAAATAATTATTTGTAGAAATATTTAACAAAATAATATTATGCCTTTTTCAATATTCGTGTTGAGTATAGGATATAGATTCATCAGTATTTCCATACTTAAATCAATATTTCACATAAACCCCATATGTAAAATGGTATAAAGCAAATCCAATAATCATATACATGTTAAACTATTATGGTTATATAATATAATTAAAATTTAAAATGAAAATTTTTCACAAAGGGGTAGTAGATACACATAATAAAAATTATTATATTCCCAATACCAAGAAAAGAACAATGAAATGGAAATAGAAACAAATTCTATTACAACATTGTAATCAATCGAGTAAATAATCCTCAATTGAATCACTGAATGCGATTAATATAATAGGAATCACAATATTATATATCAAATTTAAGTAAACAAACTCCACATAAAATAAAAATGTTTTTAACAATGGAAATATCACAGAAATAAAAGTTAAATGAGAGACCCCTAACCTTATCCGTGAATGTGTTATTCCATTGAACGTAACATCATAGATAGTCAAATTAAATCCATTAAATAGTTAATTTGTAATATCCTATACATTTATTTGATTCATTATAATTTTATTACATTCATTTATTGTCTTCTTGATAAGTTATAACACTGAATTATGTCTCTTCGAAGTGTTTATTTACTTCATTTTTATGATTGGTTCGCTTAAATATGAGTAATGGAGTTTATGTGGAATTGATTTATTTATCTATAATTGTAATTTACGTGTTATTAATGAAAATATAGAATTTTAAATGTTTATACATATAAATTCATTATTTGGTTTGAGAATGAATCATTATATAAAATGTTAATGATAAATACTTGGATTATTTTGATGGTTTTTCGATCACCACAAACTCATTTTTTTTAATAATTAAATATACTGTTAAAAAAATGATTCAAGAACATTAAATATGATATATTACATATATTATGATTTTTTTAATCCATAAAAATGGTTTCATGACCAAAAGTGAATATGGTAAAAACATTGAAAACTCGTCATCCTTGAATTAACACATGTCAGACAGTGTTTTTGTTTTAATATAAGAGGAGGGGGAAAGATAGATGAATATGAAATATTCATTTAGAATAATAAAATTCTTGTACCTATAATATATTGTAATTGTTACAACATTTATATTAGGGGAGGTTAAGGGGGAAATAAAATAATGGAACTTGTAAAATAAGTTAAAAAGAAATGGAATAGTGGTTTACCTCTTGAGTACTCCTCCCTGAGAACCTCCTTAAGGCCTTTTTTTATCCTTTTTCAGATACCATTAGTTCGTGGAAATGGGGGGTCATGGGAAGCCTATTTGGTCAAATATTGGCAAGGCTCAAAGCTTGAGTGGTGTGAGATGAAGAGGGGTGAGGGTGGTTTATATAGTGCAGGAGAGGAGGGTTTTGCATTATTTTAACCATTATTTTATTATTTTTATCAAAACAAGAAATAGTATAGATTCTTTTGACCCAAAATAGTAAAAAGTTAATTTTAGCTTGAGCCAATATCCATTTACATATTCCACGGCTTAATAATGATGCAGAAATTTATTTATTTAGCATATTTCAAAAATTACATAATTTTACTATTCATAAATTTTTTTTGAATTTTATAAAAATTCAAAAAATTTACCCTAACCATTTTTAATGTGTAGAATATAAAAATTAAACCCATTTTATTTAAATAATTTTCCAAATATGAGAAATTTTATTTTTAAATAAAAACATTATTTATTGAAAATACATATTTTAAAGTAAAAATTGGTTTTATAATACTTTCAATAATTAACAGAGGTCTCATAAAATTATCCAAAAATCATAGGATAAAAAAAATATTAAGAACAAATTTAATGAAAATGAAATTTATTTTAATGAAATTTATTAATTATAAAATGTTATTTAAATATTTATTACTTACAAAAATCAATACATGACTATTAATATTCACATTCATTTATAAGGTTCCTAATTTTTGTTTATACATTCATCGGTGAGGTTACTATTCATAAGGGTCATAATACTATTCATAAGGGTACATTATAATTCATAAGGGTAAAATTACTATTCTTAAGGGTAATATTCTATTCAGAAAAAAATTAAGTTGATTCTATCAGACTCTAAATATCATCCTCATCACAACTGTGTATGTCCGTTTTTGAAATTAAAATCACATATGTCGAAAATTTAAGTTTAATGGATTAGATATAACAATCATCTATAAGCATGGGTTATTTCAAAAAGACTCAGTGTTTCATGAATTATAAGTTATCTAATGAATTGAAATTATTTTAGATTCCACACACATTGAAATATTAAGGTGTCATATTCTTCCCTCCTTCAGAAATTTCATCTTTGAAATTTTTCATATATAAAACCTTCTAAAGATATGTGGTTTTTTCCTCTTCATAACATTCTCAGGTTCGCATGATGCTTCCTCCATTTTATAGTTTCTCGATAAAACCTTTACCAGTCAATTTATCTTATTTATTAATACATTCTCTTTATGGTAATGTATATCGATAGGCTCTAAACAGTAAGACAAGTCAGGATATCGATCTATTTCCTCATATTTTAGTACATGCATTGGGTAAAGAATGTACTTCTTCAACAATGACTTGTGGAACACATCATTCACTTTGGATAGACTTGAGGCATCTCTATATGGTAATCTACAACTCCAATTCTTTCAAGAATTCAAATAGTCTAATGTACATGGGGCTCAGATTCCCTTTCTTACCGAACCATAAGAAAACATTCCATGTAAATACTTTTAGAAACACAAGATCACCCATGTGAAATTCCAAATACTTTCTCTAATTATTCTCATTGCACTTATGCCTACTTTGGGCTACATTAATATGGGTATGAATTTTCCATACCTTTGTTGATGTCTCTTCAATAGGATATGGGACTATAAGTTTCCTCTCATGAACATTGTCCTAACAAGTTGGAGTTAGACATCTCATAAAATAAAATGCTTCATATGGAACCATTTGAATGTTATATTGGTAAATATTATTATATGAATACTCTAAAAAGGGTAAGTACTAATCCAACATATCTTGAAAGTCAAGATAGAATGATCTCAACATGTCATCAAATGTTTGAATATTCCTTTTAGACTATATATCGGTTTGGGGGAGATAAGCAGTACTCATATGAGGCTCAGTATCCAAATACTTATAAATACTTTTCTATGAATTTTATATAAATTGTGGATCTCGATCTGACACAATCGATACAAGTACACTATAAAGTATTACAACTTTATTAATATAGAGTCTTTCCAGATGCTCAAGTGGTAAATATTCTCTTACAGAAAGGAAATTTGTGAATTTTTTAGGATGATCAAAAATTACCAATATTACATCACTCCTTCTTGGTGTCCTTGGTGTTCTAGTTACAAATTTCATTATAATTTCATCCCACTTCCACATAGTAATAAGTAGAGGCTACATGACTCCTCTATGATGTCATCTCACAGCCTTCACTTTCTGAAAAACTAGCCACCTTGACAGATAGTAAACAAATTCTCACTTCAATTTATATCACCAAAAATATTCCTTTAGATCTCTATAAATTATTGGGATACCGGGTCAATATAGAAATTTGATCTATGAGAATCATCTAATAGTTCTGTTTTTAGTTCAGGTACGGATGGAATGGATAACCTATATCAAAATTTCATAACTCCATCCTCAAACATGAATTCTACCATTCTTCTATCCTTAACAGCATTAATTCACTTTTGAAGGTTCACATAATTAGATTGAGAGATTCATATCTTCTTTAGTAAACATAGTTTGGAAATCATTTGAAAAAGGAATGATGGTTCCTCTACTCTAAAAATTCTAAACTCCATCTTTACTGGATCAATCAATATAGGATCTCCCTCAATCCTTATTAGGTTCAGAAGTCCATGATCGTTACTACTTAATGAGTCTTCTACCTTATTTTATTTTCCTTTGTGTTAGTGTATTGAACAATCATAATCTTTGAGTTTCTCAAGCCATCTCAATTTCCTCATGTTGGGTTCTTTCTATTCAGAAAATGTATTTCAAAATATTCTGATCCATATATATCTCACATCTTTCACCACTGAAATAATGTCTCCATATTTTTATAGAAAATTTTATCACTTCTAACTCATGATAATGATTTGGATAATTTTTCTCACAAGTCAAAAAATTCCATGTTGAATAAGAATTAAATTTATATTTTTGTATAACGAAACAACCCAGTCCATTATTTTAGCATCCCAATATAACAGAGACCCATCATTACCAGATGAAAGAGTTAAAATTAGGGCATTTACCAATGTTCTTTTCAATTCTTAAAATCATTCTGTGCATTATTTTATCCATACAAACATAACCCCTTTACGTGTGAGTATGGTTAGAAGGTTCGTCAACTTGGAAAAATTATCAATGAAATTTTGATAGTAACCTATTAGGAAAATAAAACTTTGTACCTGTGTTATGTTTATTGGTGTAGGAAATTCATGAATTGACTTTTTCTTTTAAGGATCTACTGAAATTATATCTATAGAGATAATAAGGAAAATGAAAGAAACTGATTGAAGTCAAAATTCACACTTTCTAGACATCATATATAATTCAATTCTTATAAGATTTTTTTTGAATGATCTATAAGTGATTCTCATGGTATTCATATTTTATGAAGTATACCTGGATATCCTTGATGAATACCACAACAAAACCATCAAGATATTCTGTGAAAACACTATTCATTAAATCTATGAAAATAGAGAGTGCATTAGTCAATACAAAATGCATTATTTTAAACTCATAATTACCATATCTAGTTCGAAATGTTTCCTTTAGAATATATTCCTTCCTCACATGTAGCGGATGATATCTAGATTTAAGTTCAATCTCTAAAAAATATTGGGCTACATGAAGTTGATTAAATAAATCATCAATGCGAGGAAGATGAAACTAATTATTTGTCATAATATCATTGATCTTCATGTAGTCAATGAAATACCTCATATATCCACTGTTACTCTCGAGGAGTAATATAAGGGCTACCCATGAGGAAAAATAGTTTGAATAAATCCCTTGTCTCTCAATTCCTCTATCTTTTTCTTCAGCTATACTAATTCCACAGTTTCCATTCTATAGGGAGTCTTTGATATAAGTCTTTCACTGGGAATTAAATCTACAGAGAATTCAACTTCCTGCTCTAGAGTATGTATAGGTAAATCATCTAGAAATACATCAATGTATTCTTTCACAGTAGGTACATCTTCAATTTGAAGATATATATATGATATTTTCTCTTCCTCCCCATGAATTTCATTTATAAAAGCTACTGAAGGTGGATCTGGACAAGATCGAGATGATCATGTTTCGGCTAAAAGGATAATGGATTCTACATCATTATCAAAAATTTTAACTTTATTTTTCTTTCAATATATTTTTAAATCATAATTTGAAATCCAATCCATACCGATAATTATTTCAATTTCAATCATAGTTATGAAGAATATGGTAGAAACTAAAGTAAATTTTTGTGTCATAAAGGGGATTGACCGACACATATTTGTTGCATTGATAATTATATTAGAAGTTTTGACTAAAAATTCCATTACTAAATCAAATTTAAAATTCCTAATTTTCCTAGAAAACTAGGAATAATTTGATCATTCAGAATCAAACAAAGTATTATCTGAAATTCAGGAAATGATTAAAGTACCTGCCAACACGTCTTCATTAACATCAACCTCGGTAGTTGTGATTTCATAAGCCCTCCCCAACTCTCATGGAATTTTATGAGGTTGGTTTACAATAAATTAAAGGAAATAATTTGTATATTATGTACTTACAGTTATTGCGTTGAAAATTATTTATTTGTTTCTTACCCTTGTATTCACTAGATCGGTGACCCTTTTCTCAACACTTATAAAAAACTCTAATGTCTTTCCTCCATTTTCCAGGATGGTCCATTCTATAATTCTCAAATAATGGAAATTTCATCTTTCCATTATTATTCATTGGAGATTCACATTTTCTATGATAATTAGTATAACTCTTCTTATCTTTATTTCCATTTGACTAATTAGATATTGAGAATTTATTCTCTATTTTTATGGCACTTAATACTATTTCTTCATATGATGAAAATGTTTGATAAGTCTATTCCCTTTGAAGACTTCGATTAAGACCTTAATAGAAGTGAAAAATCTTTTATTCTAAAACATGTATGTAATTTATAGCATACCTACAAAGTCATGGGAAAGTATCCTCAAACACTGCAAAACTATCTTCTTCCCTTTAATTCAGGATAAGAAATTTTCTATTCATTTTAGTCCATTTATCATGTGGGAAATATTTATTAAATAGTACTTCCTTAAGAGATCTCCATTACATATCATCAATTTCTTCTTCCACTATGGTATTTTGGATCAAGGACAACCATTGATCAGCATCACCCTTTAGACAATATACTGTCAGTACTACCTTTTCATTTTCATTGCATCTTAATACTAGAAATATTTTTTCAAGGGACTTGATCCACTTCTTAGATACCACTATATTAGTAATCCCACTATAAGGTGGGGTATTGTGTCAGATGAAATGATGCAACATAGATGTAGAATGGTTGATCATCACTGCCTGAGAATGTTTCCCTAATATGGTCATGATCTGATCCTCTCTAAAACTGACTGTGATGACTAGCCTAGTGGGGAAATCCCTATATTGTTTGCGGGCATTTATTCCATTTCTTTCATTATGTTACATAATTAAACAACGGAATACAATAAATGAGATTATAATGCCTAATTTCTAACAAGGAAATATTATTTTAAAATTTATGCATTGCTAATCTCTTAATCATAAACATGATTTTTACTTCATTTAAATACTTCATAATTGTTTGTATAGAAAATGAGAATTATCCTAAGAGTATCCCCTAGGAGTGTCAAAACATGTGTGCAATAATTCCCAATTTCATGTACTAGGATGCCTTGTGTCAAGCCTAAAACTCTTTATTGGATTTGTTACTCCTAAGTACAAATGTGCTCGAACCACGACCACTTTTTGTATGTATATTAGGATTTATTTTATATGAATACCCACATAGTCTCTAGCATGCCAAAATTCAAGGATGTAACTCTAGGATTATCCTCAATGTATATCTTAGGGTTATGTTCCCAATCCTATATTTACTAAATCCATCTCATAGGGTTTCTATTAAACTTCCTCTATAAACAAATGTAATGCTCCGACCCCATAATCCAGAAGCCTATGTATTATTACATTACATTGACATGACTACAAGTAATGAAATCACAAAGGACTCATAATTTTAGCTTTATTGGAGAAACTGTATACATACGTGGATCCCATTTTATATTAGTAAAATAAAAGAAAACATAATACATATCAAATTCTAATAAATTGAATCCATGAAAACTTAATAAATGATCCATTCTTCATAACTAGTGCAAGGAAAACAAATGAAAGGGGTGATATCAAATGGTCAGTAAGGGATACATATAGAAGAAGCATGAATCAATAATATTTGAATCCTAATAAATTTTACATGATCAGTATATAATGGTTAATAAATAAAAAACACAAGCCATCAATAAATTTATAATGATAATGCATCCATAAATTTTGACATAATGAAAACCATATGGAAAGTAATAACTCTATAATGAATAAAGAAAAATTTTATTATTCAGATGTCTTGTATATGGATGTTAAACCATAATACTATCGAGATGCATTAATTATGTGGGTTGATACCCATCTGATTCTATTTTAGAAACAATGTCGAAGGATTTATCGCCAACTGATTTGCCTAATGAGACCCATCAATTCATCAAGGGGATATAGTGGACCCTACCCATCAAATCCATTCCAAATAATTCATTATAAATATATTTAATATAATAATAAGATTCCTTTTCCAATAACAGTCTTGAGTAGAGGATACAGATTCACCAATATTTCTATAATTAAATTAACATTTCTCATAAACACCTTATGTTAAATGTTATACCGCATATACAATAATCATATACATGTGAAAAGATTTTAGATATATAAAATAATTATAATATCAAATGAAAATTGATCTCAAATTCATAGTATATACACCTTATAATAACGAGTAGGTACATAATAACAAGTAAATCATAACAAAATTGAAAATGAATCAATGTCCCTTAAAACATTGTAATCAATCGGGTTAATAATGATCAGTTTAATCATTGAATATCATAACTATAAATATAATCATGATATTATATATCAAATGGCACTAAACATACACCATATACAATAAATAAATGGAAAATAAAGGAAATAACACAGAATGAATAGTGAGATGAGAGACCCCTAACCTTATGCCTGAATGTGTTATTCTTATGATCTTATGTCCTTGAAGTATAATTATATCCATTTATTAGTTAATTAAGAACATTTTATAATTTATTTTATTAATTATATTTTTATTAAGATCATGTATGGTTTTATTGATATGTTATTGGATTGAATTTTTTTCGTTCTACAGTGTTCATTAACTTGATTTTTATGATCGATTTTCTTGAATATGAGTAATGGATATCATGGGGACTTCATATAATTTTCCCAAAATGGAATTATATGTCACTAATGAATATACATAATTTTAAATGGTTATACAAATAATTTATATATATGGTTTGATGATGAATAATTAAATATGATTTAAATGATAAACACTTGGATTCTTTTGATGGGTTTTCGATCAGGACGAACTCATTCTGTTTTATAATTAAATACAATGTGCACAAAATGATTCCAGAACATTAAATAGGATATATTACATATATTATGATCTTGTTCAATCATAAAAAATGGTTTTGTGACTAGAATTAGATATTTTAAAAGAATTTGAAAACTCATCGTCCTCGAATTAACGCATCTCAGATGATATTTTCGTTTTACTATAAGAGGAGGGGAAAACAGAGATGATGATGAAATATTCCATTAAAAAATTAAAATTATTGTACATGTAAGGTAATATAATTATCATAGAATTTGGATGATGGGAGGTGAGGATTGAAAAACAAAAGAATTGAACTAGTAAAAGAAGTCGAATGTAAATGGCAGATAAGATTACCTCTTGAGTACTCCTCCATGAGAATCTCCTTAATGCCATTATTGACCTTTTGGTGAGACTATAAGATCTTGTACATGGTGGGAGGTCTTTGGAAGTTTATTTTGGTGAACTTAGTCAAGGACCGAAGCTTGAGTGTTGTGAGAGGAAGAGGGGGTAAGGTGTGGTTTATATAGTGGAGGAGTGAGGGTTTTGAATTATTTTAATAATTGGTTTATTTTTTTATCAAGAAAAAAAATATTATTGATTATTATGACCAAAAATATTAATAGGTGAATTTTAGTTCAAATGAAGGGCCATTTACATCATCCATGACTCAAACATGATGCATAAATTCATTCATTTAGCATATTTAGTAAATAATCAAAATTCACTATTCACCAAAAATTCATGTATTTAATGAAAATTCCAAAAAATTATTTTAAACCATTTTTCGGTGTGTAGAATCAAAAAATAAAATTCATTTTATGAAGATATTTATCTAACTATGAGAAATTTAATTTTTAAATAAAATCATTATTTACTAGAAAATGTATATTTTAAATTTAAACTAGGTTTTATAATACTTTCAAAAATTAACTAAGGTCTCATAAAATAATCCTAAAATAATAGGTTAGAAAAAAATTCTTATAAATATATTTTTTAAAAATTAATTTGATTTGAAATAAATTTATTAATTATTAAATGGAAATTAAATATATCCTTTTTACAAAAACTCAACTTAAGTATTAAGCACAAGAGCCTCAGCCCAGTTGGTGAGGACTTGCTTGGTGCATCCAAGAGACCCGAGATCAAATCCGGGTGGAGGATTATTCCTGGGTTATTATAGCAGCACTGTAGCAGGTACTGTAGCAGTGCTATAGTAGGAACAGTATCAGGCACTATTCTGTACTGTAGAAGCCGGAACTATTCATCCATCTGGGCCTTCGGGCCACCGGTTTGGTCCTCGGGTCCTGTAAGGATTTCAGGCCACCCAAGGCCTTCGGGAAAGTTGATTCTCAAGGCCTTAGAGCCACCTTAAGGCCTTATAGCCACCCCAAAGCCTTCAAGACACATGAATGCAGGCCCCAGACACACTACAAAAAAAAAACCCTAGAAAATGATTCAGAGCAGGTGCACTAACCAGAGTAGATCCAAATGGATTGTTAGAATGAGAGGCTATGTTTATTCCATCGGTACCACCATGTTCCTGCAAGGGAAGCCTATCCAGATGGTCATGCAAAGGTGGAGATCTACTATCAGGATGTAGCTGCTGGGGAGGGGCAGTTGCTTGTGGATAGTCTGGTTGAATTTCCTAAGTACTTCGGATCATGTAATATCCTAAGCCTATGGGACATTTAATATCTGAGCCTACGGGCCTTGTATGGGTTCCCCCTCATCCCATGAAAAGCGGGGTTATCAAAAAATCAATAAAAATGAAGGCCTTCGGGCAATTCAGGCTAAACTTGACTATTATTTTCATATTAATTTATAAGGTTTGTAAATATGATTTATACATTCATGGATGAGGTTAATAATAAAAAGGCTCATATTAATATTCATAAGGGTGAATTTCAATTCCTAACAGTAACATTTCTATTCATATGGGTAAGTTACTATTCACCAAAAATTAAGTTGATTTTATCATACAAAAAATATCACCCTGACCACAACCTTTTATGTCTGTTTTTTGAAATTAAAATCATAGAGGTAGAAAATTTAAGATTAATTTTTTGGTTATAACTATTTATTACAAAAAATTATTGTTTCAGAATGACTCAGCGTTAAATGAATTATAAGTTATCTAGTGAATTGTAATTATTTAAGAATAAACATATCATAAAATATTGGGGTGCTATATAGAACCTATCATTTTTACATATTTCTTTTACATTCTAGTAAAGGTTTAAAACAACATAAAGAGAAATTATGGATAGTGAAAAATACATATAAATAAACCACTTCATGGGTGAATAATAAAATTGGTATGAATAGTTTTTCTAAATAATTTTCAATTAGAGTGGTGGTTTTACTCAAGTATAGTAAGGTTCACTGCCTTTGAAATCTGAATAGGCTATACTATAATTTAAGAGAATAATATTCATTGTTTTTTTGTTGGATGTTTGGAAACAATGGTATGTGATATTTGTGTTATATTTCAATTTATTAAATCATATAAGGACACAATAAAGGGAGAAAAAAACTAAAGATAGAATAAAATATATTGATCATGTAATAAAAATAAATAAAATGAAACATTTTAATGACTCGAGGAGTAAAAAAAAAAATTTTGTCTTAAAAACAACAATGAAGAAAAAGAAGAAGACAATATTCTTGTTAATTCAAACATAAAGGTGGCTATTGTCTTTCGTGAAAGGTGAAATAATTTAGAACATAATTCTAATAAATAATGTTCATGGATTCCAAGAAAGTTGGAGTAGTTTATAAATAAAATTGAAGTACATAAGGCTTTATGTTCATAAATGACTATAATGTAAAGGGATATTTCATAAAAATTAAATGTATATATATGAAGTAAATAGTGTCCTTGGTTGAGATAAATATCTCATCCTCATCGTTACATCTATGTAATCTAGAGGTCTATCCGTATTCCCAATTATTTTATGTGTTTATAACTAACATACATAAAATTTAAGGACAATCTTTTAGATGTGACAAATAGAAAGAAAGTTGAAATTATCCTTACAATAGTATACTAAATTCCGTGAAGTGGAAACAAATATTTAATCCCCTAATGGGGGTTCAATCATAAATATTAATCTACCATTATACTTAATGCAAATAAATCTGAGAAATGTAGATAAATTATGAAATTGATGTGTTCGGTATGAAAATAATTATTTCACCCCAATTTATTAATTTTTTTAACCATGTTTATTGTGGGGGATTTATTTTTTGTGAAAATATGAGAAAATGGTGTAGTTATGTGAGTGGTGAATGAATTTGTATGGTTCATTTTAGTGTGTTCAAGATCATTTATTTCTTGTCTTAGTAGCCCCTAGCATGAGAATTGAGAATATATAAGAATGATATAACATGAATGGTTTTGTGTGAAAAACTCAGACAATTTTGTTTTATTAGTTTTTAAAAAAATTTCCCATATATTTATAGAGTAGACCAATCTTGGATCTTTTCTAAGAGAATGATGCTATATCATCATTCTTAAAAAAAAGGGGTAAGAGAATATTTTGTACCAAAAATTGGAGAAGAATATATGATTACACACTCACATTTACCATTTAATTTGATTTTCAATAAGTGATAGTGAGGGATTTTTTCAAGCACAAATATTGATATTAAGGATTTTTATTATCAAAAAATTTATATAGGGATGTTTTTGTTCCAATTTTTTTCTTTCATTGGTTTTCATTGGTTCAATTTTTATTTTCAATGATGAATGGATGATTATTACAGATTTATGAAGGAATTAAATTGAATTACTGAAAATACATAATTGTAAATAAATAAAAGGATTAAGATACATTTATTTTATATAGTAAAAGAATTGTGAGGAAATACGGTTAAGAATCCATATGGGGATGTTTATGAAAATATAAAATAGTAATTGTGCTAAATAACGAGATAATATTAAATGGAGTTAAATACAAGTGATGAAGGATTAAGAAAAATTTTATACAATATTTTTGAGAAGTTTTTCATTGATTAAGGATGGATGGTAGTCTATTAAATATATTAATAATTTATTTCAGATAATTTTTTAATTTTACAAATCATTGTAGTCGATTGTGATGTTTCCAATTTAGTGTTGTAGTCATTTCATGTGGACAATTTAGGGACTCTAATGATTCATGTAGGTAACTAAAGCGCATAATTATTTCACATACTTGATTTAGTGACATATAAGATTGAAATTTTTTATTTAGTGATATTGGAAAATGATGTAGCTGATTCACATATCTAATTCAGTAACATATGAAAATTGAATAGTAGATTTAGTGGAGTAGAATAATTTGAACTAAGTTGTATATTTTAAGTAGCCAATTTTGAATTAGGTAATTTTCTTTATGTATAAGATTGTATGAGGACAAGGAAATACTATATATTTATAAAGAAGTGATATTTTAAGATGATGAAATTTATATATCCTATGTGTGATTGTATCCTATGTATTGGGTGGATTAAAATGAGTATTTAAAAAATAATTCAAGTGAGTTTCAATGAGAGATAAATTAGGAATAAGTTGACCAATTTAAATAAGATGGTCCAACTAAATATAATCATTGGATTTCCATTATCTTAATACAAAAACAATAACTATGATTTATTGAGAATAATATTCATGGGGACATTATGAATATAAATATGTGGTGGAGGTATTGGAAAAAAGAATTAGATGAGATAATTGAGAACTCTTAAGCGTAATACAAGATCAATTGATAGACTGATGCATCTAATATAAAGGAGAAAAATAAGGTGAGTCAAAACAAGAAATCCTTAAATGAGATACACCAGAGTATTTGTAGATGCTGAGAAAATTCCAAATCACACCAGATCTAGATGAAGTCTCAAGAGTAGCATTTTAGTTGAAGTTAATGAAGAAGTAAAAGAGAAAACATGGTCTTAAAGGCCTGTAGAAGAATTTTTAAATCCTATATGTTGAAGTTATTTATATTTTTCGATGAACCCTAAATAAGGTAGGAAATATTTCATTTTGTATTGGAAACATCAGAGGTATCTAAGGGAACTCTAGAGCTAGAGATGAAAAAGTATGATTCTTTGTTAATATCTTTTGTAGGAGGGATCTTTGTTATCCGTAGTGTAAATCTTGAGTGGTGGAACTATGGAACACAATATTTATTTTAATTATACTTTACTGGGATTTAACCACTGTTATATATTGAAAAATCTATAACCGTGTTGAATAAATGACTATTACAAAGAGAATGATTTTATGCCAATCATTGTAAATAACTTGAGACGTTCTCCCTCATTTAATTTATAAATATGAGGTGAGACTATGAGATATATATGATGGGATATATAACCTTTAAAATATCATGGGATTTTCATTTTTAGGAAGATTGTTCTTAAAAAGGAAACCCCTAATCCACCCCCCTCCCCTTCTCAGTGGTATCCATCTAGCCTAGGATTCAACACTAGACAATTTAACTACAATGGTTTTAAAGTCATCTTCTATATTCAAAATATATTAATTTTTTTACTCTAGTATAGTGTATGAAACACAAAATTTTATATATTATTTATTTTAGGAGAATATATACTGAAATCATGGTAGTTATAGTCCCCCTTAATAAAATCTACATCCTCAAAATATAAATTTTTCCTTAGTAATGATATTAGCTCATTGAATCTACATGATGCCCCAAGATAAATAATTATAAAGAGCTATTAATTACATATATTTTAGTATAATAATAATAATCTCTATATATTTTTTTCATCTGAACTATTTGAGATAAATATATCTCAAGGTTTTGTGTGAAAAACTGGTTTATTTTTCATTGATTTCGTAGTCTGACTTGAAATGAATGATTATCAAAAATTGGTATAAGGTATGGAATGTGATTACCTATTTTTTAAGAGATACACTATGCACACTTATCTCTCATCCTTCAGGGTTTACCAAATTTTAATATCCAATGGAATGTTAAGGTTTAACAATTAATTCTATAAGGAATGATCATCCTCATAATGATCATTAAGATTCATGATCAGAACAATCCTTGTCCTTTCTATAGTAGTTTTTTTCCACCGCACCAGCCTATAACATATTTATATTATCCCTTGACAATGTATCTAACCAAAATATATAACCACCCATATCTTAGAAAATGTTTCACTAGTCCCTATGTTTCCTACCATGTGAAGCCCTCGTAGCTAGAGATTGGGGGGATGGACGACCCACCATGTACACTGTGTTGGATGTTTATATTCTAAAATAGGTTCATCCATGAATTGAAATATTTCTCGTAGGCATTGTTTGCAATCAAATTCCTTGTGAAATTGATCATATTTTTATAACTAATCCAATCTTCCAACTCACTAGGTCACCTCTCCCTTTTTTACAAAACCACCGTATTATGTTTCATTGGTGGTGGTGGTAATGGGTTGTTTTCTACATCTAACATTAGAATGGATATTTCAACATATATATAAACATTAGATCCTACAAATGGTGGAAGGTCATTTATTTATGGTGAAAAATGATATATATTATTATCATATGTTATGGTACTGATGTTTATATCTCTCTTTAATAGTTTTTGGTTGTTGTCTTGACCCTTATCCATTCTTCTAATAATGAGGATGTTGTGAGGAATATAACCTTGTTTTTGAATAGAAATTCTATACTGAAATAGTTAATGCAATACTATAATCATTTAAAATCAATCTAAATGACTCATTATAATATTTTTATTCCCATAAACTAAAATTTAAAAATGATCCTATCATATAAATATGTTTTATATGACAAATAAAACATCAGGGATGTACACAAAGAAAACATTCTTCGAAACACATAGTGTCTGTATTATTAATCCCATGCATACAATTCAATGGTGGTGGTTTTAGTTATTAAAATCTGTATCAACCTGATATTTTGTTATATATTTCTTTCGTTATACTCAATAAAGAGTTTAAAAAACACAAATATATTATTGAAAAATTATTATGTGGTACATATCACCTAGCCATTTGACTAGTGGTATGAATAAGAATACAAACATTATGAAACTATATATATATATTCGTACAACACAATAAAAATTTACTAATTAATTCTTAGTAAATAAGACCTCGTATTTAAAAAAAATTCAATTTATTATTTAAAAATGTGTATCCTAAAAAAATATTTTTTATTTTATATTTATTTGAGAAAATATTATAAATAATCTATTTAACTTTTAAAAAATTTACTTGATAAAAAAGATATAATTTTTTAACTCATAAAATAAAAATTATCTTTAGATTAATTTTTTAGAATTTTCATTAAAAGGATTATTTTTTAATGAAAAGTGAAAAATATAGTTTTTTATTAAAAATTTACTTTTTTTCTATAAGTATTCTGAAAGTCACACCCAATAGTTTAATATTATTAAATTAAATATATTAGTTATGATTAAATATAATCCAATAAATGGTATTTTAATTGACGTTATAATTTAATTTTGTATAAAAACATTTTTATACATAAAAGGATTTTTTTGAAAAATTTCCATCGAACACGTTTCATATATTTAGTATTAAATTAAATTATATCACTTATGTGAAATGAATATGATAAAATAGATTTAATATTTATAATTAAGAGGAAAAAATATCTTAAATATGAACATTTTTTTGTTATACATAATGAATAATAATCTTGGGAAATTTTTATCGCATCGGTATGGGTAAAATTGTTAAAATATGGCTAAAGTAATGTGATTAGTCTTTAAAATTAAAAATAAAACATGACCTTAACCTATATAATGAGTTTATTTTTACCATATTCATACAAGTCTTGGAAATATGTCAAATTTTACAATTTAAATTTTATATTGAGCATTATATTATTTGAAGAAAATAATAAATAAAAAATGACACACTCTTTACTTTAATATCACTAATATTTTATCATAATGATTAAAAGTTGTTCTTTTTATTTTTAAATTTATATTTTAATAATAAATTTATATTTTTATAATTTTTTTTAAAAAAAATTATGTTATTGTAAAATTATATAAAATAAATATACAATGACGACGCAATATATATTCAATTCCACCAAAAATACAATAAATGATATTAAAAACATTAAAATTTATATAATTTTGGTCAATAACTGTTTTATAAAAAAATAAATTTTTATATTATAAAATTTATTTTTACAAATATTTTATTATAATAACAACTATTTCTAGATGTCTTTATAATCAAATTAAATAATTATTGTTAAAAATTACAATAATTAGATTTTAAGAAAATTAATATTTTATTAAATTACATAAAATTCATAAAAATAAAATATTCATCCAAGTGAATTGTATATAGTTCAATATACAATACATTCTCCATTTATGGGTAATTTTTTCTGTTGTGGAAATTTTATTTACCATTAATGAGTAAAAACATTTAATATTGTAGTAATTATGAAAAGAGTAAACGAGGGTTAAAACAAAGAGATTAGGGTTAAAACATCACCCAACCTTTTCAAAATTTGACTGCATGAGATTATTTATAATTATATTAATATTATATTTTAGTTTTATATTTTTTCTGTTCCACTTGATATATAAAATTAATTTAAATTAATCTAATACTTTTATTAATTCTACGGTTGTCCCTCCCCTCACATATAAAAGGACATGAATTCTCTTTTTTTTTTACACCTTATTGATTCATCAAGCTCAAAAAACCATTTTACAATTTTCTTATTAAATTCCCTATTAATGAATTATATATACTTTTATTCTTAAAAGTTCATTCCAAGGGTCCTTAGTAAGGGATCTAAAAGTGTTCTATTGAATAAGAGTTAATAATCCAGACCAGCCTTTTTTAATTTCTATATTCCACTACCTCCCTTAAATCTGTGGAATTCATCAAAATATAATAAATTAAGTATAATAAATATAGTTAAATGATATTATTATTATTTAAGTACCATTATTCACCCCCTTCTCCATAAAATGAGAACTTAAATTATCGTTCTTGCATACGTGTGGACTATCACCCCCACGTAGATTTACACATCATTTTCTATCACCATATTTATTGAACGAATGTTATGATGTGATTAATGTTTATATATTATATTTATGATGTAATAATGAATAATTTATTATAGTATCATATCATATCAATCATATTATCTTCCCATCCATTTCAAAATGATAATGTTGCTCGTGTGTTTGTGTGTACTACCACCTCCACGAAGCGATGAGGATCATTTTTCATTTTCTATTTACATGGACGGTAAAAAATATATATTTAATGAATATATATGATATATATGATATCATATGTACTATTTTTAGGTTAATTATTATACTAATTTAAATCATTCCATCCGTCAAAAAAGTGAAAACATAGTTCGTGAATACATATGGCTCGTCGTCTCCATGAAAAGTGAAATTTATTTTTATGTCTCTAACATATATAGATGACTATAATGTATATATATACTTATAAAATTAATATATATGATATTTATATTATGAATAATATTCTATATATGATGGAACCAACATCACACTTTGATGAAAAGACCAAACGAATCAATGTTCTCCTGAAAAATCAAATGGGTAATACCTAGAAACTGTGATATTGATAAGAAATTATTAATTAATGGGTGATTGAAATATTTTAAGTGTATGATATATGAAATTTTAATTATGTTAATCAATTTATAATATATTTATAGTAAATATAAATTTTTTATATAGTATTTTAAAAACATTTATGTGGAATTTATAACTTAATGTAGGGGTTACGTAACTCAATATACATTAATTAGATCACACTTCTATTTAATTGACTATATTTTCTAATGACTATGTGGGAAATGAAATACAATTATAAAATAATTAATTTCCACTTATTTTCTATGTGTTTATTTTTCTACACATTATTAGTTCATTGATAAATTTTTAACTCAATGATATAATATTTAAATGTTATTTTTTTTAGAATCAAATTTTGTTTTGGAATTGGTCATGTTTGAATTTTCATTGGAGAAAATTACATTATAATTATCTAATAAAAACCTTTCATTTTAATATACCCTAGTTCTTCATATAATATTCATGTAATAGTATCATTTTCTAATTTTATTATCCAATATTATTATCCCATTAATATTTGGGAAATGTTTATATTTTGGTAATTTATTTCAATGTGAATAAGGTATTTTATGAATATACATTCTGGTGATATTTTATAGTTATTCTAGACTATGAAAACAACCATTGATGTTATTTGGGATATGATCCAATTATACCATCTTTATTCTTTCTTTTCTTGGTTTATTATGATGATCATTTTATGTTTTGTGCTCCATATTCAATATGTGAAATTTTTGAATTATAAGATATTTATAGAATTAATTTTATTGAAAATTGAAAAATAATGGAATGTAAAGGATGTGAAAGTGATGGGTGTTGTTTGGTTATAGATACTCCCTTGATGCATCATCATGTCTCTTGATACAAAATATGGTTCATTCCATGATAAATCAGTATTTGTATTATATGTTCAATTTTATTAAGAATTATGTCTTGGTTGAGAGGATGTGATGGTAAGATTCAAGATATATCAGTGAGAAGCCATAATCATTAATGTATAGAATTATTAATTTCCATTATTAAATATTCATTTTTATTAATATATTTATTTTATACATTTTTATTATCCATGGATACTCATTGAATTCAACTATATATTGAATTGATGTGTTTTTATTACCCACTCTACCATATTGATTATTCCATATTTACAAATGATAAATTCTATTCTACATAACCCTTATTGTGCATCTAAGAACATAATTTATTTGTTTTCCTTTATCTAATATTTGAATAAGGATGTAATTAAAGATATAAAGGTTATAATAATGTTTTATATTACATGTTTTTTATATTTCCATTTTAATAAGGGAATAATATATGTGTTTATATTTCCAATAGATTTATACTAATAGATCATAAGTGGAGATAATCCTTTTATCACATAAAAATACAATAAATTAAACACTAACTCTGGTTCACTAATTTATGAATTTCTACACTATCCACCTCATTAGTATTAATTGAAAAAACAACATTGTTTTCCCTTGGTTATGGTGGTTTTTTTAGACTTATCATTCTTGTCATCCTTAGATTTATGACACTGACTTTGTTAATGTCCTTGTATTCCTCTATTAAAGAATTTGACCTTTAGCTGTGCTTTTTGAATATTTTATTACTCATATCATTCTAATAAACCGATATAATATTCCTGTGATATTTTGATACTCGTTGACACCCTCCCCCAAAAATAAAAATTTTCTTATCCCCTTGAGGTAATTTAATTAGTGATTCCTAAAACATTTTTAACTATAGGTTTTTGTATATCCCTTCCTTAATCATCTTCATAACCTAAATTTTCATGTTCCATTGTCTGTATCTTCTTTGTTTCACTCATTATTTCATCCACGGTTAAATTATTAATCATTTTTTATCATTTTTTTTAAATAATAAGTACATTTTACAATCCATTTACCTTCCCAATGGGTTGATCATTGATTCAATCATATGATTATCCCTTAAACCCATTATTATATTGATTCCTTCTACTACTATCCATCACTAAAATAAAAAGTGATAACATGAGTGATGTTTATTTCATATCATAGAGGGGTTATCATAATTAATAACATAAAAGGTATTCATCCATGATTACTTTAACCCTTTTTCATCATCATGTTATATTATAATTAAATTAATTAATCCTATATCAATATGAGTTTAATATGGGTTAAATTAAATTATATTAACATAAACTTATTAAACTTATCTCTCAAATTAACTATGATGTAAATAATTCAGAGTATTTCATAATAAAAATAAGTAACCACAAATAAAATTACCCAAAAATGTTTTCCGGGTGTGAAATTAATCCTCTATTTAATATAATAGGTCATGCTTGAGTTAGTTCCCAAAACACCCTCTTTTGTGTTATTTTCCATACGTAAAGATTTTCAAGAGGTTTTATCCACTTTGTACTATCTATATATGGAATTAATTATACGTAAAATCATACAATCTCTACTTTATAAAAATATTATTATGTTCTCCTATGCTTAGGATTTTATCTTAGGCTTCCCCCAAGGGTTTTTCACATAGGTTTTATCCTCCTAATCACCTAAAATACTAAACCTTTCTCTAAGACCAACTATAACAATCCAAGCCTCAAAAAAATTTAAATTAATGAATTATATCATTCTTTAAAAAGAATTAAATTCGTGGATCTTGAAGTGATAGTGTATTTTGAATATTTTAACATGAGTACATCATCTTAAAAATTTAAAAACATATTTATTTAAAACTCCACATAGGGCTTCTAACTCTCATAGGTCATCTAAACCTATATAAGATTCCCTGGGAAAAATAAATAAGGAAAAGTGTTATCTATACAACCCAATAACGGAATAAACATATAAATAAATCATAGCATCAATGTTAAGAGGAAAAACATCATATCATAACGATAATGATCTTATTCAATAAAACAATGAATATGGAAGAAGAATAAGTTAATGGAATCATTAACTTGTGTAAATATGATATATCATGAAATAATTTGGAAATATATTGTTTAACCTCAAAGAAAATATAAAATATGCTAACCTCTATCGTTATCATCATATATAGAAGCTAACATACATAACTACATATTTTTCTTAGGCTAACTACTTTTGAACCATACATGGTTTATCATGAGACATTAACATTTTCCAATATATTAAAATGATATATATATCCCACACATCACACTATAATATAGAAATAAATATTCTTTCCATAAGATAAAATACACATACACATACACCATAATAAATATCAAATCATTGAGAAAGAATTGGGTTTCATAATTTTTATTTAAGGAACAACCAATGGATAATTCATAAGGATAACGAAGAGATTAATAAATTAAATCATATTGGACATTCATGATTAAAACATTAATATAGGTCTTGAACATGAAGTTCCAGTTTATCAAATTCTTGAGAAATTTATAAGTTAATAAAGAATAAAAATTCACCAATTTGGTAATTCTTTGGGAAATTATTAAGGGATCTTTTTAAATAATGAATGATAATATTATTTTCCATAAAAACTAATTGAAACATTTGGTTTATACATAAAAATAATTGTTTTATTATGGTATTAATTGTTTAAAAACATTTAATGGCTGTTATAATTTGCATGATACAGGAAATAGGAATGCTCCCTTAACTAGGGCTTATTTAAAGTTGTAATTCTTAACAAAAAAACATGTATAAATAAAGAAATGAAATAAATATTAAAATAGGTATAAATGAAAGGTCCAAACATATATATATATAATTTTTAAATGAGAATAATTTAGAATAAAATGGAGAAAAATTAAATAATTCATAACTAACTAGTCATAAAAGAGGTACAAAATATCCCTTTTAATGTTTTTCAATACCTTTTTGGAAGTATAAAATAATAATATAAGATAATAAAACATCATTTGGAAAATATAAAAATGTAAATATTATTTTTACATGAGATAACACTTAATGAGTTTTCTAATTAAATTGGACAACATTGGAAGGAATAGAAATTATAGATAATGATGTGAAACTTGCATTTAAATGAATGAGAACTATTCTTAACATAGTTAAATTTTCAAAAAGTACTAGAACACAGTAGTAAACAAATTAATAAAAGTAATATTCCATGATATATGTAATGTGTACCATATGAAGTGAAATATGAAATTGATTGAAAAACATTATAAATTAAGAACCCTTATTTAGTTATGAAAGATCTTTAGTGTTTATGAAAGTCATAAATCATATCCCATAGTATGTAATACCTCAATTGTTAGTAAGGATTACATTATCAATAATAATTTATGATTATATAAGTCATGGTATAATTATTAAATTCTTTTTAATGAATATTTGTGTATAAATATCAAAGCATTCCTCATTGAAGAGTGATTCAGATGGAGACCTCAGGACTTAAAAAAATTATAACAAAAATATATGAAATAGAGATAGAGATATTGTATTTGAATTTATAATACCATGAACACATATAATACATGATATTTAATATATAATTATCATTATACACAAAATTAAAATAAAATATGGGGAATAAAAGAACACATGTATAAATGAAGGAAGTGATTCAAATCCCAGAGGATTTATGTTGTATTTGTTGATAATGGATATGATGACAAAGAATAATTATTGTCATGTTTTATAATCAATATTTGTATTGGTATCCCAATAATATAATTTTTATTTGATACTAATGACAATTTTTAAAACTCTTGTTAATGATTACTAGTGCATTGATGTGATTCTTGAGATATGGGTTTTTCCCAATGTTAGGTCTAAGATAAAGACACATGGATAATTTTATTGACAAAGTTATTCAATAATATAGGTCAATTAAGTCCAAAGTAACTATTTAAAAAGTGGAGATCCATGTAAATATTTCTAGAGACATTCCATAGGTGAATCCCCGTAGGATTTTAATTAACGTGTTTAAGAAAGATGTAGGAGGATATGGTTGGTGATGACTTCTTTGAGTAATGTAAGGGGAAGAAATGGGTTTCAAATCCTATATAAAGTCATGTTACTTCGTGAGGGGGATTAAAGGGTAAATTATTTGTGTATGGGTATAATATGCATATGGAAACTTGCATAAGGGTATTCATGCCTTGCATAAGGGTAATTGATAGTAATAATGTTCTATATAAATGTTCATGGAATCTTGTGTAAAGTTAACTTAATATTGTGTATAGGTAACTCGTTAGGATATCTACGGTATAAGTATATAGAGTCTTATGTAAGGGTATCAGTAAAAGATTCATACACAAATACTAACCCATGTAAAGGAATCTATGAGGTTCTTTAGAATGCATACAGCTAGGTACTCATCCATGTAAGGGTATATCCCGTTTTCCTATACCAATGTAAGGGTTAGACAAACCATGAATAATGGTAATCCAACTATATATAATGGTAAGACATAATTCATAAGGCTCACTTAAGGATATTTGAGCTCCTCATGTATGTGTAGTTAAGGATGGTATGAAGGTAAGTCGCATATCCTAAAGCTTGTGTAAGGGAATCTGAACTGCTGAAGTATGGTTAGATGAGGCTCACATAAAGATAGCCATTAGGATTTAAAAAAAATGTATATAGTTTTATAGGTTATTACACTGAATAATATGTTGAATATATAGTATAATATTTTTCCATGATGCAACCTATGTGAAGTTGTGACTATGAAATTCATCACATGACATCGAGAAAGTAATATGAACCATTGAAAATAATATCCCTTGTTTTATAGTGAGTGTTCCACTGTGGAAGAAATTCCTATGATAAAATGGTATTTGTGGCTCATATTTCAGTGTTCTTCAATTTAAGAGGTTTTCATAACATAGATAAGTATTTATTCCACATCATCTTCTTGGTTAGGAGGATTTTGATGTTTCTACACCATGGAGGTATTTGACACATTGTAGTTTCCTTTCATGAATACAAACTCATATATAGAAATAATCTTTAGAATTTTGTTGATGCATGAACATATGTGTTTGTTATTAAATGGATTGTTAACCATTTTTTAGGGTCATTAATATGATCATGAGTCCTGAAGAATAAAAAGAAGATGACAATTATCATTGTGTTATGAAAAAATGGTTTTCCATATATAGAAATACGTGTTAGTGGTTTGGTATATTCTCTGGGGATGTTATCATTAGAATTGATATCATACCCATATGATAATATATTGTCTAAGATACATAGATAATTGAATAATGATTTATGACACTTAATATTAGAGTGGATCCCATTTTTCCATATTTACTATTTTGAAAATACATCCTTCCTATATAGAGATACTCTCAGGAAGTTGTATCATTCATATATGTAAATATTTCATATAGTTACTACTTGAAACACATGGGACTCATGGAATGACCATATGTCAGAGTATATGATATAAAAACATTGTATTGAACAGATAGATATGAATTCCTTATAAAAATAGAGGTATAATTTCAAGAGAAATATATCTATGAATGGATATTATTATGAATATCTTATTTTTAGAATAATAAGAATATATTATTCTAGATTAGGGGTTTGAATATTAAAGGTTTGGAAACCATTGAATATTCTTCCAAATTTTTATATAGAGATAGATATATCTACAACAAAGAGGATGTAGTCCTATATATATTTTAAAAAAATGAAGGTGTTTCCATGGTTCTTTTTATAGTTTATAAAGGATTAACAAAAGGGTATATAACTAGGAATCAATCTATAGTGAATGATGGATTAGATATTAGAGATTATAGAGAATGAATGTACATGTCCACAAACTATAAAGGTGATTTATTCAACTGGTAATGAGACAAATAATTAAATTCTGAGTGTGTGAATCTTGGGAAACAATGAGATCTCTTTAAACACCATATTCTATTTGTCCTCGGTATAAGAGTTCCCTAGCCCAAACATTTGTAAACAATTATCTTCATAGTGATTTTCATGAAGGAAAATATACTGATGATTGATCCTTGGATGTATCCTAGTCATTTTGAACCAAGTAAACACTTGTTTCCATATTTCATTTCTGAAATCATGCTAACCCAGATTATGAAATTGTAAGTATGTATGGTTAAAGATAATAACAATGTGGCCCTCAATATTGAGAGACCATGATCTAATTTGGATAGTGATATAGTAAATGAATAAATAGTTTTAGTTATTCAATATTTTTTTATCATGATTCACACAAATCATCTCCTCCTCCCACACACACCCTCTAAGAGTAATATAACACTACTTACATTGTTTACTTCATATAAGTGGTATTAAATGGAATCATTTATGTTGGATATTTTATTTCTATGATTTGATCAATTTTTTAAGACCATATCCACTATGACAGATATTATAATTGATAGAAAGAGTTTATAATAATGGAAAAAAGGGTTTATATTTTTAATAGAGGTTTACCTTTGAATTTTTCAAAAATTTATAAAATATGGAATTGTTCTATTAAGCCAGTATATAGGAATCCATGAAATATATGAAAGAAAATTTTAAATTGATGTTTATGTCAAAGTGGTTTTAAAGTATGCTTGAAAAGAATGAATGAAAAAAATTGGATAATTACACCATATCTAAAACCATGGATATTTAATTAGTTGAGTTTTTTTGTAAATTAATAATGTTAAAGTGAGTAGTGCCACATGGAAAATGGAAAGAAGATTAAGAGAAATAAGAAGTCATCCTAGAAGTTGTGTTCTCCAAGAAAGGTAAAATCTAAGCCTAATGATTTTGATTTTAACCTTCATAAGGATAAAGGATGTAAAATTGCATACTCTCACTTATAGATATAATGATATTTAATTTGGAATGTGAAATGGAAACAAAATCAAGTTACTATTCCAAGGAATGCTCATGAAATTACAAATAGACCATTGGATAATCTTGAATGAAGTATACTATTCGATGGTGGAATATTTTTCATCATAAAATAACTGTAAGTGAATAAGTGTCCTTGAAATCCATTATAAAAAAATGGGAACCAATATAATAAAGAAAAGTGATATTATTGAAGTTTTCTCCCAAGATAGTTTAAGGAAAATGTCCACAGGGGAATGTGATGAAGGTTAGCATCATACCTCTCAAGACCCAAATTTAATATAATTGACAATAATGTATTGAAGATAATAAAAATATGATATTAATAGATAATCAGTTCAAATATGATGATATAAAGATAAGAGGCCTTCATGAGAGGATTAACATATTAGTTGGGAAGATGAAGATCCATTTGAAAGCTTCCTAAAACTGTACATCAATGATGAAAAATCCAAATTTTAAATCTAGAAGTAATGATTTGATCCATGTAAAATCTAGAATGGTGGTCCTAAAAAATTTGGATGGAGTAAATTGATTTTATTGTTAAATATTTGGTCACATTAGGAGTAGATATTATGAATCCAATAATTCTATTGATGATATAATAACTAAATAAGTTACAAAATATCGATCTGGTAAAAACCAAAAGAGGTGTGATTCTTATATAAAATGTTTCATTTGTTCAAAAATCACTAATAAGAAATGGTATTTAAATAGGATAATTGTGATGATGGGTAATGAATCTAAACATATATACTATACACCTATAAATTACAAGGAGATTTATTAGCCTAGGAAAACTCATATTCAGAAATAAATTGGGTTCTATTATTTTAATTACAAGGAAGAAATTAAACAAGGGGTGTATCAAGAACCAAAATATGAATACTTATACTAGTATTATTAGAGGAAAATAAGAAAAATATATAATAATAATGAAATATGGTGTTCTAATTGTGAATAAGGTGTAATGTAATGTAAATTTGACACCATAACGAAATATGTATTCCTGGATGGCACAATTGGTTGTCAAGGATGTGGTTTTTCAAAGTGGTCCCACACAAACCTCTAATAAGAAAATGAGGATGATTAAAAATAAAATAAAGCTATACCATAGATAGACTAGTGACACTACCCAAGTAACTACCTGTTCAAGTGTGATAAATTCCACAATTAAAGAAAATCCCAATCTATAGAACGAGGAAAATTTTCACCTATATTTATTAAATTATTCAAGTGACGCCAGAAAAAAAAGATCCATTAAAAAAGAATGAATTATCCTTCAAAAAATAATGATGAAAATATTTATTTGGTTATTTCATTACTTTATGGAAATTTGAAAAAGGGAAAATAAAGGGTGGATGGTAATGGGTTTGGTCTATCTTGACCATCCATATTCAAAATCCTGAGGAACATAGAGGTAACAATCTCCCTAAATTATTTATTTTGAAACACTATTTTTGATTATTTATATAATTAAGGGGGAGATAATATCCATGGGTTTATTTTCATTGAAAATAATGTGATTTATTTTTTATGAAAATAACATGGGGATTCAGTTGAATAAAAATATAAATAAGTAGAAATAAGTACATAAATGGTATTCTGGTATAATACGTCTATACTAAAATTACATAAAAAGATGAACTGTATGGTATTCATAAAATTTGGTATCAGTTGTATGTATGAATTTGTCAAAAAAAGGGAATTATGTGATTGAGTATCATTAATTTCCATATGAATGATTTTTATATTCATATGTTTTTTCTTCTATTAAGTGTACTTTTGGTATCATCTGATGATTTTAGGATATCCAAATGTTACTAAATTGGATTATTTTCTACAATAAGTGTATCACTTATTTTGAACCGCAAAAATTATTATAAAAATTGGCTTTTCGATTAAATATCTTAGGGGAGTTATGATGAACATAAAAATCTATTATGACTTGTTTTTTGTTTCTAAAGCCTATGAAGATAAGAAAGGAATAATATTCAATTAATATCATTTGTTAAATATGAACCACTCTTGTAATAATGGGTTTAAAATTTTTATTACGGGGAATCAATTACTTCCTCATGTGGTATTTTTCTCACAAACAAGAAAAAAAATCTTATATACTAAATATTTTTGTGTGAAGTGATGGATAATGAAGTTTTTCTTTTTAATATTGTATGTAGAATTATTTTTTGTGTGTTAATTTATATTTATGGCTGACATATATAAAGTTCTTTTTATATATAAAAACACTTGTTTCCTATATCATTATTTGAATTATTAGGATTAGATTATTTATTGATATCTCAAGTGAAAAGTTGTAAATTAACATGGTGAATATGTTGACATAATGTAGTAGAAAAGGGGTTTGGGTTGTGTTACATTTTGTTTAAAATTATTTGTATAATCAACATGTGGGTGATTCTAATGAATGAAATTATTTTCAAACTAGTGGTGAAGATATTCCCAAGGGGTATTGATAAAGATGTCCTATAGGGGGGTTCTATATTTCCTGAAATTTTTAATACATTATTGGGGGAAATATGTGAAGATTATGTTCCCTCTAATATAGAGGATAAGAAGAAAAATTAAATCCGTACCTTTGTAGAAATTTTATTGAAAATAAACATTGTATTTGAAATTCCCTTTGTATTTCATTGACAATAAAGGGGGCAGATAATGTATCTTTTTTCAGGATAATATGATATCCTTAAGGAGAATAATATTCCTCCAAGGAATTATTGAATAAGGGGATAAAAATTGTGTTGTATTGTTAAAAAAATCCAGTGGGGATATTGTTATGAATCCAAAATTATTGATGTTGAATTTGATGAAAATATGATTGAAGAACAAAAAAATGTTATTCAATGTGGATGGTCAAGGATAATGACCAATATGTGTATTTTCATCTCAATGAATAAAAATGTATCTGTTGAAAAAATAATTATTGAAAACTCATGTTGAATATGATCAATGTGTTGAAGTGATTCTTGGAATGCTGTTATCTGCCAAATAATTCTCCAAGATAAATATGGTTGGATAATTTTTATCAATTCATTAAGTACATGGGAATTTTTATAGAGGCCCAATGTAATTATTTTCCATTTGGAGGTCCAAATAGATAATCCCAACAATATAAAATAATTTAATCACCACGTGCTGTGTGTTAACTTGTTGAAAAAGGTTACTAAAGGATGTGAATCGAGATGATTTCAATGAGTTGTGTAAGGGTAAAAATGTTTTTAAAATCCAGTATAATGTTAATTTGATTATTGAAGGTTTTATAATGGTATATTCTTTATATAAGAGTATAATAAGCATATTGATGCTTCTATAATTGTATTCATTCCATAAGTATGGGTAACCACTTGTTCTTATGCACTATATAAAGGTCAATGTGTGCTTTTTTAAAGGTAACTAAAGACTGTGTAAGGGTATATCATGAGTAGATGCACTGTGTAAGGGTAAAGAGGCTCACATGAGGGTTCATGCATAATGGTAATTTATATATCCCATCAAATTTAAAGGTGTTTGTTTTTTTCCTCATTTACTGTAAGGGTAAGTCCTCATTCACATAAGGGTATACTGAGCTTTCTTTTAGACACATAGGATATTCCAAACCTTGTATTAAGGTATGAAAACTTTTCATAAGGCTAACACTACATTCGTAATTATCATGTATTGGTATCTAAGAAGCTTGTGTAAGGGTGCTTTAGTCTTATGTAAAGGTAATCTACTAATCAAAATATCATGTAAGTATACTCAATTAACTCATATAATGGTAAATGAGAATCACATATAGATATCCATGATGTTTGTGTAATGGTAGTCAGTTGTGTAGGGAATTACCCCATAGAATTTAATGGATGATGACTAAAACCACTTTCCACAACGTATCATGTGTGATGTTGATATTATGAAATTATTTATATTTTTTGTAAGAAAATATCATTGATTGTGAAAGAAATTATATCCGAGTTAATAGTTATTATTTCATTGTGGAGATAATTCATACTCTAAAATTATATGTAGGGCTCATATATTGGAGTTCTAAAATTAGATAGGTCTCATTCCATAGATAAGAATCTATGCTGCAATATCACTATGGTTCTAATGATTTGTAGGTTACTAAACAATAGAGGTATTGGCTGCACTATATTTTTCAATCATGGATACAAGATAATATTTTTGGGGAATACCTAACTATAAATATATGCATGAATGTATATGGTTACTCTTAAATTTATGGTAAACCACATTTAATTTTACATTTTATGTTCTCTGGTCACAAATACTTAAAAGATTAATACTATTATTAGGATCCTATGTAAAAAACAAATATCTATTTTTTATTGAAATACATGTTAGATGATAGAGATATTATTAGGGTCTATTATTAAGATCATTCATGTCTTCCAATGTGATAATATCTACTCTAAGACTCATGGATACTTTTAGATACACTTATGAATCAAAAAATTATATTGTCACACATTAGTTTTTATATATATTTTTATATATAAACATATATTGTTCTGATGGATATATTCTCTAGAAGTTATGTCATTTAGATAGGGAAATATTCTATTCATTTAAAACCCAAGACCCATGGGACCCCTTTCATGATCCTTGTAAAACTTATATTCAATACCAATCATTTGATTGAAAATAGATAGATTAATCCCATATAAAACAACATGTAGTAGTTCTTAGGAAATATATTTCCAATGTGATATAATTTGGAAGACTTGATTTTCAAAATACGTTTTAGGTATTATTCCAGATGATGGGTGTGATACATAAAGGTTTAAAAACCATTAAATATACTACCAATTTTAAATAAGGATACTGAAATTCCTATAAGAAAAGATATTTTTCCATAAATATTCAATAAGGATCAAGTTAATTCTATGGTGTTTCCCACTATTTGTGAAGGAGTAGGAAATCAGACTTTAATAGAGAATTTATCTATAATGAATCATCATTTCCATGGTAGAGATAATGGGTAATGTGACTCAAAATTCATATATTTATGTGGTTAAAAAATCAACTAGTAGTTATAAAAATAGGGATCATTAGAGGGAGTAATCCTTGATAATTATGGACTTCCCCTAGACCTTTTATGGTTGTGATCTGGGGCATAAGAATGACATATCCCAAACCATTTCACATAGTGAGATTCATATTAATTTTGGTACATGTCACAACATCGATTCATACTTTATGAATGTTTCCCCGTGAGGGTGAACCAATTAAACAATAATTTTAATATTTATATTATTCATGCATAGACAAACCAAACAAGAAACCATAAGAATATCTAGTTAAAGAGAATGGCAATGTCACCGGAAAGTTTTAAATTTTAAGATAATATTGGGAAATAAACATAGTTTTAGAATAAATTGTTTTAATTTCATATGAATTTCATAACCTTATTCACCCACTATCATGGTAATCTCACTCTATGTCCCTTTTTTATTTCTAGTAGGCCGTTTTGTGAAAAAACCCTAATATTGTTTCTAAAGGTATTTTACTATTGAACTTAAATACATAAATAAATAAGTTTTGTTCGTTAGATATATACCCATGATGTTAATTCATATATATTTATTTCTATGGGGTATATATATTTTCTTCTAGTACTTATTTATGAAATAATTCTATCTAACGTTGGTTTCTTGGTGTTGTTTAGTTAATATATTTATAACATTTTTTATTATTGAAAAATTTATTTTAAAATAACTTTTTGATATCAAAATTGATTGTATTTTAGCTGCTTGAGTGGCCCAAATGCATTCTATTCTTTATTTATTTGTGATAACCCACCTTTATTGTTATTAGGGTGAACCCTTGAAAGGCTCATAGGCTTAGAGATTACATTTCATGTAGGCCTGGAGACATTACAGGACTCGTATGTCATAAGGAAATCAAGAAGACTATGACTATATGAAACCACCCCTCCCCAGCATATTTTAAAGGGTGATTTCATTTAACATTATATTTGGAAAATAATTGTATAGATTAAATGGTTATCCCAAAATAGATCAATGTTCATAAAGGTTTATCGATAAGCCTTTTAAATGTGGTTACATTTAAAATGAAAGTTTCTTGTCAAAAAAATATATAATACCCAATATTTTTTTCTATAAAATTAATGGTAAAAAATATATCATATTTGTTAATTAAATAACATTTTTAAACAAACCATATATTTTTAAAATGGAAAACTAAACATACCTTCTATAAAGGTAGCAGTCTACACACACATGATGGCTTTTTCCTTTTTCTTAATGCTTTAGAGTAATATATTTTCCCCAAACCCATGCCACACGATTCAAATTTATCAACATAACACATACAATACTTTCTATTATACATATATGTTATTACAATATATTTCTCAATTTTATAATCTAAAAATATTTAACGTTAGAGATATATAGGGTTCAGAATAATAATTAACATTTAAATCTCAATACCTCCCAAAAATATTACAACTTTCTACTATATTAGAGGTGAATTGATCCATAATGATTCTTAAAGATCTATCATAAAATCTCCATACTATATAATATTCGAATATTAACATATTAATACATTATTTTAATATCATAGTAAAACAAAAACATAAGGGGTGAGCTCATATTCTCAATAAATACATAATTAATGGAAACCATAATGGAAAGAAAATTTATATATATCTATAGGAATAACATGATATCATCAAAATCCTAGAATCAACTCTTGGTAAATGATAACACAATATACTAAAAAAAGAATCGTAAATTTATTAGAGCATGGAATCATAGGATTTTTTAAATGAAATAATAATTCCATAATAAAAATAATTTATGGCTTCATACCTCATTAACATAACTTAGTTGGATAGGATAATGGATCATTACTAGAGTTTTCTAGTCTAATTTCCCACACACAATGATATATCATGAGATATAGATGTTACCCAATGCATTAGTGCATTATCTAGGAACACCCATCATAAATAATTATCATGCATATATGTTCTAGAGGATTTGAATCAATGAATCATAAATACCCAAGGAAATGAAATGGTATTCATATCCATTAAATGTTTTTATAAAAAGTATGCATTCATAATTCCATCAAAAGTTATATCATGATAACTTTATGGAAAATAGATTGGTATCCAATAAAGTAATGAATCATTATATGTTAATATAACATAATATATACAATTTGTAAAATTTTATTTACACTATATATGAAATGAATAAATTATTTATACCAAAAATTTCATAATCAATAGATTTATTGGGAATCCTGGTAAACACTATTTGATAAAGCAATAGAACATATAGAATTCATATAGAAAATGGATTGGGAGTAAATCATGACATTACTTGTTTAATATTATGTAATACAAATAAGTTATGTTTCAAAAAATATATGTAAAAGATAATTTTATAATACATATAGATAAAGAAGTTGGATGGTATCATCTGAAGAATCATCTAGATCTATCATATCAAATAGATGGTGGAATCACATAGATGTATTTGTAAAATTTCTTTTAAAATTATAATTACTAATATCTTTGAAAAAATATATAAAAGTATAATTTATTAACCCATGAGAAGAATAATTTATTATTTTGAAAACATGAATGCATAGAGAGGTTGTCTCTTAGAAAACAAAAAAGGGGGTGGGAAGATTTGTACATATTGAAATGTGTTAAAGAGATTCAGTCCATGAAAAATGATCCACTCATATAATTTTAAAAATATCCACTTTTAAAACATTATTAAAGGGTGTCAATATAATTGATAATAACAATAAAACAATTTGGAAAGTGGTTAACTTGGACCATTTTAAAACCATATTTTCAAAGAAAATGTTTTTAAAAAAAACTAGTTATGAAGAAGTCACTTAAATTCCATTAGATTATTTTAGTGAAACTGACATTATTAAAAGTATTATAAGAACATTCACTGATAATAGGATAAGGAAAGTGTGAATTTAAGTATCAATATTATATAAAATATTTTCTTTAGGTAAAACATGGATATGGAAGAATAAGTATTGTGTTCTTTGGTCATGAATCAATCATTTCATTGATGCATTTTTAAAGCAAATTTGATCCCCCAAATAGATAATTTTTAATTAAAGGGATACATTTTGTCAAAGAGGATGTAAATCAAACATATTTAAAAGGAAATGGTTTAATTAATGAGACTTGTATGATTAATGGCATGATAACAGGTCATGAATCATGGAAAGTGAACAAGAGTTGACACATGAGTAACTTCATATTCGACTCATGGAACTTGCAGGAGAGGGTGACGGTGGGCCTGTTGGATCGTCTTCACATCATGGTTTGATTTGCGTCGGAGGAGGACCTCATCCGTGCCTAGTCGAGTGCTCATCGCTTCTTCAATGGATTTCGGTTCATCCTATTTTGTTGGTCATTCGATTTTCATATGAAGCATGACCCGCCTTCTATGGCGATCTGGGTGAGTTTTCCAAATTTACCATTGATGTTTTAAAATCTATCTGTCATTAGGATGTTTCGTAACCTTGTTGGTAGGTTCCTCTACACTGATAGTCGAACCGAAGTAGTATGCCACCCCATAAACCCGAGGGTTTCTATGAAAATGAATCTTTCAAGGCATCCGTTTTATTGTTTTGGGTTACCATTGGGGAAGATTACAGGTGCAAACAGCAGGTCCTCTATGAGTCGTGGATGGGCTATTGCTCTACCTGTCATCGACTATGCCATTCTAAAGTTAATTTCCATCAGGGAAATGTTGATCCTCACCATAAGAAAGGACGAATCAGTGGTATGGTTACAGAGAACCGGGATAGGTCTGAATTCTCGGTACAGGTGGTTAGAGGATCGGAAGGTATTAGGCGAGGGGATAGTGATTCCAACTTGGATGGGGCGGTTGTGTCTCCAACATTACCACCTATGGTGGTGGAGGAACTCGACTGTCATTCGGTGGTTTCCAAGGGGACTTTGGAGGCTATGCTAGGTGCATCTTTGGGGGAGAAGACACGGGAAATGGGGGGGGGGGCAATCCGCAGGTTTCAGAAGTTTCTAACAATCATCAGCAGGATCGTGCATATCCATCTTGTGGTAAGGAACCAAGTCCTTTTGAGGTTGCAGGAGTAGGGGAGGATTTGGTTCAGTATGAGGTTGTTCATGTGGTTGCACCATCAGGTGGGGATTTACCAGTTATAGAGTAGAAGTCAAGTGGAGAGGTGGATAAAATAGTTGATCCTTATGTGGGGGTCCTAAGGCTGGACAAGGAGGATGTAGATAAAGGGAAACAGAATCTGGATTTACAGGTCAGTTCTGAGTGGACAGGGGGTGAGGCTTTAGGATCTCTCAACCCAGTTATGTTGTCCAACAGTTTTGAAGCACTTATAGAGGCTGGCCCGGTTGCTGAACTCAGCAGTCTGATTTATGTTGATGGAGAACACTTGGTTGAAACAAAGGGAAATGATCATTCTCTCTTGGATGGTGAAGACGCAAGCCCGAGGAGAGACAGAAGCAATATGAGGAGGAGAATTAAGAAGGAATATTCCTCATTACCTCCTCCTTTGGAGACTCGGTCTGGAAGGTCTGCAAAAAAGATAAATTCCATGAGACCCGAATCAGAGGTTGGTGATACTCAAAATCTGGAATTACTGCTATGCTCAGAAGAAGATGTGGTCGAATAGGTTTTGTTGCTGAATGAGACAGAAGAGGAGGAATCTAAGATGATGGGGAGGCCATTAAATGTGTCACTCAATGAGGAACAATACACATGGGTTGATAAATTGGATTTAATTCTTGTCGGAGGCTTCAAAAAATGGAAGAACAGTCTTTAGGAGTACTTATAGACCTGGGACCAGCTGTCTTGTGATCTTAAAATCCTATTGTTATTTGTCGCAAGCACCCATGTATCCTCCATTTATTGGAAGTTTTCCAGGGATTTGGTTATAACTGAGCTCAAATTTTACTTCAACGATTCTGATGGAAGGTATGGAAGATGTTAAGTTTTTGGGAAGCATGTTGGTCTGGCATGTGTGAATTTTGGGGAAGATTTTGGTTTTGCAGTTGGCTTGGCGATGTTCCCATCATTCTTGAGGGGCCACTCTAGATGGGGGTCAGAGCACAACCTTCACCCGTGCATACCATTAGGAAGCTTGAGAGGGTATGGCCACGCCATCGGGTTTGGGCCCATGTATTCGTACACGAGATAGCTTGCGGAATGGTCAGGTACGGGTGAGGGTTTTTGTCATTCTTCATTGGATATGGAGGAGTGGTTGTTCTTTTTTGGTTCTATTTTTTGGTTTCTTGAACATGTTATTCAGATTTGGGGTTTCTCACCATTCCCTCAAATGTGTTTTGGCTCTCTAATAAAAAATTAATTTTCAATCAAATGAATGACCATGTTATCTTATTAACATGTTTAGATATTAATATTATAACATAAAAAATTGTAAAATATTAATTACATTTTTATAATTTTATTTTTTTTCTATAACATTTCATAATTATTCACAATGTAAACATTACAACATCAGTGAAGCAGGTGGTGAAAAGTCTAACACAAAAGCATGTCATAATGACTGAATGAGTAAATTTTCTACTACATTGTCTTTATATAATATTTAAATAATATTTTAAATTTAATATATATATATATATATATATTATACATATATAATATCCAATATTATAACAATTTATGATGGGTGGTGATGAATAATGAAATTCATCATTTGTGGAGGTAGTAGTTCACATGTATGCACGATTAATAAACTCAATTCTCAATGAATGGCTAGACTGATGGTTTATAAATATTCATCACATAATAATTATAATAATGTTATACATATAATATTATCCATCAAATAACACAATTATTTCCATCAAAGTTAGGTGATTAAGAGAATTTAGAAATTTCATTCATGGCTACAGTAGTCTGCACAAACACATGATTAACGATCTCATTCCATAATGAATGGAATGAGTGATTCTAAATGTAAATGGTAAATATTTCATAATTTTATATATATCCTAAAAAATATAATTATTCATAAAAAATCCTTCATACCATTCAAAATAAGATGTGATGAAAAATTATATGCATCTTCTCATGAAGACGATAGTCCACACACACACATGATCAATGAGTTTTTAATTAGTAGATGTCACAAAATGAATGAATAATTGATTTCAAATTAGTTTGAAGACATTTATGTATATATATGAAACTTAATTTATTATGTCAACAAATTTAGGTATGATTAGGAAGAGGAAAATTAAAAATAAAGACTGAGAGGGAATTAATACTCTAGTTGGGAACTTTGATTTTCTTAGGAATTATCCATGGAAACGATAGGATAAAGCTAAATGAATAAGGAAAAGGAAAGGATTCACATTATAATTTTCAAAGAGTATTAATTGGGATTATTGTTGTCAAGGAATATGAAGGAAAGTGTCTGCCTTGAATGGGTGGATGTTCTCCCATTTATAAGATAAATAAAGGGTATTTTTGGAATTACCTCAACTTATTAAATTATTTCTATAAAATATTCAAGTCAAAAATTACCCAGAATAAGAATTTATGTGTTATGAGCCCTTATATATTTGAAAATACTTCAATAAACGAATTTTTGAGACATATTTGAGTGATTTAGTGGTGCATACTTTTACATTTCACTTTACTCATGTGTACTTTATCCAATATTACTTTTACATTCAATAATTTTAATTAATTAAAATTTTCTTTATTAATAATTATTTTTCCACTTAATTTTTTTATTATAATCCTATATATTATATATATATTCTCAATAAATATTAAAATGGTTAGAAAAAATAATTTCAAAATAAACACACTTAATTCTCAAACTAGTTTTTAAAATATCAATGTATTTAAGAATAAAATTTTTGAGTTAGTTAAATTTTTTAATGAAAATAATTTTAATAAAATATATCGTTTTATTATGAATTAAATTAATGTTATTTTATATTAAAATCAACACTTAACCAATTGTAGGAAAAATATAAACTAATTAAAAGAAAAAACAGAAAATAGATTTCTTTATTAAAGTGACCATTATCTTAGTTCTAAAAAAGTTATCCATAGGTTTATTAAGTTAAATTAATATTTTAAAATAAATAATGTATTTAATTTTTTTATATTTTATAACCAAATTGGTTTTATGAACATATATATTATTTTTATATATTAATAAAGTCATGATAATTTTTAAATTTTATATAACCCACATTTTTTACTTAAAATATATATTTTCATAAAATACTCAAAAACCCAAAAAAACTAAATTTTGATATTTTAATTTATTAAATAAATTTAATTATATTTAATTATATTTATAAAAATTTTAAATTTAATATTATGTAGAAAATAAAAAATAGAAAGATAAAATGATTTTATTGAAAAATGGCCTTTTTAAAAATTTAGTGTTTCTAAAATTATTTTATACCAATTTTATAATTTAAATAAGGATAATATTTTATATCATTTATTGATTAATTTTATATTATCATATTGATATAATAAATATTGTTATTTTGATATTATAATATATCATGGCCTTTTTTTATGTGTGTGAACAAGGATATCGAACTCATAATTATTAAAATAAAAAATATTTTCTGAAATATTTGGAGGTTACATTATCCCCCAGACCCACCTAAATAAATTTCATCCTATCAATTTTTTTACAAGTAAATTAATTAGGGATTTAATAAAATAGACATGAATTCATTAAAAAATTACAATAAAATGACTACATTAATATCTTTCATAAAACTATAAGAAACATCTTCTTCCTCTATCTAGTTAACCAAATTAATCAATTTATATTCGTAGATAGATTAATTATGTTATTTTTTCTATACATAAAACATTTTATAGTTCCTCAAAGATATTCCCATAGGAATTTCTTCACAAATATTTCTAGAATTAAATTGTATATGTTTTCCTACATCATCTACATCACCACAATTTCTATGAGACTCCACTATTATTTGAATTGGTTTTAAAAGGGATTCAACTAAATTCAAATTTTAATAATATTTCATGATATTTGATTTGAAAAAAGTATACATATTTATAATCCCAATTCGTATCCCAATAGATTTTAGGTTGGGATAATCAACACATTGACCGTTGCATCTATTATTATCTTACTTCCTTCAGGATCCAACCATTACTTTAAAATAAATTTTAGATATGAGAATACATAAATTAGTAAATGTAAAAAAGTTAAATCTATGATATTTGGATAAATAATTCATTAATGATGTGAGTACCCTAACTTATTAGTTCTTACCATCAATATAGGTTATTCAGTGATATCTTACTATTGGGTTCTCTAATATAGTTAACTTTTATTAATTAAAATGCTCAAATACTTAATAATATATTGTAAATATAATTTCAACTAAACCAAGAATATTCCCTGGGAGTGTGTATCTAGTTTCACATTTTGGGATCATTCACCATGCACTAGAAATAAGACTCAGATATACTTGAAAAAGTCCTTTTAGTGTTGTAATCCCAAGAATTTTTTTTTCAAAAACCATGTTCTCATGGTAGTATCTAAAAAAGGTTGTAATTTATAAAAATATAATATAATGTTAGTTTTACAAAAAAAATCTATATGTTCTCCTATATTAATACATATACATAGGGCTTCCACTAATGTTCGCCTATCCTAATCCACCAACAACATAAAATATTAAAAACTTCTAAACTAAAGACTTGTCTATACAATTGAAATGGAGGTCATAATTAACAGATATACCCTTTATTTCATTCCTAAATCATGAATTATCCTCATCCATCATCATAAAAACCACTAATGTTAAATAAAAATAACTATGATATAAATTGTAGGGGCCCCAGACCCCGTCTCATAGATCCCAGTCCAAAACCACATGACGTACAACAGTATTTTTCATAAAAATATATGATTTTAATATCCTTGTCAATTTTACAGCATGAGGATTATTATGTTTATATATTTGGAGTGTAATTTCAAAGAATTAAAAATTAAATCTAAAGTATTCTCAACATGTGAGAATTTTTTAACTATATATGATTCTAATTAATCTATATTGAGACATATAGATCACCCATAACATTTATATAGAAGATACTCTTCTAGGATTATCATATATAATTATTTATTTCATAACCTACTAAAATAGAATCTAAAGAATGGGTTAGAATAGATTCTCGATAAGGGATTAATCAATGTAAAACATAATGTCGATACAACTTATACATGTCTGGTGGCATAACATGACATCATAAAGATCATGGAATCCAGAATTGGAAAATGATAAAATAGGAGAATAGAATAAGCTTTATTATTTTATAAAAGTATGTAATTATATGAATTTTTAAATAAAATAAAAACTATATCATAATAATTAGTAAAGTCTCGCTGGCTTGTTAAGATAACTTAGTTGTCTAGGATTACTACCCTCTCCCACAGTGTTTTAGGAACAATTATAGTAAACCATGATATCTCATGATATATATTGATTCCCTAATGCATTGTAGTGCTCTCTGGTTGAACCGATCATACTAAAAAATCATACATATGAGTGCCACATTATTTCTATCACCATTTGATAAAAAAAAGTAAATAAAATGGTTTATATATCTATTTATTGTATTTACCTATGGAAGAATTCATAATTTTATCAATAGACATATCATGAAAATACTATGGAACAAAATTAGTATATAATGAATTTAAGAATCATTCTTGGTAAATACCACTCAATATAGAAGATTAATATTTATTTATATACACCATATATGAATTGGATAAATGATTGAGATATCAATTTTCTTCATTAATAGATGTATTAGTCATCTAGCTGAATACACTCCAATAAAGTAATGAAACAAAGGGAATTCATAGTGGACAGATATTAGAAGTAAATCACGCTTATAAAAGTATATTATTATGAAATAAAAAAAGAAATAATGGGTTATACAATAGATGTAAAATATAATTTAATAATCCATAGAGATAAAAAATGTGGGTTTTATCATATCAAGAAAACCCTTGATCAACCATATGACAAAGTTGAATAACTAAATTATATGTTTTAGTCACATTTTATTGAAGATAATAAATTCCATTGAGCCTGGATAAAGTATAAAATTAAATATTTCATTAAACCATGAGAAAAAAAGTTTATTTTTTATAAAACATTAAATTGTATATAGGAAGCCTCTTCAAAAACAACAAAGGGCCCAAAAAGATATGTTCCCCCATAAATGTGAAAAAGATATTCCATACATAAAAAACCCATATGGAAAATGATGAAAATAATTTTATTAAAAATATTTCTAAAGAGAGTAAATATAGTTTAATGTAACCTTAATACCATTTGGAATGTAATAATTTTGGAAATATTTATAACATTACATTAAAAGGAAATTGTTTTTTAAAATAATCATGAAAAAATCATTTACATTCCATTAAAACCATTTAGTGAAACCCACTTAATGTAAAGTATGATAAAACCAATCATTTATAAATGTTTAAGAGAAATATTAAGGACACTAATAACTCTATAGAAAATAATTTCAATAAGTCAAACATGGATATAGAAGGAAAAGATTCATGCAAATATATTTAAAATGATTCCTTTTAATGATGCATTTTGAAAGAGAAAATAATCCCCCAAAATAAAATTTTTTATTAAAAAAATAATTTCTTAAAAGGAAAAGTAAATAAAACATATTTACATTGGAATTTTAGAAGAAACGAGACATGTCAGATCAATACAAAGAAGAAAATTTGGCACCCATGGAATGAAAACATGATCCAAGACCTTATAATATTTTTTAAAATACATTTATGAGGAAACTCATTTAAATAAACCAAAAATACCATTTATAAATGATATATAATGATAAAATAACAATTGGGCTTAATATACATCAAATAAAAATAATTTTGTGCATAATGTAAAATGTGTATTAATTGAGGGAGTTTGAAAAATTCCCTTACCGTAAATCCATACAGAGATGATCACACACTATCTTTATATAAACTAACCATAAAATATTAATCAAACAAATTATAATTTTTTAATCTCTATAACATGTTAATATATTTTATTTATAATTATTTTCTACAAATGTATAGGTTCATTATAGAATTTTTTTCATTATGTGTTAAAACAAGTAAATGTCTTCTAAATTATTTATAATATTAATATTGATCCTTGATATTTGATACCAAGTTCATTATTATCATATTGCCTATTATGATATAATATATATCCCATTAGTATTTATTATTTTCCACTTTCATCCCATAATATTATTAATTATGACTCTTGAAGATGATGTCATATAAAAAAATGTTTCGACTATTTTTTCTGAAAAAAGATGATATATTATTAACATGGTCATATATTTATATTATAAATATAAAATATTTATAAAATATTTAATATATATAATTGTTAAATTTTATTAAAATTATATGAAATTCCTCAATCATTCACTATATAGGCATTATAACATAACTCAAGTATGAAGTAACATGAACCAAAAAAGCATGTTGTAATGATTGAATTAGTAGAAAAGTTATATTAAATAGTGTTAATAAAACATTTAAATATTCATAGGGATATAATATATATCATATATTTTCACTGCATAATAATTTATGATATTTTTTTAAATAAATCTTATTTCTTCTTTTTTTCATTAAAACGAACTCTGAGTATTAACAAAATATAATATTGTATATCATTTTATACATTTCTTCAAATTGATGAGTATGGATATGTCCAACTAAATTATAAAATGTATATGTTTAATACTTGTATAAAATAAATTCATTTCTTATCTATTAATTATAAATTAAAATAAAAATCATTTTAATGTAAATGAAATGTTTTTCAGAACATCAATTTTTATCCAAACAAATCATTCATTATCATCGGGGATAGAGTTGTTATAACCAAGAAAAAGAGGATCACTTTATTTGATGCGGTTAATATAATATACCTACCATTTACCTAAATTTTTATCACTTTTGTGGGGTGAAATGTAAAAATATATCACCTTAAAAATATATGTTCTTGAATTATCATTCAATTAGCTAGGTGGAAGGGGAAATCTATGTCCCATGATGAAAGGGTGCACTTTGTCAAATCAGTGATCACCGTCAAACTATTTTATTCCATATATCATAATATATAGAATAGAAGCCACATAAATGATTTAAAAATTGGGATATGTGTTTTTATATAGACTGGATATATATATAATAGGAAATTTATAAATTATCAATGAATTAATACACTAAAACCATTAACATGGGGCGAGGGGGAATTATCATAAAACACCTTATAATATTTAATTATGGAGTTATAAAAAACTATAACTTTTAACATTTTTATTTCAAAATATTACTCTATTAATTTTCTCCCAAAAATGATCAATTTAAGTCTTATAGATAGATACCCTCACTACATTTTTCATCTATTTTCCCATCCTTCATATACTCTTTAAGTGATATCAAGTTAAACTCTTTGTGGATGGTTAGCATGTAGTCCAATATCAATGGTTGGAATACAACCTAGCTGGTAAGACCTCTCAAGGACATCATATGCATCCCTCTAAATAGGAAAAAATTATTATTGATTTATTTATCTATTAAAATATAACTAACAAAATTTTCACCCTCAAATAATTAATCTGGAAATAAAGATATATTTTTTCATGTATAAAGGTACTCAAATTATTAGGCCAAATAAAAATGGACAATAAAATTTCATGAGGTTTTATAGGATAAAATGAAATTTCTCATTCCTGACACCATCATGGTTGCTGAAATTCATGGTACACTTTCTACAGCTATAAAGGATAACGATTCTCTAGAAAATATAGAAAAAATATTTCCCAACAATGACAAACTCAAACGATCTGGACTGAGGAATGGATCCTCCATCCACATATTCCTGAGGGATGAGTACAATGTAAAGAACTTATTTTGAGGCTACATCATTCCAAAAAATCATCTAAAAAATGTGGTGAAACTATTGTGAATTAGGATCCAAATTAATTTCCAATTTTGACACCCAATGGCATCTTTCTAGGATAATTTGTAGAGTGATGAGTTCATAAGATCATATTGGTGTCCACTACACTAGTTATTTCCTATGTCTGGAATCAAATAAATTCACCACTATTTAATAACCATACCCAACTCTCCAGGAAGGTATTCTTTCCATGAAAAGAGAGGTCATTGCCACTTCCAATGTTAAAATAGTAGAAATGAAGAAACAAATTATAAAACACAAAATTATAAGGCTATTTTGTGTTCATGGTAAACCCATGAAACCATTGCTTCTAAAATCTATCTACTATATCACACTGATCTTCATATGGATCAAGGTAAATATTGAGGTAGAGACCTCAGGCATGCTAGTACCCTAGGGTTTTGGAAATTTGTTTATACTGACCATGAATTTATAAAAGTTTTATTCCACCATCCCATTAGAGTAGTGATTTCATATGAAGTCGAGCATTAGTCTATGATACATGCCAGCAATTATTATATCCACTATGAATGGATTCCTCTTTTTGGTTGATTCTGACTTTGAATTTTTGTGGAATCTATTAAGGCAGAAACCATAAAATGTTCATTGTAAAATAATACATTTTTGGACTGAATGTCTCCATGACACCAGCCACCTTTTCCTGATTATATCACATTCTTACAAAGAAGATAATAAAGTGGTGGATACCTAGTCAAAGAGAGTGATCATGTAAATGAGCTCAATTTCATCTTTCAAGGCCCATGACAATTGTGTATTAATTTTGGATACATATATGAGGGGTAAAATAAACTCATATCTATGGAAAACTATTATCATATCTGAAGTATATGTTTTGAATTTATTTAAAAAATATCACAATAAAATTTTCCAAAATCTGGAATCTTTTCTACTTTTCTTAATGGCATAATAATAAAACTAATTTAATGCTTAAAACCGTATTTTTTTAAAAAAGTGGTTTCAAAAAATTTTTTACTTTATTTTAATATATTTTTTGGGAACATTTAGAAAATTTATTATATTATATAACTTAATTTTTAGAATAAATATTTTATAAATTTCATAGAGTGGGTTTTTATTATTTTATTAAACAATTTACTTTTTGATGAATAATGGAAAATACTTATTTTTTTTAAACATCATTTTTGTTTAGAGAAATTACGAAATTTTATATTTATAAATGCATTAAATGAAAAATTATTAACATTATATAATTATTTTTATTAACATAATTTATCTTATTTGAATCATTTTTATTGAATTTTTATATAAAATCACTTTATATATATGAAAACCTTTTCTTTGGGAAACCTCTTTTTCATCACATTTGTGGGTTTAATTTTAAATATAATTTTTATATAATATAAATTGAATTTGGTAAGATGTATTTCATTTTTTAAATATGAATAATTAATATTAGTTAATAAATATTGTTTAATTTTTATGTAATGAATAGTACAAACAATAAAAATTAATTACTATGGTTAAGGTAAAAACCAGTTTTCCAAGGGTTTAAATATAAAAAAAGGTTAAAATGACTTAAACACATTTAAAATTTCATTTTTATAACCATATTTAAACCTTATCTCATCTAAGGTTCACAAATGTTCCATGGTAGTGTTGTTGTTTGGTGTGTTAAACTTTGAAACATCTTTTTCATTTTAAAATTTCAAAGTGTGTCCTCTCTCCTACTTATAAAAAGACATACCCTCTCCTATCCTCTACACACATAAAAATATTTTTTTCTAAAATATATCTTACTAAATAAATCCCCAAATTCTCTCTACATGTTTTATAGGTCGTTTTATATTATTAAAACCTCTAATGATGGGTTTTGTTCCTATATTAAAGAGGTTCCTTGATGAATAGTATTGTTCTTAACATGGTGTTTTTATTTTATTTATTCTTCTACTTCCATAAAATACCCTTCTAATATGATGAAATAATAAGAACAATATCTTACATATACTTATATTTAATTATTTTAATGTAATTATCTATATCTATTTACTCTTCTATCAAATGGGAAACAAATTGGTCGATCGTGTGTAAAACGAACAACCTTCTCGCGAAATGATGTAATTCATTTTCCATCACCACCTCTAACAAATGGTTTTAATGATTTGTTTAATTTGTATATATATATATATATATATATTATTTATGAAAAAATTATACTTATATAATTATAATATCACATACACCATTTTACATACCAATTTAGGGGAAAACATTAATGTTTCTCGTGAGTATGTGCAGACCACCGCCTCCATAAAGCGATGTAACAAAATTTTCATTTCATTTTTACATGTATTTTAATATTGAAATATATAAAAAATATTTATGATAGATATGATATAAAAATTATTCAATATATGTCATTTTTTATTTACTATTCTTTCGTTCCATCTACAAAAAAATTGAAATAGTGTTCATTCGTTTGTATCGCCTACCAACTACATGAACTGTGTGATTAATTTTTTCCATATATAATATTTATAAATGAACATAAGTATGTGTATAATTAATATATATGAAATTTATATCATTATTTGTAATATTTTTATGCTGTAACCATAATCATTTTAGAAGGAAAAAATCTATTGAACTTGACCATACATGAAATACAAATCATTTATCACCCAGAATAGATATTCTAGTGATGATTTTTTGATAAAAATATAGTAAAATGATATAAGTCTATAATATATTGTATGATATACTTATCTGGTAATGGTTTATAAATACATTTATACTATACATATATTTATTATAATGTTTATTGAAATATGTACAATGAATGTCGATACATGAGGTAATGGATTTGTGTCTCACAGTTATTTTTATGGGACGAATATCATATAAACCTATTTTTTCTTTTCTGTGGTTTGTATAGAGACCATGGATGTATTTTATGATTTTTATAATGAAAATTATGGGATATAAATATCCATATAATTTTACTTATTCTGTTGGTCTTATGACTCAAATATTACCATAGCGGTAGTGGATTTTAATCTCACTTTTATTTCTTTGAGACACATTCCATATTAACCACTTGTTTCTTTTGTGTGGTCTATATACAACCTATAGATGTATTTTATTATTATTCTTATGAAATTTGATGGTATTTATATATAGATGTATATATATAAGTTTATTTATTTTTTGTGTATTATGATTCAAAATATAAAAATTTGGTGAAGGTTTTATATTACAGTCTTGTAAAGACCCGTAAAATTCAAGGGAAATTTTTTCTTAATTTTATTTGGAATTTTACAAGAACGCGGTTTCGGACGGTGCCTGATTCCGAGGCCCGGAGTTCCCAGAATCAATTTCCAAAGTTTGGCTCGGGTACGTTCAGTGAACGAATGAGCGGGAATTTCTATCTTTTGAACCGGTGCCCGGAATCGAATTCTGAGGGCACCGATGAACTCGTAGTGCCGATATTCGCTTAAGGAGACCTTTTCCGAGGTTGATTTTTATGCGGGTTGAGAGTTAGTTTTTGGGAATTTAAAGTGAAGTTAAATAAAATGTGGAGACACATTTTATTTTTAACCAAGTTGGTTATAACCTCCCAAAGGGAGTTAGGGGTGGGACCCACATCCACTTAACCTCCCGTGAGAGGATTAAGTGTGGTGGGGCCCACAAGAAACCTAACACTTCATCTCCTTTTTTTAAACTCCCTATAACTCCTCTTTAATTAATCTTGACAACATAGGTTATTAATTGAATTGAGTTGTTTTAATTTCAAACTTTTGAAATTCAAGTGTTTAGTTGTGTAAATAAAATAATCCTTAAGCTTATTTTATTTTGGTTGGTCTCCTTTGCCACCTTGAGAGATTTTGGGAGCTTCTTCTTCTTCTTCTTCAACCACGACGAAGAACACGAAGAACACTTAAGCTCCGATGAAGAACACCGCTTCTCTCTTCATCATAGCCGGTGTGATTCTCAAGATCGACGACGCCTCTTCTTCGATCTTCTTCCCGTGTCAACGAAAGGAGATGTCGTTTCCCCCTCGGATTATCTCTGTCAGCTTACGAAGCTTCTCCAATGACGTACCTCTTCGGACGCACCTTGACATCAACGGAAACGACGTTCGGTTTCCACAAAGCCCGACCTCCGCGATGCTTGTCTTCCGCAGCTTGTTGACGTGCTCCGCACTTGAAACCGAGGTAGGGGTGTGTTGTTGTTTTATTTAATTATTCTCATTCTTGGTTCTAGCATGACGAACTTTGAGGATAAACGATTAAGTGTTATCGTTTAACGAGAGGGGGGTCGGACCGCACAAACACAGCCGAACCCCCCTCCTTTGTTCTTGAATGTTTCTTGCGGATGGAACGAGATGGCGTGGTGCCGTCGCACCACGTGGGAATCACGACAATTATTGTGCGGCGCCGTCGCGCCGCGCCGTGGAAAGAATTTCATGGACGCGACGTCGTCACACCGCGTCGAAGGAAACCGATGGCGCCGCGGCCGGAGCGGGGCCGAGGCGGAGGGGCGCAGTGCCGTCGCACTGCGCCGGATGATGAAGGCCACGGCCGGTTCCGGGCCGCGGCGGATCGTGATGACCGGCGGCCAGCCGGGCCGCCGGTGTCGGAAGACGGAAGAGGACCGGCCCTTTCCTGTCCTATTGAGAAGAAGCCGGCCGGCCAAGTCGGGCCGGCCAGAAAGGTGGAAACCGGGGGAATTAAATTCCCCCAGGTAGCATAATTGGCCCCCCATAATGAGGGGGGCCGGTTTCACAAAGGGGGGCAGGTGGCCCCCCGTTTTCCAGCATCTCGGCCTTCGGCCGAGCTGGCAGCGCGCTGCGCCGGACTGGCGCCTGGCCGGGCCGGGCTGTGCCGTGCCGAGCTGGGCGGGGCGAGGCCGTGCTGGGCCGGGTCGACCCTATATGGGGCGGGTCGACCCGGTTCGGGCCAACCGGGGGGTCTCGGGCCAGGACGGCCCGGGCCCGAAACCCCCGTTACCGAGCGGTTTGGATTAAAATGCCCATAACTCGGGCTACGGACTTCCAAATGACGCGCCGTCAGCGGAGATGCGATCCTTGGATCGAGACGGTCGTTTCGGCATATCGCACTCAATGTTTCAGAATACTTTGAGTTCGGCCAGGTTGGTTCGTACACGAAACCAACCGGGCCCTCAGAGCGGAAATGCTCATATCTTGAGCTACGGACTTCCGATTGATGAGCCGTCAGCTTTGTTGAGTTCCTCTTATTGAGGCAGATCTTTTGGCATACTCCACCCGAGGTTTGGACATAGGTGGAGTACGGTCGGGTTGTTTTTGCCTTAAAAACCAACCTGGCCCCTGGGACGAAAAAGCTAATAACTCTAAGACCGGGCGTCCGATTGACGCGCCGTCTGTTGCGTTGAGTTCCTGTTGACGATACGGAACTTTTGGAAACATCAACTCTGGACTTTGTGACAGTTGATGTATCAGACTCTCGGCTCGTGGAGCGGACCCTACCGAGCGAGCTTGTTGTGTGCGGGAACCCTAGATTTGGCTGCGACTGCTACTGTGACTGCGACGATGACAGTACAGAGATCCTTAGAGGATTAGACGACGACGACTAAAACACTCAGTGATCCTGTGTGGATCAGTGCTACCGATCGTGTGTGGGTCTGATCCTGTGTGGGTCTGCGCTCAGCGGTCCTGTGTGAACCAGCGCCTACAGATCCTGTGTGGGTCCGATCCTGTGTGGGTCTTTTGCGGGGGTTAGTACCTATTGATCCTTTGTGGGTCCGACGACATAGATGGATCAGTTATCATCTCTATCGTCTTTCGAAGAAGTATACCTGTGTGAGCTGAATCCTGTTGCTTTCCTGTGTGGATTGTGTTGTGCTATCCTGTGTGGATTTTGTTTTGCTTCCCTGTGTGGAATACGTATACTTTCCTGTGTGGAATGATTTGTACATGGGCTCGGAGGTTGGAGTGTATTGGAATTGATGACTTAGGTATATGTATGGGAATATACCTAAGTAGTGTCAATTATTACTTCATGATTGTATATTTCCTTTGTGGTTTATCCTTTGTGGATTTTGGGAGACCTTCAGAGGTCTTGGGGTCCCTACTGAGTAGCTTATACTCACCCCTGCACGGGCTATGCCCGCACTACGTTGTGTTGGTTGCAGACGACGGACAATGTTGATCGTGGTTGAGGCTCGCAGAGCAGGACGGTACCTGGAGGTGGACCACTGGGCGGGATGTGCTCAAAGTGGACGGTGGGACCCGAGGAGCAGTGGAGCTATCTGTACCCACCCTTTAGGTGGGATTTCCATTGGACAGCTTGGTGTAGCGGCTATTACTTTACAGTTGTTGTTTTCCCTTTCGAGTTGTACTTTACTTTCAGTTTGGTTTTGTATACTGGCCCATTTACTTTTCCGCACTTTCAGTTGTACTCTGTTTTTACTTAGTGTTTACTTTTCTGCTTGCTTACTCGGTGGTGCTTGTTTACTTTACAAAGGAAATGCCTTCCCTTTTTTACCGGTATTTACGCCTTGGTGCTAGTCGCCAGCCCCTGGCCTATGGAAGGTGGGCTTGGGGTAGTCACGGCACGGACCCTGAGGGTGGGTCGTGACAAATTGGTATCAGAGGAGTTCGGTTCTACCGCGAACTCTGATCTTTTCTATGTGAAGCAATAATGTTTAGCGTATTGAGTGTGGTTATCAATCCATGGAGTCCAGTGTTGGTGCGGCGGCCGACGTATCCGTACACCAGGACCCTGACTTCTGATTTCCGACTTAATGCATGAAAACATTGATTGCGTGTGTGTTTCAAGTTTTCGTTGTGATTACATTGTATCAGCTCACCAGGAATACTTTTCTGACCATGGCACACCTGTTTCCTTTTCAGGATGGCCCCACGATGGTAGCCAGCTAGGGTTCCAAGAGTCGAGCGTGATGATAGCCCACCGAGCGACGAGGCCTCGGTGCAGGGCCCTTTGTCAGCAGTGGCACCGGCGGTAGCACTAACCGCCAAGCCACAGATACTTCCAACACCAGCCGCTGACGATGCACGTCGCCTCAGTGCACTGCATGAGTTTCAGCGCCACCGACCGCCCAGGTTTCATGGAGAGACGGACCCCCGGGCAGCAGAGGACTGGCTGGAGGCAGTGGTATGAGTTTTTAGGCTAGTGAGGACACCTGCAGACCTCATGGTGATCCTCGCTGCGAGCCTACTACACGCAGCAGCAGGACGATGGTAGAGCTTGATGCTCCAGGTGCACGATTAGGCATCTCTACTATAGACGGACTATGATATCCTCTTCCGCTCAGAGTTCGTCCCAGCCACCCTTCGTGCAGTGCGTATCCAGGAGATTCTTCAGCTGTGGCAGGGCAGCATGACGGTCACTCAGTACACGGCGAGATTTACCAATCTTTCGCGCTACTCGACTGACATGGTACGGTACCCATTCTTCAGGGCCCGGACCTTCGAGCAGGGATTGAGACACGAGATCAGGGCATCGCTGATCTCCCTCAGCATTCTGACTCAGACGGGAGTACTGGAGCGGGCCCTTTTGATCGAGAGCATCCTTGCTGAGTCTACACCAGCGCCGAGACCCACCGCAGGGCGGCACATGGTAGATTCATCTCCAGCAGGCAGTCGATGGATGACTCAGGGGTCCAGGCAGACCAGACCTTCAGGAAGACGACCTCAGGACACTGGCTCAGCAGTGCGGGGCACACAACGCGGAGCCAGTCTTTCGAGAGGCAGGTAGTGCTACTCGTGCGACGGGCTGGGCCACATGGCTCGTGACTGCCCGACCCGTCGTGCCGAGGAGCAGCAGACGGTTGAGGGACCACCGAGGCAGAGGCAGAGGGTCGACCATGGCGGTCCGCAGGGAGGAGGCGGATGAGGCAGAGGAGCTGGCCGAGCAGCAGGTGGTGGGAGACGCTTTGAGGCTCTACCCCCACCACCACCAGGAGGTCCACCCTGACCACAGGGAGCTGGAAGGCAGAGACAGGAACAGCTCCAGGCAGCAGAGACCTATGACCACGGCGCGCCCGATATGATACGAGGCACTATCTGTGTCTATTCCACCCTTGCTGCAGTACTTATAGACATAGGACCGAGTCACTCTTTCATAGTCGCTTCCCTTGTTCGGAGCTCAGAGATTCCGACAGAGTCGTTGGCTCGATCTTTACGGCTAAAGACTCCTACGGGAGCAGACTCGACGATTACGCACTGGTACCGGCAGTGTGAGATTACTCTAGGAGGCGAGAGCTTTGGCTGGGATCTTCTTGTAGCAGCGTCGAGGCCTTACGACGTCATCTTAGGCATGGATTGGTTATCTATGGTCCATGCACAGGTTGACTGTTTTAGGGGCAAGGTGCGATGTGTACGCACCGACGGGAGCAGATTCACCTTCACCGGTGAGAAGGTAGCCTTTGCAGCATAGGATGGACTTCCACGGAGGAGAGGACAGCCCATCACTCATCAGTTGGCTAGCCTCATCCTAGGAGCAGTTGACGTGCAGAGTCCTGGTTTTCCTGCAGTGGTGGATCAGTTTGAGGACGTTTTTCCCGACGACGTTCCAGGGTTACCTCCTCACAGAGAGGTAGACTTTTATATTGACATGTACCAAGGGATAGCCCCGATATCGACTCCAGCATATCGGATGGCCCCCACTGAGCTTCGAGAGCTACGGGTATAGTTGGAGGACTTGCAGGGCAAGGGGTTCATCCGACCCAGTGTTTCACCCTGGGCTTCCCCAATATTGTTCGCCAAGAAGGCGGACGGGAGCTTGCGACTTTGTGTTGACTATCGTCTCCTGAACCAGGTGACAGTGAGGAACAAGTATCCGCTACCGAGGATTGATGACCTCTTTGATCAGCTCAATGGAACACGGTGGTTCTTGAAGATAGACCTCAGGTCAGGCTATCATCAGCTTAGAGTTAGAGACGAGGACATGCAGAAGACGGCCTTCAGATGTAGGTATGGACACTTTGAGTTCTTGGTTATGCCTTTCGGCGTAACAAATGCTCCAGCAGTGTTCATGGCCCTCATGAACAGGATCTTTCAGCCATACCTCGATCGATTTGTCGTGGTCTTCATCGACGACATTTTGATCTACTCGACGACTGAGGAGGAGCACGCCTACCACTTAGAGGTTGTACTAGACACACACCGAGAGCACTAGATTTATGGTAAGCTCTCGAAGTTCCAGTTCTGGATACGTGAGGTCCACTTCTTGGGACACGTTATCTCTGAGGCGGGCGTTGCAGTGGATCCTGCGTAGATCAAGGCTTTGTTAGCTTGGGAGCCACCCAGGAGCGTGACAGAGGTGTGGAGTTTCTTGGGACTAGCTGGATACTACAGGAGATTCGTGCCAGACTTCTCTAGAGTTCCGGAACCACTCTCAGCTTTGACGAAGAAGGGGAAACCCTTCGTATGGTCAGACAGATGTCAGCAGAGCTTCCATGAGCTGAGACAGAGATTGACCAGCGCACCTATCTTGAGGTTTCCTGAGGAGGGAGTAGGGTGCGTAGTCTACTGTGATGCATCAGGGACCGGACTCGGATGCATTCTGATGTAGGAGCGGGCAGTGATCTCCTATGGATCACGATAGTTGAGGCCGCATGAGTAGAACTACGCGACTCATGACCTGGAGTTAGCAGCAGTGGTCTTTTCTCTGAAGACATGGCGACACTACCTGATGGGCGAGCGCTTTACAGTCTTTTCTGATCATCAGATTCTCAGGTATATCTTCTCGCATAAGGACCTGAACCTGAGATAGAGGCGATGGCTCGAGTTCCTCCAGGACTATGACTTTGAGATAGTCTATACTCCTGGGAAGGGGAACGTAGTAGCCGATGCCCTCAGCAGGAGGACGGGCATTCAGCTTCTTGAGGAGGCGATGGAGCAGCTAGCCTCTTTGTAGATATCCTTCATAGATAGGGACTGAGCAGCCTTCCTTCAGTCTCTCACAGTCACTCCTCCACTTCTGCAGTGGGTTAGAGAGGCACAGCGTGGAGACGCTGACTGTGAGACGCGGCGTGCACAGATACCCTCAGGACGGGCACCTGATGGTTTTTCCTTTAGAGCAGAGCACGACATCCTTTTTAGAGGACGTACCTTGGTACCAGTTGCATTACGGGAAGAGTTGATGAGAGAGTTTCACACTTCTCCTTTGGCGGTACATCCTGGAGTGGCGAAGATGTACCAGGATCTCAGATGACAACACTGGTGGCCGGGCATGAAGAAGACTGTGGCGGAGTTCGTTTCTCGATGCCTCACCTGCCAGCAGGTGATGGCTGAGCATCAGGTACCAGCAGGCTTGGTACAGCCCTTGGTGGTCCCGGAGTGGAAGTGGGACGGGATATCTATGGATTTCATGACTGGACTTCCACGCACTTCCAGAGGTCACGACTCCATCTGGGTGATTGTCGACCGACTCACCAAGTCGGCTCACTTCTTACCCATCAGAGAGCTGGGCTCAGTGGAGAGTTTGGGATGAATTTACGTTCAGGAGATTGTATGGATTCACGGTGTGCCATATTCTATTGTCTCCGATCGAGAAGCTCGTTTTACTTCCCGGCTATGCAAGGGATTGCAGGAGGCATTCGGGACGCAGCTACGTCTGAGCACCGCCTTTCATCCTCAGACGGATGGTCAGATGGAGAGGACCATTCAGAGTCTTGAGGACATGCTCCGCACATGTGTCCTCGACTTTGGTCATAGCTGGGAGGACCACCTACCCTTGGTGGAGTTTGCGTACAACAACAGCTACCACTCCACCATCGGGATGGCACCGTACGAGGCGTTGTACGGTCACCCTTGTAGATCTCCTTTATGCTGGACAGACCCTAGGGAGTCAGCACTTGTGGGACCGGAGATGGTCCAGGCCACGACAAAGAAGGTCCAGGTCATCCAGGAGCAGATGAGGACAGCTCAGAGCCGGCAGAAGTCATACGCTAACAGGAGGCGGAGGCCACTAGAGTTCGAGGATGGCGACCACGTCTTCTTGCGGGTCTCACCTCGACGTGATATACGGAGATTTGGCTGAGGCGGAAAGTTATCTCTGCGCTTCATCGGACCCTTCCAGGTCCTCAGCAGGATTGGCGAGGTGGATTATCGCCTGGCTCTACCACCTCAGTTACACCGGGTGCACGACGTCTTCCACGTGTCTCATCTGAGGAGATACGTGCACGACCCGACGCACATCATTGACCATGGGGAGCTTGACGTTGACGATGTGGCGACTTTTACGGAGGTCCCGGTGGAGATCGAGGATCGACAGAAGCGGGTCCTATGTGGACGGTCGATTCCTCTAGTGCGCATCAGATGGCAGCATGAGAATCTCCAGGAGAGCACTTGGGAGTGGGAGGCTCAGATGCGTGCTCAGTACCCTCATTTGATTCCCTTGTTTTGATGTATCTTTACGGGGACGTAAACCCCTGAGGTGGTAGTAATGTAAAGACCCGTAAAACTCAAGGGAAATTTTTTCTTAATTTTCTTTGTAATTTTACAAGAACGTGGTTTCTGGCGACGCCTGATTCCGAGGCCCAGAGTGCCCGGAATCAATTTCCGAAGTTTGGCTCGGGTACGTTCAGTGAACGAACGAGCGGGAATTTCTAACTTTTGAACCGGTGCCCGGAATCTAATTTCGAGGGCACCGATGAACTCGCATCGCCGATATTCTCTTAAGGAGACCTTTTTCGAGGTTGCGTTTTATGCGGGTTGAGAGTTAGTTTTTGGGAATTTAAAGTGAAGTTAAATAAAATGTGGAAACACATTCTATTTTAACCAAGTTGGTTATAACCTCCCAAAGGGAGTTAGGGGTGGGACCTACATCCACTTTACCTCCCTTGAGAGGATTAAGTGTGGTGGGGGCCACACGAACCCTAACACTTCATCTCCTTTTTTAAACTCCCTATAACTCCTCTTTAATTAATCTTGACAACTTAGGTTATTAATTGAATTGAGTTGTTTTAATTTCAAACTTTTGAAATTCAAGTGTTTAGTTGTGTAAATAAAATAATCCTTAAGCTTATTTTATTTTGGTTGGTCTCCTTTTCCACCTTGAGAGATTTTGGGAGCTTCTTCTTCTTCTTCTTCAACCACGACGAAGAACACGAAGAACACTTAAGCTCTGACGAAGAACGCCGCTTCTCTCTTCATCGTAGCCGGTGTGTTTCCGAAGATCGACGACGCCTCTTCTTCGATCTTCTTCCCATGTCAATGAAAGGAGATGCCATTTCCTCCTCGGATTATCTCCGTCAGCTTACGAAGCTTCTCCAACGACGTACCTCTTCGGACGCACCTCGACGTCAACCGAAACGACGTTCGGTTTCTACGAAGCCCGACCTCCGCGACGCTTGTCTTCCGCGACTTGTTGACGTGCTCCGCACTTGAAAGCGAGGTAGGGGTGTGTTGTTGTTTTATTTAATTATTCCCGTTCTTGGTTCTAGCATGAAGAACTTTGAGGATAAACGATCAAGTGTTATCGTTTAACGAGAGGGGGGCTGGACCACACAAACACGGCCGAACCCCCCTCCTTTGTTCTTTAATGTTTCTTGCGGATGGAATGAGATGGCGTGGTGCCGTCACACCACGCGGGAATCACGGAAATTATTGTGCAGCGTCGTCGCGCTGCACCGTGGAAAGAATTTCATGGACACGATGTCGTCACGCCGCGTCGAAGGAAACCGAAGGCGTCGCGGCCGGAGCGGGGCCGCGGCGGAGGGGCGCGGTGCCGTCGCACTGCGCCGGACCTGCGCCTGGCCGCACCGCGCCGTGCCGGTCCGGGCCGGGCTGTACCGCACCGGGTCGACCCTGTCTGGGGCGGTTCGACCCGGTTCGGGCCAACCGGGGTGTCTCGGGCCGGGACGGCCCGGGCCCGAAACCCCCGTTACCGAGCGGTTTGGATTCAAATGCCCATAACTCGGGCTAAGGACTTCCAAATGACGCGCCGTCAGCGGCGATGCGATCCTTGGATCAAGACGATCATTTCGGTATATCGCACTCAATGTTTCGAAATACTTTGAGTTCGGCCGGGTTGGTTCGTACACGAAACCAACCGTGCCCTCGGAGCAGAAACGCTCCTATCTTGAGTTACGGACGTCCGATTGATGAGCCGTCAGCTTTGTTGAGTTCCTCTTAGTGAGACGGATCTTTTGGAATACTTTTCCCGAGGTTTGGACGTAGGTGGAGTATGGTCGGGTTGGTTTTGCCTTAAAAACCAACCGGGCCCCTGGGACGAAAAGGCTAATAACTCTCAGACCGGGCGTCCGATTAACGCGTCGTCTGTTGCGTTGAGTTCCTGTTGATGATACGGAACTTTTGGATACATCAACTCTGGACTTTGGGACAGTTGATGTATCAGCCTCTCGGCTCGTGGAGCGGACCCTCCCGAACGAGCTTGCTGTTTGCGGGAACCCTAGAGCTGGCTGCGACTGCTACTGTGACTGTGACGACGACAGTACATAGATCCTTAGTGGATTCGACGACGACGACTACAGCACACAGCGATCCAGTGTGGATCAGTGCTACCGATCCTGTGTGGGTCTGATCCTGTGTGGGTCTGCGCTCAGCGGTCCTGTGTGAACCAGCGCCTACAGATCCTGTGTGGGTCCGATCATGTGTGGGTCTTTTGCGGGGGTTAGTACCTATCGATCCTTTGTGGGTCCGACGACTTAGATGGATCAGTGATCATCTCTATCGTCTTTCAAAGAAGTATACATGTGTGAGATGAATCCTGTTTCTTTCCTGTATGGATTGTGTTGTGCTATCCTGTGTGGATTTCGTTTTGCTTCCCTGTGTGGAATATGTATACTTTCCTGTGTGGACTGAGTTATACTTGGGCTCGGAGGTTGGAGCGTATTGGAATTGATGACTTAGGTATATGTATGGGCATATACCAAAGCAGTGTTGGTTATTACTTCGTGATTGTATCTTTCCTTTGTGGTTTATCTTTGTGGATTTTGGGAGACCTTCAGGGGTCTCGGGGTCCCTACTGAGTAGCTTATACTCACCCCTGCACGGGCTATGCCCGCACTACGTTGTGTTGGTTGCAGACGATGGACAACGTTGATCGTGGTTGAGGCTCGCAGAGCAGGACGGTACCTGGAGGTGGACCACTGGGCGGGACGTGCTCGGAGCGGACGGCGTGACCCGAGGTGCAGTGGAGCTATCTGTACCCACCCTTCAGGTGGGATTTCCAGTGAACAGCTCGGTGTAGCGGCTTTTACTTTATAGTTGTTGTTTTCCCTTTCGATTTGTACTTTACTTTCAGTTTGGGTTTCTATACTGGCCCATTTACTTTTCCGCACTTTCAGTTGTACTCTGTTTTTACTTAATGTTTACTTTTCCCCTTGCTTACTCTATGGTGATTATTTACTTTACAAAGGCAATGCCTTCCCTTCTTTACCGGTATTTACGCCTTGGTGCTAGTCGCCAGCCCCTGGCATATGGAAGGCGGGCTTGGGGTAGTCACAGCACGGACCACGAGGGCGGGTCGGGACAAGTCTCATTATTTTTTCGGATTTTTTAGGATTGAGTTTTCTATGATAATATATTATGATATATCACTCAAGAAAAAGATGAATTTTATTATCAACTACTTATGTATTTGGAATACATGATTTCATATTATTTCCTTCTCTTTTTTTCTCATGATACTAGAATAATTATTTTTTAAGAAAAAATAGAATTTATTTATCTTTTCTGTCGAAAATCCTTTTTTTTCCACATTGATGTATTATAAAAAAAATTTAAATAATGTTTTTACAATTATCCAATTTTTGTTTAAAAATATTTTACCCATGATTTATTTTTAAAAAAATTGTTTAAAAGGAATATTCTTATCATTTTCATAATTCGGTAATTTTCAATTTTTACCAAAAATGTGAAAGGAATCATTATTTTAACATGTACAACATGAACAGTACTTCACTCTTTTCTGACCACTCAATTATTTAAATATTACTATACATTTTTCTAAAAATATTATAAAATTAAATTTTTTATTCAATATTTTAAAATTTTTCAAATTTTAAAAAATTATTTTCAAAGTGAAAAAGGAATTCTCCTTAAATATTTTTTTTAATAATATTTTAATGGAATTTTATTCATCAATGACAACTAACCATGGATTATTTCCATATTAATAAGAATGAACATATTTTTCATGTGTATAAATTTAGGTTTAGTCTAAGATTTCATGTATATAATATTCTTCCAAGGATCTATTTTTCATGTCCATAAGATTATTTGGGGTGTTAATTTAGTGTCATTAACATAATGAGTGGGCTTGTTTCTATTTATAAGCGTCTAAAATTTTATAAGATTATGTTTTTCCACATTAACATTTCTATATTATGCTCTCATGGCTTGTGATACTAGATTTCCTTTATGATTAATGTCATATTAACTTCCAATATATATGATTTTACTCTAGATTATGACATATGTAATGTAAGGTATAAATTCAAATGTTATGATTATGTTATCATACCCTTATTCTCATGTTATGCCAAATTGATCATTAATATCACTCTTATTGACCATTACTGGGCATCTAAGCTGACCCTTTCTAAGGTGTTCTTTCCTACGTTTAGGAATAATTTTATATGTACTGTATGTAAGAAGAGATTACTATGTGGGAAGATATTTTTGGAAGAAATTTATGATCATTAAAGAAATTATAAGACTATATATCTAAAATCCAAGGAGACTAAACCTTTATAATCTTCATGCATTTATTTCTGAGATATATTGAATAATCAACTAAAATAATTAATATTTATATATAAAAATCCATGGTATTTATTATTTTCATTATAGTATAGGTTTATTATATATTTATAGTTTAGGGTTAGAAATATTTACTGAGAAACTAATCGATAAGTCAAAGTATAGGAATTTTTTTGGGTTTTTGGTGTAGGGTAGAGAGAGTGTTTTTTATGAAATTAATTACCTACATGGATATAATAAGTTTATATGAAACTATCGTAGATGTACCTATTGGTAATAACACTAAAAATGAAAATAGTGATTTAAATTGATCATCACCTAGTGCATGAAAGTGGGATTTACTAGACACCTAGTTTAAAAACTCCCATAGGATATGTTTTCGAAATTCACAAACTCTTTACAAGTAATAATTTAGTATTTTAATAGATAATGATCATGAATGACTAAGGTAAAACATAAGGTGACATATATTAAAAATAACATGCCATGGTTTATACATCCTATATATTATTTTCCAAAGTTATGATTATTTTTAATAACAGAATGATTTTTTGTTTTTTTAATGATGGGAAATTTAGGGAATCATGTCAGTAATTAATATGATGTAAAATGAAATGTTTATCCATGTGTACCACCAAATTTCTTAGAATTTAGGAAGAAATATATTTTTATTATGATCACATAACTCTCCCAATCTATAAGTGGTAACATGGGTCATTTTGAACATCCTAATTTGTCAAAGAGGGATAATAATGTCATTTAATCTCTTATGCGACAAGTTCCACCCTCCTTCAATGGTACTTATGACACAACAGTTATTGGGAAATGGATCAATGTGATGGAAAAGTTATTTTACATTATTTATTTTTCAAACCATGATAAACATTTCCTATCCATTTATCATTTGTATATAGAAGAAGATAAATGGTGGAATCATACCAAGAATACATAGAGAGAGGATTAAATGGACTACATGGAATAGGATGGGTTTAAGTGTATATTTATTTTTAATCAATTCCATTTCATATTACATACCTAAATACAGAAGGAATTATTAGAGATTATGAAATAGAATGATGAATCCATTGGTGCCTATGAGGAAAATTTTAAATTACTTACAAGGTATACTTTAGTTTAATCATTGAACTAGAAGGAATGAATTGATTGATTCATTAGTGGTTTGAAAAAAATTATTAGAAAGGAATTACTTAATATATTTTTAAGCTATAAATAAATCATTCATTATTTACTAAAAGTGGAAATATAATGTATAAAATTTTATTGTACCAGAAATAATTAATGAAAGATAAAGTTTCATGGAACCACTATTTGTATATCACATTTAGGGAAAAAATGTTTCAACCTTATACTTTCCAAAAATGTTTTAAGGATCACTCTGGTTAATACTTGAATGAAACATGATGATAATTCAAGTGTGGGAAACCAATCCATAAATAAATGATCTATTTAGGTGATGCAAATAATCCAGTTATTGAAAGGAATAAAGAGAGGTTTCAATAAAATAATTTACTCACACATTAGTTCCATGGATTCCGGGAGTTTGGTAATTGTGTGAATCAATTACTTTATACAAGGACTATTGAGGATAATAAGCCACAAATTCCAATGAATACAAAGGAGAAAAGGGAATTTTATGCAAACATAGTATCTTATTTAAATCATGATAATTACAGAACATTTATCCTCTACTCTAGTGTTTGGAAGTTCATGTTAGGGTTTTTATGTAGTATCCTTATAAAAATATTATTTTTATCCCTTAGTAAAATTTGATGTGATTCTATGCACTTATAATATCTATTTAGAGAGATTCTGGAATAATGAAATCGTGTTTTTTATTCTTAATCAACCTTTGATTTTCTAAAGGTGTAAGGATGAACCCACCTTCAAATGGAATTTTCTTCTCTATTATATAATCATATTTTATGAATAAATGGATAATTTTTTTTATAAGAATATCTATTTTTAAAAATTATTGGGGTATAAACATTTTGGTATGATAAATTTTGATTGATTTATAAAATTTATCATAGAAGTATGAGTGATTTAATCATTCCAATCATTGTGTTTCAGTTTTGGTAAGATGTATTTTCAACGACCCTTTAGGATTAATGTATATTGAATGGGTTATGCTGAAATTTGGGTGTTAATGTTGATGTTTTAGAACATAATTTTCTTGTATTTGACTATATGGGTTAAATTTTTCTAACCAACTTGGTTTTGGTAAATATATATGAATATAAAAAATACCTTTCCATCCATTTATAGATATTATGATCCATTAAAAATTATATTTACTGCTTCAGGCATGAAAAATTCAACATGAATATTCATTTCATGGAGTTAGAGATGAAGTGGGAATTGATCAAAGAACAAAAAAAGATAATATTGTGACTATGAAATGGAATTAATTAATGTAATTATATTTTACAATGAAAATTATTTATCTTTAGGAAATAGATCTTGAAAGAAAAATGTTTTCAAATCGAACACATTTTCCATAAATTGATTGTATTTTTTTAACCACATTGGTTTCAGTTTTTTGTTATTTATATTTTTCATGATCATTCACTTTCTTGTTATCAATAATCTATAGATATTACATTGCCTCGATATACATATTTTCACTTCCCGAAATGTTCACCTATTTGGAATCCTATATATGTGTTATTTCAAATGACCCTCATATTTTATTTTATCTATTTTCAAAATTATGTTTTATTATCCCTTTTTACAATGTAGTATTTCATGAAAGTTATTTTCAAATGTCAAATATATTATTATTAAGTACAAGTTACAATTTCAAGGACATGATTTATTAAAGGGGGAAGGATGTAACACCCTAATATTTTTTGCATTTTACATTCAAATAAATTTAATTGTTTTGATAGCTTTTGTTTCATGCCACAATGAGTTTCAATCAAATAATAATACTATACCATTATAATTGTTTCATTTAACTAAATAATATGAATATAATTAAAACAATTATTAAAATAATATGGTTTATGAATGTATAAAATAAATTCATTTGTTATAAAATTTTTATAAATCCAAATTAAAATCAATTTAAATTAAAAGATTTATCTTTGTAACATAGTTTTTATATGTTCAATTTTTTATTGACTATTGGTGAATGATTTTATTGAAATTTATATATTATTTTTAAGATACAAGACTTTGTGGAGGTATTACCTTGATTAGATTTTGGTTTCAATCTCATTTTTTGGTTAATGAAATGCCTCCTAGATGTATGAGGGGTCCTGGGGGTTTTCTGGGAGTTCAAGAAATGAAAGTAAGGACATCGAGCTAATCTGGGGAACTCACACGATTGGCTCGTAGTTATGTAAATTGTGCAGATGTCGTAGGAAAATCCTATAGCCTTGGATAGTGACATTCTATATGTTTTTCAGGTTTTTTTAAACTATTTGAATCTCCCAATGTAACTGTGTAACCTAAATTGTAAGAACCCAGTTCTTATTCTTGACGTACATGTTTCTTCATTTCTTTTTTCATTAAGTGTTTTTGAGAAAATAAGGGAAATGGGAAAAAATCCTATATTTTTTGACTATACGTTGTGTACTTTTCCACACACCATGTACATTTGTCGTGTGGGATGAGTACACAGGGTGTGTAGCCATGTCGACAAGAAGTAGTGTAAAAATCGACAACATGTTGTGTAGTGGGTATTTACACGTTGTGTAGTCAGTCGGTAGGATAATAGTAAGGCGGTGGCCAGCAGAGCAGAAGTACACGCCATGTAGTTAGGTTTCACACACCTTGTACTCATTTCGACAGATGAACAGTGCCATGCTGGCGACAGGCCATCGAAGGAACAGTTAAAAAATGAAAACTACACACCGTATACCCAATAGTAAATGTCGTGTAGTATGTTTTTTTTTCTTAAAATCAGCAGTAGCCTCCTCTATTCACAGGGAATGGTTAGAACTGGAGGAGAACTTAGGAGGGATGGGTGGATCTTTGGAGATCCCCGGATCGAGTACTGGGAATCTGTTTTCTGCACTGTCGATCTCCCTGGAACCGCGCGAGTGAGTTCTTCCTCCTCCCGACATAGTTCTTTCCAATTATTACTCTAATGGAAGTTATTTTAGTTTGAATGAGGTTTTATTTCACCTCATATCTACATCGTTCGTGGATGATTCTAGGAGCAATGTTCGCATCTACTGATCAGGGGCGTTTAAGGTAGGAGGCTTGGTGTTCAATTTCCAACTACTGTGTGTTTTTATATATTTTTGTGCTACGAACCCATGTTGGGGTGTCATCTGGCTGAGGCCTTGGATTTTTTAAATACATATAATTTTATGGGTAATTAAATGTGATAATAAACTGTTGTTTGGGATCAATTCTTGGATCTAGGACAACCTTGGGGGTGCGTTCCTCTGTTTAGCCGTTTGGCCAAGATACCTGAGGGTATTCCCCTGTAATAATGATTATATAATTACCTTGAGTGGAGTTGAATGTCTATTTCTTTTTTACATGATGGGCATGACCTGGTTAATTGTTTAGCCTGAGGGTAGTGTTTTACTTAGACTGACAGCAGTTCTTCTTTTAGCCTGAGGGAAATATTCATTATTCATGTGGGTGATAGACTCTGTGCCTGAGGGCGACACTTTGTACGCCTGAGGGAAATATCTGTTATGCCTGTGGGCAATTACCTGCGGGTTACGATCCTGATTACCTGAGGGTAAGGGTTTGCGTTTCTGAGGACACTGAATGTTTACATATAAAAATTCACTGTGGTGATTTCATTATAATTGAATGGTTAAAATGAATAATAAAATGGAAATATAACTGGTAAAGTTAGTTACTTTTGAGTAATGCTTAGTTATTTCATTTTACTACTGCATACTGTGGTTGCATATTTTTCACATAGTTGGGAACAGGCCTTTGGTGGGTGCCTACTGGGATTTATTTCTCACACCCTGTTTGGGTCATGTCATCGGCCCCAAAAAACTATGTTGCTTCAGGTGTGGATAAGGGAAAGGGTCCCTATACAGGTACATAATTATAGATGAAGAGTAGGGGAGCAAGGGACTGAGCTTAGGCACGTGATGCTACCAGCCGTTTTGTTGTTTTGTTTTACTATGTATTGTAATTTACTGTATTGATGTATAACATCTTCTGGATGTTTTCTTAGAACTTGAAACATGTTGCATCATTATCTATATAACTGGTTAGTTATCTTTTACTGCAGTTGTTTATTTAAAATATGTATGGCTTATTGCTTCTGTTGTTATATGTTTTTATATTTTAATTTGTTGTGCTACACTTTGACAAATGAGGGTATATTTTCCCCACAATCAGACATGGGCCCTCGCTACTAGTCAACTGCCTTTGGCATTTGGGGAAATGCGTTTGAGTTCATGTGACCAACCGGGTTCGGGGCTCCCGTCGAGTGGCACCCGGATTTGAATCGTTACCAAGTGGTATCAGAGGAGTTCTTTTCTTTGACTTACTATTTGGATCCTTAGTCAGGGATAGGATGGGAATGGTAGTTGGTATTAAGTTGTGCCTAGGAATAGCTAACCTGTGTACAGGGAAAAGTCAGTCTACCTCATATTTTTGCAATATTTCCAATTTTTCAAATTTTACAGTTTATTTTATTTCACCGTTGGGTGACGCACTTGTGATTGTGTTGTTTATATTTTATCCATGGGTACTATTTAGTTGAAACCCGATGAGATGAGGGTATTCCATCTCATGCATCATTCAGGAACATGCTAGAAATCACATACCAAGCATAGTTCCATGACATGTAGGTGCATTAGAAATTGCATGTTGTTCTGATAGTTGTTGTGCTAGAAAATCATGTTGTTGTGATAGATGCTCTGATAAATACCTTCTATGTGATAGGGTATTTTTGTGTGAGTCTGTTGATAAAATGGACGCCAAACATTGGTTTTTGGAGAGTATGGGCCCTCATTGACCAGAATTTGGTGGATCATTCACTTTTTATCTTGTTATCACACATATAAGATGTCAAACTTTGATTCGCATGGAGTATGGGCCCTCACGGATTAGAATTTGGCACTTATGTATTGTTTTTCTGTATTTTCTGGGTTCTGGAGTTGTTTCTGAGGCCTATTGTCCGGAAAACATAGGATACAAGCCGTGTAGTTCCATGGAAACATGTCGTGTGTTCTTCTGTTCGGGAAGAAAAGAAAACGTTTTGAGTACACGCCATGTAGTCTCTTCTCGTGTCAGAGACCACGTGGGTGGGGACACAAGGAAGGGAAATTATTTGGGTGAACATGCCATGTACCAGATGTACACGCCGTGTAGTGTTGACCCAGATTCTGCCCGTGTAACAGACAACATAGACGGAGGGGACCTTAAGACATACACACCGTGTCTACTATAGAACATGCCATGTAGTATGGACTGGGATCCGGTCGTGTAACTTACAACATGGGTCAGTGTAATCCTTTCGTGTACACGCCATGTCCATCTGGAACATGTCGTGTAGTGTGAGCTGTGTATCTGACCGTGTAACTAACAACACGGGTCGGTGAAGCTTGTCTATTACACACTGTGTACCTATGGAACACGCCGTGTAGCCATGACCGGTGGTAATCCATGTGGACCTGACCATGTGGCTGGGGAAACAGGGTAGTGTATACACCATGTGCAGTTGTAACACACTGTGTATTATCAAGCCGAGTAGTCGACTGTGTCACAAACGACACAGGAAGGTGGAAAATTACACCATACACGCCGTGCAGATTATATACACACTGTTTAGTTTTGTTTAACAAGAGCCGTGTGGATTAGCCATGGAGAAGGACCCGGGCAGGGGATGAGAAGCCAGGTACACACCGTGTAGTTAGTATACATGACGTGTAGTCTTGTTTGTAAATTTTGAAATTCCTTTTTCCTCCTATTCCATTATGGTCCCCTCATTTTTCAATTTGGATAATCTGGATCTAAGGATTGCATTTGACCTTGTAGAGTAATGCCACCAAGATGAAAACACGTTGTTCGCCAGGAGAGCGGTGATGATTATACTCCAAAGATGGTGGTCCATGGGCTACCAGTGGATCCTCGAGAAGAGCCAGATGCGGCGCCATCCATGGTACTGGACACAGGTGTGGAGGCGTAGTTCCATGAAGGCTTTATGTAGTTCATGCAGACCTTTCCGGGAGCACCGCCGGCTGCCACATCTATGGCTAAGCTTACTCATATCTTACAGCAGCAGGATCCACCTACGTTTTCAGGGGATGGCAGACCACAGGCTACAGAGTCTTGGCAAGGGTCAATGGAGACTATTTTAGAGTATCTTGAGATGCCTCTAGGGTGGAGGGTCAATCTCGTGACTTATTTGTTGCGTGATTCCACCAAGAGGCTGTGGGATGTTACCACTCAGACAGAGCATCACAGAGACATGGCATGAGACGATTTTCAGACAGCCTTTAATGAATTTTTATTTCCAGATATGCTGAGGGAAGATAGAGCTCGAGAGTTCATGAATCTGCAGCAGGGCACTATGTCGGTGAGGGACTATTCTTCTCTTTTCACTGAGCATTGGCATTTTGCACCCGTTCTTGTGGGTGATGAGATGTTGAGGGCCAAACACTATGAGAATGGTCTTCGATATGACATCTGAGCACTGGTTAATGTTTTTAGATATCCTTTAGTACATGCTATGGTGAACTAGGCACTGATTACAGAGAGGAACCTTTGGGAAGCTAGTGGTGCAGGTCAGGGCAGTTCGGCACGAGTTTCTGGTACTATTTCTATCGGTAAGAGGAAGAGACATATGGATTTCTCTCATGGTGGAAGTACCAGCCAGAAAGATGTTTCAGGTGATCAAGTTAGGTGCTACCAGTGTGGTAAAGAGGGTCACAAGAGACTGCAGTGTACATAAGAACCAGTGGAGTGCCGAGCTTGCGGCAAGATGGGCCATCTAGAGTACTTTTGCAGGGCGTTTCCACTAGTGTCTAGTGAGAGGGGTTCTATATATAATATGTGTGTAGGAGCAGGACCATCAGTTTCTTAACAGTCAGGGAACTGGAATACGTCAGGGCAGGCTAGTAGAGATGGTGGTCGTGGCCGTGGTAGCCAAACACCAGGATCTCAGTGGCAACAGGGCGGGACAGGTCAGGGTAGCAAGGCTGTGTCGTAGGGCCGTGGCACAGGGCAGGCATATGCAGTGCAACAGACCAAGCCGGAGCAGGATCCCGGACCTTCTACAGTCAGAGGTATTATTCTAGTATCTTCTGTCTTATCTTTAGTACTTTTTGATAAGGTTGCTACACATAGTTTCATATATGTGCCCGTTGTGGAGAGCCTTGGGCTCTATGTTTCTTTTTCTTCAGCTTTTATGAAGCTAGACACTCTGTTGGGAACTAGAATGGAATGTGTGAATCAGTTCAAGGAGTGCCCCCTTGAGGTTGGCGGGTGACACTTTCTATGGGACTTCTATATCTTAGAGATGATAGATTCTAATGTCATTCTCAAGATAGATTGGTTTGTTCCCTTTCGAGCCTTTGTGTATTTCTATCATCAGAGGGTGAGTTTCTCGTCTCCAGAGGGAGGAGAGTTTCTATACAAGGGAGAGTGGGATCTTCAACCGAGTCGAGAAGGACCAGAGCATCGTGGGTGAGGTGGAGTCACAACACAGATTGTGAGTTCATATCTATATGATTAGGGGACTTGTCAGACGGATTTCCCTCCAGTGGTTGATCATTTCAGGGATGTCTTCCCGAACGACTTTTCAGGTCTACCTCCAGAGCGAGAGGTGTATTTCTCTATTGATCTTGTTCCAGGAGCTGAACCAGTGTCCATTCCTTCTTATAGGATGGCCACGCCTGAGTTGCAGGTGCTCAAGAGGCAGTTGGAGGAGTTACAAGTAAATGGTTTTATCCGACCCAGTACTTCTCCTTGGGGTTATCTTGTACGATTTTCTAAAAAGCCTGATGGTACCCTCAGAATCTGTGTGAATTATCAGAAGCTAAACCAGTTTACGATTAAGAACCAATATCCCTTGTCGAGTATTGATGATCCTTTTTATCAAATTCATGGAGCACGAGTGTTCTCAAAGATTTACTTGAGATCCGGATATCATCAGTTGCACGTGATACCATCAGATATACTGCTTACAACTTTTCAGAGCAGATATGGTCTATATGAGTAATTTGTTATGCCTTTTGGACTCACGAACACGCCCGCAGTTTTCATGGCTCTGATGAATCGTGTGTTCTATCCTTACCTGGTTTCTTTTGAGGTAGTATTCGTGGACGACATCTTGGTGTACTCTCACACTCGACACGACCATGCCACCCATCTTGAGATCGTATTGAGTACACTGAGAGACCATAGGTTATATGATAATCTCTCAAGGAGACATTTTTGGATGGACCAGATTCATTTCCTGGGTCATATCATCTCAAAGGCAGTAGTAGACCCAGAGAAGGTGAGAGCAGTAGTTTCCTTGGAGAAGCCTAAGAACCTGTTTGAGATACGATGTTTCTTAGGGTTGTCTGGTTACTACAGACACTTTATACAAGACTTCTCCCACTTAGCAGCACCGTTGACTGGTGTGACTAAGAAGGGTGTGAAGTTCATTTGGTCGGAAGCTTTTGAGACAGCCTTTCAGAACATGAAAGGAAGGTTGACATCAACACTAGTCCTGATACTTCCAAATAATGGCAAGATCTGTACAGTTTATTGTGATTCATTAAGTATTGGACTTGGATGAGTGTTGATGTAGGGCGATCGGGTTGTTGCGTACGGTTCTCGGTATTTGAGGCCACATGAGTGGAATTACACAACGCATGATCTCGAGTTGGCTGCAGTTGTTCATGTGTTGCGTTGTCGGAGACATTATCTCTTGGGAGAGAATTTTGTGGTTTTCACCGTCCAAAAAACTCTCAATTACATCTTTACTCAACGTGACTTGAACCTGAGGCAGCGAAGGTGGGTCGAATACCGTCATTCCTTATACTTTGATCTTGCTTATACTCCTAGTAAAGGTAATGCAGTAGCTGAGGCACCTAGCAGGAGGACTCATATACAGGCGGTGCAGAAGGTCAGTGGTGAGTGGCAGATCATGGCCTTTTTATCTGAGATGCATTTGGAGGTGCACGATAGTCAGGGGTAGACCTATCTTTCATCATTATTTCTGACTTATACTCTCCAAGATATAGTGAGGATGAGACAACTATCAGATTCTGAAGGCCTAGTTTTATGGGAGTCGGTGGCCAGTGAGGACCCTCCTCATGGATGTACGATATGTGATGATGAAATTCTGTGTTTCCATGGATGAGTTTGGGTTATAGGGGATATACGCGAGGAGTTGATTCCGGAGGTTCATGCTTCAGCTTGGGCAGTTCATCTCGGATTTACCAAGATGCACTAAGACTTGAGACGTCAGTACTGGTGGCCGGGTATGAAGAGAGAAATAACTGGTTTAGTTATGAGGTGTTCCACCTGTCAGCAGGTGAAGGTGGAGCATCAAAGGCCTGCCAGACTGTTACAGCAGTTACCCATCCCAGAGTGTAAATGGGACGATATTGCGATGGACTTCATGACTGGGTTGTCGTGGTCACCTCGAGGCAATGATTTCGTGTCGGTTGTTGTGGACAGACTCACAAAGGTTTCTCACTTTTTACTGATCTAGGAGACCTTCGATGTTGACGAGCTCGTGAAGTTGTATATCCATGAGGTCGTACATCTTAATGGGGTCACTTATTCTATAGTTTTGGATAGGGATGCCTGTTTACTTATCATTTATGGCAGAAGTTTCAGAGGGCACTGTGTACACAGGTTCTTCTGAGCACACTTACCACCCTCAGACTGACGTCCAGTCAGAGCATATGATAGAGGTCCTAGAGGACATGCTGTGTGCATGCATCCTACACTTTGGGGGATCTTGGGAGAAGCACATACCCCTATTCGAGTTTTCCTATAATAACATTTTTCAAGCGACTATCGAGATTTCACCTTACGAGGCTTTATATGGTAGGCCATGCCGATCACCCTTGTGGTGGTTGGAGGTAGGTGGGGCATCTTTACTCGGACCACATCTCGTGCAGTAGACTTCTGAGCAGGTCCAGTTGATTCAGAAGCGGATGGTCATCACACAGTCTCATCAGAAATCTTATTTTGATCCCCGAAGATGACCCTTGGAGTTTGTGGTCGGGGATCAGGTTTTCTTACGTGTTTCACCAAGGTTGGGACATAGGCAGATCAAGAGACAGGGTAAACTTTCACCGAGGTATGTGGGGACATTTGTGATTTTGGAGAGAGTCGGGACAAATGCCTATCGGTTGCAGATACCATGGAGGTACCAAGCCATGCATGACGTTTTCCATGTATCTCAGTTGCGCCGTTATCATTCAGTCTCATCTCATATCTTTATGCCCAAGGATGTTGAGCTTCAGGTAGTTGCATCCTTTGAGGAGCATCTGATTCATATCGTTGATATGAACACAAAGGATCTCCGAGTCCGGTCAGTTCCTCTCGTATGGGTGCTATGGTAGCACGGCTGAGTGCAGGACAAAACCTAGGAGCGGGAGACTGACGTACGTGCTTAGTGGCTAGAGCCGTTCTGAGCATTATCTTCACTACCTTTGGAAGGGAAATTCGGGGATGAATTTCTTTAAGGGGGAAGTTTGTAGGAACCTGATTCTTATTCTTAAGGAACGTGTTTCTTATTTTCTCGTTTCCTTTTGTGTTTTTGAGAAAATAAAGAAAATGGGGGAAAATCCTAAATTTTGTGACTGCAAGATGTGTACTTTTCCACAAAGCATGTACTTTGGCCGTGTGGGATGAGTACACAGGGTGTGTAGCCATGTCAACGAGGAGTGTAAAACCCGACTACACACCGTGTAGTGGGTATTTACATGCCGTGTAGTCAGTCGGTAGGCTAACAGTAAGGCGGTGGCCAGCTGAGCAGCATTACACACCATGTACTCTAGTTGCACACGATGTGTACTAATGTCGAGAGATGAACATTTCCATTCTGGCGAGAAGCCACTGAAGGAACGGTTAAAAAATGAAAACTACATGTCGTGTACCAAATAGTACACACCGTGTATTCTATTTTTTTCTCATAAAATGGGCAGTAGCCTCCTTTTTTCACAAGGAAGGGTTAGAACCGGAGGAGAACTTGGGAGGGATAGCTGGAGCATTGGAGATCCCTTGATCGAGTACCAGGAATCTGTTTTCTGCACCATCGATCTGCCTGGAATAGCATGGGTGAGTTCTTCCTCCTCCTGGTGTAGTTCTTTCCAATTCTTCCTCTAAGGGAAGTTATTTGAGTTTGAACGTGGTTTTTTTTTTCACCTCATATCTACGTCATTCTTGGAATATTCAAGGAGCGACATTCGCATATACCGATTAGGGGCGTTTAAGGTAGGTGTCTTGGTGTTCAATTTCTAACTATTGTGCGTTTTTGTGTATTTTTGTGCTACGAACCCATGTTGGGGTGTCGTGTGGATGAGGCCTTGGCTGTTTTAAAAACATAAATTTTATAGGTAATTAAATTTGATAATAAACTATTGTTTGGGATTACTCCTTGGATCCAGGACCACCCCGGCGGTGGATTCCTCTGTTTAGTCATTTGGCCAGAATACCCGAGGGAATGCCCTTGTAATAATGATTATAAAATTGGATTGAGAGGAATTTCATGTGTATTTCTTGTTTACATGTTGGTCATGGCCTGGTTACTTGTTTAGCCCGAGGGCAGTGTTTTAATTAGCCTGAGGGAAGTGCTTCTTTTATCCTGAGAGCAATATTCATTATGCTTGTGGGCAATAGACTCTGTGCCTGAGGGAGAAACTTTGTACTCCTGAGGGAAATATCTATTATGCCTATGGGCAACTACCTGTGGGTTATGATTCTGATTACCTGAGTGTAAGTGTTAGTGTGTCTGATCACACTGACTATTTACATAGAAAAATTCACTGCGATGATTTCTTTATAATTGAAAGGTTAAAATGAATAATAAAATGGAAATATAACTTGTAAATTTAGTTACTTTGGAGTACTTCTTAGTTATTTCATTTTACTACTGCACAGTTTTGTTGCATATTTTTTACACAATTGGGCATCTGCCTTTGGTGGGTGCCTACTAGGATTTATTTTTCACACCCTGTTTGGGTAATGTCTTCATCCCAAACAGACTATGTTGCTACAGGTGTGGATAAGGTAAAGGTTCCCTATACAGGTACTTGATTGTTGTTGATGAGTAGGGGAGCATGAGACCAAGAAAAGGCTCACGATGCTGCAAGTTTTTTTGTTGTTTTTCTGTACTATGAATTGTATTGTACTTTATTGATGTATAATATGTTTTGGCTATTTTCATAGAACCTGAGACATGTTGCATCATTATCTATATAAATGGTTAGTTATATTGTACTATAGTTGTTTATTTAAAATATGTATCGTTTATTTCTTCCGCTGTTATATGTTTGTATATTTTAATCTGTTGTGCTACACTTTGACAAATGAGGGCATAGTTTCCCCACTATCAAACCTGTGCCCTCGCTGCTAGTCGGCAGCCTCTGGCTTTTGGGGAAATGTTCTTGAGGACATTTGACCAACCGGGTTTGGGGAACCCGTTGAGTGACACCCGGATCTGGGACGTTACATAAATCACCTTAGTTATTCTATTATTCACATTTAACAATTGTTTGGAAAACCATGCAAGTAAACTATGTGCCCCATTAAAAGTTGAAAAAATAGAGTTTTAGATGCTCGTGATTTTATGTATCCTAACTGGTTTTCACCCACATTTCTCCCCCTCTCAACCCTAGTGATGAACCTAAACCACCCATGATTTTATTGGATCTATATACTCCATTAATTTTCTATTTGAAGCTCCATTGGTTGTGAATTGATGATATTAGTAAGTCTAATCCTCTCCTTTCTTGAATTAGGATTTGTATCTTGGTTGATCTACTTCTGATGCCCTCAACTCCTCTTTTTCCAATAGATTCTAGGTTGAGTCTTCATAGGGTTTTGATATTAGGATCTTAGGGTATTATTAAGAGATTGTTTGTCAACTAGTTCGAGGTAGGTGGTCTACAAGCTATATCCCATGGTCGTTGTGTTTATTTGGGCATGTTTGGTTGCGTTATTGGGTACTCTTTATTTTTATTTGAATACCATGGGTTGCATTTGGTTAAATGAAAATCTAACTTAATATTTTAACCACTCTTGATCCCCGGGGGATGTTTTGATTACTATTTGACTAATTTAGGGCCTTCTATAGGGTGCACTAACCTTCCCAAACATGGTTAATGAAAATGGTAAGTTTGAAATTGACTTTTATTTAGTTATATCCCATTAAGAACATCTAAATTAAATAATGTGATGATTAATAAAGTAATATGTATAAATTTATCTAGATGTGGATTATGGATAAGGGATTTTCTGGGTTAGCATAAATAATTGGTTATGGGAATGTTCCAAATGAATTGTGTTGGGTATTTGAAAAGAATAAGTGGGTTAATTCATGCGAAATTATGAATGGGTCGTGTGAGTTAAAATATGGTAATGGTTAAATATGTTAAATATTTTAATTTATTGGGACTAGTGAATATTCTTATTTAGTTAGGCCTAATAAATTGGAATTGGGATAAATGAATGGGTATTGTAAATGGTAAACCTGTAAATAGGGTCGTCATAATCTTATTTCCCATGGTGATTTTTAGCTTTTTTTTGTTTTCTATTGGTATTGGGTTTTTTTTTTGCGATGTGGTTTCTATGTAGTTAATTGATAAATAATCATGTGCACATGGATTTGTAGAGTGGGGTATTGACATGAGATTCTATGCCCACCAGTAAAGTAAGACCAAGGCTCTAAAATCCATCCAAAATGCATTGGTTCTGGAATAGGATGTAGTTCAATTCCTCTAATGGTTGTATTTGATTATACCATTAGGACCGAGGCTTTAAGGTGAGTGTAATGCATTTATGATGATTTGTTTATCCCTAGTGAGAAAAATAACATGACTTATTTACCATGTTCATTTAGATTAATGAGTATTCCTAATCCATTAAACAGATGATGAATGTTAATTATGTAATAATGACGATATAAGGATTGAAATTGGAAATAATTCTAGGAATGAATTAATTGAATCGTGTAAACTAATCTTACCAGTAATATCTTTTATATAATTTTCATTTAATTAGTACATTAATAAAATTTCTTTTTAAACTAGATATTTTGTAGACAATGTCGGTGATGGCCAACTGAGTTGTAATCACTCCCTACTCGAGCCTCTATTTAGTACCTATGAAGACTTCATTCATGAAGGCGTGGATAATGTAAAATTTTCTATTCTTGGTAGTTTAGTTGAGATGAGATGTAAATGGATGAGGTTCCAGAAATGGAGTTAGATTTGTTTGGGTATTCTGCTATTTTCCATTATTTTCGGTTTGGTTTGCTTGACATTTTTATCATTACATGACATATTTACTAATGGATATGTTTTGTACCTTGATTCGGGAGATGTTTTTTTACGTATATTCATTGGTTATTTTATATTTTTTCAGATATTTTATTTATTTTCTATTTTGAACAACTATGGTAAAGAGGGTATAGCCTCCATGTGGGACCTTTTAGACCCTCACTTCTAGTTGTAAAAATATAGTATATCGGGAGGCACGCTTGAGTTCATGTAGAGACCCAACACGAGTCACTAGTTTAGTGAATCCTAGGTCAAGGAAGTTATAAATTTCTATCAAATAAGGTTATTTTCTATGGTCTTACTATTTTTTATAGAAGGGGATATATTAGGTTATTTTGGGACATAAAAATGAGCTCATTCTTAGGAATAGATAACCCATGTATGAGGTAAAACCCAATTCACCCATGGTTGTAATTGTTCGTCTTATTTTCATTATTACATTTGATGATTTTACATCTATGGGTGATTCACTTGTTATGGTAAATGAAAATTTTATGATATTTAACTTGTCACTAGAATGGAACGGTTTTTCACATTCATTCATCATTATAGTAACCTAGTTATAAAATTAGTATGTATCATGGTTGGAAGAGACAAGATGAGTGTGTGGGAAATGAAAGGTATTGTGTATTCAATTTCATAAAAATTTGAAGAAAATCGTGTTTAGTAATGATAATAAAAATGTTAAAATAAAAATATATTATGTAATTTTTTAATAATCATTCTTAATTAAAGGTTTCATACGAGTTAAAATGATAGTTGTAATGAGTTGTAAAAAAAGAGAAATGTGTCTATGAGAAAATAATTTCAAGTATAAAAGTGGCAATTGGTTGAAAAAAAAAGTTTCTAATGAATGATTTGTGTTAGCATCAGTTTGAATACACTAGGATGACTATGCCTCATGGTCAGAATGGTAGAGGGTAGTATTATAAATATTATCACATACATTGGGATAGTGTATGTGGAGTGGGTTGATTATGGAAGTTAGCGTAATTTTCTTTGTGGTCAATACATACTTGATTTTCCTTAGAATGTTTGTGGATAGATATGTTTTGATGTATGAATCTGATTAAGAGGGGGTTTTTTGAAATATTGGGTAAATAGAGAATTTTAATGTATAATCCTTTAGATTTTCAAAATAGTGAGTTTAATTATGATGATATGTGTAATGATAGAACATCAGTGAATACTGGTAGAGAGTCATCCTAGCATTGTTTGTCTCTCCCTTGAGTATGGATGGTCTGGGAAGTGAGAGTTCTCTAGGAAGAGACATTTCATATAGGTTGGGGGCCTTGATTACTCTCAATGTGTGGATGAATGGGTTTTCCTTGTTATTATTACAATGGGGTTTTGACAATTATGTTTTTAGATGTTTCCTGATAATTTGGAGATGGTAACCCTTGTGGTTTGTGAGTGTGTATGTTGTACGTTGAACACTGCAATGTGTGCCTTTATTATGGTGTAATTGGTGATGGTTGTTTTGTTATGGGTGAGGTGAACCATGTTGTTTTTGATCATGCATGTTCTGTTTGGTCCTAAAGGATGTGTTTAGGCTCATGGTGATGATTTCTGGGTGTGCAATAAGGATTATTGTGAAACTTAGATTATATTTTTAATGTGGTGCTACAAATATAGTGTCCCTGGACAGGGGTATGAGAGGCAAGCATGAGTGGTGACTTGTTGAAAGCTATATTTAAAAGTCCTACAGAGAGATCCAAGTGACGTGTTACCTGTAACCCCAGTTGGTGATGTTTGTATCATTTGATTCTCGAGAGTGGTTCATGAAAATGGTTGTTCATTTGTTCTATACTCTTCGATGCATAAGGTGTTGATGTATGTCTGGGATTTTGAAAAGTGTACATTGGTTTTGAGGGAAAATTCCAAAGGTGAATTGTTTTGCTAGATGTGACTCAAGTTGTGATAGTGAGTTGATTATCTGGGGGAAGTATTGGGTGACCTCATGGGAGGTCTTCCCATTGATGCATCTTCCTTGGAATACGAAGAGTGGTACATGATTTAAAGGTGTAATCAATGCATATAGAGTAACATTGTGTTTCTATTAAATGGTATTCTAGGTCCTCAGTTCTTTTAGAAGGACATTTGAATACTAGTATATGGTTGTAAGGTTGGTTTCTAAGCTTTTTGTATCTTTGATTTTTGACTCACCTATCGAGATGCTGATTAATGGAGCCATCAATGTTGATTTTGGGATGAAATGATAAGGGTTACTTAATCATGGTTATATTAATTCATTATAAAGGTTACACTCAGGGTGACAGTGGTAATGTGGATGGTTTTCTTTTATTAATGGCTTGAATGTTGAGAATTATGTTTTTAATGTATAACAATGGATGGGGTTAATGGAGTATGATGCTTTGTCATGTGAGAAAATGGGTGGTGATCAAGTCACTAGTGATGTTTGGTTCATGTGATCTATTGTAATTTTAAATCTGTGGTCATAGGAAAGTGCAAGACCTCTAGGGATCAACTACGGTCCAGATGTGGGAACGTTATTCTTAGGCCTGAGTCTATTCAGGGTGGGAGAAACGATGACTCAGGATAATTACATATCAATCTATGTAAAACTAGAGTAGAAAGAGTTCCTATACAAGAGACCATAATTTTTTTTATAGGTGTGGATGACCATTATTTTTCGATTGTTAACTATCACAGTAGTGTTGGAAGAACTCAAGTGGTGTGGTGGAACTAGTTTTAAAGGAAAAGTCGGTCCACGACTACTTCAAAGATATTTGTGAAGTGGTGGTAATCTAGTTAGTAACCCCACGTGATTTTTGGTGGTCGGGTGACAATGAGGTGTTATCGGAAGGGAGGCATGAGACTATCTATAGACCAATGTGTCCCCATAGTAGGAGGTGACATCATTGTGGATATGTTATGATGGTGGTGTTTGATAGTATCTTAAAGTATATCTATATAGTAATGATAATTCCCAATATCTTAAAATCATCCCAAGTACATTGAGAAAACTCTATATTTGTTCCCAGGTACTTGAATGTGTTATGGTTGGGTATGGGACATATTAGATTTTACACTCATTGGGAGGTATAGGTAGGGCTGGATGGTGGGATTTTCACCACCGACTATTTATATGTGAGTTCCTATTAATATATTGTGTGCCAATGAACATCAGAGTATCCATTCAAGAAATTCGGGATCGAGTACCGGGTGATTCCTTTTTTATTGAACTGCGGGATGTTAGATGGACATGTTCATGTTTTGGGGTATAGATTATGTCCAAAGCATGTACTATGGTGATTGAAATCGCTTTAGAAAAGGCGAAGACAATAACATTCCTAAAGTCGGGAGTGGTAATTTAGTCTTGGATGTGTGGAGAAAAGTGTGGAGTTGATGTACTACAAAATTTTCCTTTAACAACACCATAATTTATCAGTGCTAGAAAAATGCGCTGAGAAATTCCATCATTATAAGTTCTAAAATAAGTTCTTATAAAGTAGATCCTTTATTAGTTCTAAATAAAAACACTGGCCCTTTATTAATTCTTTTTATTTAGCGTTGATAAAATTATTGTTTATCAGTGCTTCATTTTCAGCGTTGATAAAAGGTACCCCTTATGAGCGCTAAATTAAATGTGTGGATAAATGGTAACCTTTATCAGTGCTTTAAAAAGGTCCATAATAAACTGAAATAATTAAAAAATTAAAATTAATTTTTTTAAAAATTTCATTAGTTAGATATCTATTATTAAAAATGAAGTGGTTGAATATACATAAATATAAATTTTAAATATTAAAATATATTAAATATTAAATATATAGATATGAAAAATAAATAAAATGAAATAACAAAACAATTAAAATTTTTAAATGAGTAAATTAAGAAAAATATTAAACATTTTATTAATTAAATAATTATTGATAAACATGAATAAATTTAATATACATATATATATATATTATAAATATTGATAAATACTATATATTAAATGTAGATATATAAATGAATATATAATTGAGTAAAAAAATAAAAAGGAATGAATTAAAAAATTATTTAAAAAATTATTAATAAAATAATTATTACTAAAAAAATGAATATGTAACATATATATATATATATATATTATAAATAGTAATAAATAATATATATTAATGATAAATATATATAAAGTGAATAAAATGTTAATTACAATCATATTAATTTCTTATTCATTTTTAATGTTGTTTGACTTTTCAATTTAACATATATCAAATGTCGTGTGTTACATTGATTTCATGAACACACACACAGAGATATATATATATATATATAATTAATGAAGTTTTATATATAAACACACACACAAATATATTTACTTAATATATAGAAACCCACACACTTAATATTTATGTAATTTATTCAAATTTCAGTATATTTTAGATTTTCATAATAACATGATACATTTATTATATTATTTTTTAATCAGTCAATTTTATATATTTATTTTTAATACTATTACAGTTATAGAATTCATTATTAATATTTTTTATTTTTATTTTTATTTTTGAATTTGACCATTTTCTATTACTTATTTATATATAATTATTGACTATGTTATAGTATTTTCAATATGTATTCATCTTTGTTCAATATTTATATACATATTATTTTAATAATTTATATTTAATTAACAATAATTATCCATTTTTAAATATTTTTAAAGATTAATCATTTTGAATTATTCAACTTCACTCATTTTTTAAATGCATATATTTAATATTATATATCCACTAATAATTTTAAAAATATATTTGTAAATAAATATATTTATAAATTTATATTTAGTATATTTATAAATTTATATATTTAAAATTATTCTAAATGAATTATTTTTTTAAATAAGTATTTATATATTTATAAATAACTGATCATATATATATAATAATAATAAATGGATAACAAATTTATTTATATAAATCCACTATCGTCAATAAAAAATCACAGTTAACAAGAATCTTTATCAATATTAAAATATTCGTGTTGATAAAGATGATTTTTATCAGTTATTTTTAGCATCATTTGATGTCGATATTTATTAGTGTTTTCTTAACACTGATTAATATCCCTTTATTCAATGCTTCTAAATTTAATACTGATAAAATGAATATTTATCAGTGATTTTCTAAAAGTTTTGTTAAAAGTGTTTCAGGTCTATTTAAAAGAACAAAAATTGATTCTCAAGTCAGTCACGATTCTCAATATCTTATGGAAATCCTCTACTGCAGGCGCGACTCCTATACATTCCCATGGATGAATCATGAATATAATCTAATTTTTGGTATTTACTACATTTTATTTATCATTGTTTTATATTTTTGGATTTTTTATTTTTGTTTTTTGTTTTGTGCTTTTCTAAACCATGACGAACCCTACATCGCATCTCCTTGCCACTACCAGTAAGACTACTCTATGTTCCCTCATAAGAATCGAGGATATAATTCAATGTATGTTATTTTATACTTTTCCTCTGTCATTGTTTTATATTTTTTGGGTACCATTTTTTTTGTTTTTTCTTGTTCTTAACCATGACGAACTCTATATATCATCTTCTCACCACTATCATCGCGACTCCTCTAGGTTCATGTAAGGATCATAAAGATGTATAATGATATTAGTCACCAGTTTTTTGGCCTATAATGATGATATGAATTGTAGTATTCCTCAAAAAAATCACCTCTAATCTGGTGAAGGAAAAATACAAAAATACAATATCCAATAAGTACTTCATCAATAAATTATTTTCTTATTATGAAATGTGGCGAAATCATGATGGATTTCTTGACCAGTTTTTCAAGATCATCTAAATATATAGATGTGGTGTGGGTTATAGTGGATCACCTAACTATGATGGAAAACTTATTGTATATTGAATAGAATTTATCAGTTGATGAACCTTATTAATTGTATGTCAAAGAGATTTTAATGTTTTCATGTATCCCATCTATTGTTGTATCTGATAGGGATATGATGTTTTTGTCTTCGTTATAGCAAGGTATATAATTTTCAATTACGTTATAGGTGAAATTACATACTTTCATTATTCCATAGATTAATAGTCCTTCTAATTAGACTGTCTGGATATTGGAAGATATTATTTGAGCCTTAATTCATGACATTAGTGGATCCTAGATGGATTAACTTTCCTTGGTGAAATTATATTATAAAAAATAGTTATCAATCACTTATCCATATAGACCCATATGAATAATTATATTAAATTAATTTCACTCTACTTTATGATGGATAAAGATAGAAGAATATCATAGGTATATCCCTAGTCTTGTTTATGAAAAAATAGATCGGATAATTTAAATTCAAAAACATTTTGAAACTAATAAATGTTTACTAAAGTCCAAAAACAACAATTAGTGGTGACCCTAATAATTTAATTTTAATGATAATTTGTTTATTTTTTTTCCATGACATTGGTTCACTAATGAATTGGAAATAAGTGGAAATTAACCTCAAAATACATCAAACCTTTCAAAATGCTTTGAAAAATTTATGAAATTTTTTAACAGCTTGCCTTACACATATGAAAACCTGATGGTTGAATCTATCCCTTGAGAATATTGATGAATCATATTGATTATGAAATTATTGAGGATATGGAACTTTTAAATTCCCTATTAGATATAACCAATTAATCATTTTTAATGTTAGTATCTCAGTCTCATTTTGGGTGTATTTTTTATATATGGGGAGTTAGAAGCGGGGTTAAAGAATTTGATAGAAGAGAGTGGTGATGAGAAAAAGGTACCCTTGTGTGGTAGGTTACGAGTACCTGAGGGAATGTAACCAGGTACATATTGTTATGATTGTGTAAGTAGGGCCATTATTTACACAACCATGAACCCAATGGCCTTGTATTATATATATGGTGGTATATTTGATATATTATTATTGATGGGGACTTTTTGTCATTTTAATCAAAATAAACTCCTACACTAAGTAAACTATGGAACACTACCATATCATCGGGTTAAGCCTTTCTATTACTTCCTTATTCTGGTGGTTTATTGTGAATTATGTCATCTTCTGGTCTCAGGTTTTGTGAGTTATATTTGAAAATAAAAAGGTTTTTGAAAATTGAAATGATTAATATAAAATGGTCTCATATTGGAAAAAATGAGATTTCAAGGAAAATGTTTGGGGTTGATAATTTAGGTTTGGTGATAACGTGGTAAGTGTAACCCTCAGTATTCCTTATGAAATTTTTCATATGTGTGGGTATGATGGAAATTTATTCTGAACCTAATTTTATAATTTTTATCTAATTCAGAATATTCTGCCGAGAAAGGTCCTCATTATTTCTAGTGGGTCTTTCCCTATTTCTTGTTCTCCTTAGTTGATGTCCATTTTTTTGGTAGTCGACGTTTGTTATATGTATTAATGTGGATTGAGAAAATTTGGCATGTCTTTAGAGTTTTGGGAACTCCCAAATCCATTAATGTTAATGTTTTTTTAGGTCTTTAAGGGGATTTATCTTTTGATGAATGAGAGTTGTTTTACCTACAAAAGATAAAAATTGGAATGACATGGGATGTTTTTATGTACATATTTTTCTGTTGGTTTATACCTAAGGATGTGAATAATAATGAAAGGGGAGATCTCATGAGTGTCCATCAAGGTTAGTGGATGATGAAATCTTATGTTGAACACTTCAATGATCTTGTTTCCATTTCCCCAGAGCTGGTGTTGTGGGATCTATTGAAATCTTCTATTTTCAATGGGGATATTTATATAGAGATCATGGAGTATTTCCTCTTCTCTAATGATCTCCAGTTTGCGAAGTTTTTGGATGAATCATTTTTTGATGAGTTGTTGTGAATAAATTATACAACACATTGGATCTGTATTTTTCTTATGTGTTGGGGTGAATATGTTCGTAGTTTCTTCATTTTTGTTTTCTAGATTTTGTAAGTTCAACTTTCATTATAAAATTTTGATGAAATAATCCTTTTGTTGTTCGGGTGGTTTTGTTTTTCTAAATTTGACCCTTTAAATGGTTATCATTTCTTGAATTAGTTCCCCTGTTTCTATTGTTCCTATTTAAACATGTCTATTTTTTTGAGATCCCCCTTTTTTCCTTGTGTGTGAGTTCAATTATTGGTTTGAGATATTTTGTTTGTTCAATAAAAAAATTATATAGTTTTACTTCATTGAAAATTAGTTCGATGGTGGTGTGTACTTTGTTCACATTTAGGTAAACAATATATGTGTCATTATAGATGTATTAAAATAAGTCATACCTCAAATTGATGCATAGTGTGAATGATATGATTGAATGTGTTGTGCCTTTGAAAGAATCAGCCGCACCTCAAAACTGAAAAAATGCATTCAGATTATTTTGATACTTTAATTAAAAAATTATAACTCACTAAAACCTAATTGAACGTGCTCATATTTTTTGGATAATATGGAATAATTATTCATAATCCATTTCTGATATGTAGGAATCTATTTCACATCAAACTAATACATGATGTGATTGAATTAGTCAAAAGTGTATGTATCGAGTTTAAAATGACATTTTATTAAAATAGATATTGAATGTACTCAAAACTGAGCTAACACATTCATATCATTTCGATATATTAGGAAAATGATCCACATATCATTATAAATGTGTTGGAATTAGCTTCATGTCAATCTGATTCATGATGTGACTAGTATGACTCCATGTGGGTCTTTTTATTCAAAATTGACATTAAATTTCATAAAATTTTCACATTATTTTAATTTATTTCTATATATTATTACTAACATATGATTTTTTTTCTTATACAGGTGAATTCCTTTTCTCGAGTTGGGGTGGTTTGTTCATAAATAGCATGAGTTAGGCTTGGATGAAAAGATAATGAAAAATTAATGTTATTTAATGTATGTAATAGTTTTTATTTATGTAATTTTATAATAAAATGTTCAAATTGTCTATAATAAATTTTTCATTTCATGTGTTTGTGATTTAATATTCATTTCTTTTAAATCCTATTTGGGAAATGTTTTGTTGATATCTAGTGTGTTTTTGGTGCTACAAAGGGTTGTTAAGGCACACTATAGTGGTGATATGGTGTGCAGTTACAACACACTAGATAATGGACCTTTTTTAGCACTCTTAAAATCACAGATAAAGGTTTACTTTTTTATCTCTTCTCATCAGTGATAAAATTCTTGGTATTTTAACCTCGCATAGGTATTTAGTGCATTTATAGCACTGATAAAGGTCATTTATAGGACTATTACAGACATATTTTGTATTTTTTATCCTATAAACCATCCTTGTGCTCCACCACTCCAATCAAAAATCCAAAAACATTACTCCTATTTTCTAAACACTAACTAAAAATTTCTAATTCCTAACTCAAGACCATTCCAAAATTTGAAACGTACTCTTTTCTCCAAGCCGAATCGAGATGTCCTCACCAGACTCATCCAAGAGATGTCTGGCTTTAGTGGTGGAATTCAGCCACCTCACTACAACTATATGTCATCACACATAAGTACCCTCCATGGTCCACCAATCATAACCACTAGATTCCATACCCGACCCCTGATGAGGTCCTTGAACCAAACCATGGTCTCTGTGAACTGGTGTCGTATATTATTATTCCCTTCAATGAATTTTACACTTGATACTAAAATTTAATTTGGAAGCACCATTACTCCAAATACAATCGTTTTATCAACGAACAACCATTAAAACACTCACCTGGAATCTCTGAGAGACCCAAAATGCACCACAATGTTATCTCATTGGAATCCTGAGGCCACTAAAACTACTACAGAATAGGCCATTAAAAAAACTAGAAATGGATTTTATCAGCGCTATAAAAGCACTAACTACATTAGAGAGGCCAAAATCCCTGTAATTTTATCATTCTTGAAAAAGAACTCATAATGGTACCGTTTATCAATGATAAAAAATGAACTAATAAATGGGATCTTTATTTGTTCTTCTATAAGCGCTAATAATGAAACCATTTATCAAGCCTTTATTTTAGAGGCCCTAAAGAAACCTTTTATCAGCACTAATAAAGTATACCTTCATCAGTTCTTTTAAAAGAACTGATAAAGGTCTATTCTTTAGTGTATTGTAATAGCACACCATAGCACCACTTTATTTTGCTATAATAACAAAATTTAGCACAAAAAACAAACCATATATCAACAAAAACAAGTACCAATATGAGATTTAAATGAATTGACATTTACAACACAAACACAAGAAAAAACACTAGATTATAGTCATTTGAAACATTTTCTCATACAATTAAGTAAATACAAATTCTTATATACAATAAAAAATATCAATGTTACTTTACTATTTAATCCTTACCTGAATTAAGTTATTTCCGAACAAACCACCCCTACTGGAGAAAAAGAACGCACCTATATAAAAAATCTTATGTTAATAGTAATGTATAGAAATAAATTCATTTAAAGTGTAAATTTTACAAAAATTGATGTCAATTTTAAATAAAAATACACACTTGGCACCATACCGTCACATCATGCATTGGATTGAGGTGGAACTAACTCAAACACATATCAAATGACTTTTGGTTTGTTATCCTAAAATATCATAACATTCTGTATGTATTTTCTCAGTTTTGAGTACATCAGTTTTATTTTTTAATGAAATGTCATTTTAAAATGGAAACACACACTTTTGACTCATTTTGATCAAATCATGTATCAGTTTTACATGAAACATATTCTTACATTCCACAATGTCATCTGAATCATTTTTCCAAATTATCAAGAAATTATGAGTATTTTTGATCGGTTTATAGTTAGTTATACTTTTTGAACTAAATTATCAAAAAAATATAAATGTGTTTTTTCAGTTTTGATGCATGGATGATTCTTTCAATGGAATAACACATTTAGTCATGGAGGTCACATCGTGCATCAAATTGATGTGTAACTAATTTCTGCACCTCTCAAATGACTTATGGATTTGTTCACTTAGTGTGGCCGATATACACACCTCCATCGCCTCTTTTTCCAATCATATAAAACCATATAATTTTTTTTAAAAAAATGTCTTAAACTAAACAATGAACTTGCACACAAGGAATAAACTGTGATTTTCACAAAAATAAACATCACTAAACAAACTTGATAGAAATATGGGAACAAATTCAAGATAGTATAACCATTTAAAGGATCAAATTTAGAAAATAAAAACCATTTAAACAACAAAATAATGATTTTAGTATTATTTTATAATTAAATATAAACTTACAACATCCAAAAAAACAAAAATAAGTAAACTCTGAATGTCTACAACCCAAAATGGAAGACAAAAACTTATCCAATGTGTTGTCTTCTATTTTCACTAAAACTTAGCCAAAAATGCTTCCTCCACCAACTTCTCAAAACATATAACCATATAGATTAGTATATTATCCTTGATCCCTAAATGAAGACCCCCAATGAAAAGATACTCTTTCAATTGATCCTATGACGCCACCTCTAGAGAAAAGGAAACCAGTTCTTTGAAGAGTTCAACATAATCATTCACCATCCACTAAACTTGTTTGACACCAACTAACTCTTACCTTTTCTTCATCATCACCTCTGCATGAATAAACCATCAAACAAAGACGAATATAAAAATGTCCCACGTCATCCCAACCTACATCACTGGTGGGACAAACAACTCAGATTCTTTCAAAGATGAACCCCTATGAAGACCATGAATATCATGAAATCTAATGGAATTAGGAGTTAGAAAACATTGAGGACATTCTCAACTTCCTCATCCACTTCACTTCCTCTAATGAACCTTGATTTCCATAGAATATGGGTATAAATTATGAAGTACTATAAATAGGGTGAGACCCAATAGAAACATCAGGGACTATTCTAGGTGGCATATTCTGAATGAAAAAAATCATAAAATCGTGTTCAGAATCAATTCATCGCATACTCGCACATATGAAATTTATCATAAGGAATAATGAGAGTCACTCTTACAACTTTATTTGAAAACCCTATAAATTACCAAATTTTCAGTTCAAAGCATTTTCCTTTAAAACTCATTTTTCTCAATATGAGACCAGTTGAATGAAATCAGTTTAATTTTGAAAATATCATTTTTAAATATTACTCACAATAACTAAGACCAAGATAACACATAAACTATACTAAACCACCAGAATGAAGAACTAGTATTCATGCTTAACCTAGAGACATGGTAGTGTATATATTTTACTTTGTATATGAGTATTATATTCTTAAAAAGATCAATAACCCCCAACACTAGTCAAATCTCAAAAGTAACACCATATACATAATACTAGGCCACTAGGTTCTTGGTTGTGTTAAAAGTGGGCCTACTTACACTAGAATATCAATAATTACCTGGTTTTATTCCATTGGGTACTTAGTTCCAACCACACCAGGGTACCTTTATCTCTTCACCAATCTTTCCCATCAAATCCTCTAACCCCTCTTTTAACTCCCCTTCATCGCGAAATACACCCAAAATTTGATTATGATACTAATATTAAAAAGTATTACATGGTTAGATCGTATGGGGAAAATAAAACCACCACATCCCTAATCATTTCATACTTAATAAGATTCAACTATATTCCTCAGGGAATAGACACAACCATTGGGTTTTCAAATGTGTATGGCTAGCTCTTAAAAAATTTCGTACAATTTTCCCAGACATTTAAAAAGTTTAATGTTATTCATGGTTAATTATCTCTTATTTCTAAAACATTAGTGAACCAATATCATGTAAAAAAACAAACACCAGATCATTAACATTAAATTACAAGGGTCACCTCTAATGGCTATTATAGGACATTGGTTTACACTGAGTAGTTTCAGAAAAAATTGAATTAACATCACCTTGTCTATTATTTCATAGAAAATTATTTGGATATTCATATGTGATTATTCTATCATTATCTAACATAATGAATAGTCAAAATGTATTTTTTATAATTTTGCATATAGTTTCATCTGGATAAGTGACTGATAACCATTTTTATTAGATAATTCCATCAAGGAAAATTAATCCTTCTAGGATACACTGATGTCAGGAATTAAGGCTCAATGAATATCCTCTAATATGAAGATAGTCTGATTAGAATGATCATTAGTCTATGGAATAATGAAAGTATAAAATTTCACACATAACATCATTGAAAATTAATGACCTTTATATAACAAATATAAAAACATCATATCTCTATCGGATACACCACTAGATGGGACACCTGAAAGCATTATTATCTCTTTGAAAAGAAATAAATCGAGTTCAACAACTAAGGGATCCTCTTCAATATGTCATAAGATATTTTATCATAATTACCTGATCCACTATAACCCATGATATATATTTCTGTTTAGTTAACCTTGAGAAATTAGTCATGAAATCTATCATGAATTCATCCCATTTCCTAATAGGAAAAGAATGTATTAAAAGAGTACATATTGGTTTTTCTATTTTTCCTTCACCTGATTATAGGTAAACTATTTATATAGGAATACTATGATTCATTACATCATTATAGGACACAAAAACTGTTGACTAATATCAATGTACAGCTTTTATGGTCTTTACATGAACCTAAAGGAGTTGCGTTTGCTGTGGGAAGGAGATGAGATGTAGGGTTCACCCTGGTTTAGAACACCACAACCTGAAAAATGAAAAATGTAGAACCAAGACAATCTAACAATGATATAGGATAAGTATAAAATGGAATACATTGGATTCTAGACTTGATTCTTCTAAGGGAACATTGATGAGTCATGAAGTTAGTGGCAAAGAGATGAGATGTAGGGTTCGTCATGGTTAAGAATAGTGCAAAATGGAAAACACAAAACGTGGAACCCAAAAGATCCAAAAATGATTGAGTACATTTAGTAAATAGCATACATTGGATTCAATCCTTGATTCTTCTGAGGTAACATAGAGGAGTTGCATCGGTAGTAGAGGAGTTCCATGAGAGCATGAGAATCATGACTAACTGAGTACCGGTTATGGCTATTTTAAATAGAATAAAAAAATTTTAACAGTGATTTCAGAAAAGGGATGATAAATATACCTTTTATCAGCATTAGATTGATAATCACTGATATAAGGGATATTTATCAGTGCTAAAAAGATCTGATAAATCTCAATATTTATAATATTAAAAATAATTAATATTTATTTATAATAATTATAAATTTATACATTTTTAAATATATTAAATATACATTAATAAATATATTTTTAACATTATTAGTGGATATATAATCTTAAAAAAATCCATTTTAAAAATGGGTGAAATTGAGTAATTCAACATGAGTACCCTTTTAAAATATTGAAAAAATGAATAAATGTTGTTAATTAAATATAAATTGTTAAATATATATATATATATATATATATATATTGTAGTAAGATAAATACATATGGAAAATACTAAAGCATATTAAATTAATATACATAAATAAATATATGAAAAGGATCAAATTAAAAAATAAAATAAAATAAATATTATAATACTAAAAATGAATGCCCTGACTGTAATAGTACTAAAAATAAATAAATAAAATCGACCAATTAAAAAAATATATTAAATGTATCACCTTATAATGAAATTCTAAAATATGAATAAATTTGTATAAATTACATAAATATTAGGTGTCTGTGTTTCTATATATTGCGTAAATATATTTGTGTGTATGTTTTTATATAAAACTACATTATATGTATATATTTTTCTGTGTGTGTTAAATCAATGTGACACGTGACATTTGATATATGTTAATTGAAAAATCAAACTTTAAAATTGAATAAGGCATTAATATGTTTTTAATTACAATTTTATTCATTTTATATATATTTATATATAATATATATTATTTATTTCTATTAATAATAAAATATATATATTATACTTATTCATTTTTTATTAATAATTGTATCATTAATTACTTTTTTAAATAATTGTGTAATTTATTCATTTTTTATATGTCTGTTTAATTATATATTCATTTATATATCTAAATTTAATATATATTATTTATCAATATTTATAATCTATATATATGTGTATATTAAATTTATTTAATTTTTTAATAAATATTTAATTAGAATAATGATTAATATTTCTCCTAATTTACTCATTTTAAATTTTTATTTGTTTAATTATTTCATTTTATTCATTTATATAACTATATATTTAATATATATTATTTAATAATTTTTAAAATTTATATATATGTATATTCAATTTATTCATTATTAACAATAATTATTTAATTAATAAAACTGTTAAAAAATTATTTTTATTTGTTTAATTATTTCATTTTATTTTGGACCTTTAACATAGCATTAATAACGGTTACTATTTATTTGAGGATTATTTTTATCACTCATAAAGAGTAATTATTATCACTGCAGATAAAGGGTAACATTTATCAGTGCTAAAATAAAGTATTGATTAAGGGTTTACTTTATCATTGCTTTCATTTAGCACTGAAAAAGGCCCCTCATTATAATGGATTATTTTAGTGCTAATAAAGAAGGAATTTCTCATCGCATTTTTTCGGCGCTGATAAATTTCAACTCTGTGAAAGGAGCATTTTGAAGTAGTGATGGTGGATGTCTTGATGGTGCAGTCTTACTGTAAGTTTGGGAATTGAAATGGTATAAGTGTTGGATGATAGTGATAAGACTTATGCTAGTAAGAACATTGAGAATAATGAAGTGGTAGCAAGCTAGATGTTGAGGATGGATGATTTGGGATAATCCTGTTGGGGGTAGTCTGAAAAGTTATGGTGGGAAAGGTATGGATGTGGTAAGTTTTGACCCATATCTGGTTTGATTTTAATGGTGTAATGTGTGTTTTATAAAATAATTCACGCTTTGGAAAGGTTAATTTGTTCTTAGTCTATGAATGGTTGGTGTAGGGTGACATTCTAGATTGTTCTTTGGGCGTTATTTTATGGATTGGGAACATTGGATCTCATGCTATGGATCGACAAAGGTTATGAAGTATTATTTAGAAAATCATGTGTGTATTCTGGTGGGGCCATGTTTGGGGAATCCTTAGAGTTTTTGAAATAGGTTAAAATGGTGAAAAGTGATTTGGAAAATGAGTTGTGAGGAGGATCATACCGACAGGATCCGGTATGGATCTTTCCCAGAGGGTTTGATGTTGTTTGTGATGTTTCCTTATGGTGTATCTTAGAGTTATTTTCTAGGCTTACTTATGGATCCCTAGTAGTTGTTGTATGGATTTAAGTTGATGTATCCTTTAAAGAGCATCTTGTTCATTTTGTGGATCATGGTGAGAATTTTTGTGGGGAAATATTGTGATTTTAGTTTATGTTTTGTGTATGTATGGTAATGTTTAAGAGGAAACTCTAGAAAGAATGAAGGATGTATAAGTCTTGTGACCTGATCTATTTTCTAGGAAGATTATTGATATGTGGGAAGAGTGGCTCGAGGACAAGCTATTATAAGGTGTAGAGGTTGTATGATCCTAGAAAACATAGTGGTGTTTCCTTGTATAAATTTTGGTTCCAATATTTTTTTTGTTAATGAAATGATTCCTGGGAGTATGAGGGGACTTATTGGTGTTTTAGGAGTTTGGGGCATGAAAGGAAGGAAAATCAGGCCAATTTAGGCAAGGTGCATGGATGGTGCATGGTTAAGTATACCATATTTCTTTCCTATGAAAACCATGAAATATATGACAGTAGAATTTCTCATGGTTGTTTCATGGTTTCTAAATGGTGTATATCTCCCCATGTAATCATGAAACCTAAATCTCCATAAACTATGTCTTCCACACTATTCAAACAGCATTTATAAAACCTTTTGGGTAAACTATGTTCCCAATAAAAAATGAAAACATTGCCATCTTTTCATCTCAATATTTTAAGCATCCCACCAAATATTCACACAATTTCTTCTCCTATCATCTCCAGTGACAAACCTAAACCACCCCAGATTCAAAGGGATAGATCTCCTCTATTTAATGTCTGTTTAGAGCACTATTGGTTGTGAATCAAATATCTAGAATTGTGTAATACTCTCATTTCAACTATTTCTCATATTTGGGTTAGTATCTTGGGTGACCTCCATCCAATTATGTAAAACAAACTTTTTCTGGTAGAGTCTCATTTGAAGCTCCAAAGGGTGTTTGGGTTGGAATATTAGGCTATTATTAAGAGTGTGTTTGACAATGGATTTGAGGTATGTGGTCTACATGTTATATCCCATAGTCGTTGTGTTTATTTTTTCATGTTTAGTTGTATTATTGGGTTCCCCTTGTTGTGATTTGAATACCTTGGTTGGGATTTAGTTAAATGAACATATAAATGAATATTAAAACCCCTCGCGATCCCCATGGGATGCACTAGGGATGATTTGGCCAATTTAGCTTCATCGATGGTGTGCATAGAACTTCCCAGACATGGTTAACAGAAACGTTAAGATCGAAATTAAATCATGATTTATTAGATCCCATGAAGAACATGTAAATTGGTTAATTTAATTATTTAAAAATTAATATGGAAGGTTTCATCTATTTATGGATAATGGATAAGGGATTGTTTGTCTTCGCATAAAAAATGGGTTAAATGGGATTAATGGTAGTGTGTCAAATGAATTGTGTTAGGTACTTGAAATGCATTTGTGGGTTAATACATGGGAAATGATGAACGGGTTATGTCAGTTAACATATGGTAATGCCTGAATACGTTAAATTGGATAATTTATTGAGAATAATGAATATTCTTATTGAGTTTGTAAAAAGAAATGGGAATTGGGATAAAATACTATGTAATGTAAATGGTAAAAGTGCTAATGGATGACAACATAATGTTAATTCACATTGTGACTCTTATGGTTTATGTTTGCAATTAGTATTGGTTATGTTTTATTATGATATGGTATATGTCTGGTGAATGGATAAATAAGCATGTGTATATTATAACACCCCGAGATTTTATGAAAAATATTTTTTTAATTTCATTGATTTCTTGTGTTGTACGTTACACCAAAATTATCTTCTGTTATATACAACACCATATTAGCTTATATTATATGCAAAAACTATTCTTGGCTTTCGTTACACGCAATCACGACCTTCCTCGATAGCGTGTGTAGTACGCAATACCGTGTTTCAATAAACTCCGATATATTGTTATAATATTTTTATGGACTAGCTGTTATGAATAGTATTAACTAAATTTTGAATTTTATAACATTATTATTCATCCTACACATTTTATAATAGATGGTATGAGAACAAAATAAATTTTTCAGGTAAAATAAATCTTTCAAAAAATGCAGTTTTGTCGCCTTTTGATTGCACACCCACATTAAATCTAGTTTTTGACAAGTTTATAAGTTCAATTTGACAAAATAAAATTCTTCTTTGGAATCAGGATATAAAAATTTACTTTGTATAAATTTTTCATATTATTCTGATAACATTCATATTTTAATGAATAGTAAAAACAAGCTATATTTTAATTAAATACAACTTTTTTAATAATAATAATTTATATGGTTAAATTATAATATTTAATAGTTTTAAAGTATGAATAGAATATATTTTTACCATTTAATATAATTTATGTCATTAGCATTGATTTTACATTGAATTCATAAGTAAAATAATTTCAATCTTTTGCAATGTATTAACTTTTAAAACTCATTTTATTAACAGCGGGATTAATTTTAAATTAATTTATGCAACTTCTGTGATTTGAATTTGGAAAAATGGATTCAATATTTAGAATCATTAGGTACAAATTATATTAATAATCTACTTTCTATTTTTAGGCATTATGAATAGTAACCACGGTAAATTTTATTTACCATAGTTAAAGGTAAATCGGGTAATTAAGGATAAATGTAATATTATAAAATTACCCTAAAACTTGTCTTAATATAATTGGATGATTATATGTTTTCATAATTCATACTTGGGTCCAAATGGAATCTAATGGAACCCACTTGTATTTGATTAAGACCTTTAGTTTATTTTATTTAAAAGAAAGTGAAATATGTCTCACTCAAACATTAATAATTAAAGTATTTTTAATATAAGGTTATACAGAATATAAATTCGGTTACCAATACTCATTTGAAATCTAAAATGGTTTTATTTATCGTGGTAATTTATTTGTAATTTTTAAGAGTTATTTCATTACCTTATTATCTTATACAGTAATGATGCAGAAATTATTTATTTAGTGAAAAATCAAAAACATAGATTTTATTGAAATAATAATACATATCAAAAGGCCAAAATATGAAAAAAAAATTATTTTTAATTTATATATAAACCCTAATAATCCACAGGCCTAATTGTGGACCATTTGGATCCTTATAAAGGTGATTATGACACCTATATTATTTTATTTTAAATGATTCTAAAGTTGTCACCAATATAATTTAATAAATATAACAATTTACATGTTGTGATTTTAAGATGATAAATTCGAGTAAAAGTATTATTATGAAATATATGATATTTATATTCATAATAGTATTTTATTTTTAAATTTTATGCAACAAATAAGTATATTAAATAATTATAAAAACACAGTGTAGTAATTATTTTATTTAGAGAAATATCAAATATATGGTATTAAAAATATTAAAATAAATATTATATAAACTATTTAATGTGAGCCAAAATTTTAATATATATATATTACATGTTATTAATCTATTAAATACTTTATTTCGAACATATATTCTATTTGGAATTTATTTAAATTTAAATAAATTAATAGTGTCAAAATTGACACTATTGTTATTTTAAAAAAATTACAAAATATAAAATTGTTTAAAAATCACAAAAATATTTAAAAATTATAAATTAAAATTTATATGGTCTACAATTTCATAAATTATCTAATTTTGGACCATTAACAACACATAAGTTATTATTTATAATAATTTAAAAATTATAATCTTATTACCACAAATAAAAATAAATAGATTAAATAAGGATAAATCAAGTTGATAATGTTTAAAATAAATTCTCAACATGTCTAAATTTTATTGGTTGATGATATTACAACCCAATATCATATATTCTTCGTATTTGAGTCATTTTTGGAGGTTTTTAAGTGGGGTTGAATTTATTATAAATTAATATTTCTTATGTTTCCAAAGGAGCCCCTCTCCTCCCTTATAAAAAGGGAACCCCTTTCCCACTTCTCTTCACACACTTTAGATCCTTGAAGCTCGGCCAAACCCTGCCAATTCATCTTCGGAACCTATCTAGTTATATCATATTGGTTCTGGTCTTCTTAAAATCCCAACACTAGTGCCCTAAGACGAAGTTTAAAGGAGGTGCGTCGAAGAAGAGGTAACCTCTTCTACTGATTCTTTCAAGTTTCTTTCTTCTTCAACATATTCTTATTTAGTTTAATTATAAAGTAATAACATAATTATCACTAATATATTTATTATCAATATGAAACAACCCCATTTCACCTTCTATCCATCCTACGGAAAACAAAATCACCGCGCGTGAGTACGTACGGAATACCGTCTCCACGACGTGGTGTAATCTGTTTTTCCACCACCACCTTAGTTGGATGGGTATAACTGTGAAAAGAATAAAAATATAGGTTTATTATAAAATCATACTGATTCTGAGATATTATATCATCCACTCCAATTATATTCAATAATTATGGAATCGATATCATTGCTTGTGCGTACGTACGGACTACCGTCTCCACGAACGCGATGAGATTCATTTTCTAGGATTAACCATTAAAGTATAATTATAAAGTATATATATAATAAATAATCATGAAATATATTACATAATAACGATACTGTATTTATGTACATATATGTTTCATTTACTTAATTCCATTCAATTCAATAAGGAAACGAAAACAGCGTTTATGCGTACGTACGGCCTACCGTCTCCATGAACGGTGTATTTCATTCCATTTATCGATCTATCATATATATTTATATGCTGAATAGATATTATATATAAATCATGTTTTACATATTTTAATTAAGTAAATCAGGATATAAGTAATAATATCAAGAACAACAAGTCGAAACACGTACGATAAATGAAATGATTTTACCCAAAACGGTTCTTTAACATGGAATTTACAAAAGAACTGGTAATATAAACACGTAAGTGAACCATATATGATATCATAACAATGAATATGATTCTATAATAATTCAATGACATTATTTAAATCATTATACATGAGGTTCGGATACATATCAATCATATCGAACATAAGGTAAGGGAAAACTTTTCTAATCTCATTTTTATCCGAGATTGTTTATTTGTAAGTATTTACTGGGATTATATTTATCATTCATGTCCCCATTTTATAAAAATTGTTTCATGTATATTTAAAGTCCTTGTTACCCATTTTTTACTTTTACCACGTGTTATGGAATGAATCTTTCTTTTGTTTACCAAACAAGGAACTTTTTGACTTTTCCTACAAAAGTACGAGGAGAATGTTTTTTTTAACTTATACGGCAGGAACGGATTTTTACTGTTTCATAGTGCCTTATTTTCAAGACGATTACTCTACAAGATTTCATGATTATTTTCAAAAAAACCCTTTATTTTAAAATATCATGGAATTTTGTGAAAAGAAAATGATTTTTGAAGAAGAAAGGATATTTTCCTCAAGAATTCATTTGAAGTGTTTTGACAAAACTATTTTCCATCTAAGATGACATTATATAGTATGAATATGTTTCAAGTATAATGTCTCTATTATTTACATGGTTTCATTTTTCTTATGATGAAATTATATCCATTTGTTTTGTATGGATTATGTTATGATGGGCTGATTTTTATGAAACCCATTTTATTCTTTGGGTTATGATGATTGTTCTATATTTTTGTTGTGGCACACATAAGAATGATTTCATTATGAGATCTGTGGAAACTATATCTCCCTCCAATTCATTGGGTAAAGATTTATATTTCATGAGATAGACATGGTAGGAACTGTAAGTAAATATGGTTCAGTAATAGAGGGATGGAACGGAATGAAACACGGTTCAGTAAGGGACATTGTCCACTAAGATGGCATTGGCAGCAATGTCTTGGCTACTATGGAAATCATATCATGTGCTTAATGTTTTTTCACAGTTACAAGTTTTATTCCCATGATATTTTTTCATGATTGATGTTCCATTATGATCTATGCCTTACATACTTCCATGTTTTGTGTCATTTCTCAAGATCTTGATGTTTAAACATTATGTTCATGTTTTTATGTTCAAATGTATATGGTTTGTTTTATTTTCTCCATGCTTACCCTTACTGAGCATTTGAGCTCACCCTTTTTATGTTTTCTTTTCCCCAAGATTAAAAGAATGGTTTTAGGTAAGGAATAAAAAAGGGGACGATCATTATGGGATATGTTGAAGATCTTTCAACATGATTAGAAGTTTATATTCCATGTTTCGAAAGACACTAAACTATTATGATCCTTGAGTGCTTGTTTTTGTTATAAGTATTCTGCAAAAGTATTGTAATGTCCATGTACATCAAGATTTGGGTCTCTACAGTTGGTATCAAAGGAAAGTTTTAGTTAACTTTAGGAAACTAGGATGCAAAAACTTTAGTGAGATCCCTAGAGATATTTCAAAGGTATGTGTATGGATGTCCCAAAGGTTAAGTATAAGTATAGGTTATGGTCCTAGAATTACGGTACAGATATTATAATGAAACCTTAGATGTTAGATATTGAAGTTATTCCCCCTTGATTATGATTTTTTCCTCTCACAATATTCTTTTTGGGTTTTAGAAAATGGATGGAAAAAGGAAGATTCGTGATAATGGAGGATATAATGGAAAATGTAATGATATTATTCATGAGAAAAAAAAATGAAATTGGATCTGGAAGTCTACATGTCATTATTATGCCTAATCAGCAATCTCATATCAATAATATCAACTTTGGTAAGTTTCTCGACTCAGCTAATAAGAGAAAGATGGAGTTTCATGATGATCATAGAGGAAAGAAAGGTCAATTTCTCTCATGTAAATCATGTGGGAAGAGGCATCAGGGAGAATGTTTCAAAGGAACTGGAAGATGATTTGGGTGTGGAAAAGAAGGACACAAAGCCATTAATTGTAAAGGAAAAGGTTTGGTTAAAACCTTGGACAAGGATAATGGTATTGCTAAGACAACAACAACTGTTACGTGTTTTAAATGTGGAACGTACAGGAATTATGCAAACCAATTCCCTAAGGGAAAATCTCATGAAGAGAATAAACATGGTCATATGAGTAGTATTTATGTGGATGATGATGAAGAGACTACATATGATATATGAGATGAAAGAAATGATGAATCTCAGTCAGTGGTTTAAGAAGGTAGTGGAATCATTGTATGTTTATCCAAAATAATGTATGTTAATGTGGAATAAAGAAAAATATAAGGATTATTACACTATTTCCTTTGCTTGAGTTTTGAATGTATATGATGAATGGTACTGGTAACCATGAATGGTTATTCAAATAACTTTGGAAGGTAGATGATATGTGCATAAAGAAAGGATAAGGAGATAATGATATGTTTGATAGTATTAATGAGATCATGACTAGAATAAGGACAATGTGATATCATGGTTTGAGTATACAGAATTTTGGGATTTTGGTATGTGGAAAGAGTTACGTTTTGACAACATTCATATTTTCACTAAGGTTCATTGATTATTCATTTTTCATAAGAATACATTTTTAAGGCATTCGAATGTTTTGAATGTGACCAATAAGATATATAATTCTTTTGATATACGAGCAATAAGTGATTGTATCCAATGTTTTGTAGATGACCATTCTAGTAATCGTTTTATTTATACTATGAGATTAGACAGAAGTATTTTGGATAAACCTAAATATTGGAATAGATTAAGTTATACATAAAATAGAATTGGTTAAGGCTATAACTTTCTGTAATGTTATAATAGTGTTGTTTTCGAAAAAGTACATCTCGTAGGACGGAAGACAACCTCTCGCATCGGACAAGGCTGCAGGAATCGAACCCACAACCGAAGTGTGACAAGCCTTTATCTCCTACCATTGGCCTACAGGAAGTCCCTGGTTATTAGAAACTAGTTTTATTATATTAATTGGTATGATAGATGAAGTATAGGTCCATTTTTAGAATCATATACGATTAACCTCACCATAGATGGACTTATGTATATTTGATAACTTTTTCTAACCTTTTTTTGAGACAGATGGAATGACACATCATTCTATAGCATGATATTCTAACACTTCACAGAAGACAAATTAAACATCATTTAATTAATAGATGATGTGGAAATTCTTTAAGGAACAATCAACAGTGAGACTGTACCAAAATCAAGTAAGTATTTCTTTTAATTATTCTTCAACTTTAGGGAAATGATCGTGAAAACCAAAAATGTTATCCTAGTATCCTCATATCCGACGAATCAGATGGTACCTTAGATCATCAAAACTTTATGGCTTTGTGGTTGTTATATTTTTCATAGCCATGTTCTCTACCACTCTCTATCAGAACTTGATGGTTAGATTTCTCTTCCATATCCATATTTTCACCTATGTTCTCCTACGTGGAAACCCAGTGATTAGTTAATTTGGGTAACCATTACATTTCATAATTTAGTTTTTAAAGTTCAGTTTTGGTATTCCTTTTTAAAATGTGTGTTTCTATTAAAGAATCTTTGAAGTATTAAACCATTTATAACCTCAACGAATTTCGAGGGCAAAATTCATTTTAAGGGGGGTAGAATGTATAACCCCAAGATTTTATGAAAAATATTATTTTAATTTCATTGATGTCTTGTGTTGTACGTTACACCAAATATATATTGTGATATTCGAAACACCGTATTAGTTTATATTATACGCAAACACTATTATTGGCTTGCGTTACACTCAATCGGGACCTTCCTCGATAGCGTTTGTAGTATGCAATACTGGGTTTCACTAAACAATGATATATTGTTATAATATTATTATGGACTAGACATTATGAATAGTATTAACTACATTTTTAATTTTATAACATTATTATTCATCTTACACATTTTCTAAAACATGGTATGAAAACAAAATAAATTTTTCAGGTAAAATAAGTATCTTTCAAAAAATACAGTTTTGTCGCCTTTTGATGGCACACCCACATTAAATCTAGTTTTTGAAATTTTTATAAGTTCAATTTGAAAAAATAGAATTCTTCTTTGGAATCAGGATATAAAAATTTACTTTGGATAAATTTTTCATATTATTCTGATAACATTCATATTTTAATGAATAGTAAAAACAAGCTATATTTTAATTAAACACAACTTTTTCCATCATAATAATTTATATGGTTAAATTATCATATAAAATAGTTTTAAATTATGAATATAATATATTTTTACCATTTAATATAATTTATGTCATTATTATTGATTTTAAATTGAATTCTTAAGTACAATAATTTCAATCTTTTGCAATGTTTTAACTTTCAAAACTCATTTTCTTAACAGTGGGATTAATTTAAAATTAATTTCTGCAGCTTCTGTGATTTTAATATGGAAAAATGGATTCCATATTTGGAATCTTTAGGTCCAAATTATGTTAATATGCTACTTTTTATTTTTAGGCAATATAAATAGTAACTACGATAAATTTTATTTAACATAGTTAAAGTTTAATCAGGTAATTAGGGGTAAATATAATATTATAAAATTACCCTAACACTTTTTATAATATAATTGGATGATTATATTTTCCCATAAATCATACTTGGGTCGAAATTGAATCTAATGGAACCCACTTGTATTTGATTAAGACCTTTAGTTTATTTTATTTAAAGGAAAGTGAAATATGTCTTACTCAAAATTTAATAATTAATGTATTTTTAATTTAAGGTTATACAGAATATAAATTCGGTTATAAATACTCATTTTAATGATAAAATGTTTTTCTTTATCATGGTAATTTATTTGTAATTTTTAAGAGTTATTTAGTTACCTTATTATCTTATACACTAATGATGCAGAAATTATTTATTTAGTGAAAAATCAATAATATAGTTTTTATTGAAATAGTAATACATAACAAACGGTGCAAAAATATGAACAAAAACATATGTTTTGGGTATATATAAACCATAATCATCCAATGGCCTAATTTTGTACCATTTGGATCCTTAAAAAGGTAATTACGACACTTATACTATTTTATTTTAAATGATTCCAAATTTGTCACCTTCATAATTTAATAAATATAACAATTTACATGTTGTGATTTTAAGATGATAAATTCAATTAAAAGTATTATTATAAAATATATGATATTTATATTCAACATAGTATTTTATTTTAAATTTTTATGCAACAATTAAGTATATTAAATAATTATACAAAAACGATGTAGTAATAATTTTATTAAGAGAAATATCAAATAAATGGTTTAAAAATATTAAACTAAATATTATATGAACTATTTAATGTGATACACGATTTATATAGATATATATTACATGTTATGAATCTATTAAATATTTTAGTTTTAACATATCTTATGTGTGGAGTTTATTTAAATTCAAATAAATGAATAGTGTCAAAATTGACACTATTGTTATTTTATAAAACTAACATAATATAAAATTGTTTAAAAATCACAAAAATATTTAAAAATTATAAATTAAAATTTATATGGTCCAAAATGTCATTAAATATCCAATTTTGGACAATTCACAACACATAAGTAATTATTTATGACAATTTAAAAATTAAAATCTTATTACCACAAATAAAATTAAATAGATTAAATAAAGATAAATCAAGTTGATAATGTATAAAATAAATTCCCAAAATGTCTAAATTTTTCTGGTTTAATATATTAAAACCCTATCTCATCTAATATTTGGATTTCAGTCATTTTTTTAGGTTTTTATGTGGGGTTTAATTTATTATAAATTAATATTTCTTATGTTTCCAAAGGTGCCCCGCTCCTCCCTTATAAAAAAGGCACCACTTCAAACTTATCATCACACCCTTTTGATCCTTTAAGATCATAAAAACCCTTAAAATTCCTCTTATAAACCTATCTAGTCATATCATATAGGTTCTTTTCTTCTCAAAAGTCCAACCCCAGTGCCCTAAGAAGAAGTTTAAAGGAGGTGCGTCGAAGAAGAGGTAATCTCTTCTTCCGATTCATTCAAGTTTCTTTCTTCTTCAAATTATTCTTATTTAGTTTATTCATTATAATTTAATAACATTAGTATAAATAATATACTGATATGTTATAATAAATATGAAACAACCCCATTTCACCTTCTATCCATCCTAAGGAAAACAAAATCACCGCGAGTGCATAAGTACAGAATACCGTCTCCATGTCGTGGTGTAATTTGTTTTTCCATCACCACCTTACTTGGATTGGTATAATGGTGTAAAGAATAACTATATATGGTAATTATAACATCATACTGATTCTGAGATATTATATCATCCACTCCAATACTATTCAATAATTATGGGATCAATATAAGCGCTCGTGCGTACGTACGGACTACCGTCTCCACGAACGCGATGAGATTCATTTTCCATGATTAACCGTTCAAGTATAATTATAAAGTATATATATGACAAATAATCATGAAATATATTACATAATAATTATACTTTATTTATGTACATATATCATTCATTTACTTATTTCCATTCAATTCAATAAGGAAACGAAAACAGCGTTCAAGTGTACGTACGACATACCGTCTCCATGAACGGTGTATTTCATTCCATTTATCGATCTATCATATATATTTATATGCTGAATATATATTTTATATAAATCATGTTTTACATTCTGTAGTTAAGTAAATCGGAATATAAGTAATAATATCAAAAACAACAAGTCGAAACACGTATGATAAATGAAATGATTTTACCCAAAACGGTGCTTTAACATGGAATTTACAAAAGAACGGTTAATATAAAGTCATAAGTGAACCATATATTATATCATATCAATTAATATGATTATTTAATAAGTCAATTACAATATTTAAATCATAATACATGAGGTTCGGATACATACGAATCATATCGGACATGAGGTAAGGGATAACTTTTCCAATCTCGTTTTTATCTGAGATTGTTTATTCGTAAGTATTTACTGGGATTATATTTATCATTCATGTACCTATTTTCTAAAAATGGTTTCATGTATGTTTAAATTCATTTTTACCCATTTTTTACTTTTAGCACGTGTTATGGAAGTAATATTTCTTTGGTTATACAAGGAGATTTTTGACTTTTCCGACAAAAGTATGAGGAGAATGTTTTGTTTTAACATATATGGCATGAAAGGATTTTTATGGTTTCATAACGCCATATTTTCAAGAAGCTTACTCTACAAGATTTCATGATTATTTTCAACAAAATCCTTTTCATTTAAAATTTCATGTCATTTTTTAAATAGAAAATGATTTTGAAGAAGAAAGGATATTTTCCTCAAGAATTCATTTCAAGTGTTTTTTCAAAACTATTTTCCATCTAAGATTCCATTAATTAGTATGATTATGTTTCAAGTATAATATCTCTATGATTTACATGGTTTAATTTTCCTTATGATGAAATCATATCCATTTGTTTTATATGGATTATGTTATGATGGGATTATGTTTATGAAACCCATTTTATTCTTTGGGTTGTGATGAATGATTTATGTTTATGTTGTGGCACACGTAAGAATGATTTCCTTATGAGATGGGTGGGACCTATATCTCTCTTTAATTCATTGGGTAAAGATTTATATATCATGAGATATACATGAATGGAATTGAAAGTAAATCATGTTCAGTAATACAGGGCTGGAAGGGAAAGTAAACCCAGTTCAGAAAATGTCTTTGTCCACTAAGATGGTCTTGGCAGTAATGCCTTGGCTACTATGGAAATAATATCATGTGATTAATGTTTTTCCACAATTAAATATTTTATTCCCGTGCTATTTTATCAGGATTTATGTTCCATTATGATATATGCCTTACGTACTTCCATGTTTTATGTCATTGCTCAAGATCTTGATGTTTAAACATTATGTTCATGTTTTTAAGTTCAAATGTATACGATTTGTTTCATTTTCTCCATGTGTACCCTTACTGAGCATTTGAGCTCACCCTTTTTATGTTTTCTTTTCCCCTAGGATTAAAATAAAGGTTTCAGGTAAGGAAACAAAAAGGGTAAGATCATTATGGGAGATGTTGAAGATATTTCAACATGATTAGAAGTTTATATTCTATGTTTCCAAAGACACTAAGCTATTACGGTCCTTGGGTGTTTGTTTTTGTTATAAGTATTACGCAAAATTATTGTATTGTCTATTTACTTCAAGCTTTGGGTCTCTACATATATATCTTGGTTGAGCTTTTTATTAACATGATATTCTACACCCACTAGTTGAGTTAGACTGAGGCTCTAAACTCTACTCCAAAATTCACCAGTTAGGGAACGGGCGGAGTTCTATTCCCCTAATGGTTGAATTTGATGAGACCCCCAAGATCAATCCTTCAAGGTGAGTGTGTTGTATTTATGATGATATTTTTATCCCTAGTGAGATACAAAACTTGACACAATTCCCTTATGCATGGATATTGATGAGTATTCCTAATCAATTAAACCATAATGAAAGTGAATTAAGTAATGAAGATGGTATAATGATTGAATTTGGAATTAATGATATAAATAACTTATGTGAATATTTTTAACTAATGGAACTTGAAATGTGTGTTATTTACTTATACTTTACATAGTACATTCATTCACAATCTATTTAGACTGTATATTTTTTATACACATTCTGTCACGACCTGTCCCCTAGGGCTTCTGTCGTGCCTACCCCAAGCCCGCCTTCCATAGACCAGGGGCTGGAACAGAAGGCGTAATACCTAAGATTGGGAAGGCATTGCCTTTATAACCTGAAATCACATGTAACCAAGCACACAACAAGATAAGAACACAAGTAAAATAAACTATAAACAGAGTGCGTGCAGTAAGTAAAAGAAGCCAGAATTCAATCCCAACTGGAATGTACAAGTACAACTATGATATAATACAACTGATGAAATGGGAAAGTCGGCTACTGGGTCGTCCTCCGAGGTTCCTACCTGAAGGGTAGGTACAGATCACCTCCTCAGCACTATACGATCACCCATCTCCTCTGTGTACCGACACGCCATATAGTCCACCTCAAGGTACCATCCAGTTCCGGTACTCTCAGCCTCAGTCAGCGTTGTCTGTCGTCTGCATCCAACACAACAAGGTGAGGGCATAACCCATATAGGGGTGAGTATAACGATACTCAGTAGGGACCTCGAGACCCTCTAGTTCTAACAAAATCCATCAAGGATAAATTAAAACGTATGAAATAAACATGTAACCTTACATAGGTATATGCCCATACATATACCTAAGTTATCTGGCAATCTATCACAATCGTGAGGAAAACACATAGGTACTGACTCAGCTCACACCAGGATTTATTCTAGGGGAAGTATCAAGTAACATTCCAAGTCACAATGTTGAACACCTCGGCTGCTGGAGAACTCCTCCTCTATCGAGTACAGTGGGCCTACCGCATCACACAGAGGCCCTTCCCACTAACCTTGGACCGCTGAGGTACTCCTCTTGTCCAGTATTGTGGGTCTGCTGCATCACCACGGCGCTCCCCACCGTGGGTCTACCGCGTCACCAAGGAACTCCCCCACGTGGCCTGCTGAGGTACTCCTCCTATCGAGTATCGTGGGTCTTCCACGTCACCAAGGCGCTCCCCACCGTGGGTCTACCGCATCACCAAGGCGCTCCCCTCTAGGCCTATCAAGTCACTCTGAGTTGAAACGGTCAGCAATCATCAAGTCTAAGCCAACCACTAGGATCCCGCATTATAGTCTCTTGTCTCTAGGTGGATCTGCTCCACAAGCTACCGATTGATACTCCAACTTCTATGAAGTCCCACAAAGAAGTATCCCATAGGTCTGCCACGTCATAGGGGTCTCAAAGCAATAAATGGTGCATTAATCGGAGACCTGGTCTATGAGTTATTATCCATTTAGTCTCGGGGACCAGGTTGAATTCGTGCTCGATCCAACCGGACCGTTCCCCATATTAATCCATAATATAGTGGGGTATTACTCAAAGGGACCAACTCAATCCAAGGTTCCCAACGTCACGGATGGTTCTTCTAATGGATATCCAGTCCCAATATTATGCCCAAAAGAAAATAAATGGGTCGTAATGGGCCCAGTTCCGGTCTGACCCGGTTGAATCGACCCGACCCAACCTGGCTTGGGCCAACCCAGTTCAGGTCAACCCGGCCTGACCTGCTGAGTCTGGCCCGGCCTATGGGGGCGGCTAGGCCGAGGGGTACCGTGAGGGCGTGGGGCGGCTCAGCCGAGGGCGGAGTGAGACCGAGGGGTGGTCCAACCACGGGGTGGCAGTCCGGCTGCGGGGCGGCGGTCCAGCCGCAGGGAAGCGCCTCACACGGTAGAAGGGGTGGTGGATCGGTAGGCGGCGATGTTGGATGCTTGGATGGTAAGGCGCAGAGGATGCAGATAGCGGAGCCGTGGGGCGGCAGTGGGTCATGCCTTTGATGGCGGCCTGTTTAGCCGGCCCCTCTCTTCGTTCATCGTCGTCGCCTTCGTCCATTGTGAAGAACACACAAAAGAAGAAAACAGTGGAGGGGGTTCGGGCCATGTTTGTTTGGCCCGCACCCTCCAATTTAGGGTGGTAGCAAATGGATCAACATAAACAAGAAAGAATAATGTCAAACCCTTCTGAAATGATTATACCCTAAACCCGCAAATGAAAACATTTGCGGTTCAACTAATTAGAAAGATGATCTGCATTCCTTGTTTTAGAAGGAAAGAAAATTGGTAAAAATATAATCCTTCACAATAATCCCATACTTGATTGTTTTTTGTTGTCGACGAGGAGGGAAGAAGGTGAAGTTGTCGATATTCGTCTCGTCCACCACACACCTCCAATTCCGAGCTCGTGCGTCGGTTCGTCATAGGCAAAGATGTTTTTCCTTGAAGGGTGTCCCTATGAAGAAGTCGATGTCGCCATTCTTCGTGGAAGAATTTCTTAATTGGAATTCTTCGTTGGACAACTTTCTCCGACCAAGAGCTCTCTCTCCTTTTCCAACAAATGCTATCAAAAGAAAAACCCACCAAAATTAAAAGTGTTTACCAAATATTAATTGTTGGCACAATTTCAAATTAGCTAAATTAATTAACTATGTGGGAACAATTTAATGTGGTGTGTTGGCATAATGTAATGTGGAGGAATCTCAAGAGGCTCCTCCACATTAATAAGGGAGTAGAGAGGTTTCTCCCTCATTAAGAGGGGAGTTTAAGAGGTTTAGGCCTCAGGTGATTTCCACCACTATAACCTCTCATGGGAGGTTATGGTTTGGTGGTCCCTACTACCAACTTCCACATGGAGTGGTTAAAACAAATAAAATAAATGGTGTCATTTATTTTATTTTATTATTTCCATGAAAAACCAAAAAAAATAACTTTCACCCTCGACCAACTGTCGTCAATGTGAAATTCTTCCAAAGATAAAATCGGTGTTCCGAGTTCAATGGTGCCCTCATATTTAAATTCCAAGAACGTGTTCAAAAGTTAGAAAAACCCACTCGCACGTTTACTGATCTTACCTGAAATAAAGTTCAGAATTTCATTTCTGGCACTCCGGGCCTCAAAATTAAGCGCCATCAATTTTCACGGACTCATAAAATTCCCATATATTTTTTTAAAAATATTTACATAGAAATTCCGAGTCATTACCCAATCGGTGGTGACCTTCTGAGTTGTACTCAAACCCTACTCGGGACACCATTGGGTACCTAATTAAACTTTGTGCTAGCATATCAAGATAAGGTATAATTTCATATACTAGGGAGTTGATTTTGGCATGGAATGTACATGGATGATGATATCTACTTAGAGTCATGACCATTTAGGGATTCTACTGTTTTTCATTATTTTTGGGTTTTTCAATTTGGAAAGTTAGCATCACATGACATATTTAATGTTGGAAAAGTTTTGTATGCAGCTTGAGGAAATGTTTTTTTGTTCATGTTAATTGGTTATTATTGTAACACCCCAAGGTTTTCTAAAAAAATTGAAATGATTCAAATTTTGTTTAATTTAGATATTTATAATTATCCTTTAAACATATTTTTACTACTTTTATGTTTTTAATTTCAAAAAATGGTCACCAATAATTTTGTTAAGTATGTTATTTGGAGTTTATTAGAACCATATTGTTTTTTTTGTGAATACTAACATACCCTTATGAAAAGTAATATGAATAGTAATATGACCCTACTGAATAATAAATTGTATTATTATTTTATTTTCTTAAGTCTTTGAGATAACAACATCGTTATTAATTTTTAAATTTGATATAAAAGTAGTTATTGTTTTCAAATTAATAATTTTTTAATTTCGTATGATTTTATTTAAACATTAAACTAAAATTATTTAGAAAGTTATTTTCAAAAAATGGACATCATTTTTTAATTCTACCTTTTGATAAATGGTATGGGTGAATTTTTGGGATTTTTCGGATATAATTGATTTTTCAGTGAATAGTGAAAAATAGAGAATGGAGTTTCGGTGTATTAATGACATCATTAATGATGTAATAAATCAGGTCGACTTATGTATAGTAAAATAATTTATGAGGGGTCTCAAGTGCCTTATACCATGGGGTAATACCATGATAAAGCCCTTGGTATTAAAAATACCACTAATGAGGTGTCCCTTGAAAATTATTAAAATAATACCTCAATTTTCATATAAATACCAACCCATTAATTCATTAAATTCTTTCCAAATTCCTCTACAACGAATCTCTAGCATCCTTAGTTTCCTAGTATATCTCTCAGGTTTTTCTCATTCCCCCAAGGTCCAACCTTCAGGTTCTATGAGTTACTCTACAAGGTATGAAAATTCTCAATTTTTTTCTTTTTCCATTCAGGTTCTCTTTTATGTTGTATAACATTCTAGTTTACATAACATATTCTTATTTAATTATTATTCATGATCTATTATATATTATGATTCATATTTGGATGGATGACCCTTTTCCCCTCTATTTTTAATATTTTCTAAAACCATGTTACTTAGTCGTTAGTCTGCCGAATTTTTGTAAGGGATTTCTCAATTATTCTTTTATTTTGATTTCCTTTATTTTCTTACTCTTTATTCATATCTTCTTACCCAAGAGACAAGAAATATCCAAAAATAATTTATTTTATGGATTTTATCATGATCATGGAAAATTCTTCATCATTATTCTTCTCCTCTCCGACTTATTCAACGAATAAAATACATTGTATATGATGAGTCGAAGTACCGACATTATCGGCGATGTGATTTGAATTTCAATAAATTCTTTTAATTCTAGTCATAAAACCATTTCTATGTTTAAACTAGGTTATTATATATTTTTTATGTCTCATTCATGGATCTTGAATACTTTTTTACTCATTGTTTTAATTTAGAAGACCAAATAAGGTTGTTATTATCAAAGAACCACTAAAATGATCTAAACAAACATCATTAATGTTTTCACTTAAGAATAATCCTCATATAAAACATCAAAATAATAAATGGTATAAATTATGGTTCTGTAAATATTTAAATAACAATACATTCCAATTATGTATTCTCACTTCCAATCGACAAGAACATCCATCATGAATCAATCATGGAAATCATTTAAAGAACTCACCCCAAACAGTGCATGGAACAAAATACTAACAATTAAAGGCTGAAATGAGGTTATGAAATGATGATATAAGATTTTATAAAAATGAAAATGTTATTGTAAAACACTAATAACACTCTTTTAACTATTACACATGATTTTTAAACAACATTGAAGTAAGACAAGACTGAGGTCTGAGAATTCTTAACACGATTTCTATCCTTTTGGTTAACCATGTTATTTGTTATTTATGTGGTAATTAAATTGTTTGTGTGATGAATTCTGATTATAAAATGTTTAATTATTTATATTTATAGATTATATACTTATTACATACACTCTATTAAGTCTCACTTCAATTATATGATATTTAAAATGGACTTTTCTTTTAAAATCCTCTTTTAAAATTCTATTTTTTTCAAAATTTAAAATCAATGTTTTTCTGCTAATATTCATGTTATATAATTATGTTCTAGATATAGGGAATTGTTTATGATGAAGAGTGGGACCAATATTTCCCACTAATTCATTTGGTATGTGTGTGTTGTAGGTCGGTCATATGGTTACTCTAAGTGTAACTACGATGGTTAACCAAATCGTAAGGTTGTCGTGAGGGTTACAAATTATAAGGTTGCCAATATGGTGAAAATAGTATGTACGTAATTCCCCAAGATACCTTTACGGTTCTACTAATGTTATTAGGTATTGTGGAAATCTCATGTTTCAAAAATTAAGTGTATATATATAGGTGGTAGGAATTTTTTTTGAAAATGATTTAACAGGTTACAAGTATTCATAAGCTAATGTGTTCATTCCATCTTTTTATAACCCTTTTATGAGTTTTTGTGCTCATACCAAGATTAAAATAATTTTTCATAGGTTAATGTATTTGTAAGAAAATGACGGAATATATGTTAAATATTTAAGAATTTTCAAGGGGTCATGTTTTATGTTTTAATGTTTTTAATTTTGAAAAAATAGAAATTGTTTTTATGGTATCCACTATGTAACAATGTTTAATGATATGAATGTATTATGTCCCAATTATCTAATTCTCTAAACATAAAAATATCCACAATGTAAAAGGTTTTGTTTTCTTGAATAAATTCGAGATTATGTATGTAATTAAGTTCAGGTCCTTATAGTTGGTATCGTAGGATAGTTTAGATAACTTTAGGGGTCAGGATGATGTTAAAAGAATACCATAAATGATTTTTACTCTATCGTTAATTTTAATAATTATAGACTTTATATATTACCATGTTTATTTATCTATGATATGTTTGTTAAGAATAGTTGTCTGTAGAAGTAATAGTTATGCTGAAGAGGAGAGGCACCGACAGAATGACATCCTTCCGGATTTACAGCCCAAAATGGTAGGGATTGGAACCGAGCAGTTTGTGACAGTAATGGCTCTGCTAACGCATGAAATAAATTGTGGTGGCATACATGCAAGAGAAAAAATAGAGGAAAACCCAATGGAACATGACATCGGTGGAAAATTTTCTGGGACAACACCCTCCTACATTCAATGCATCTTCTAACCCAGTAGAAGCTGGAGGATGGATCAAAGCCCATGAAAAGGTATTCGATGTTATGGGATGTTCCGAAAATCAAAAGGTAAGTCTTTCCATTTATCTTTTTGAAGTCGAATCTGATCAGTGGTGGTCAATGGTAAGAAATATCAGGGGTATAAAGGATTTTATTCCTTAGAGTGGGATGAATTTAAAATCCTTTTCCTTGAAAAATATTTTCCTTAGGTGGTACGCCATATGATGGAGAAGAAATTCCTTGAATTGGTGAAAATGGATGAGGATTTAGTGGTTGTGTATGAAGAGAACATCACCCAAGTGGAGAGGTATGCTCCAAATCTTATTCTGGATCTTTATTGAAAAATCAACCGCTTTTACTAACGAGTGAAGCCAATGTACAAAGGGTATTGGCCTCCCGTGAATTCTAAAGTAATGATAAACTTTTTTTATGTTATAAGAGGGTATAGATGGAGTTTTTTAATGATCATGTGAATTTTTTCAATAAGGATAAGAAGAGTTCTAGGTTGCAAGGGATGTGTAAGAATCAACCAAAGAAATATAATGATATGAAAATCAAGATTCCAATTTGTGAAAAGTGTGGAAATAAACACTAGGGATAAAGTCTTTGAAAAACTGGGAAGTGTTTTAAATGTAGTAAGTTTGGACACATGGCCCAATATATTAATGAAAATGATCCTAAGACTAATCCTGATAAGAAAACTGTAAAGTGTTTTAAATATGGTGACATGGGTCATTATGCAAATTCTTGCCCAAAGAGAGATCAAAATGATGCAAGAAAGCTAGACTATAAGCAGAAAGGTGTAGTTAGATCCTTTATGACTACGTCATCAGATGTCGGTAAATCCAATGAATTTGTATTAGGTACGATGTTTTTTTCACTCATATTTTTCTAATGTTTTGTTTGATATGGGGTCAATACATTCCTTCATCGCTGAGAAATTTTCGGGTATATTTGAAATATGACCTCAATAAATGAGACCTGAACTTGTTGTTAAAACACATTGGAGAATATTAAAGCAAATATTAATTATAAGAATATTTATATTGTGGTCTTTAGAACGCCTTTACCTGCAAACATTGTTGTTTTACCCTTAGTTGAGTTTGATGTTATTCTGGAAATGGATTGGCTTTCTGTTTATCATGATAAGATTGACAGTAGAGATAAGGAAGTTGTTTTTTAGAAAGAGTTTTAGTTTGTATACAAGAATGAAACTATACAATTATAACATATCAGGAAGCTGAGAAACTGTTGAAAGATAGAAATCAAAGTTATCTTTCTCATATTGTTAAAAATAAAGGATCTGTTCAAATTGATGATGTTCATGTGGTAAATGAATACCTTGATGTTTTTTCTAATGATTTGCTCGATTTCATACCTAGTTGGGAATTCGAATTCACATTGAATTTGTTCCTAATTCTAAACCAATTTCAAGACCCCTATATCATATATCTCAAATAAAACTTCTTGAATTGAAAAGTCAGTTGCAAGATTTTCTTGAAAAAGGCTTCATTTGTCCTAGCACTTCACCATGGGGAGGTCCTATTTTGATTTTTAAAAAGAAAGATGGTTCCATGAGACTTTGCATTGATTATAGTGCTTTGAATAACATCATTGTTAAAAACATGTATCCTTTGCCTCATATCGATGACTTGTTGGATCAGCTCTAGGGATGTCAGTACTTTTCCAAGATTGACTTGAGATTTGAATACAATAATCTGAATGTGAATAAGGATGACATCCTAAAAACATAATTTCGTACAAGATATGGGAATTATTACTTATTTTTATGCCCTTTGGGTTAACTAATGAAAATGGTATATTCACAAATCTTATGAATATAGTATTTCATCAGTTCATGGATAAGATTGTGGTTGTGTTTATTGATGAAATTCTAGAATTTTCTAAAAATAAAGAGGAAGATGAAAAACACTTGACGGTTGTTATACAAACCTTAAAAGAAAAGAAACTGTATGTAAAATTCAGAAAGTGTGATTTTTGGTTGCAATAGATTTCTTTTTTTGGGAACATTGTAATTAAGGATAGAATAATAGTTGAACTTTCCAAAAAAAAAGTGGTTTATGAATGGCTAAGACCCAAAAATGTTATAGAGATTTGTAGTTTTATTGGATTAGCAGGCTATTTCCGACGTTTTGTTAAGAACTTTTCTCAGTTATCTAGCCCAATAACTAAGTTAACATGGAAAGGGGTAAAATTGTTTGGACTGAAGAATGTGATGTTTGTTTTCAAGAACTAATGAAGAGATTGGTAAATGCATCAGTTTTGGTCTTGCCTTCCCAAAATGGTGATTTCGTTATCTACTGTGATGATTCATTGAAGGGGCTTGGATGTGTTTTGATGAAGAATGATCAGGTAATTGCTTATGCATCAAGACAACTAAATCCTCATGAGTTAAATTATCCCACATAGGATTTGGAATAGGTAGCTGTGTTTTTTGCTTTGAAACATTGGAGGAATCATTTATACGCAGCCAAATGTCAAATATATATTGACCATAAAAGTCTGAAGTATATATTAACTCAGAATTAATTAAACATGAGGTAGAAAAGATGGCTTGAACTGATAAAGGATTATGATTTCACTATCAACTACCATCCTAGAAATGAAAAAAAGTGGATGATGACTTGAGTCAAAAATATCATGCGTTATTAACCTTGTTATGTTTAGAACATGATCCCTTAATTAATGATTAGATGAATTATGGCTTATAAGTTGTTGGTGCAGGGAATAAATCTGTTTTGTTTCATGTTTCATTGCAATGTTCTTTGTCAGATAGAATTAAGAGAGCACAGAAGGAAGACCGTAATCTATAGAAAAAGGTAGAATTGGTTTAAATGGGTATGCCTCCAGAATTTAACATTGATAAAGTTTGTGTTTTAAGATTTGGAGAAAGGTTGTGTGTGCTCTGTGATTCTTAGTTGAAGAATGATTTGTTGTGTGAAGCTCATAGTTCTCCATTTTCGTTTCATCCATGTAGTAATGAGATGTATAGAGTCCTTCAGGAGTATTACTATTGGGAGGTAATGAAAAGGGATATTGCTGATTATACCATGAAATGTTTGACATGTCATCAGGTTAAAGCAGATCAACAGTTATCAAAGTGGATGCTTCAGCCTTTGACAGTGCCAGACTGTAAGTGGGAGAATGTATCCTTGTAATTTTTTTGTGGGACTTCCTAATACGTCACGAGATAACAATGCAATTTGGGTTATTGTGGATGGGCTGAAAAAATCTGCACAATTTCTTTCTATTCGAGATACAATGTCTTTGGATCAGCTTTCTTGATTGTACCTCAAAGATATTATCAGTTTACATGAATTTCCTTTTTCAATTTTATTTGAATGGGATCCCAGGTTCACTTAAAACTTTTGGAAGGGACTTCAGATGTCATTGGGCATAGAGTTAAATTTTAGTAGAACTTTTAATCCCCAATCTGATCAGCTGTCAGAACAAATGATTCAGACTTTAGAGGATATTCTTTGAGCTTGTTCAATGGACTATTAGGGAAGTTGGGATCTGCATCTTTCTTCAGTTGAGTTTTCTTATAAAAACATTTTTCATTCCAGCATAGAGATGGAACCTTTTCATTCTTTGTATAGAAAGCAGTGTTGGACTCCAACGTTTTAGGATAAAGTTGGTGAAAGAAAGTTGATACGGACAGAATTAGTAGAGGAGGTGGCTGAGAAAGTGAAGATGATCAAACAGAATAAGAGGACTGCTCAGAGCTGGTAGAAATATTATATAGATAACAGAAGGAAATACTTCTCATTCGAGGTAGGTGACCATGTTTTCCTTAGAATGTCTCCTTGGAAAAGTGTGATGCGTTTTGGTAAAAAAGGAAAGATAAGTCTACAGTTCATCGGTCCTTTTGAAATCCTAGAGAAAGTTGAACCAATTTCATACCGAGTAGTCTTGCCTCTGAGCTTGTCTCTGGTACACATTGTTTTTCATGGTTCGATGATGAGGATGTATGTACCAGATTCAACTCATGTTTTTATCCCAGAAGTAGTTCAGTTGGAGGAGAACCTTTCATATGAAGAGAAACCAATTCAGATTCTTGATCAAAGGGAACTATTATTGTATAATAAGTTAATCCACCAGGTAAATGTTTTTTTGGAGAAACCAAGGGGTTGAAGAAGCAACATGGGAGTCTAAAAATCCTATGATGGAAAGGTATCCTCACTTGTTTAATAAGTAAATAAAATCGTGAGGATAAAATTTCAAGAAGGTGTGGATAATGTAACACCCCATGCTTTTCTAAAAATAAATTGAAATGATTTAAATTTTGTTTAATGTATATATTTATAATTTTCCTTTAAACATAATTTTAATTATTCTATGTATTGAATTTCAAAAAATGGTAATCTACAATTGTGTTCAATATGTTATGTAGAATTTGTTAGAACCAACTTGTTTTTGGGTGAATAGTAACATACCCTTATTAATAGTAATATGAATAGCAATATGACCATAATAAATAGTGAATTGTATTATTATTTTAGTTTATTTAGGATTTAAGATAATGACATCTTGATTTATTTTTAAATGTGATATAAAAGCAGTTATAGTTTTTAAATTATTAATTTTTGAATAAAGTATGATTTTATTTAAAAATTATATTAAAAATATTTAAAAATTTATTTTGAAAAAATGGACTTCATTATTGAATTATATACACTGATAAATGGTTAGGGTGAATTTTGATGTTTTTTCTAAAATAGTTGATTTTTTAGTGAAGTAAAAAAATACAGTTTTGAGTTTCAGTGTTTAAATGAAATCATTAATGATGTAATAATGATGTAATAAATCTGGTTGACTTTTGGACAGTAAAATAAGTTATGAGTTGTCCCAAGTGGCTTATACCATGGGAAAATACCATGGTCAAGCCAATGGTTTTTCAAATACCACTAATGAGGTGTACCTTGTAAATTATTAAAATAATCCCTCACTTTTTCTATAAATACCAACTCATTCTTTAATTAACAAAATTCTAAATTACAAATCAATGAATATCTGGCATCCTTACCTCCCTTGTATCCCTCCCAAGGTTTCTTGATGCCCCTAATGTCCCAACCATCATGTTTTAGGAGTTACTCTACAAGGTATGAGAATTCTCAATTTCTTTCTTTTTCCCTTTAAGTTCTCTTTTATGTGGTATAACTTTTAAGTTTACATACATGTTCTTATTTCCTTATTATTATTAATATATTCTATATTATGGTTTATTTTTGGATGGGTGACCCTTGTCCTCTCTCTTTTTAATATTTTCTAAAACCATGTTACATAGTTGTTAGGTTGTCGAATGTTTTTAAGGGATTTATCAATTATTCTTTTATTTTTAGTTCCTTTCTTTTCTTATTCTTTCTTCATCCCTTCTAACCCAAGAGGCATGAAATATCCAGAAATCATGTATATTCTGGATTTTTTAATTTTCATGAAAAATTCAACCGCATTATTCTTCTCCTCTCCCACTTATTCAAGGAATAAAAATCATTGTCTGTGATGTGTCGAATTACAGACATCGAGGACAATGTGATTTCAATTTCTATAATGGTTGGTCATGAAACCATTTCTATGGTTGAACCAGGTAATAATATATGTATTATGTTTCATCCAAGGATCTGTAATTCTTTTGTACTCATGGTTTTAATTTATTAGACGAAATAAGATTGTTATTATCAAAGAACCACTAAAATGATCTAAACGAACATCATTAATGTTTTAACTTATGAATCATCCTCATATAAAAAATCAAAATGATAAATGGTATAAATTATTGTACTAGAAATATGTAAATAAGTTACCATTACAATTCTAGATTTTCAATTCCAATCGACCAGAACCTCCATCATGAACCAATCATGTAAATCAGGTAAGAAACTCACCCAAAATAGTGCAAGGAACAAAATACATACAATTAAGGGGTGAAATGAGGTTATGAAATGATCATATAAGATGTTATAAACATGAAAATGTTTCTTTAAAGTACTAATAACACTCTTTTAACATTATATAATAAGTTTAAAAAAGTTTGATGTAATACATGCCTAAGGTAAGGGAATTCTTAACCCAATTTCTGTCCTTTGGGTTATCCTTATTCTTCATTATTTATGTTGTATTTAAATTTTTTGTGTGATGAAATCAGATTAAAATATGTTTAATTATATATATATACAGAGTATATACATATTCCATCTAATATATTAAGTCTAACTTAAATTATATTATATTTATAAGGTACTTTTCTTTTAAATACCTCTTATAATTCTGTTTTTTCAAAATTCAAAAGAAATGTTTTTATGCGAATATTCATGTTTTATGATTATGTTATGGATCATGAGATTTGTTTATGATGAAGTGTGGGACCTATATTTCCCTCCAATGCATTGGGTATGAGTTAGTTGGAGGTCGGATGTATGGTTACTTCAAGTGTAACTGTGATGGTTACACAAATAGTAAGGTAGCCATGAGTGCTACAAATTATAAGGTAGCCAAGAGGGTTACAAGATTATGTAATTAATGCCCCAAGATACCTTTATGGTTCTACATATGTTCTTAGGTATTGTGGAAATCCCAGGTTTCACGATGTAAATATATATATATACAGGTGGTTTGTATTTCTTCTTAAAATTATTTCAGATGTTACAACTATTCAAGGACTAATGTGTTCATTCCTTCTTTTCATATCCCTTACTGAGTTTTTGTGTTGATCCCATGTTTTAAGTGATTTTACACAGGCTAATCGATGTGTAAGAAAAAGAAATAAGCCATTTTAAGTGTTTATGAATTGTCAATGGGTCATGTTTTAAGTTTTAATGTTTTTAATTTTGAAAAAAAATGGAAACTATTTTTATGGTATCCCCTATGTAAAAATGTGTAATGTTGGGAATGTATTATGTCCCAATTCTCTAATGCTCTAAACATGAAAAAAAAATGTAATGTAAAATGAATTTTTTTCTTGAATAAATTCATTATTATGTATGTAATTAAGGTCAGGTCCTTGTAATTATATTTCATTTCAACTATTTTATTTATCTTCTATAGTGGTGAACTCGGGTATAGAGGGTACAGTCTCCCGACGTAACCTTTAAACCTTCATTTCTAGTCAGCAACCTCTGGCATATGGGGACGCACACTCAAGGTCATGTTGATACCCAACTCGAGGCACAAGTTTTATTGCTCCTAGTTCGGGGATGTTAAATTAAATATTCAATAAAAATTTTAATCATTCATATAATCTTCTTTATAGTTATAATATATGAAGAAATAAAGTTTTATGATTGAAATTGTAATATTTCATATAATAATTATTTTTTTCATTTTTGAAATGTATTTTAAAATTAATTTTTTCCACATTTAAATATTCATTTGTTGAATTAAACTAGATTTTCTGAATTAATATTTCAAAACTATCTTGTATTGAATTTTTGATAACTTTATAAACAGTTTAATTTTTTATTGAACATTAGAAATTAATGGTTTTTATTGAAATTTTTCTTAAATAAATTATAAAGTTATATTTTTTTGAAAATATTTAAAAGTAAAATTATATCAATTATATTACAAGTAATCCAATCTAGTTCATTGGAATAACTTTCATGTTGAATGTTTATATATAACATTTATACTAATAAAAACATTTTATTTAGAAAACCACTTTTTCATCATGTTTGTGATTTTAATTTTAAATAATATTATTAAAATTCTATAAATTTATTTTTATAATTTTTTCAATTTTTTTAACAATTATAATTAATATTTGGTAATAATTCAACATTATGTTTGGTCCTAATGAATTGTAAAGACACTAAAAATTATTTATCGCAGTTAAGGTATGAATGGGATTACCAATGGATAAAGTAAAAAAATGTTTAAAATGGAAAAAAACATGTAAAATTCCTATTTTATGGCCATATGTTTACTTTATAAAATCCAATGTTCTATAATTTTCTATTTTGAATCAGTTTGGTGTGTAAAACGTGGGCATATCATCTTCCTTTTGAAAAATTAACAGAGTGTTCTTTCCCCCGCATAGAAAAGGGAAGGTCACTCCTCTCTTATTCACAATTACAATGCCTTTTGGTTTTCATAATACCTATTCAATCCATTCCTTAATTCCCTCCCCATATACTAGATTTATTTTTTATTAGTAAAACCTTCTATGAATTCTTTTGGTGCTAGCCTACAGAGGTTTTAAGAAGAATATGTATTATTCATAAATGATAATTTCTATATAAGGACTATATATAATATTTATATCATTATTAATTTTATATATGTTATGTAACCATAATAAATTTACATGAAAAAAACTACCAAACCAGAAAATACTTGAAAAATAAAGAAGTTGTCACCCGCAATAGTGATTTTATTAAAAAAACATAACAAACAAGTGGTGAAAGGATATTAGTAAGATATATATAATATCATATTTATGATTATGGTTTTAAAATATATTTATAATAAACCTATATTTATTAAAAAATAGGTACTAATGTGTATGAATAAAGTTGATACTTGAAGTAAGGGATTTGTGTCTCACTTTTTTGGGGGGGATATATATCATTCACACCTATTATTTCTTTTGTGTGGTGTATATACATCCAATGAATTTATGTTCTGATTATTGTTATTAAAATTATTGGATATAAATATATTCTATAGTTTATTTATTCCAAGATTCTTATGATTAAATTGTTACTAAAGTGGTAAGGTATTTTTATCTTTGTATTATTTATAAAGGACACATGCCATATTCACCACTTTTTTCTTTTTTGTGCTATATGTACTACTGATGAATTTATTTTTTAGTGATTCTAATGAAAATATAGATATTATAATATCAAGATAAGATTATTTAATCAATGATGATTATTATTAAAATGTTACTAAACTAGTAAAGGTTCTATGTTACAATCTCATTGTTAATTAAGATAGTTTTTTATTATGTTCTGATGTTGAAGACTTATGATATACCTCTCAAGAAACACATTATTTTTCTTCACCAATAGTGATTTATGGAGAATATATTTTTTAAATTTAATTTATCTCTATTTATTTAATCAAGATAATAATAGAATTTTTTTTACAAAAATTGACTTTATTTCTCACTTCAAACATAAGTCCTTTTTCTTTCATGACCATTTTTAAGAAATGTTTCAAAGAAGGTTTTAAAAATTCTATAATGTTTTTTTAAATAATTTTTTTTTCATTATTATATTTTAAAAAAATGTTATAAATTGAATCTATGTTGTATTTTATAAACTAGTAAATTTTGACTTTTAATAAAAAAATGAAAATGAAATATTTGTTTTAATATGTATGGATTTAACAATGTTTTCCAACATCATAACAACTCATTGTATTAAAGCATACATTAATATTTTGAAAAGAAATTTTAAAATAAAATTATTTTCTTAATATTTGGGAGATTTTTATATTTTAAAAAGTTCTTTTCAAAGTGTAAACGGTATTTTCCTCAAGAATGTTTTTATTGATCTTTTAATTGTATGTTTATTCAAATTTTAAAACAACCATTGTTATAATTAGTATCTAATGGTGATATGATCCAATGATACCATCCATATTCATTCTTAAGATTTATTACAATTATAATGACAAGATTCTCATGAACCCTCCTTCTCTTCAATGGGTTATATAAAAAACGGTTTCTTTTCCACGGTTATTCTATGATTAAATGTTTCTAGAACCCATTTATATTCTATAGTTTATTCAATGTTGAATTTTTTGTAATATTATGGAACACATATGTATACTTTTAATTATGTTAAGGGTGGGACTAAAATTATATATCCCTCCAATACGTTGGGTAAAAATTGATAAATCATGAGGTAAATTTATTAGGCTTGAACATAATATCATTTTTACAATTTCATGTATATAACTCTGTTAGGTGCCTATAATAATAAGAATGAACATGGTTTTCAGGTCTATATTTTTATGGGTGTACCTTGATTTTATTTTCATATTACAATACATGGAATTTTTTTTGGTCCGTATGTTTTGTGAGAGCATAGGTTCATCTCTTTAACATAATGATTGAAAGTGTTTCGATTTATACTTGTTCACATTGTTATAATCTTATGTTTCGACACATTCCTATGTCAATGTTATAATTTCACAGATCATGATACATTATTTCATTTATTATTCACGTATTATTGACTTCCAAGATTCATTTCGTGACCCAGAATTATGATATGTGTTATCTGGTTAATGGTTTATAAATTTTGAGCTCGTTTTCTCATTCCCTTATTTTATTGTTATGCCAATGTGATCATTAATATCACCCTTGTTTTCCCTTAATGAAAATATGATCTCACATTTCATATGTATACATTAAATAGGATATTAATAATTTTTTTAGTATGTTATATCTAAAGGTATTACTATGGGGGATGATCCATATGGGAGATATTGAAGATATTTCAAGAAATAATAAGATTTTATAACTAGCCTCCGAGGATATTATACCTTTACAGTCCTTGGGTGTGTCTTTGTGAAATTAATTTAATATTCATATAAAATATGTAATATATAAGTACTAAAGGCCATGTTTATATATATATATATCACCACAAAATCCATTCTTATAACCATCTATAATGGTTGGTGATGAAAAAAAGAAATTTCTGGTTTATTGAGGTGGTAGTCCGCACTTACCCAAAATTAAGGAACTCATTTATAAATGAATGGTTGGAGTGTTGGTATTTTAAAATATATTAAATAATTATTATAATAATTTTATAAAACTATTATTATTTACTCTTTAAAATATTAGCTCCAACCTTGATAGATGGATAAGATAAATGAAAGAGGTTGTTTATGGAGGTGGTAGTTTGTAAATAACCATGACTAACAATATCATTCCTTAAATAAAGGATAGAATGAAGGTAAATGTAAAATGAGATCATTTCCTAATTTTATAATTTACATAAAAAAATCATTCCTAAATCATGTCCTTGATACAAGCCATAATAAGTGGTGGTGATAAATGAACTACATATTTCTATGAAGGTGGCAGTGTCCACATACGAACGGTCAAAAAAAATCATCCATCTTGCTAAAAATGAATAAATAATTGGTTTTAAATTAATTTAATTACATTTTATTATATATATAATATTTAATTAATTATATTTAAAATGATAGGGAATAAGAGGAATATTTAAATTAAAACAAAAGATTAAGAGGAGAGAAATACACATGTTGGGCACTTTTATTTTCCTTGGAATTTTCCTTGGAAAATGAATATCTATGTTGATTAAAAAATGAAAAAAGGATTTATTTAAATATATGTTTTTCTAGTATTATTAAGTGGTCACCTTTTTTCTACGAAAAAAATTACTGTGTGTACCTCTCAAGGGTGGAAGTGATCCCTCTTATAAGAGAAGGAAGGATAGTTTTGGAATAACCCAAGAAAAATAATTATTTCATTACCAAATTAATGATAAAAGACCCCTATATAATGAAATTATGGATAATAGGATATAATATGTTCTAATAGCCTTTAAATATTCATTTTTGGGAACTAATTTAGTTATTTATGGTTTTAATTTTAATTTTCACTTTACTCGTGTGTACTTTTTCTAAGGTAAATATTACAATCAGCCATGTTAATTATTAACATGTTCCATATTAATATATTGTATGAAAACTAATTTTAGTACTATAATACAAGATATTATATTAATTTTTTCAATTAAAATTAATATAATTAAGAAAATTTCATTTTAAAATAAATTTTCATAATGCTTTAAAACTGTTTTTAGGATAATCATGTTTTTAAGAATAAGATTTATGTGTGAGTACACTTTATTGAATACAATTATTTTTTTAACTAAATTGATTCATTATAAATAAAATTAAGGAAATGTGACATTAAAATTAATATATAATCTATGTTTACCAAAATACTATTCAATTGAAAGAGAAGACAGAAGGAATTTTTCTTTATTAAAGAAAAGTTTCACTTAGTTCTGAAAATTTTGGTCAGTGGTTTACTCAGTTAAAATAATATTTTGAGATTCACAATGATATTATTAAAATTTATATTTTATAACATTATTGGTTTTAATAACTTATAGGTCATTCTAATGTATTTATAAATCCATAAAAATTACACCTTTAACAAAAACATAGTTTTTGGCCAAAAATTGATGTTATCAAAAAATATTCAATAATTAATACAATGTTTATATTGATATTATAAATTTAAAAAATTTAATTTTATATGATTCTAGTTTTATAATATTTTAAATAAATTTTAATGAAAAACAAGTTACAAAGATAAACTGATTTTATTTAAAAATGACCTTCTTAAACTTTAAGAGTTTTCCATATTATTTCATAACAATTTTTTAAATTTATGAACTTAATATTATATATCATTTATAGATATATTATATTTTATAAAACAATATATTTTTAAGATTATTATTTTACATTAATAATTTATAACTACCATTATTTTTGAGCATTTGAAGACAAATATCGAACAAGGAATTATTTAAATGAATATATATATAATGAAATCCTGACATATTGCAAGGAAATTATAGAATAGATATTAAATTGGAATAATAACACTTAATAGTTTTAAAAATTCATGTTTTATCTTGCCTTAATGGATAAAGGTGATTTGAGTGGTGAATAAGAAGATAGGACCTAGAGAAGTCAGGTTGAAAGTATTAACTCTCCCTTGGAAGTTCTCCATTAGTTAACTCATTAAGGATCCTTAGAATGGTCTCTTGGTGAGACCAAGAATTCAATGTCATGGGTAAGGGAATTAGGATGTAATAGATTTGGGTTTTTGTTGATCCAAATATTTGGAATGTAGGTAAAAATGTGGAGAATGTGGTCACCTTTTATAAGGGAAGAGAGGGGAACTATTGTAAAATATCAATAATTCTCAATAATATCACTCCATTACTCAAGTAAAAAAGGATGAAAAAATGGAAAATAATGGTGAGAGTAAATATATAAGTTTTATACTCCATCAACCATCCAATATAAATTGTTTTTCTTAATTTTTAACCACAGCAACATGTTAAACCACTTTTACGCTATTTTTCCCTTACCATATTAACATTGACTTCATCATTTGGAAAATCATTAATGGGAAGAAACATAGGTTTAAATTATTTAATAAGATGAAATTAAAAATTTTAAATTTTTAAATAGTTTTTAAAAATAAAATTTTATGATTATATAAAAATAAATTTTAATATAAACGCATATAACATTTAAAATCCCTCTTTTAGAAAAAATTTATTTTAAGCATATGATATATCTTTAATGAAAAATTATAAAATTAATTTATTATACTAATATTTAATGTTTTTCTTTATTATTTGAATCATATTTATTTAAAAATAAATTCATCCAAAAATCCTAGTTCTAGGCTGTGAAACTTTTATTAAAAGAATAGGATGAAAAATATTTTAATTAAAACATTCAATAAATTGTCTAAAATGTTGATATTGGGTTTTATATATCAATATAGTCTTTTAAAATAATTATTTTTAATTTATAAAATATATTTTTTATATTAAAAATGGTTTCAAAACAAATCATTGAATTATGACTGAAAATTTTATGTATTAGTAATATCATTATTTTTCACTATTCCCATATGAACTAATTAGTTTATAAAAATAAAAATAAATTATATTCAGATAATATTATTTATATAAATGAAAAATAATCTATATTTTGGAAAATTAAAATTCAAGAAGTGGTGAGTTATATTTTTAAATAAAGATATAAAATGAAGTTATTTTCATAGGAAAAATACTTTTGGTATATGAAGGCCACTATATATTACAAATTATTCAACTATTAACTAATCATTAATGATATATATATATATATATATATATCTTGTAGTTATTCGATCATTATAAAAATAGTTCCTTTAAATAAAAATAATTATTTTTGGAAAATAATTTTTTAACTAATGAGAAAAAAATGATTTTTAGAAAATAATAAAACTTCCTGATGTATCTATTCAATAAATATTTTATTAAATGTTGATATAATACCAATTTTTACATATATATCCCATTTTAATTTACATATAATACCTATAAATTAAATAATTATAGATTTCAATTTGATGTGGTTGTTTAGCTATCAGGGATTTTGTGGAAATCTCTATGAGGTTAAACTTCTCCAACACAGGGATTTCTTTCTAATAATAACTAAATGAGTTAAAAAATTTATTGGTCTTGGGAAATGTCTAGTGAATATACCTCCATTATTGAGCTTGAAAAATGGGCTTTATATAGAACATTTCTACTTCCAAATTCAATTTTTTCCTACTACCTTTATTTATTTATTTTAATAGGGCTACTTTAATATTATATTCGTTTATTTGATAGTATTTTTTTAATTATAATATTCAATTTTCATAATATACAATTGTTTTTTTATTTTGGTATAATGTTTGAAACACATTATTATATATATTATCTGTTTAATGAGGATATGATGTGAAATATATTGTCATTATTCTATAATTATTTGTATTAGTGTATCAAATTGAGATAATTCTTAATTTGTACTACTTTGTCATGTGATTTGATTCAAGATGTAAAAATAAAATATATATCATCATGTGGAATCCTAAATTGTTTTTTTAATTGGTTATATGACCATAATTCAATGATCAATTCATGATTTGTTTTTTTAAGGAATAAATTTCTCGATCCTAGTTGAATTGAAGGGTAATACCTTTATGAAATCCATTGTTATGGTAGAAGTAAGCTATTTCATATAGTAAGGTCACAAAATAATGAAGCAAGAAATGATGATTTCATAATGTGTGCACCATGAATTTTGAGATATTATGATAAAAATAGATTATTTTACTCATATTTCATTCGTAATAGGTTGAAATTATAATGACTAAACCTTATCTCATTGTGGGCCTTGATGGATTTCTTAACCCTACGCATGGTTTAAGAGAATTAATCACTACTATTGAGACAAGGCCCTAGAGGGTCACGCCAAAATCATTCCCTAAAACTAGGAAATTTCTATATAGTTTGACATTATAGAATGCTGGGACCCAGAGTGGGGGAGATTATATGTTTGAGTTTCAATGATATTAATAAATAAATAAATTTTTATTCATGTTTGGAATAATAAGAAGATAATTTATATTCTCATTGTATTTACATGTTATGTTCACATGAGAAATAATATTTTTTGATTAGATATTTTTAATCAATGTACATTGAATATTTTCAAGAGAGGAGATTCGCATTAAAGAATCATATAATTATCACATAACATTGTTTTAATATAAAAGTTTGTGATAAAATACATATGACCATTTCAACATGTTTGTGAGGGTATAATTTTTATTTATGATTGTTTTTTGAGGTTTTACTCATTAATAGGATGAATTGTAATTTTAATGAGTTTAACCTACCTAAAAATTCCAAAATAAACACTAATTTTAGGGGCTGTTATTTCCAATGAATTGAGTAGTCATATCTATAATTTATAACGTTTTAAAGAGAGACAAAATTGTTTGGGAACTCTAATCCAATAATTTCTTCATTGATAGAAGAGTCAGTGTTCTCATGATCATGTAAATGTTAACAGATCTTAATACGTCCATTTTAAATCTTGTAAATAAATTATTAATGATAATGAAATATTTTGGAGTTTATGTTGTTCATCTATAGGGTTTTTTGTTTGGTTCTTCTACAGAATGACCACTAAAATTGACAAGACATTAATTTTATTAAAATTGATTGAGGTATGATTTCTATTATTATTTTTGAATCCTAGTTTAATTCACATGATATCCTTTGGCAGTTATGAAGTTGTGCACCATAGGAGAAGATGTTCTGGCATCAATAAGGAGGTTTAAAATTTTAATTTTTCTTATCCACACACATCCATTGTGTTCATAGTTAAAACAATTTTTATCATGTGAAAAATGTGACTTAAAAAGTCAAATTAAAATTATATTCTCATTAATTGATGTATAGGTCATGCAAGAAGTCCCAATTCCACTAACAATGCATTATTACGAGGTCATATGGATGAGATATGGCCATCTAAAAATAAAAAATATAATTTTAGGCCTGAAAAATAATTTAAACTAATATACATATTATATATCTAATTGGATTAATAGTAACTCATGATTATGATTAAACCGGATAAATAGTACATCATAGGTGAATTAGGTGGGATGTCTTCCATGGTATTAATTTTTTAATACATTTTAATGTCTTATAGGACATTATATATCTATATATATGAATTGTACCCTATAGATAAATGGTTCCCATGTGTTAAAAACACCCATCAGTGCATATCACCTAGGAACCTTCTGGGGGGTTTTAAAGACCTAACAAGCCCAAAAATTCCCAACTATTTATAAAAAATTTGGAATTAATTTAAATTATTTTCTAGATAATAAAACTAGTAAATTTTGAATAATGAATATTTTAGATTATTTAAATACATTTATAATTCCCTCAAGTATAATTAATTACAAATTTAATTTATTTCAATGAGTTTAATTCATGTTCACACATCATGAGCATAGAGAAACAAATATATGTATAGGTTTTGTTAATTTATTTTTTCCAATGTGATTTTTATTATATTTTATTAACAAATGTTGATCTGTATATCAATCCTTTTCCTGATTATGTGTATAAAGGTCATTATTTTCATGACTGATATTTTTTGTCTTCACCCTGCATATTTGAGACCTTCTCACATTCATGTGATTACACTTTTATAATGAGTAAGATGAAAAGAGATTCACCCCACACTAGTACATTGTGAGGAATAAAATAGGAGGTTAATAAATTAGATCTGGTGAGTGTTATATCTTAATATTGATTCAAAAAAAGATTTACCCCTAGTGTCAAGGTTGGTCAATTTTCCTCTCAATGGATCAACTATTAAAGAAACTCATGATATTTTAATTTATTTGTTTAATATTTTTTATTTATGGATGGTTATTATTTTTTTATTTGTATTATTTATTTGGGGTTATATAAAATGATTAAGATGTATTAATAGATAAAATGAACATGAATGGTAAATATTTCCAATTTGAACATGGAAATGTTTTGAGACAGATCACATAGAGAAATAATGAAAAACAAAAATGGATTACATTCAAAGAAAATAATAAAAACTCATCAAAGAAAATAGTAAGTCATTAAATATTTCTATCAAATGATTTTGAACAGATTTAAATTTTCTTTATCTCAATTTACCTAGATAAGGGTGCCTCCAAATACTATGTAATTCTTATAAAATTGTTGGGATTTCTTAACTAAAGTTGTAAGAAATTAAATATCCACATCATTCTTGTTAAAAAATTTGAGTAAAGGTAGTTAGTAAATAAAATTTTTGATTTATAAGATATTGTACCCAATTAAAAAGATTATGGAGTCATGGGTTAATATAGTAGTTCAACCAAATGTTTAACATGAAAATATTTTATTAGTGGTATATCCATTTCTTGGACTATGTTTAGAGACATTAATGGTCCTTTCCTATATAACAATCAAGTAACATAGTATTATAAACTTATTAGTTGATGGGATATATTATTTGAAAAATAGTGTGTGAATTTTAAGATTAAAAAATCAATAATACATAACAATTGGTAATAAGGATTGAAATATTAATCTAATATTGTTCTATTTTTTAGAAAAAGTAATACCACAAATTCATTATGATAAATACTGGGAAATGAATAGATCCAATCTGGAACAAATTTCTTTGATTAGTACATATTCATATGTATAGTAATATGAGATGAAAGAAAATTATATATTCCACAATCTCCTCATCCTATTAGTCTACCATAAGAATAAATTGGGTGAAAATTTTCATAAAAGAGATTCAACAATGATGCATGTGATGTTGTATCATATTTCTCCCATAAATATATAGTGAGTTGTTTATATGACTGAAAGGAATAGATATTATACTAGGTTATCTCATCATTGAGAATTTTGTGATGATAATGTGATTCAAGAAAATTTAATATTATGATTACACAAAACAAGTTTAAATTTAAAGTTGAGTTGAAAATGAATCATGATCATTCAATAAATATCATTATTTCAACCTTATCACCTAGTTACATTGAGTCCATTGAGTGATGTAAAATTAATAGTATAGAGAAACAAATTTAATTTCATTGTGTGAGATTTTCCATGATGATGAGAACTTAAATAATGATATATATCTATTTATTATCCAAAAAAGTAGAAAAAGTAAAGAGGCCACTGGTAAGTTTATTTCTAAAGGAAAATTCATAATGCATTCTTGTGAAACTAAATATAATGTAGGAGATAGAAAAATATTAGTATCTTTTTTCTCATGTGGAATTACAATTAAGTGGAATATAAATTTAACTGAACAATTTAAGAATAAATTAGACACTTTTACTTCATGAATATATTTCATTTGTTATATTATTTTTTCACTTGTTGGGTATTAGATAAAATAAGTATTACACATTTTTAACCAAATAAAATAAACCAGACTATTTAGAAACTTTTCTATAATTAAATTTTCATTCTCAAAAATGTTGAGGAATGGTGAAACCTATGTTAGTGGTGACAATCATACATAATCTAAGTTATAAGGGCATTAATTTTAGTTGATCTTTTTTTGAGTATTTCAAAATCATTTTTCCAATTTTTTTGATACAAAGGGATATTTTTTCAATTTTTGGAAAAAAATTAGGTATTTTTTACTCAAATAATAGTTTATAAATAATTTAAAAATCGATAATAAATGATGAATACAAAATATAATACTTGATAATATTCTTTTATGGAATTATTCTTCACATTCAGGGAAAACAAGAACAATTCATCAAGGAGATAAATATTATGGTATTTGGACTCTCTGGAGATTAAAAACATAGGTATTTTCAATACATGTAATTATCATATTTTATAAAAAAAGATACCTTAAGAAAGAAGCGTAATCCATAACACTTTAGTACTCGCTCAACATGATACATTTGAACTATTTCAAAGATTATCTGGAGGTAAATTCTTATGTATCATAGGATTATATTAAAAAATATGGAATGAAACAATGATGTATTGAATATACATGTCTATAATATAAGAGTTTCTTTGGTCTATTGAGCCAATTAATACCATATTAAAGAATTCATTGATCACAAAAACATAGGGTGGATTTATTTCTAAACCTATATTTCCTTATACACATGAAATCCATGATGATGGTAAAGGAGGATTGATCTCTACACTTATAATAATTCAATAATCATTGAAATATATAGTGAATTTATTCCTAAAATAATATTTTCTTATAAATATTAGACATTTGATGTTGGTAAAAGTGGATCAATGATTAGAATTATAGGAAATCATTTATATTTTCAATATAGATTTTATATATTCCTAAAATAAAATTTCATTATACATATCAGATCCATTATGGTAGTAAAAATAGAGATTATTAAGAGTGTTATAACCTTTTAAAATTCTTTAATTATCCAATTCAATAAATTCTTTTTAAATAATGGCATTAACCCTTAAACAAATGGAAACTACCCGGAAAGTGGATATCATAATATCTTACACATCCATTATATTAGTATATATTTGTTAAGATGAAGATATTTTGTAATAGTCAAGTCTATAAGTAAATATGTATTAAGAAGACACAAGGTACATCTTAGTTAAAGAACCTATAGCCACTGAGAATATTGACATCCCCATTTAATAAATATTAGTAAAAATATATTTAAAAGGAATAACTATAATTTTGAGATAGTGGGAGCATGATATAATTATTTTATGTTAAGAAAATAGATGTAGGGAAGTATCATAAGAACACTAAAATCCACAAGTATTAATGGTATGTTATTTTTTATACACACATATTCTGTAGGAAAGTAAAAAACCAATAAGTGGTTTTATATTCCCTAAAATGGTGATATATTGTTCTTCAAGAATAATGAATCCTGTAGGAATGTAGTAATTGTAACCTATTATTATTTAATTGTATATATTAATCCAATAATGTAATCTATGTACCAAAATTTAGTTCAATGATTGATTAGTTTTGTCAGATATTATAAAACCATTGGTGGGTATTCAAAACAAATTATAATTGGGTTGTAAAATCATATGACCTATAAGGAATTTATGATTATTAAAATTATATATGGAATCTTGAAACATTTTATAACCATAAATTCCATCTAATCTTCTTTAAAACCCCTTTTTAATTATACATGTCATTGAAAACTTCTTTGATCATTATATTGGACTATTGGATGTCAAGAAAACCTTACCTATGAGGAAAACATATGGAATAAATCTATAAGGAATGTCCAGAAATGGTCGGTGACATCATTGAAATAAAATAAAGGATGAAAGTTAAATAAGACTAGTTTTTTTAAAATTAGTAACAATAAAAAATATATTATTCAATTAAAAAATGGTTTATAACTATCAAATTGATAATTGTGGGAGAAAATAGATCTATAAGATAGATACACTGGTTAAACATTTGAAAATATAACTTTAGACTTATGGTTCTTTTAGAGTATATTGAATAACTAACTCCTTAATAATTAGATTAACATAGTAACCCATGTTCTAAAGAATATGATCCACTCAGTTGAATCAAATAATTGCTGACTCCAATTCAATATATATATACTCGCAAGGTATTGAAAAATAAAATTTGGAAGAATTCGATTAATAATTGATTCCATGGTCACATGGAATACATCTATTTGAGAATTCATGTATATGTAATTGGATGATATTAAAATGGTGATAAAATTTACATATTCTTATATAGTGGGTCTATCACATATGTCATTCCATGTAATACGTATGATATTTTAAACAAATATATTGGAGTAAGAAAATATTGAATATATTCAAAAAAGGGTTCCTAAGAAGAAATCATAATTATCCAATATTTATTGATAGAGTATAGTGGATTTGTACCCAATATATATAGTGGAAGAAACACTTGTTATAAAAAAGATAAAACTAGTATTCATATAAATTTTTTGATCTAGGCTCATAATAAGAATAATGAAATGAGCAAGAGTAACGCAGTATAGCTAGGGGATTCCATATAAAAAATGATTACTGTAGTGTAGCTAATTATGTATCTAAAGAATTATTATTTAAAATGAAATTATTTTTTATGTTATTGGACTGATACACATAAATTAAAAGATTTTAATTATGATTTATGTACTTTTCCTAAGGTCAAGTCTGTGATATAGGAAAAATGATATATACAAATAGATATCATCTCAAAAATTATTTTAATCAAATAAAGTAATTCATAGATAACAGAGTAGACATTTACGAATAAATTGCAAGATAGATAACTAAAGACATAACTTATCCAAATATTGAACTTATCATGTCCGAGAAAATAGGTTTATAGTTATCAAGTTGGATCCATTGTTTGTGGGAGTGTTGAGAATGTGGGCTCCCTTGACCCAACTTTAATAGTAATTTTCATTTTACATATCTTAAATAAAATGAGTAATACATGATTTATTCTCCTTATAATAATGTATAAACTTTTATATCCACTATTTACATGGTAATGTAATTAGATTATTATTCATATAAATAGGTTATAGAAGTTCCTAACAATAATGAGAACCTTTAGATACTGTGGTATTAATCTGTTTCATATTTCATATAGTCTAGATACATCATAAAAATGGGACCCATATAACATATGACAATATATGTATAGGTATTATAATTATTTATATTTATTCCCCTAAATTTCTTACTTTGTTCTCTAAGTTAGATCATATTGTGTCTACTAACCCATCATTATAAACACTACAATTATGAGTTTAATTGGTTACCCATATTTTTAAGTAATTTAATTTGTATCTTAGGATGAGATTGTAATTAATTTCTACAATTTTATTTTTTCCCTTGACTCATGCTGAAAACCATGAAATTAATGTTATGGATAGGTAACTTGTAGTGTGCTTATTGTTGGTGGTATATCATCAATTGAATGACTAAGATAAGATTTATCTTTTCTGAATGGAATATATTTCATCAAAAAAGTTTAAAAATGGTAATTGTATTATTAAATCCATTTCTATTATATAATAATGTAATAAAATCCATTATGGTCACAAATTAATAAAACAGGAATGGATAATGAAAGTCTGAATCTAACATTAAAGGATATCACATGGAGAATTGATAATATTATAGAACATGTGTTCATATGATGTTATATTTTCTATGAGTAATAATTATTTCCAAAGGATCCAATAAGGATTTATAGAAAAAAAAATTAGCATCCTAAGGTTTTAATATATTATTACCTTTAAATATGTCAATGTGTTTGATGGCTTCCTCCAAAAATAACAACAAATATAGATAAAACAAAAATATATTTAGATAAAAATAAATATTTATGTATAACTAATATAACCTATCTATTGAATTAATGGAAATGAATATTAGTAACCTATTTATTAAATATATGTTTAATAAAAACAAATTCTACTATTAATTTGAATGAAATTCAATTATATTGGCTTAAATTACTAAAATGAACATTAATTGTTTAGAAATTTATTTTTCTAGATATTTACTATTTAATAAATATAATTTACTATTTCAAGAAACAAATAATTAATTATGATAGAATATGTTTTATATTAAAAATTGATGAACAGAGTTATTTTGGTAAATCATATGTAATAAGAATAATAATAGTCAATATTTAAAAATAACATTTTTTTTCAATGAAAACACTATTTCATTTTGTTTTATGATTTTATTAAAAAAATTGAATTTTTAAATTTTCAAATTCTAATTTAGAAATATGGACATCATTTTAGAATTTATAAAATCAATTATATCTTAATAAATTTATTTTCAGTTTCTAAAAAAATGATTTTTTAAATCAAAAAATATAGTTTTTGATAAAATTATAATTTTAATTCTTTTATCATTATTTAATTATATAATTGTTTTTTAAAAACCCATTTAAGAAATGAATTATACATTTTAGAAATAAAATAATTTATTTTAATATATTATTAGAGATTATAAATATATTTTCCAATATTTTTATAACCCATTTAAATTATTAGTTCAATAAAAAAGTATTTTCATCTTTTTTTAATATCAATTATTTTCGTGGTGAGATTTGATTTTGTATTATAATGAAAGCATCAGACCTTATATTTTTTTTAATATAAAAATTTATGCAATGAAATTTTATAATTTTAATATATATTTCTTACATATAACTTTTATGATTAAAAACATATTTTTCAAAAAACAATTGTCTTTTACGTGTTATGTGAGCTAATATTAAAATTAACATTTTAAACCCTTAAAATTTTTATTTGATAAATTATTTTCCCAAATTTTGAATAAAAAATATAATTTTTTTTTAAAAGGTGTAAATATTAATTTTTATCATTAAAACTAATTACAAAGGTAAGAAAATAATTACCATGATAAATATAAAATAGGTTAAAAGTAAAAATTTTAATATAAAGAATCCTAAAATAGTCAAGGATGTATAAAAAATGAATTTTTTATGTGGTTTTCAACCCCAAATCACTTTACGCTCTATTTGTTTTCTATTTATTATTTTTGACCCATGAATAGTAACATTACATTAACCAAAATGAAATGGTTCCTTCCAAAACTACCTTTTTATTCACATATAAAAAGGTAAAAATTCCACAAATTCGTGAACCACATGTCCCTTGAATCTATATTTTCACATGTTTCATTTTAACCTTTAGAACTCCATACCACTTACAAAAGATTATTTTTCACCTTTATTTTTTCCTATAACAATTATTTCCAAGGAGTTTTTAAAGAGAAAAATGAAGCTTCCAACGTGTGTATTACATTCACATACTATTGTATTGTAATATAATCCATACTAAAAAATATCTAAATTTGTTAATATAATTAAATAATTGTCAATACGAAATGTAAATTTCCTAATATCAATTGAACAAAAACTATTTCATTACAATACATCTACAAAAAAAGACAAAAACCTATATCATGTGAATATATGAACTACCACATTCACAAAAATATGTGATTCATTTTTCATTACCTATCACAAGAATGGTATCAAGAATGTAATTTAAAAATAAATATGTTTTTTATGTCGCAAATAAAATTCTAAAAATGTCAATTTTTCAATATCGCATCATTCCATCCGATCAATGAGAAATAAAATCGTTAATCATACATATGTTTAGTCTACCACCTCCACTAATGATGATTTTTATTTTCAACAGTACCCATATATTATTATTCCAATAATGGATTTAATAAGGGTATATTTTTTATTAAATGGTTATTTTTATAAATATATCAAATTATCATTATCTAAATACGTCCCCTTGCTCGTTAAATCGTTATAATATGTTACAATTTTGGTCAATTGAACCACTAATGTAAACAATGTTATATAGATTATGTCAAAAATGAATATTGAATGTTATATAGTGGTAATATAAATTAATAATGACATATTTTAAAAAAAATTATATAATTATAATTATTTTATTAATATGTATATATATTGAAACTTCAATTGTTAAACACATCAGAAACTAGTTCATAATGATTTCAATTTTTACATGTCATACTCATGTATTTCACCAAATGAAAATTGAAAAAAAATTAAATAAATTTTTATTATATATTGAATGATCTTTTATGGAATAACCTAAAACTAGTTAGTTATAATTTACGTCGTCTTCTTGATGTTTCTATAGAATAAGCAACTAGAAAATCAAACACCAGATAAGAAAAATAAATTATAATCTGTTGAAACTTTTATAATATGTGGTCGGAAAATATTTTTAAAAAATATTAGTCTTTTTATATTAAGGTTTTTTGATATGTGATTAAAATTTTTATGTTCATTATATATGAGACTAGATCATGATCAAGTAAGCAGAAATACAAGGAATGTATTTTCCCAGGAAATCCTTATATTTGATAAATGTTTGGATTTATGAACCAAATTTACTTTACGTGGTTTATATAATTTCTATATAATATATCATATAATGAATTATGTTTTATTCAAGTTATTTTAATTTTAATTGAAACCCCTCACTTTCAAGGGGAATTTATTAAAATGTTACTCAAGATGCAATGTTTCTTTATCTCGAACATTAATTCCTTAAGACATGATTATGTTATGTACCATGTTCTACATTGAATTTTTTATTCCATAAAAATTGATATAACTTTATTGAATATTTTTTTTATTATATTAAATTATATTCCAAATCAATTTACTTCCATCAAATTGATTTTAGTCAATTATTACCCCATTTGTAAGGATTTTGGTAACATAATTATCATTCATTTTGTTATGATATTCATCTTAGGAATAAATGTTGGGTAAATGATACGAATTGGTTATATTATGTGGTATTATATTTATTTTCATTTAATTTACATTACTTTCACATAATAACCCATTTCAAAATATTTCTTACTTCAAGGATGAAGTACCCATGATCTTATTGAAGGTGTTATCTTTGTTATCAATATTAAAATATTTTATATAGATTCTAATAAAAATACCTTATATTTTATTATATATAAGGTATTTTAGGTGACTATTTATAGAATAAAATTTATAGAAGGGTGTTTTTAGAAGTTGTTTTTTGAATGATCTGGAAAAAAAATTAGATGATGCTTTGTTGTTCCTCAATGTATCCAGATATCAGGAAAATATTTACAACTATAGATGAATTTGTTCAAATATTAAATTTATATTTTTTTAAAGTTAATAGTTACATACAAATTAAGAATAAAAAATATGGATTTGTGATATTAAAATGTTAAATTTAAGAAGTTGTGAAGTTACGACTAATGATCTAATTAAGATGTATAGAGGTTGCCGAAACCAGTCCATCAGATATCTAATCATTAGATTAATATTTTCTAACTCATGTAAAAGAATATTCCATAATTATACTAAATAGACAATTATTATAGTTATCAAAAATACATTTACAATGTTTTGATGGGTGAATGTGTATGAAGGTTTCCGAATGACCATTTATTAAGTAAATTGATGATGAATAAAAAATAATATCAAATTGTTGAAATATTTATTTATCATCAAATGAAACTTTTTGAAGTCCAAGAAAATGATAAATTTGTTTTAGAAAACATGATGAAGAGTTATCATATATAGGTGTCCTTACAAAGATCACTAAATAGAGAAAAATAAAGACTACCAGATTAAGTAAAAAAAATTTTGTACACTATGAACATTGTGATGATGATGAGTTTGATATTCACTGACTCAAAATTAAAAAAATACTAGAACTATTTTATTATATCAATCTTTTTATGATGTTTTATAATATTCAATGATTATTACATTTGAGGAAATTTGTAATAATAATGTTGAATTTGACTAATTCAGATGCTCTGAAAGGAATTCAAAGAATGTTTGAGTTTAAACGGATTGTCATATTTGGATTTCTGTATTTTCCCCTTATTTTTTGAAGTTTTATTTCTATAAAAAGGGACGCATTATCATTAATATAATCTTATAAAAACTATTATTCAATGTGATTATGTTTTTTATATTGTTGGGTGTTGGATGCGAACCAATATTTCACTTGGTTTAAAAATATGAGAACTACATGCAGTTCCCCATACAAAGTAGAAACAGAACTAATTATTGAAAAAAATAACCATAAATACGTATCAAAAAGATATAAATCAAACTGAGGCATATGATACATTTATGGAATGGATTGAGTTATATCAGGATGTGTTCATTGTGAATTGTTTTCAAAAAATTATATTCCATTGGTTATGATGAAAGAGAAATATTTTTTAAATAGTGATAACTATGATTATTAGGTTAAGGGTGATCCTTGAAACCATTTCATGGGTTTGGGTTGATTCTTTCCCAACCCACATTTGAATCTATGAGGTATATTAATTTAACATATATATATTAAGTGATTAAGAATAGATAAAGGTGAAGGTACATATATTGGGACCAAACCATGTAAAAATGGTGTTCCCTATTTTTATTTCCTTTTATTATCATTCTATACATGTGAGGTTAATTTATAAATCTAAGAGGATAAAAACTGTAACATGTTACAGTGGTCTTATTTCCCAGATAAGGAAATTTTAAAAATATTACCACTAATTTAGCCCCCCCCCCCCAATTCTGTTACATTCATAGTCACTTCAATTGGTATAAGAGGTAATATTTCTTCTATACATTTTTTTGTTTAAGAATTAAGATTTTAAATTTAGTTAACATTCTATTAGTTACTACTTTCTATGGTAAGAACTATTATAGTTGTATTAAATGGTTTGTGCCCTATCTTCTTTCACTAGTCTTAGAGGTGGTTGATGCCGCAACTGTTCGACTTTCGACTAGAGAAGAAAATACTCAAATGAATTTTTTAGAAATGTGAAATATAAAATATCATGGTATGCTTCAAAATACTATTCATGTGTCTGTTTTTTTAGTGTTTTCACAAGCGTGATGTCACTATAATTGAATAATATAATTTTTGATAAACATAACTACAATTTTGAATGTTATGTTGAAGTGGAAGAAGCGAAATAAAAAAATTAGAGAAGTAAATTTTAAGATCTCAAAATGGTAAAGGATTATACCATTTATCAATATTTTACAAGTTTTAATGAAAAATTTAGAAACAATATAGGTTTCTGAAAATCATTACTTAACTCAAATATTTTCAAAAAAAATAATGAATATTTTTCCTCAAAATATTTTAACCCAAAATATCGATGATCGAGGATACATAAACTTTTTTTTAAAGATCATCATAATATTCTCATTAATTATGAAATTATGAAAGATATAATATTTAATAATAAGGTGAAATATGAAATTATTTTCAATAATTCAGGGAACAAAATATATCTAAATAATAAGGAAAATTCTCCAACATATCATAAGATGAATTTATAGATAACCCATAATATTAAAGGATGGTGGATTTTATCTCAAAAAAAAATTATATAAGATGAAGGTATGTATAATAGAAAACATCTTCTACAATATGTGTGGAAACAAATCCACTTTTCCTCATACTATCTTGGAAAAAATGCATGAAATCTAAGAAGAAATACAAGTAATGAATAACAGGAGTAAAAAATTATATAGATCCAAATAAATATAGGGATAGAAAAAATAATATTCTTTAGAAAAATAAGGAGGATAGTTTTTAAATAAAGAGATAAAATCTCAACTAAAAGTAATTGAATTGATTACTATGCTCTATAAAAATACCAAACCTAATGGGTCATGTTGAAAAACATGGGTAAAAAATAGAGAAGAAGGTAATGGAGAAGGAAAATGTGAATACTATCTTCTAAGATTATAACATGAATGTTTTATTAAGAAAAACTCCAAGATAAATAATGGAGCAATATTGAAAGGTAACAATGATGGAGTGGAATATTTTATTAAAATATAACAAGGATATATCGAGGGAATTAAATCCCCTAATTTAATGACTTAGAATAAGAAAAGATTTTAAAATACAATAATGAGAAACATAAAATTGTGCAATAATAATTGGGTTTGACTCAATAAATATGTATCAAAGATAAAAATCTATAAAAGGAATAAATGAATATTTTTTCTATGTCAAAACAATTTGAAAAACAAATTTTAAATTTTTTTTAAAATATTAGTTGTACAAAAGAGGTACAAACTCAAATTAATCATACACAAGTTTCAATTACTTTTTTAAATAACTATATCAACTCAATTATAAAATAATGGAATTATATTATTAAAAGGGATACAGAAAATTACACATCCTTTCAAAATCAATAAAAAGCATACAGTCGCTCCTAGAAAGCTAATATTCCCTAGAAAATGAAAAAATAAGTTACAAACATTGATCAAACTCAAAAAAATATTCACCCAGTATTCTTATTAACATGGTAGTACAATATTCAATTAATATTATTGGCACTATAATGTATTTGGACACAAATTATATAACTATTGGTAAAACATCTCACTTCTTCAGGCATGGAATATATTAAGACCAGAACATAAACACTACTGACATTGAATCATTAGAAAATAATATATTTTTTATCATTCTAAAAAAACTTTTTGGTTTATAGTATTAGAGAATTATTTCATAACAATTAAATAATAAATCATTTCAACACAAATTGGTCGCCTCTACTTAATGTTAATTTTTCTCGTTATAAAAAACATTTAAGATATAATATGTTTCATTTTCATAACGTATCTTCACAATTTTCCTATTAACCTCATTATTTCACCTATTCATCCTTAAAACCTTATGAAAATTGTTTTTCAAAATTTGTAGGAGAACAAAATAAATGGTAAGGGATGTATAAATAAGGAAACCAGTAAGACCATGAACACATAGTAGACCAATTTTCCCTTTTTATAATATACTTTAATCTAACAAATAAACATTTTCATACCGATAAAACAATATTTAATTACAAAATATTTATATAAGACATTTAATAATAAATATTAAAGGAAAAAATATCATAATGGTTTTTGTGAAATTATGATAAACTCATGAAAAGTTTTTCACAAAGATATAAATTTCACCATTATTAAATAGCATAAACTTTACATTAAATAAGAGATCAATATATTAACTTGTGATGTAATAAGATTTATTTAAAAACATATGAATCATAGATGATAAAATATTTAAACTAGTAAATTTTTTTTATTTCACACATACAATCATTATTTCAAATATAATAACTTACCTACTGAATTCAAATAATCTCTTAAAACCCATTAACATGTTAACTATATCCATTTACCGAATGAATTTTTGAGATATATTGGCCTCCTGCATAATCATGAAAAATTCCCTAGATTCATAATATATTCACAACACATTAAATCTTTCATTTTCATCATCGTACTAATAAAAAAAATTTCTCACCCACAAGAAAAACAGTTCTCGATATCAAAATATTCATTCCATTATAAACCACTTTTAGAAATTCTAAAAATAAATAGAATAAAGGTTTTTCTATGAATAAAACATGAAATATTTTCACGGATGAAAAATATCATAAAATGGATATGGTGGAATGAATATTTATTGAAGTTATATATGTTAAAATACAACATTCCTTCACTAAAATTGTCAAAAAATTTCATACAAAACAGATAAAAATATTCCTTAAGAAAACATGTTAAAGAGAGAAAAGAATGTGATATAAAATTTACATTATAAATATTGTATTTCTAATTAAATAAATTCATAAAATTATTTGAATAATATTAACTTGGAATAAAAATATTTACAAAATAAATCTTTAAAACAATTAATAAATATATTCATGGTAAATCCTCCCTTAACTTTAGTCAAACTTGTCACTCTTGTTTTCTATCTCCTACATAATAAAAAGTTATAAATTTTTAACATTAATAAAAACATTTTTTAGGCCCACTATTTTATCAATAAAAAAATAATTTCATTTATTTAAATTAAATATTTAATTACTTAATCGGTTAAGTCCACATCAGATGCTTTCAAGATGTTTGGTTTATAATTTCAAAAAAACATTGGTATGTTGACTGTGTTCAAAGATTTAATTATCCCATAATCTATAGAATAATATTCATGACAATATTTTAATTTTTATATATTAATTATACTTTTAAAACCAACTATGTATGATGGTTTTGAGAAATGAATTGCGTTAAAAACCTGGAAGCTAAAGGTCGTACGCACAAATGAATAACATTTACAATTTTCCATGAATTTGAGGGAATGAAGGTAAGTATATTTTTACAATAAAATAATTATTATTATATTGTAAATATAATATCATCTATTAAAATATACTTACATATACCATCCATGTGAGGTAGTTATCAAAAATGAGTCACATCATGTCTAGATATGGTAATCTACACATACACAAGAATGATGTTATCATTTTTTCAATAGATGGAAAGGTGAGAAAATATATTATATATAATATTTATAGAATTATAATTTTTTCTTTAATATCATATGTATACTATAAATCAATCATTATAACTATTCATGAGTTGAAGTGATCTATAATGAATTACATTGCTTCGTGAGGGTGTGATCTGTTGTACACATAAATGATGGTTTAATTTTTGATTAGTTAAATAATGACATGGATTAAAATTAATAAATAAAAATAGTAAAATATAATTATTTGGAATATACTTATGTAATAACATCACAATATATATAATTTTTTCGAAGGTTGTAGAAGAATAAATAATACTAAAACATCCGGTTAAATGATATATGTATTCTTCAAAAAAACCTCATTTTCATTACAACTTTATACCTATGAGGATAGTAATATGTCAAATATAAGACATATAGGAAATTTAAATGGATGTTATAAATGTATTTTGGAGTTATGTTTTTAAATTACTGGCTATTTATGTTTGGATATGAGAGGATAAGTTGTGTCATTTAATAGGATAGGGAAGATGAATCCTTGTAATTAATTAATGTATTAAATTAATATAAGTTAGTTTTCGCCTTTAAGTTGGTCCAAGTTGAAATACTTAAAAAATAACATTATAATGATTATAAATTCTCATATAAAATAAAATTTATACATTTCTAATTGATTTTATAATCTTTATCCCTTAGTTTTAACATCTTGTTAAACATTTTAATGTTAACTATGAAAACAATATTTTTACTCTTTATGGCCCCAAAAAATATAATCAAAGTAAAAGTGATAAATAAATAATATAATGTTGATATTATATACAATACACCATTTAATTTTCCAATATAATAATTTTAGGAAATTTAAATCATTTAATAAAATATTATTTCTGAGAAAACCCAATAAATTCATTCTTAGAAACATCAACTTATTATGAAAATAATAACATCAAAAGGGTTATTGAATTATAATATAAACTTTTTAACCAAATATTATACATTATTATTAATCCCAAAATTCATTTTAAGTATAATTAATCCAAAAACGTATTATTTTTATGTTTCTAAAATCATTTACTTTCATTTCTCTAGTGCCTACACAAGTAGTGGTTAAATTTTGTGTAGGAATTTAAGGTAATTATATCATCACTAAAAATATAAAAATACCATAATATAAAAAATTAAATTATGGTAAAAATAAAAATTAATATTCTTTCATAAAGTGTTTTTATCTCTATGTGATCGTATCAGATAAATTAAAACAAAAAGATTAACATTATTATTTTTATTTGTATTGGATAATATATAATTCATTTTCAAATAAAAATTTTCCAAAATTTACATAACATCCAAAAATGTATTTTTATGGTATAAACATACATATATGATAGAATAAATGTGATCTTTATCATTATTTTAATGTATAATCACATAGTGTTAACCATGTTTTACCATTTTTACCCTTACAAAGGTAACAAATATTTACCACTGTTATTATTAAAAGTGACAAAAAAATAAATGGATACAATTTAAAACATTTTAATCTACTTATTCAAAACATTTAATCTATTTTCATGATTAAATTTATATAAATGGAAAAAATTAATATTAATATAGATACAAAAAACAAAATGGAAAATAATTTTTATACATATGAATTTTTATTCAACAAAATCAACCAATATCAAAATCATGAAAATTTATAGTTAAAATGTATCCAATTATATTAATATAAATAAATGAATAATATGACACTTTCAGAAAAAATCAAAAAATATATTTGTACTTTTAAATTACTTCATTTAGTGAAAATAAATGATAGTTGAAAAATCGTTCAGAATCATTTCCATAGAATATAATATAAAACATATGATTATCAAAGGAAACCGTTTTAATTTATTAAAATACATTTAATGAAAACAAGAATCATATAAATGGTTAATAAAACATCATTTTAAATGTGGGGATGATAAAATTAGATATTCACCTATAATAACACTTAATCAGGTTTCCAAATGAGGAGAACATTGGTCGAAGGGGAAAATATTGACTTGGAGGAGAAAATAAATCTTCAAATAATGATAGGGAGTGATAATTAATGTTATCATGAGAAATTTAATAACCAAAAAATAATAAATGTGTATGGTATGAAGAATACCCTCAATTAATCATAAATGAATGTAGTAGGAGAACTTTTTAATTTAAATTTCTAATTCCTAGATTTGATAGATTATTTTAACATCATTATAGAGAAAATAATCTATTATACCTGATATATTTTAATTTCATAAACAAAATTTCGTTCTATGGTTTTTCTTTGTGACATTTTGTCACTTATATCGCATATATTACAAGAATAAATTAATATTAATGATAATTGTTTTCATTCCAGAGGTAATAAAATTAATTTATAACAAATCACATGATCTATAAAAGAATAAAAATTTATTAATCCAACATATGTATATTAAAAAAACCAAAATGGTTCGTATAAGGTAAGATAATATCCAATTCCATAAAAAAATATTAATCATAGAAGCTTAAATAATATCACTAAAATTTAAAATATTTACATTCTATAAATAACTGACATTACAAATATTAATAATATTAATTACCATTTTCTAAACTGGAAAAATAGAAGGTTTTGATCATATATTCTTCCAAGATAAACCTAAAATGTCTCTCCAAATAAAATGAAACACTACAAAAGTCATATAATAAATTTTATATTCTTAATATTATGTTCTAAAAAATATTCATATCATTTCCCAATTTAAAGTCTCAATAAAATCATATATTATTTAAAAATATAAATCAACCTTTATTCCTAAAAGAGACTCCTATATTAGAGATAAAATATTCTATTTTTCTTTAATCATAAAATATTCTCAATATAGAGAAATTATTCAAAAATGACTTTATTCAATATTTCAATAAATATCAATTGAAACCCATCATTAACTATATGATAAATTATAGATTCCCAATATTTAATAACACTTTTCTCCCAATTAACCATAATTACCTTGACATCAATGATCATCTTAACCCTATAGGTTATTAGTATCACTAAAATTATCTTTATATAATATAAAATAAACTTTCCCAAATAAACCTACAATTAAAACAAATAATAAACCCAAGAGTTGTATTACCATAGATTATTCCCCAAATACATTCAATCATCTTAAAATACAATTACAAAAAACCTAAAAGGGGGTGTATATTATTTATAATTTATGATCAAACATCTACTTATAAACCCATGATCGTATCTATTACTCTTAAGTAAATGTCACACGAAACATCCAAATCTATAATTATAACTACACCGTACTCTAATACCAACTATAAGATCCCAACCTAAAACAATTTGTAAATTGAATCTTGAGACAAGAATTCATTTTCTATCATTCGAAATGATATTTTAGGTATAGTGTTTTAGAGAGTTTTTTTATCACAAATAAATAATAAAATATCAAATATTAAAGTGGACACTTCCACTAAGTATCCATTTTTTCATAATAAAATATATTTAGGATATAAAATGTTTTATTTTCATGGAATAACCTCATAATTTTCATCATGAACTGACCTTTTTCACTACCCATTATTAGAACCCTATTAAAAACATTTCAAAATGTTATATGATCAAAAATATCCTATTAGTGGATATATAAAAAGAAATAAATATGTACTTCCACTAATATGCATTATAAATGTTTTTCTTTATCATAATATACCTTGATCTGAAAATAATTATTTTTCTTACCCATGAAATCAACTTCAATACAAAAATAGTTTTAGAAAATCATAAGAATTCTTAATGGAAATAATAAAAATCTTGAGGTTTTCATTGAAATCAAGGAAAAATAAATCAAAAATGTTTCAAAATGGTTTACATTTGACCATTATGAAATAATATCATATTTTTTAATGATAATATCATTATCTTACATTCTGGAATAATCATATTTTTTTAAACCCCATAGAATGAATAAGAAAACCATATAGGTAACCTATGATAAAATTTTCATATCGTTATTATAATCAATATTAAAAATGGTATAACCAACCTAGAGAATTCCAATAATCTCTTAGGGAAAATATATAAACGGTTAACATTTTTCTTTTACCCAATGCATTATAGATCTATATCTAGATCACACATCATAATGGGATATATTAGTATCACCCATTAAGATGATATATTTCAGAAGTAAATATAATCTAGAACAATAACCAAGAACCATAATATAAGAATAATACATTAAATATTTAATTTCCATCATCATACTCATAATAATATTATTTACATCCGTAAGAAACAAATTTTTGGGAATCAAAATGTCAATTCCATTAAAGACCAATTTTGAATATAATGAGATCGAAGGGAATATGGTTTTTTCTATGAAGAAAAAATGAATGACTGTAAATGAATATAAATATCATATAATGGTTACATTGGTGAAAATTATGGTTGATATCATATACATTAATATAGAACATCAATTTTACTACTTTCTCAAAATGTTCTATATACAACATAAAAAAATATTCCTTTTTTAAACCATTTAAATAATGTTAAAATTGACCAAAATTTTCCAGTATAATTCACTTATGTCCATTTAAAGACATCCTTAAAATGATTAAAAAATATGGATAGAAAATAAATATTTAAAAAAATTAACTGAGGTTTTAAAGGTAAATTTTCCCTTAACTTGAGTCTACATTGTCCAGTACATTTGTTATATCTGATAAAATAAAAATTAATCAATTATTTACTTCATTAGTAACAATTTATAGGTTTATTACCTTATAATTAATCCATATACATTATTTATTTCAATAAAATATTTAATTACTTAATTAGTTAAGTCCACATCGGTTATTTTAAAAAATGATCAGTTTATAATTTATCAATGAATTTTCTATGTTGATCATTGTAAAGGCAGAAATTATTCCATAACATATATAAAAATAATAAATAAATAATTATAAATTTTTTACTTGAATTATACTTTTAGAAACAACTATATAATATGGTTTCTGGTAATGAATTCTTTTACAATCATGGAGATGGTGAGTCCTACGTAAACATGATTAATGCTTCCATTTTTCAATGAACATGAGTGAAATAAGGTAGTTATAATTTTATAATCGAATAATTATTATTATTTTATAAATTTCATATTATATATTTAAATACACTTATATATACCATACATGTGATGAGGTGATGAAAAATAAATCACATCGCTTCATGGAGGTGATAATCTACAGGTATAGACGAATGATGTTATGAATTTTAAATGGTTATAAATTTAATAAAATGTATGATATATTATTCTTATATAATGATAATTATGTCCTGAATATCATATATATATTTAAAATCTATATTTATTACCATCTGTGATAGGTGGTGATGTAAAAAATTACATAGTTTCACAAGGTGTGAGTCCCATAAATACATGATCACTGGTTTCATTTGAAATTATATGAATAATTATATGGATATAATTTAGTGAATAAACATAATAAAATCTATTTATATATGTATATACTTATTTCATTATATAAAAATTGATAAAAGAGTATTTATAGAGGCATAAAAATAAATAATACTAAAACATTCAGCAAAGACTTATATCTATTCTTTAGAAAACCTACCTTTCATCACACCTTAAACCCTATAATTGCACTATTATACCCTAAAAATACTTATAGGATGTGTTTAGTGATGTTATTATTTGAATTTATCATGTATTGGTTAAACCTTAAGGCTCTTGAAGTGCGTAAATGATATGATATGGGTGTCCCTTTATAAGTGATCTATGGGGCACCCATGGAATTGAATAAATTAATATAAATTAATTTTTAACTTAATGTTGATATATATTGACATATTTCAAATATAGTATGATTATAAGTGGAAAAATTTCATAAAATAAAATTTATACATGTTTGGGTGATATTTTATCCATCATCTCTTTGTTTTAACATCTTGTTAACCTTATAAACAATTACCGTGATAAATATAATTTCCAATATTCATGGGTCTTGAAAGTTAAGGAAAAAGGAAAATATACCCATAAATGAAACTTTGATGATATTATAGACCATATATCATTCATTTTTTCAATGATAATAATTTTATGAATTATAAATCATGTTAAAAAATATTATTCAACATAAAAACCCATTAAATTAATTTGGTGAAGTATTAATATATTATTACATTAAATACATAAATACATTTATGTAATTAGTATATAAACATCTTTTCAAACAATATTATATTATTAATAACCCTAAAATACATGGGACAACTTAATTCATCAAAAAAACAACTTTTTATGCTTTTTAAATCTATTACATTGAAATTTCTACTACTTTCACGATCAGGGTGTCTGTGTTGTGTGAAAATTTCAGGAAAATATACCAATATAAGAAACTAAAAATAAATTAAAATTATAAAATAATGTTATTTATTTTTAAAATTTAAATTTATTTTCATTCATAACAACTTCTTATCCATATGAGAACATATAAGATTCATTAAAAGAAAGAGTGTGACATTTTTTATTTTTATTTAATTAAAATTAAATATAATTCATTATCAAATAAAAATGTCAAAAAAGATGTAAAAAAATAAAATATTGTATTAGTATGGTCGAAACCCACGCATAAAATAGATTACATTCAAATTTTTTGGGTAATTTTAATGTATTATCGCATAGTTTTAACCCTTTTCACTCATTTTACCCTTATTGAGGTGAAAAATATTTCCCATTTTTTAAGAAGGTGATGACTTGGAAAGAGAGGTCAAGATTCATTTATTGATAATGATAAAGTGGTTAAATATGTCTGAAATAGGTAATTTTTTTACAATCTTTCACAAAAGGGAAAATAGATCTGATGGAAATTCATATAACCATATGAAATCATTATTAATTTATCTATTGGAAATCTCATCCTCTATCGTGTTATCCTCTTACTAAATGTGGGTGATGATTTAATTGATACTATAAAGGAATAAATGAAATTCCAACCATCAAGCTATGAGTATCCATGATAAGTAAATCACACTATTCTAAACATCTAGAATTATAGTGGTGGAGTCTAATTCATGAAAATAATTTTCCCATACCTTTTCCCTTGAAAAATGAACCATATTTATAACACTGGGAATTTCAGAGTCCTGGGATGAGGATATGTCACTTGTTCCAATGAAATATCCAAGGGTTTTTATATTATTGTCTTGAAAGATATCATTATAACCTATTGGATTGAGATTACCATATGATGCCCCATCATCAATAACTTTAATACTTCCTGTAATAATATCCTTCCAAAAGATTTCGAGGAATCCATCCAATTTCTTATAAACATCAGAAATGACCAGCCTCCACAAAAACATGATGTCTTAGTTGGATTTGAAACAATGTCTAGTCTGAAGAAGTTTTGAATCATTGTTCATAGTTATTATTTAAACCAAGTATTCTTTAATATATAAGGGATTCTAGTTCTGAATTGTAGCATTTCATTCAAACCATATGATGTGTATCATATGATTAAAAACATCCACAAACATGTTGTTGAGTTGGGGAGCTAGTTGTATAGATGTGTAAAGATATATCTCGGAATTAAGAGTATGAATTTTTAAATGTGTGACATCAAAACGATCATGAACATATTTCAATAAATCATACTAATATTCATAAGTAATGAATGAATGATTATCATTTTTCATGTTCTAGTCTCAAATATACCACTTGGAATATAGAGGAAAACCAAAATATTAAAAGCAACCATTTGTAAGAATAATGTTATATGCAAGCCTCCAAACATGTTTCAGGCATTATATCCTAATCTAAGTCTTATCAACTCATATAATCCACAACAATTCATTAAAAGGATTGATAAAATTTCTTGAAAAATAATATTGGAGATAAGTTTTCATTTCTGGGATGGTTCAAAGCTTAAAATGTCACAATTAGGTGAAAAGGGATAATTTTTCAGTATATTGTGAATGTATTTGGGAGAATACATGTTGGGAATAGACAAGAATTAATTAATGGAAACTTGAGTCTCAATGGTGAGTTTCATGGGATACAAAAGAGATTTAAAGGGGTTTCTATCCATTTTTCATGCTGAATGTTAAGGGAGGACTCCCTTATAGAAATCCATATTTGTGGTGAAATGATCCTAGTTAAAGAATACTTGATGGATAGAAAAAAAATTATATATATAGTGTAGGCTTCCCCTTTTCATTTTCCTAGTAAATATTCCTCTATGAAATCTATGATCCCTCATGTAACTGTTTATATGTCTCTATGTGAACCTATCTTGTAGAGAATCATTAAATATCATGATTTTTTTATTTCCAATATACCATTTTCAATATTATTATAACAGTTGATCCATGTAATGATCAACATTGTTTTTTCAATTATACTAACACTCCAAAAAATAAAAAAGACATTGAGATGGGCTAGAAATTTTATAAGACATTTCTATATCATTAAAAAATGAACAAATTTAAAGATGATAGTAAATTTGAATAGGAAAATCCTTCTATCAATTGAGATAGAGTAACCATTCCAAGTAGAAATATGTTTTTAATTTTATCATCAATCCCAAAAAAATAATTTGCCTTTAGGATTTTCCAAAATAAAATAACACAAAGGTAATTAATGGGAACAAATCCTTTTTTAATTCCCCAGTATAATAATTAGTGTGATATTCTAACAGTAGAAATCCCCTTCCCAAATTAAATTAAGGACTTCTTCTAATTTCAATACTAACACAAAATTTCTTCATATTTTGATAGGAATACCTTAAGATATGGGATATTTATTTTAACTCCTTGAAAAAACAATGATTTCATAAACAAAGATGAAATTTGTAGCAACAGTAAGATTATATGTTGTGTGTATGTGTTTAAACTTTTCTTGTTCCACCATCTGAGTTAAAATTCTTCTTAAATAATCTTCAACTATAGAGAATATAATAGAATAAATAAGATTGGATTATCTAACACCCTTTGAAATTTTAAAATATTCCTTATGAGAACTATTGAATGCACTAAAATATTAGATGACTCCAATAGTTCCTTAACCTAGTTAACAAAATGTCTATGAATCTAAAACTATTAATCACTATTTAAGTGATTTTCTAATCAATAATGTCAAATTAATTTCATATGTGATGATTTTGAAATATTATACCACCTCTATTTTACCTATTAAGTAAATTGACACATTTATATGTTTTACTAATGCAATAATATATTGTTCAACCTTTCACAAAACCATAGGTCTTCAAAGAGGGTATTTTATTCACAGTCATATTATGTCTATTAGAATAGAGTGTGGAAAAACATTTGTAGATGGTTTTTATAATGGATATTGGTTTAAATAGGGGTATCTCATCGGAATAATCAACTTTTGGAATCAGTGTGAGAAACAGAGAATCAAGACCATGTGGGAGTATTGGAAAAAATGATTATTTTACCAATATTCACATATCCAAGTGGATTACATTCAAAAATTTCTAAAAATGAGTTAGTAAAACCATCAGGACCCATAGCACTATTAATCATAATACTAAAGACTTATTCTCTTAATTCAAATTTACTAGGGATATTGGTATTCTATATGTTATCCTTAATACTAGAAATAGCTGGAATAATATTGTCATCAAAGTCCACATTGAGATCATCCCCATTTAATAGGCTTGTAATGTTAGAGACAATATTATCTAAAGGGTATTCCACATTATCACTAACCATATCACCATCTTTAAGGAATGTGAGAGGATTACAAGACATCCTATCTATTTAAATTGAATTATAAAAATTAATATTTATATTTGCATCATTTGGAATCTTTCATATGAAAATATACTTTTTATGGTTATCTTTTATGGAATGTAAGAAATTAGGCTTATAGGTGATCTCCCTTTCCTTCTAGATATCTATAGAAAAGATAGAATTGGTGGATGCATATTGTATCTATTTAAATCTATCTTCAAGAGATATAATATAATTCTCCATCCTACAATAGTGTTCTTTGCGCAAATACATATGTATTTATTTTAAGAGTTTTAAATTCATGAGATGTGAAAAAAAATCATTAACAGAATGATTTGAGTTTCATAGATCAAGAAAAATTTAACACAATCGGTATGGGAAGCCCGAACATTGTTAAATATGAATTTTAGAATTAGATTTTAGTTTTTGGTAATGAGGATAAAACAATTTTCATGATGATCATAGTTGATCCCTGGAAGCATGATACTTGGAATAGTGTACTATTTATCATAGTCATATTCATTGGAGAAAGCTCCGTCAAAATTTCTAGCAATGATTATACAATTTTTCCTTCTTGACAGGGTGTATTTGGATCTAACTTGATTGATTTTAATTAGGGTGTTTACTTAAATGTAGTATTTAAAATAACATTAGGATATTATGTGGTAAACATGAACCATAATTTCACTATGAAACAAAATATTATTAAAATCACCAATGATAATTCAAGGATCATTCATTATAGATTTGATGATGTCCTTGTTTTTTCAAATCCTTCTCCTTTCTTGATATATATTTTTAGTGTACATTAATGAGAGTAATGTATGAATATTAGGAAGATAAAATTCATATGTAATCATTTTTTCTTCAATTCTAATGGTAGAAACACTACTAATATTAGAGTGAGAATAATCCTAGAGAGTTTCTAAATTAGAAAAATATTCTTTCCATTAATAAATCAGTATATTAGTTTATCTAGAACAATAAGGCTAGGATCCTTAAAATTTTTATGTTCAGAGATTCCAAGAATATTAGGCTCATGAATATGAATAAATCTATTTATTGAGATGGTAATATTACATTTTTCTACTACATAAAAATTCCATAAGAATATATTCATTTGAAATTATGCTTGGGTTGGAACCCCCTTTTTTATTTCCATGTGAATGATTTTTTCTAGATAACTTCCTTGTTGGTTGATCGTTATTTTTTTCTTGATCATGATTTTCAATGAATTTTTTTGAGTTGAATAAGATTAGGGTCATATACATTCATGTCCATAAAATATTAGAGATGAATAATATTCACAATTAGTATAGGTTATGTGTAATAAAACGGAATCCTAGAAGCTGCCAATAAAATCGAAATTGTTTGGATTCTCAACATCATCAATAGTAGGTTTCACATTATCTCATTCATGTCACCAATGAATGAATATTTTTTGAAATCACAACTTCCATATTAATTTGATGAGGGTTTATCTCCATGAGCATAATGCTCATGTGGAGAAGGTTTGTTCATTAGACTTCCATCAGCATATGGAACCTTATTATTTTCATAATTTTGATGAACATGTGGGTTATAATTTATATTTTTCTTTAGAATAGAATCGATGTAATTTAAATTTTTCATAAGCCTTTGTAAAATTAAATTACAGGCATCCTTATTATTAAAGTGGAAACAGATCCTTTATTTTTTCCATGTTGATCAGATGTGAAATCTTTTTTGACCTCAGATACATCAATATAAAATTCAATTTAAGAATAATTAACAAGGTTTAGAATATCGAAGAAAATTTTAAGTTCCATCTTTTACTTTTTATTATGTTTATTCTCTTTATTTGTATGGGTGTCCCAAGATTTCATAGATTTAGATTTTAAAATATATATAATATCCTATTTCTCAACCTATTTTCTACATTGTTTTTCTTCAATGGATCCCCCTAATCTATGAATATTTTATTTTATTTTTTTATTTTTATTCCCTAATTTCAATGAAATAAAAATAGTAGGTGGATTCAACTGCTTATGGAAAATGTTGGGCAAAAATCCCTCAAGGTAACATAGAAGTATTTTTGGGTAGGTTGTGTTTGTTGACAAAGCAGGTTTCCATTGATATTTGTCGAGTTCCCAAGAAGTTGTTGACAATACTTGTTGACAAAGAACGATGACAAAGGAAAGGACGATCTGGAGGCAGTACAAAAAGAGCAGTACAAGGTGGCGTCGTTTCCCAGTGTTTGCCATGTTTTTGGGGTCAAAAATTTGAAGTTTGGTGAGCATCGCGAAAATAGGATTTCCATGAAGATCATAATTTAATATGGCAAAGGCATGAATTTTGCGAAGATAGGATGCATGGTTTGGAAATCGCGAAGACTAGAAGAATGGAGGCAGGAGCTCCGCGATGGACTAAGCTTCGCGATGGCCATTGCTTTGTGACGGCTTGAGCATCGCAAGAATGCTTCGGGAGAGTGCTTCGTGATAGAGCTTCGCAAAAAGGCAGGAGATTCGCGAAGGCTTGTTTGAGCTTCGCGAAATTGGGAGCTTCGTGAAGTAGGGTGCTTTGCGAAGGTGTTTCCAAAAGGAATTGCCCAGTGTTCAGAGGCAAAAAGGTATTTATCAGTGAATGAAATTTGGACATTAACAGAGCATCCATCATCAGTTAAGGATGCATTATTTCATGAAAATGAAGAGACCTACAGGTCTATAAACTTAGAGTGAATCCCTTCACAGATCAGTGAGTTTAGGAAGAGGAAAAAGGTGATCCTCTCCACCGGCAGTGAGCCAGAGAGAGAGAAATAGGGAGTGACCCTTGGGAAAACAGTGAGCTGACCCTAAACATTGTAAAGGCGGTGAGCCTGGGCATAGAAGTGATGTAGCCCGAACTTTGTATCCACATCTAGTGAAGATTAGTGGAATTTGGTACGCTCGTCAACTTGTCGGCGTATGCTCCTTGGACGTAGACCAGTGAGGGTGAACCAAGTAAAAATCATTGTGTCTGCCTGCTTACTTCCCTGCATTGCATTTGAAGCATCGTCATCAGACAAAGAAGAAAATAAGAGATCATAATAAACACACAAGTGAAAACAAAGTGACCCTTGTAATAAAGAGGTCAAGATCCAGTGGGCCAGGAAGAATTTTAAAAAAGAATATCCATACACTGATTCACCCCCCCTCTCAGGGTATATAGGCCCCAATTGTTCCTAACAGAAAACCCTATAACTAGAAATAGGGTTTCTAAAAATTTTATAAACATCACAAAATTGGTGAATATATTCTTATTCTATCATGATATAAACCTTATGATCCTTAGAAATGAAATTAATAATAGATAGTAAATTTGATATTAATTTTTTCCTCTACTCAGAACCTTGAATATAAACCTAGATCCCCATTTAGAGTATACTAATCCAGTTTTAGAAGAATTCCAATAATATAAGTATTATCATTTAATATTTTTAGGTTTTAGAGAACCTATTTTGGGCCATGAATTATGATCTAAATATATGTTGTCGTATTTATTTGATTGTATAGATTAAAAGTGAAATCCCATTCTTTGAAACTCAAGAATCTAAGCTTCAAGAGAAAATTTCTATAATTCCATGAGGATTTCAAATCATCATTGCTTCTTAGAATGATGTGGAAGAAAACCCTAGAAATTGGTATTAATTTCAAGTTTCCCATGGCTCAATAGTGTAAAATCTAATATTTGAGATTCTTCAAATACCATGGATTTTCCCCATTAAAAGATATTATGTGACCAATAATGGTTTATTTTCACTTATAAAGTCTTTTTCAAAAATCTCCATTGTCCCTGACCCCCAAATTTTTTCCAACATCCATATTTTATAATTTTGGCATCTTATGTGAAGTATATTTAGTGGTATCCAATAATTTCAGTTCCTTCAAAAATGATATACCTTTTCCTTTGGAAAATTTGGTACTCTGTTTATCCTTATCCGTATCAATTGTATTCGTCTTTGCATTATATTTCATGCACACCAATAACCTAAGTGATATTTCCAATTCTGGATTAAAGGAATCTATGTGAGATAGTATGATCTATAAAATCCAATTGAAACATTTCAGGGATTCACATAATAAAAAAAGGTTTTTTTGGGAGAAAATAATTTTAATATAAATTCATAAAACTCAATGAAGTACAATTTTTAGAAAAAATAATAATTTTTATTCCTAAAAAATTACTTATATCTAAATCATGAATATTGAATATTAGAATTGAATTAAAAATAATTTTCTAAATTAAATTTCTAATATTTCAATTTAACACAAAATCAAAAATATAATTGAAATATTAAATTACATTATTTAAAGAAAAGAAATGATTGTTCCACCAAAATTGGTATTTTTCAATGTTAACTAAATAATCAATCATTACAAAAAAACCAAAATTTATACCTATGATAATTTTGGTAAACTAATATAAAAATTATTTCATTTTTATTATATATAATATCTAAAATTTTAAGAAACATATTACAATGTTCATTCATATAATTCATTAAAAATTATTTTTCAAGGAAAAATATTTTTGAAGCATGAAACGAATTTGATAAAAATGATTAATTATATATTATAGATTAACAAACAAAATACATTATATAAAATCATTATACATATTTTTCATAATATTTTTATTACTATTTATATATTCTAGTGTTAATGGAAAACCCATAATGGTCAGAGTTAAATAATAATATTTTTATAGTATATCATAGTTTCCTTAATTCTTGGTGATTCATGTTACGTTTGAAATTATGAATTTACTTATTATAAAATACTATGGTGTTGTTGAATTATTCAATGGGAAGAAACACCATAAAGATGAGAAACTATTAGGAATGTAGTTATATGTTTTTCTTGTTGGTGAAATTTTTTTGAAGAAATGTTCATAAGATAATAATTTTGAGTGAAAAAATGAGTATGAGTGTCTCAATGATGTATATGGAAAGTGTAGTCAATCTAGAATAAATTTAGAATAATTTATTAATGATCTTCCTAGAAATATTCAACTTAGTGGTAAATAAATGCAAATTTTTAAAGTAATTGTTGAATAAAAAATATTACTAGATGAGGTTGCAATAAAATTGAAAACCATGTATTCTTGGAAGTGGAATATCATCACATATTTTATAAAAAAAATTATAAGAAAATATTAGAAAATGATATATGTATTTTTATGTTTGGAAATTATTGTTATCTCAAAATATATGGGGAAAGTATTGATAAAATTAAATAACGAATGTTGAAGACCGAAGATGTTTTGTTTGTTGGGGTACATAAACATAAATTTTAAGATTTAGATAAAATTTTTATAATTGTAATGATGTAATCTTTAAATGAGACTATTTTATATAATAATTGTCAAAATATTGGAATATTTTTAATAGGGTAGATAAATTGGTAAAATTTTATTAAGATCAAAGATCCAGGTAACTTATGATATTTGAGTTCTAAAGATAAAAAATTAATCCTTATATTGAAGACAAAAACATATTGGTTATGTAAATCATAGAAAAATATCTAAAAAATTATGAGGGATCATAATAAACATAAAATTGAAGAGATGTTATTTTTGATACATCTGAAAAAGTAATAATGTGCAAAAAAATTCTTTGAAAGGTAGATATTTTTTCCACTAAACCTCTTGAACTTGTTCACTCTCATCTCTGTGGACTAATGTGACACCAGTATACGGAATCTGATCTGTACATTATAACCTTAATTGAGGAATTTACGTGAATAAAATATGTAATGTTTATAAATCCCAAATATGAGTTTTTGGAAACATTCAAAATATTCTGAAAGGAGTTTGAGAAGGAATAATGTGTATATATCAGGAAATTGAGAAAAAAATTACTTAACATTTTTCTCATTTAAATTTTATTCCAAGTAATGGGATTATAAATAAATAAGGTTCTCTTTATACTCCATTAAATAATTTTTTTATGAGAGGAAGAGTCAATTTCTAGTTGAAATGGGAAAATATATGCTTTTTGAGTATTAAATCTCAAAATATATCTAGATTTAATCAGTTTATTCATATGTACATAATAAAAATACTTTTTTTTCTAAGACTTAAGAATAAGAATATCCTTATCAGACATGGAATAAAAACAATAATAATTTTAAATATGTTGAGGCATGTGTAATTCATTTCTTAATAAATTTAAAAATACACATTTATTTATATTTGATAAAATAGATGAGGAAGAAATTTTTTTATGTTATATAAAAATTATTAGAAGATATAATTACTAGACTAATAAATCCAAAAAAATGTAGAATCTTGTGATGTTAATGATATTTAAAATATATTCAAATAACTAGATAAAGAAAATGGTTTTATATAAGTTTTAATGGGATAAATCCTACATTCTTCTAAAAAACTAAAGTGTCGAATGAAACAAGATCACATGAGTTATCGAAAATGAATTTAAATGTTTCTAGTGATGAGGAAGAAATTTGGGGAAAAATCTCAAAATTTTAGAAGGTGCATAAGGAGGATAAACCGAAAAACATTATCAAAATAAGTAAAGATACAATTCAAATTAGATGGAAATTAAGATTGGGGAATCAAACAATAATCATTTCTCAAATTGAACCATGATCACTATAAGATTATTTTGAATATAAGAAATAGTTAGATGGTATGAATAAAGAGATAGATCATATTTAAGATAATGAAACTTGGGAACTTATTCTAAGAATAGAAGATAAAAATATCTTAAGAACTAAATGGTTGTTTCAAAATAATATGATTTAAATGTGTGAGGTTTCATGAAATAAGTCTAGGATCTTATATCAAGGGTATTCACAAGTTTAAGGTATTGAATTTGAAGAAACATTCTCCCCAGCTATAAAACCTGAAACTATTAGAATGATATTTGAAATTATTGTTCATTGAAGTTACAAACTCTATAAATTGGATGTTATGTTAGTGTTCCTGAATGTGGATTTTGAAAAATAAGTTTATATTGAAAAATAATAAGGATTCATTACTAAAAATAATAGAATAAAAGTTTGTATGATAACAATATCCTTATATGTATTGATGTAGGCTTCTCAATCATGGTAAAAAAAATTAAAATACAATGCACACATTAATATTGTTTATCGTAAAGATTGATATAAAAATTTATATTAAGATAATAGGTCATGCAACACTATTTTGTTATTTTTTATATTGATGAAATAATCTATATAGTTGTTAAATATCATATATTTTATAAATTCCCATTATATTTGAAGAGTTAATTTGAGATTTATATTCATAGGGAAATGAATTAATTTCTCAGGTTATATATTTTGAAACCTAAAATATATATCTTTAATTTACAAGAATTTTATTATAGATAATTATAATGAATATTGGAATGGTAGATTCTGAAGAAGTTTTAACTCCAAATTTTTTTTTATAAATAAGAATAAAGATAAAATGGTAAAATTTTTAATAAATAGAACTTCCAAAATATAATAAAATGTTTTTTATCCTTTAAAAAAATTAATCATATATTATTTATTTTCTAATATTATGTTCCAATTATCAAAGAGGTCCTAAATAATCTCATATGATAGATTTTAAATTTATTGTGAGGATTATTAAGGGAACAATTAATTGTGAAATGATGTATAAGAAATGAAATAAGTTGTACGGTCATGGGTTCAATGTTTTATATTGGGATAGTGATTTTAATGATTAAAAATCCACATCCAAAACAATATTTTTTAACAGGAAAACTATTTAAATTGAAATATTAAAAAAAGTACAGTTATATAGACTCTATATGAACCGGAATATATTTTTTATACTCTTGACCGTACTCAAATGAAGTAAATGAAAGTGAATATTGAATATTAGTGGGTGAATATTCAAAAACCATTGAAGATTTATTGTGATAATAAATAACCAATTAATCATTCTAAAAATAATGTTCAACATTCTAGATCTAATTAAACTGATATTGAATAACATTTTATCATGGAAAAATCCACTAGTGAAGATTTAAATTATGAGTATGTTTCTAAAAAAGATCAAATTGTTAATATTTTCACCAAATCCACGCGAAGGGATTTAATTGAGTAATTGATGCTAGAAATAAATATTTATCCTCCACTAATAACTTATGAAATTTCATAAGAAACACCCATGTTTTTTTAAATCATTTTTCATAGAGGGAGGAAGAATTATAACTTTATACTTTATCTTTTTTGAATCCTTAGTTGGTGTTATCGTAGAATGGGGGATTAATTGTTATGGAAGTTATATTTTCTAAAGATAAGATCGTCTATGGGGAGTATATCAATATCATGGGCACAAAAAATCATTTTAATGATGAATATAATAATCTAAAAAACAATTCCATGACTAGAAGTGTGGTTTTTGGAAATATATTTTTGGGATTGCAAATTTTTGGATAGTGGTTTTGTAAAGATTTATTTATTGGTGAAAAAAACATAATATGAGATTAAAGAACTCATGGTTTTATTGAAGGGGTTTTATTTTTTTCACATAAAAATGTGTTCTTGATATTATTGTAAGAATATCTTCTCTTTTAATATATTAAAAATATTTGGGGATATAATTTATAAAATAGTATTTCTAAAAAGTTTTTTTAGAAGAATTTTTTTAGATTGTATGGATATAATTCGGATCATGATATATTAATCCTTAGTTATTATGAAAATTAGGTAGATATTAATTAATATCCATATGTTTTTTCAAATTTTCAAGTTGTATAAAGTTAATTTTATAAATTATACACAAATTTTGATTTGTAAAGTTTGTTTCTTCATTGTGAAATATTAAACTTATGAAGTGGTGAAGTTACGAATAAGGATTATGTAGAGAAGTTTGAAGGTTACCATTATGATTCCATTGTAATTGAAGTCATCATATAAATACATTTTAACTACATCATATGTATATTTATTCAGTCAACCAATGGTATAATTTTTATGGTTACCAGATAGAAATTTACAATGTTGTACCACATGAAGTGTTGTGAAGGTGGTCGGAATGAATATTTAAGAAACCAACAGATGTGGAATTGAAAAGTAAATTGAATTGAGAAAAACTATAAAAAAAATTTAATGAACGTTTATGAAGTCTAATTTCTGGAAGAAACTTAACACCGGATATAGATATATCGAATGGATTTCTTTATAAAAATATCATGTGATGCGTAGAAATAAATATTACTGGATGGATTTGGCATCAAGTTCACACACTCCAAATATTATGACAATGGTGAGCTATACATTCGTTGAATAAATATTCATTAAAGAAAGGTTTTTTATTCTAATTAATTTTTTTTGATGGTTTTAAATGTTTTTTGATTCCGAGTTTTAAGGATAGTTGTATGAAGAATGTTGAATTCCAAAAACAATCGATGGCTTTAAAACATGGTTAATGAATGTTTGATTTTAGATTGAATTTGAAATTAGAAATTCAAGACTTTTACCCTTTATTTTAGTTTTTTTATTCCTATATTAGTATGTTCCAATATATTTTGTAAGCTTTGGAAAAGTAAGAGTGGAAATGGTAATGTTTCTTAGATAAATTATCATGTGATTACAAACCAAGATTTCACTTGGTTTAGCAAGATCTGTATTAGATGAAGGAGAAAAAAAGTATTACCAGATAGAAAATCACTATATAATAGTATTTAATGGACACATACTCAACTAAGGCCCACAGAATATAGGTGGAATAGAATTAATTTTACTGTATGGATAACAATTGGAAGGAGTTCATTTTGATTTTATTTCGAAAAAATTATATTTCATCGGATTCAAGTAGGGAGGTATCCTCTGAAACAAGTGATAACATACTTTACTAAGTTATGGTTTATTCAATAATTAAATTTATTAATTTTTGGGTGATTCATTCCATAGCCAACTTTATATTGATATATCTTAGTAGAAATGTTTTTCATCGTTGATTCCAAACACAATAAAGAGTGGGTTCCCACATTGGGGCCAAACAATGTCAAAACATTATACTTTTCTCCTATTTAATTTTATTATCGTTGTATATAGGTGAGGATGAGTTAAAAATGAGATTATTAAAACAATAATAAGATGATATGTTTCATTTTTTGGAAAATGAAATTTTTAAAAAATACAACTGATTCAACCCATACCCCCTTCCTAGTGTGGTTACATTCTTTTTCAATTCATAGGAGTTTGTTTCTTTTTTGAGATATTGAAAACTCAAATATGATTTATTTGAGTTATATTATTCCATAAGTAACTTATTTATTACTATATTGTGTTCATTTACCCTAATATTTTATTTTATTTTAATTTCTATACCACTATTTTGAATGAGATATTTGGATGCAAATAATGTTTTGTCTCTCTTTTCACATTTTGAGTTTTGAAAAATAAATTTTAAAAATAATAAAAAGGGGTTTTCCATTACATTCATATGTTTTTTATTTCTCAATAAATTTATATAATAAAAACCATATGTATTTTTAATTCCTAATTAGTGAATATTCATTTTAAATGTTTTTTTCATCAAAAAAATCACTTAACATTTTCAAAAAAAAAATTGGATGTGTCTCGTAAAATCATCTTTTCAAATAAATGTTAAAAATGCTTTCTGAAAACAATTTTATTTTTTAAATAATATATTCCTTATCATATTAAATTTATCTACCCAAATATGTTCTATATTTCACTACTTCCACACTAATATATATTTATCAGTTGAGGAAATTAACTCATAATATCAAACATTTGAATTATTTATCCCTTATTATTCAAGAATATTTTTAAAAAGAACTTATGCATCATATAAACATCATTATTGTGTTTCCATTTACCAAGGTTCTGAAGGAAATTATAACATAGGATATTCCTAACAAGATAGATCTTTTTAAGAATCTATAAGAGATATTGAAGACCTGTTATGGATTAAGAGGGTTCTTATAGGGAAAAAATTCAATTTTTGGATAAATACATGTTCTTTATTAGTTTATAGTTTATCATAATTATATAATTAATATAATATAAAATTCAATCAATATTTATATAACGTAATATTGTATTCAATTCATTTAATTATTGGATAGTTATGTCTGAGAATCTATAGTTGGTATCGAATGTAGTATGTAAAAAATGTGTTTGTGGGAATTAGATCCAGGAGTGTGGGTTCAGGGTGTTATATTTGGTATTATAGATGGATTTAGATAATTTTATATATTATGATGAATATTGAGAATAATTTAAGGGTTTATAATTTAATGATTTACATAATTTAAAGGGTTTATATAATCCTTGGGGATAAGTATATGATTTAGAATGGATGTAATAATGTACATTTTATTTGGTGACTAGGTTTAGTAAATCTTAGTGAAAACACTATAGAAGAATCTTAGTAAACAATGATACCTAAAAATATTGGGAATGTATTGTGTAGGTGGTTTCCCTATCAATAAAACATGGTATGGATACTGGAAACTGGATGCATCTATGGAGTAAATGGACATAGGGTTAATCACCCTGGAAAAATTTAGTTGGGAATTCATGTAATCATCGGCTAGATTCACATTTAATGATCTTAATACTGCACAAATGAATAGTCACTCTTGTGAGATATGAATATGTCAAATACATTTTCATTACAAACCATTATCAATGATTTATTTCCTATTACACTAAGGGATTATGTTAATAAGTATATGAGAATATAACTTAAATCAAAATTAGATTGAAATAGAAGTACAAATGGTTAAAATGAAGGTGTCACTAGAGATGAAATATTAAGATTTATTTTTCATATTCATAATATCACTTATACTTACTGTATTGATATCCATTTTTGGTTTCGGTGTTTGGTTGAAAAAGTTATTACAGAAATGTAGTGGAGAATGATATGTACCTAGAAACTACTATGTCATGTAACTGAATATGGTAGAATGAATATATTGTTGATAAACTTATTAGTTTACGATTACGATGGAAAATATGAGTTTTTCAATCATACATAAGGAAGTGAGACTAATATTTTAACAGAAATTAAATTTTGATACTTTTAGATATTTTCATTAGTGAGTGATATTATTTGTTTATATTATGAAATTTTTTAAAAGTTTTAGGGATTATATAAGACATCCAATGATTGTTCTTTTTTATTTATCATTTAAAGATATAGAAAATATATATTAAATGGAATCAGTGACATTGAATGGTAATTTTTGAGACAATTTATATTTTTGGGAATACCTATTGAAAGAAAACATGATTGAGTTTCGGATAACTTATAGGATTAATATATAGACTAACTTGTCACTTTAAAAACTAGTGGTTAAAGAGAAGAGTTAATTTTTGAATGAATATATAATCTCATTTTTGTTTAATTTCTTTGATATTAAAATGGTTATGGGAAATTCATGTATGAGAAAATATGATTAATGTATATACATACTTGGTAATCATATTTTATTAATGATCAATTTTTTTAGGTAAGATAAGTTTCTTGATATTACCTAATAGACTACTTTATATTTCAGTTTGGAGTTTATATCTCGAATAGTGAATATGTTAAGAAGAAGCTCACAAACATTCATTGGGAGTAATAGTTAAAATTTATAAGTGGGATTTTTTTGGTGGGGGGGGACAATGATACACCCAAAAAATTTAATATAAGATCACTTTTAAATAAGTCATGGTGCTTGTTATCTTTCTCTACATGCAACACAAAACATCAATAGAACTATGATATATTTATATATAATATATATTTAAGTATGGTTACTAAAATAAAGTTTTTAAATTAGAGGGAATGAATAGGATTAACCACTTTAGGAAATATATATATATATATATATAATGAAACTATTAATATAAATTAAATTTATTTATTTTTTTCTAAAATGACTAACAATATCATTTATTTTTTAGGAATATATATTCTAAAATAGTAAAATTTTATTCGATATGCATTTCTATTTCAATAAAAATATGATTAATGGTGATAAATTATATTTTATATTAATAATTTTTTAGAACCAATTTACATAGAAAATGGTACAGATTAAAAACAATGATAGTTAATATTTGAAACATTCATTTCCAATAAAAACAATTTTCATTAAATTTTATTATTTTATTCCAAAATTGAATTTATAAATTTTACAGTTCGAATTGTAAAGATGAAAAAAAAATTGATGTAGAATAAAAAATTAACTTAAAATTATTTTTCGTCGTTTTTTCATCAAAAAAATGTTCTTTGTCAAAAATATATGAAATTTTCTAAAATTATAATTTTTATGATTTTGTCATTATGTAAGTGTATCCTAGAATTTAAAAAATAACTTTAAAGTAATAAATTATTTATTTTTATAATAAAATTATGCATTTTAATATATTATTTGAGATTATAAATCATATTTCTAACATTTTTACAATAAAATTAAAATGTTGGTTTAATAAAAATTATTCTTCGCCTTTTCTTTCAATCAAGTATTTTCCAGGTGTGATATTATTTTTTATTTATATTCAAGTATAATTTCATTAATTTACTCTATAATAAATCAATTTATTTTATATATATTTAGAATTTTAATATCTATGTCTTACAAATAAATTTTAAACAAAAAACACACTTTTTCAGTAGAAACTATTTTTTATGCATTCTGTGGGTGAATTAATACATTTAATTTTTAAAAAGATAGAAATATTATTTGATAAAAATATAAAAAATATTAAATAATATGGTTCAAATTAGGTTAAGCATGTTATATTTGTTTTATTAAAATTAATTACTAAGGTTAAAAATCAATTATCAAGGTAAAAGTAAACTAGTGTAAAAGATAAACATTTAAAATAAAAATCCATAAAACACTCATGGTTGTCTCCAAAATGAGTTTTCAAGGTTAATTTCAGACACAAAATAACTTTATCTTCACCATTTGTCAATTTATTGAACATTTACCATTGAATAGTAACATGATATTATGGAAAATGTAATGGTTACTTCAAAAATTACCTCTTTCACCTCTTATAAAAAGGTAACACGTTAACCGATTCAACACTAAAATACCATTTTAATTTTTTATTTAATATCTTCCACATTTTTACCACTAAAAACTTCTCCCATATCCATAATATTCTGGTCAAATTTAGTTTTCTTAAGGATACCATTTCCAAGGAGTCTTTCAAGAGAAAACTCTAGCATCGAACATAAGTGTTACTTTCACATATGTTTTTATTTCATCACCACCAATCATTGATGGTTATTAAAAAGGATTTAGTGTGGATATATTATGTTTATAAAATGTTTAATATTATTTATATGTCTCATTATAATTATTGAAATACATCCCCATACACATTAAATCATTATAATTCATTACTATTTGGTTTGATTTAGCAATTAATTTAGATGATGGTATAATGATTGTGTTATAAATTATTATGTGATTCTATATAATTGTAATATCATGTAAAAATAATATATATTTTATTTTTTATTTTTATGTAATTGTTCTGATATAATTTAATATATTTATATATAAATTTTTTATTGGTAAACACGTCGAATACTAATTCATCATTACTTCCATTTTCAGAAGTTGTGTTCATGTATCTTCCTTAAAAATTTGGGACATATTTTACCATTAAAAATATGATTATTAAATTTTTAATGATCATGTAATTATTAAATTTCAAACACTTAGAGATAATCAACCTCGTTCTCATGAAATTTAAATAAAATAATAAACCGAAAAATTCTGACACTCAATAATGAAATTAAAATACAATCAACAAATATATATATATATATAATATTGTTGTAATATAATAATAAAATGGTAGTAAAGTTGTATTATTATAATTAAATAAGTGATTAATGTATTCATTTTCATTATAAAAGAGGTTAAATCATGGTTGCATAAGTGCTAATACAAGATAAGTATAGTGAACCAATCCATAAAGACAATTTAATTCATGAATTATAACATTATTTACCAAAAATAAAACCCAATGATCTATATTTATACTATATTTTAAATATTAGACACAGAAATAAGTCATATTAATTTTAAAAATAATATCTTTGTTTAAAATTTTTCATAGCACTCCTAACATCCACAGGTCTTCTAAAATTTCATAGGATGCCCTAGGGTAGTATATAAGTAAAAGTGTGTGATATAAATCCCATTAGGGGAATATACAAGGAAATAAATAATATTAGTAGAGTGAAGAGTCAAAACATAATATCATGAAGAGAATTATTATAACCACGAAAACATTGAATTAGAAAATTAAATCATAATATCATAGAGTCCTAATCATGTGACAACATCATAAAGCATGACATCATAATCATATGTCAAGGGTAACAACCAAGATAACATAACATATTCTACACATCATCGTAATCATATTATTATCAATCTAACCACTATCATAACATAGTATTCTTAGGCTACCCACACATTCACTTTACATGGTATCTCAAGAGACATTCACATTTCCTAATGAACTGAAGGGATACAACATACCCACCCATCACATCAGAATATGTACATTCATATGTGTATCATATGATAAATGAAACTATATATAAAAACATAAGAATTATAAAACCCATGAGATAGAATTGGGTGTTATAAATATGATTTTAGGCATAAATAAAAGAAAAATGATGAGGATAACCAGTAAAATAAAGAATTAAATCATTTTGAAAATTCATTATATAAAAAATAAATATAGTTTTGTATCATATAGTTACAATATTTAAAATTCATGAGAATTTCAGGGAAAACAAAGAATAAAAACACACAACTTAGGTAAATATTTGTGAAAAATGTAAAGGGTATTCTGGGTAGGGAAAAAAAGTTCTTCGAAGGATGTTTTGATCAAGGATCCAGATCTGATCCTCTCCCAGAATTATTGTGGGCATAGGGAACTCTTCTCCCTTTATGATCCTCTTCTTCATGATTCTTCGAATCAGGTATCTTCAATGCCTTCTATGTCGAAGAAGAGTTTTGCGGAAGCTGTTGGATCAGACATGAGCCCATCTTTTTCTGATTTTGTCTCCCCATCCCCTAGGAGAGTAATCAAAAAGAGTAAGATTGTGCATGTCACGGCCAATCAGGATTTGGTTGAAGAATGTGTCAACCTCTTTAGATTTTCCATCATAGCCCGTGTGATCACACCCAATGGTGAGAATATGTAGAAATTTGAGGAATTAAAGAAGAAAATCATTGCTGCTTGGGGCTTTGAGGAGTGGAAGATGATTGCCATGGGCAGGGGTTTCTTTCACATTGTCTTTCCTACTGATGAATTTAAGAGGAAAGCGTGGAGCATTGGTTCTATCTCCCTTAAGCCTGGAATCCTTCGTATTCAAGAATGGGACAGAAATTTTGATCCCTTTAATGTCAAAAATACACATGTGCAGGTGTGGGTCCGTATTTACAAACTCAACCGGTTGTATTGGCATCCTCAAATCTTTGGGACATTGCATCATTAGTGGGAACCCCAATTAGAATGGATCAAAAAACATATAATCCAAGGTTTGGTCACTTTTCCCATGTGTTGATTGATATTGATATGTCAAGAACAATGGTGGAAGAGGTGGTCCTAACAACAAGGGATGATTCTATTACTTTAGGAATCTTTTATGAAATGATTCCTAAATTTTGCAGAGAATGTTATATTTTTGGATACTCATCTGAGGAGTGTAGGAGGGCGATTATATGTGATTTTTGTAAAGAAAATTTCATGATAAGGATATTTGTAAACAAACAGCTAAATCCAGACTCAAGCATGTTTCTAAAGCCTCTGAAGAACATAAAGAGGAGGTGATGGAGTCCTTAAATTCTAACCTGCTCTCTCTTGTTGGGATTTTGGATGTTGAGCAGCTTGTTAACTCTTTGGAGGACTGGAATTTGACAGGTACAAATGAGTGTGATAATGAGAATCATCTGTCTTCCCCTTGTTTAATCCCTGATCAGTTGGTTGATGGTCAGAAGGATGTGACCTAACATTGTTTAAAAGAAAATTACGAGTATGTGCTTCCTCAATCTGATTTTACGTTCACGAGTGGGACTGTTGATCTACCTCTAAAGGAATAGGAAGCCCCTCTCTCCAATTTGGTCCCATCTGGTCATGATTCTTGTGTTTCACCTTGTATCCAATCTCCTTCTCATGCTCAGAAGTGTATTCCTTCTGATCAATGTATAGAAGGAAAATCAATACAGGCCTTACCTGTCATAAAAAATGCTGATGAAGATGGGTCCATTACTCAGGTCCCATGCAACAAGGCTTCTAAAAGGAAGAATGACTTTGAAACAGTGATAGAAATTGGGAACTCTCCTAACAAATTTAGCCCTCTATCAGGTGTGTTTTGGTCAGGTAGTGGAGATAATCAAGTAGAGAATGATCCTGAGGATGCCAACACTATATCTGAAATCCCTCAGAAAAAAACAATAAAAAGGGAATGGGTATGATTAAAGGAGATGCTTCAAGGGGCATGGCTCAAACAAGAGCCATGGCTGAACTGAATAAATGAAGGTTCTGTTTTCGAATTGTCAAGGTCTGGGGAATTCCCCCTCAGTCAAGTCCCTTAGACACATTGGGATGACCAAAAAGCCACAACTCATTGGTCTTGCTGAGCCAAGGATAAACTTTGTTAATTTGAAAGAATTCAAATGGGAGTATCTTGGATATTCTATTGTTGATCACAATGCTAATGATGAGAATGTTGAGAGCTTATGGGTTTTGAAACATTGTTCTGTTAATCTTCTCTCCTTCTCAAAAGGGAACCAAATCATTTCGGCCAATGTTGAGTTGAATGGGAATAGATTTCTGATCTCTTGTGTTTATACTGCCAACTCATATCTGAGAAGGAGAGAGCTATGGGGTGATATGATGTCAATCACATCTCTGATGCCATGTAACTGGATAATTCTAGGTGACTTTAACACTATGCTAATGCCAAATGAGAAAAATGGGCCCAATTTTAACCGGGTTACTTCCAAAGAATTTTCTAAATGCATTGATGATTGTAAGTTGGTTGAGGTGTCAGCAGTTGGTGTTGAATTTACCTAGGGAAGGTACACTATTAATGGGAGGAAGGCTAGTAAACTGGATAGGTCTTTCCTTCAAATTGATGAAATGAATGACTCTCTCAGTGTTGTTAGAATTTTCCTCCCCAAAACACACTCTGATCATAACCCCCTATTGATTGAGATAGATAATGGTGGAAGGCTTATGGTCCCTATTCCTTTCATGTTTAATAATGCATGGATTGTCATGTAGGGGTGTCGAGATAATTTTATTGAGGTTTGGAATTCCTGGACAGCAGGATCAAATTCACACCTTCTGTCTTTCAAACTGAAAACATTAAATATGAGATTAATGGAGTGGAGTAAACTCTACATATATAGGTTCGATGAGGACATTAAATCTTCTGAAAGTCATATTCTTTGTTGCCAGAATCTGAATCAACTAAATGAAATTCCTTCTTCTAATGTACTTTAGGCTTTGTCAAAGCAGGATGAGCTGATAAGTACTAAGGATAATTTAGCCAGAGCTGCTTATAATATAAGGTGGTTAAAGGAAGGTGATAGGAACTCTAAGTTTTTTCTCAATATTTATAAAGAAATAAAATGTAGAAAAGGATTTTATGCATTAAACATAAATGGTAGAGTTCTCTCTAATGAGAATGATATTTCGAATGCGGTTTTCAAGAATTTTTCTGATTTGTACACTGAGGATGGGGATGATAGATCGCATCTGGTTGTAAATAACATATCTCCTTGAATTGATGATCAGGTAAATGAAAAACTGGTGGCAGTATCCAGAGGAAAGGAGGTTAGGGAAGCTTTGTTTTCTTTGAATATTGACAGTGTTACAGGCCCGGATGGCTTCACGAATAAGTTCTTCATTTTTAACTGGGAGATTGTTCGTGATGATGTGATCAATGTAGTGAGGCAGTTCTTCAACTCTATTTCTATTGATTATGGTGCCAACACAAGATTTATTGCACTCTTACCAAAGAAGGATGGTGCAATTGATATTAAGAACATCAAACCAGATGCGATTGGCAACACCATTCCCAATATTGTTAGAAAAATTCTTGCAAACAGATTGGGCACTGTAGTTAAAGAAATTATCACCCCAAATCAATTTGGATTTGTTCCGGGAAGGAACATCCAAAATTGTATCTTCACTGCCTCTTAATGCATCAATTCTTGAAGAAAAAAGGTGAATCATGGAAGTCTTGCTGTTAAAATTGATATTTCTAAGGCATTTGACACTATGAAATGGAGTTTCATTCTGTCTATTTTGAGAATGTATGTATTCTCCACAAGGTTTATCAATTTGATTCATATTGTTCTTCAAAGTTCCAAGCTATCCATTCTGGTCAATGGATCACCCAGAGGATTCTTTATCTACTCAAGGGGCTTTCGGCAAGGGGACACTCTCTCTAGACTTCTGTTTTCTCTTGCAGAATATTATCTCAGTAGATGTTTTAATATCCTTGTTCAAGATGGATTATATAATCCAATTAAATTTTGAAGGGATGTTCATGCCCCAACTCACCTTCTTTATGCTTATGACATCCTTTTTATTTGGCAGTGAGGATAAAGGACTGTTTCTTCTACTAAATCCATCATCATGCAATATGAAGAAGTGGCAGGACAGGCTTTCAATCTTAAAAAATCATTTATGGTTTTTGGTTAGGGGATCTCTAGTAGAAGGAAGAGTAAAATCAGGTGTTAACTTGAAATGAAGAAGGGATGTTTTCTTTATAACTATCTTGGGGTTCCTCTTTTTTGGGGACATGTTAAGAGGTGTCATCTTGAATCCATATTCTCAAGAATTATCACTCAAATGGAAACCTGGAAGGGGAAATCAATGTCATAAGCTAGAAGAGTTTGTCTTGTTAATGAAGTCATCAAATCTATGTTTTTTATGTGTTCTCTATCTACAGGTGGCCCAAGACCCTTTTGAGGGAACTCCAAAGGATGATTAGGAACTTTATATGGACTGGATCCATATATGAAAGAAAACTGATAGTTGTGGATTTGAAGGAATGTACTAAATCTATAAACAATGGAGGACTGGGTGATAAAGTCTTGGGTATGTTCAATGAGGCCCTGCTTCGCAAATTCACATGGAACCTCATCTCATCCAATGATATGTCCATGGAATTCCTTGCAGCAAGGTTCACACATAGATTATGGAATGGTTATTCCCAATACCTTTCTTCCTCAATATGGCTTGCTATTAGATCATCATTTCATGGCATCATGGCCCACTCCAAGTGTATTGTCTCTAGGGATTCTCCCTTGAATGCATGGAACACTACATGGCTTGCAAAGACAATTTAGGAAGATATTGTCATTCCTCCTGCTATGCTTCATGTCTCTATCGCCTCATTGCAGGTTCATAGTGCAGAAATACAGGAGTTAATTCCTCCACAGATTCATTCAGAAATTTTAAGATATAATTACATTGATGTTGACACCCTTATTTGGAAACCATGTTCTAATGGTATTTTATCCACTCGGGACATGTATCAATTTCTCTATGCTGATCATAATGCTTATCCTTGGTGGCTACTTGCTTACAAGAATAATTTCATCCCTCCTACTGACTTCATTCTAATCTGGATGTTATGGAAGAGGATTTTACCAGTGCAATGTCTTCTCCAACGAGATGGATTTTACCTTGCTTCTGTCTGTCCAATATGCTTTGCAAATGTGGAATCGATTGACCATCTATTTTTTCAATGTTCCTTCATATGCAGGTTATGGTGCTATATATAGGACATGATAGCTTCCTATTTGGACTTACGGTCAATTTAAGGGCTCTTATCCTCCATAGTTGATATTAGATGCAGTGATCAGGTGAGGAACATTCTTCTGGTAGTTGTTGCTGCAATGGTTGGCTTCATATGGAAATCTCGGAATAACCAGATTTTTGAGAGCATCCAACCCTCTTTTCAGTCTGGTGTTAAATCAATACATCGTGCGGTATGTACAACCTCCAAGCTACAGTTGGGATGTATAAACAATGATGTTAATAATTTTATCATTATGAGGAATTTTGGATTATCTGGAAGAATAAGAAAACCACTGGTCATGAAGTACATATAGTGGATTCCACTTATTCCCTCTTGGTTGAAAATTAACGTTGATGGGGCAGCTACAGGTGCACATGGGCCATCAGGCTGTTGTGGTGTCTTTCGTACCTATCGGGGCTTCATTAATGGTTGTTTCTACAATTATATTGGGAAGGGTTCTGCCATTGAGGCAGAGTTATGGGCGATGATAAAAGCCATTTCTTATGCAGTTAAATATGGTTGTCGATTTCTTTGGCTGGAATCAGACTCAATGGTTGCTGTTGAAATCTTTAAGAGACGGTTAAGGAATGTCCCTTGGGTGCTTTTGCCTTATTGAATTGAATTCCTTCAACTCCTTGATGGTATTATCTTGGACATATCTCATGTTTATAGGGAGTCCAATCAGGTTGCTGATTCATTATCTAAGAAGGCTATTGTGGAATCCAGCTCTAGATGGTCATTTATGGCTTTTGATTGTTGTGTGCCCCTTGTAGATGCAGATTCATGTGGCACTATCTTTACTGGGATTTGTAAACCCTCTTTTTGATGCCTTGTTGTCTTATTTATTTTTAAATAAAATTTGGTAGGGGTGGGTTTTAACCTTTTTCTAGGACTTTTGGGTAAGAAAATATAATATTAAAAACTATAATTGAACAAAGAGGTTTATCCATAAAAGAGATATGGTTTTTCAAACCTAAAAATTGTTTAAAAATATTTAATTGGGGGATTCTTGACATTAGATTAGAAATAGTAAAATCCCCTTAAATTGAGATTACTTAAATGTGGGTATTTTTAAGGGAACCAAAAAATGTCATATCCCAAACAGAGAAAAATGTATTTAACAAGTGATATATTTAATGTACATATATCAAACAATACAATATGTATATAAAAATAATATTTCATTAGAAATGAGAAAAATAATGGGAATATGAAATTTGAAAGTTTTGAAGGAGGTATTTATATTCTATTTTTATATTTAGAAATTCCATTTTAAAAATCCCAGATCAAATAATAAGATAATTAAACAATTTTTTAAAATAATATAAGGTGAATATGATTTTAAAATGGGATAAAACTTAATGAGGTTTTTAATTTCAAATTATATCATTGTAAAGAAGGAAAATTATGACCAAGGAGTGAAAAAAATTATTTACATGGATAAGAATTATTCATAGAATATTAAAATTATTAAAATGGATTAGAACTCACTAGTAAGGATGACCATAATCAGAATTTATCTACTAATATATAAATATAGTTTACTGTATTAAATGAAAGATGAAATACAAGTAATTACATTATAACTCATGAAATAATATTGAATTATGAAATACCCATATATTTTAGCGACGACACCCGTCATACCCCATAGAATTGAAGGGAATGAATATATGTAATGTTTTAATTTTAAAAAACAATTTATGATATTATATGTCATGGGGGTACTATATACATAATAAAAATAAATATTGGTTTATAATATCAAAGCATGACTCAATGAATGGTGATTGATATGGAACTCATATGGATCAAGATACATTCTAATAAAACCCATTTGAAAGAGGGAAATTTTAATGTTTAATTAAAAATACAATGAATAAAGATAATCCATTATATTAGATGTCCATTTGTATTCATATACACCATTTAAGGAATATATGTGCATAAAACAAAATTTGTCTCAAAGAAAGAAATTTTGAGACCCAACTCTTGTGGATTTAGTAATTTTTTAATCAAAAATTCATTGAAAAGTTAAAAAATATTTTGATTTATAAATACCATGAATTAAATAATGGATTAATTTGAAACGCATTATTAGGTATTATATACACCATTACAGTAATAAATTAGTTCTTTCAATTAAAACATGTCTCAATGAAGAAAAATTGGCATAAAAAATCATACATCTTTTCTAATTATTTAAAGTAAAAATTAGATGAGGAACATGGTATTGAAAATATAATATCAATAGATATAATATAATAATGACATAAAATTACAATATGGTATTATAAACACCATTTAAAAGGAAATATATGGTATATCTTAAAATTGTCTCAATTGATTCAAATTTTGGGCAAAGAAACCCTTACCTCATGTTTAAAAGTGTTCTACACTTACACATCGATACCTAAATAATAAAATTTAGTTCCTTATATATATAAACATGGTTCTTATTCATCAATATTTAATTTTATAATGTCTATATATTATCTTTTGGAACTTATTTTTAATATATATTTCTCTTATGTCAATTACTCATGTTTTTTCAGTTAATTTAAATTTTAGAGGAAAAGCTTTACCAAACGTTCCAAACAATTGGAATAGCCTATAGAAATGGTTTAGAAGAAATTCGGGTGATTATACATCAGTATAAACCTATACCAATGTTTCTCAAACTGTGGGTATAGGTAATTTCAAAGGTAATTACTTTACCAATAGTTCGGTCATGTCGTTGGTATAGGCCCTCTATTGAAAAGCAATTCCAGAAGTAGGTATTGATCATAAAACCTCCAACTTATAGTCTGGTGACTTAACAACTATCCTAAAATATATTATATATATATATTATTTAATTATTTATTTTTATTTTTATTATGCATAAATAATAGCACCACCAATACAATTGTTTTAACCATACATTTGTTATAGGTTTCTAGAAAATTTACCAACACTTTTGGACAAACCATAGGTATTGTTTTTTATATACATACATATACCAATGTTTTCCCCAGACCATTAGTATATGTGTCCAAAAAATTTACATACACCAAAATTTTGTTAAAACTATTGGTATTGGTGGTCATATACACACCTGTGCCAACACTTTTCCAAAACTGTTGGTATAATTGTTTTGAAAATTTACCTATACAAATTGTTTAATCAATCCATTTGTGTATTTTTTCAAATAAATACATATAACAGTGTTTTTGAAAAATCTTTGTTATATTCACTTGAAACCAATGGGTTCTCAAACCATTGGTATCTAAGTGTTGGTATAGCTCAAATTTCCAATTGTGTTTCTTCATAACACGTTCGGTTTGTTAAGCATGGAATAAGATGTTATAAAATAGAATTATTAACTCCGTAATTTTGTAGTTTTATGTTCTATATTATTCCATTTGGATAATACTTATACAGTTTCATGTGTTATCTCAAAATAGATACAAATAAGAAAGGTAACCTAATAAGTCCATTTAAGGAGGTTATAGTTAATAAAATTGTTTCATGTTAATAAAATATAAAGAACAACAAATATAATTCCTTTAAAAATTTAATGGTTTAAAAAATATATTATTATTCAATTAAATAACTATTATTAACCCACTATTTAAGGTGATTATGTAAAATGCAACACGTTGTTTATGGGGGTGGTAGTTTGCACAAACACATGACACAATTTTTCTTTTTTTAAATAACTATAGAGGATAATATAAAATTGAAATCACATTAGAATAATAAAACATAATAATATTAATATTGATTTTTTTGTCATACCTTTTTGGATATAGGTAATATTACGAGGTAGAAGAATAAAATATCTTGACAGGTCGATTTGATATTATTACCTCTCCCTTGGATGTATTCACTTAAGTAACTACTATTGGATCATTATTGGTATTTTTTTATGATAAAAATCTTAAAATGAATAAGGATGTGTTATGGATAGAATAAGATGGGTTTTTTGTTTATCCATATCATTGGAATTTGTTTAGATATGGGTAGGTGGTGATCTCCTTTTATAAGTGAAGAAAATGGAACTTTTTAAATCACTCAATATTTCTCCATAATATCACTCCATTATTCAAGAATAGAGAATTTAAAAAGAAAATAATGGATTGGGGAAAGAGATCGGATTGTTAATCTAACCACCATAAAATATCACAAATGTTTTTTACTTGTTATAACCACATGGACTATGTTAAACCACTTTTAACATAATGTACCCATACATCGGTAACTCTACTTTCACCCATAGAATCTAGTTTTAATGGAAATAAATTTAAATTGAAATTAATTAATATTTTTAACATGATGATTTCAATAAAAATAAATTTTTATTAAATAATATTTCCTACAGTTATGTAAATTATGTGTAGTATTAGCTCATACAATGTATAAAACACAATATTTTTTTTAAAAAAAGTGTATTTTAAGATAAATATTTACGTTTAAGATAATATTATCAATTTAATTGAATATATTGAAGTTAAAAATTTTATTTTTATAAAATAGTAATTAATTATAATTAAATAATTTTGAAACACTAGTTTGACCATGTAGAAATTTTATTCAAATAAACAGATGAAAAACAGTTTTTATTTCAACATTTCTTAAATTTTATAAACTATTAAGTGTGTGTTTTATATAGAAACAAATTATTTTAAAACTTTTTTCATAAATTTATAAAAACTTTTATAGTAAATTTTTTTTATAAAATCTCATTGCATTATGTCATTAATGTTACAGTATTAGAAAAATTGGTATTTTTTTATTCATAAAAAAAATAATTATTTATGAAAAATACAAAAAAATAACTCTTAAGATAATATAGTTATTATAAATAAAACATTTTGTTACTTTTTTTGAATTTAAATTTTTCCAATAATAAATTCAATTTTTAATTCAAATATAAAATATCGTGAAAAATATATTATCATAGGAAAATGTATTTTGGTATAATAAGTATTATTTTTTTTATTAATTAAATATTATTCTAGGGTTAAATAATTATTAAATAAATAAATATATCTTATAATTGTTAAATCATAAAAAATCCTTTAAAAAATAATTATATGAAAGAACATTTTTTAAGCATTGATAAAAAAATGATTTTTAAAAAAGAATAAAAAATCATGATATATCTGTATATATATGTTATTATATATTCAGATAATCCTAATTTTAACTTACATAATAGCATATGAACTTCTTGTAATACCTAAGAATCATATAGAAAATAATTTTATTTTTTGGTAGTGGTTCATCTAGTATGGATCTTATAGAGGTCTACATGAGCATGATCATCTCTTGTATATAACTTCACTAAAACCATAATTTATCAAACTTTGTCTAGAATTTTACCTATAGAAACACTAGTGAAGATACCTCCCTTTTGAGTTTTCATAATTGGGATTCTTTTGGAAGAATATTAATTTAGGAAACTATTTCTTCTTATTTCTTTTGTTCAGTTTTCTATATAGTTACTTCAATTTTATAATGGCTAAATTAACATTTATGTTTTAATTTTCATATTCAATATTAATAATATATCAAGGTTTCTTTTTTTTAGATTTTTTACAATGTATGAAACGCATTGTTGTATATACTATTTATTTAAGAAGGATATAAACTAAAATCATTGGGTGTTACTGTAACACCCAAGACTTTTATGTTATATAAATCATCAAAGGAATCTTTTTCTACACAACACTCGCTTGGCTTTCTTTACACGAAATCGCGACATTCCTCGATAGCTTGCATCGTACGCAATACCGAGTTTCACTAAACAAAGAAATGTTATTAAAATATTATTAAAACTAGCTGTTATGAATAGTAATAACCACTTTTTGAAATTTTATAAATTTTATTTTTCAAAATGGACTTAATTTTTGGATTCAGAATATCGAAATTAGCCTAGGGTGAAATTTTGGTATTTTTCTGAAAACTTTCAATTTTTGATGAATAGTGAAACCACTAAGTGGTAGGTTAAAAACTGAATTTTGCATAAAACTTAATTTTACCGCTTCTGTGAATGGAATTTCGAAAATCCGACAGACATGGTTGATATCAGTAAGTAAAATGTGGTTCAATGAGATAAAAATAATTTTTTGGTGAATAGTAACTTTTTACTTTTTTTACCGCGGTTAATAGTAAATAGGGTAACTAAGGGTAAATATGATATTACTATTACCCTAACACATATCCTAATTCTATTGGATAAGTGTAATTCGACCAAAAACAACCTTATGAATATAATATGACCATTTAGGTCCACTTGGATTAGATTATGACATTTAATATTATTTTATTTAATGAATAGTTAAAATAGTTAAAATCAAAGTTTAATAACTAAAACATTTTTAATATGGGGTTATCCATACGATAAATTCGACTATAAATATTCATTAGAAATCTAAAAATATTTCCTACATAATGGTATTTTATATGTAATTTTTAAACATTAAATAAGTTAATTTATTTATGACACAATGATGATGCAGTAATTATCTTATTAATGAAATATTGACATAATTGATGTTATAAACACCAAAATAAATGCAATTTAAGACTTTTTATGAATTACACTAATTTTCTAGACTAATATGACATGTTAGTATTGATGTAATTAACTTGGTTCGAACTAATAATTCTGTTATGATTTTCACAAAAATCAATTACTAAATAGTGTCAAAATTGACATAAAATAGTTTTTAAAACAAATATTATATTAGTAATTGTTATTTTATTCCTAAAAATCTAAGGTTCCGCCAAATGACTTAGATAAGGTTATATATATTAATAATAAACAAATTGGGGTTCTTTTGGCTGCTTATAGTATGTTTATTAACCTTATAGTATAAGAACACAAGAAGACATGGTAAAAGTAAAATTATTTAACTTAATGTTAAATCTAAATGATAAGGTTAAAATAGGAACCTAAACTTGTCTAAATTCTATTGGATGAGATTATTTCGACCCATCCCCACCTTAGCTTCGAAATATATCAATTTGGAGCTATTTAAAACCGAACTTGACTTTATAATAAAATAATATTTTTAGTTATTCCAAAGGTGCCCCTCTCCTCCCTTATAAAAGGACACCTCCTCCCCCTCTTCCTCACACCACTTTGAGCCTTCTAGCTCGGCCAAATCCTTCCAATGCCTCCTCTCCACTTCCCTAGAAACATCCTAGAGGTTCTGGTCTTCTTCAAAGACCCATTTTAGTGCCCTAAAAGGAGGTCTCAAGGAAGCACTTCAAAGAAGAGGTAATGTCCGTTACCGATTCTTTCATCTTTATTTCTTCTTCCACTTTTTCTTCTTTATTTGTTTCATTATGAAGTAATAACATCAGTATCACTCATATACTGATATGTTATTATAAGTATGAAACAACCCTATTTCACCATTTATCCATCCTACGGAAAAATAAATCACTGCGTGTGCGTACGTACGGAATACCGTCTCCACGCCGTGGTGTAATCTATTTTCCACCACCACCTTACTTGGATGGGTATAATGGTGTAAATAATGACTATATATAACTATTATAAAGTGATATTTATTCTTAAAAAGTATAAATATACTCCAATACAATTCCACGATCATAGGAACGATATCATCACTCATGCGTACGTACGGAATACCGTCTCCACGATGTGATGCGACTCGTTCTACATGATCTTCATTTCCTAATGATTATATAAATTAATTGAATGAATGAATATGATATATATTACACTAATACCATTCTGGAAATGAGGTATCTATAACCTTAATAGAAGAATAATAATTTATTCGACAAAACACGCATAAGAACAAAAAGATATAAACACCTGAATAACAAGTAGCAATGAAATATTACTACTAAGAAGCTAATAATATGACCATATATGATATCATAAAAATAAGTATGATTCTGGAATAAGTCAATAACATTATTTAAATAATTATACAGAAGTTTCGAACACTTACAAAGCAAGTCGGACCTAAGGTAAGGGAAATATCACAATCTCATTTTTATCCGAGATTGTTTATACTTTGATATTTACTGGGGTGTATTTTATCATCCACATCCATGTTACCCCAATATGTAATATTTATATCCTTCTACAATAGTTTAGATCCAATTTTACCCTTCGGTGAGTTTTTAGTAAAAGATAAGAAAGGAATCTTTTGTCGTTTTTCTTATAGGGTACTTTTTGACTTTTCCGACAAAAGTACGAGAAGAATGTTTTTTTAAACTTATACGGCATGAATGGATTTTTAAAACATTATTTCCAAGAAGCTTCCTTTACAAGTTTTCAAGTTTATTTTTAATCAACTTCTTTTAGTTTATAATTGTACGACATGTTAATAAAGGAAAAATGTTTTTTGAATAAGAAAGGATATTTTCCTCAATAATGGAGTTCAAGTGTTTTATCAAAATTATTTTCCATCTAAGACTATAAAGGGTTCTATTTTTATCCCTATTATTGCATTGATTTGATTATGTTGTGATGGAATTATTTTTATGAATTCTTTTATCTTATGTGTATTGTTTCATGATGTCATGATGTTTAAGATTCCCATTTGTATTACATGGGTTATGCAATGATGTATGATTTATGATTTTGTGGCACACATAATAATGGTATCATTATGAGATGGGTGGGACCTATATCTCCCTCCAATGCATTGGGTAAAGATTTTATATCTCATGAGATAGACATGGCTGGAACAGTAGGTTATACCGGTTCAGTGAAACAGGAATGAAACGATGGTGACTCAGTTCAGAAAGGGATATTGTCCACTAAGATAGTCTTGGAAATGAGTTTTGACTAACAAGAAATGATTCTCTATGATTATTTGTGTATGGCACAAAGTTTCATGTTTTATGTTATGATTATTGTGATTACATTTCACTGCCATGATTTATCCCATGTTATGAAATTATGATCTCTTTTGCAGGTTAAGATGTGATTGATATTTCTTTTGTTTACCCTTACTGAGCATTTGAGATCACCCTTTTGTATGTTTTATTTCCCCAGGTCAGGAAGAAGGTTGTTAAGTAAGATATGCCAAAAGAGACTATAGATATGATGAAATAAATGGGAGACAGTGTAGACGCTTTATGAACCAGTTGTTTATGTTTCCCAGTTGCTAAAGACACTATACCTATACGGTCCTTTCGTGCTTTTGTTATATGTTGTAATAAGTATGATTCAATTTTGAAGTATTAACAATGTATGTAAAGTATGGGTCGTTATAGTTGGTATCAGAGGAAAGGTTAGTCAACCTTTGGAAACTATGATGTGAAAGCCTTAGTAAGAACCCTAAGGATAAGTCTAATCATAGAACACAGTCTTACTGTTTTAGAAATGGACATGAATAACATAGGATAAGACCTTAAGTGTGAAATTTTATTCTTGATTATGTGGTTTTCCTATTATAATTAGTGTTTCTCACACTATTCTTCTTGGTTTTAGTCAATGGTGGAACCCGAAGGAATCGTGTTAATGCGGAATGCAACGGGCAATGCAATGATTGTCCCCCTGAGCAACCAAACATTATGGGAGCTGGAATGAAAAATCTTGTAGCCATGCTCACACAACTTTCTCAATCTATGAATCATGCAGGACTTCCAAACGAGCAAAGGAAGGAGCAACATTCGGTTGAATCCTTCATGAGGCAGCGTCCACCTTCTTTCAGCGGGTCTACTGATCCATTAGTTGCTGAAAAATGGATTAGTACTACTGAAAAGATATTTTCAGTTCTTCAATGTTCTGAACATGATAAAGTCATCCTAGAAGTGTATCGTTTGGAAGGAGATGCTGATCAATGGTGGAATATTATTAAGAATACGAGGCAAAGGGATGAAATTGAGTCCATGGAATGGGACGAGTTCAAGAACTTATTTTTCAATAAGTACTTCCCTCGTATTCTCCGAACAAAGATGGAGAAAGAGTTTCTTGAACTGAAGCAAAAGGATGATGAATCTATTGGTACCTATGAATCAAATTTTACAAGACTTGAAAGGTACGCTTCTGGTATTATTATCCAACCTGAGAGTAAGATCGATCGGTTCTTTAGTGGCTTAAAACCAAGTCTTCGAAGGGCGTTAGCCATAAGGGACTTCAATAGCTATGAGGAAATCGTTCGATGTGATCTCAAAGTCGAGATGGAGATTGGAGTAACCCATCAGTCATATGGGTTTGATAAGAAGAGGAAAATGGAATTCAAAGTAAAATCTAAAGAGCACACTGAAAAGAAGATGAGCTTTCCCTTATGCTCAAAGTGTGGAAAGAAACATGGAGGGAATTATCTTAAAGGGACAAGTAAATGTTTCAAATGTGGAAAGGAAGGTCATCGGGCATTTGAATGCCACGATGATGGGAAGAAGAAGTCTAATGATGAAAAAAAGGAAGGGATACACAGAATGAACCTACTACACTTCAATGTTTCAAGTGCAAGGAGATGGGGCATTATGCCAGTAAATTCCCTAATCCATGGGTTGATGATGATGGTCGACGTCAACAAACTCTCAAGGCTAAATACAAAGGAAAGTCGCATGCAATTTCTATCAGCGATGTGGAGTACGATAATGATGTGGTGAAAGGTACACTTACCATCCACTCTAAAGTAGAAAATGTTTTATTTGATTCTGGATCCACCCATTCTTTTATTTCTGAAGAATTTTCTAAGGGTATCACCGTATTACCTCAACAATTAGATGTTGAGTTAGCTGTGACAACACCTAATGGCACAACAGTCACATCAAAAGTTTATAATTCTTCTCCGATCGAAGTTTGTGGGAAAGTGCTTCCTGCAAATCTTGTGATCCTTCCTATAGTGGAATTTGATGTGATTCTTGGCATGGATTGGCTTTCTTTATATGGAGATCATATCAATTTCCAAATAAGGGAAGTCACATGTCATATTCCAGATCAATCTATGATCGTCTATCAGTGCAAGGATGAACATAACCTTCCAGTGGAAATTTCTTCCATCTTATGGGTCTTGATTCCACTAAATGAAGGTTATTTATCTCAAATGGTTGGTGAGAAACTCACGATTAAGAATATGCCCATTGTATGGGAGTTTGATGATGTCTTTCCGGAGGAATTACCAGGTCTTCCACCAAATCATGAAGTTGAGTTTTCAATAGAACTCGTATCGGGTGCTTTGCCTATTTCAAAGACACCTTATAGAAAGGCCCCCATTGAGTTGCAGGAATTGAAGAAGCAACTCCAAGAGAATCTTGATAAGGGATTCATACGCCCTAGTGCGTCACCTTGGGGAGTACCTATTCTATTTGTTAAGAAGAAAGATGGATCAATGAGACTCTGCATTGATTATCGAGAACTTAACAAGATCACTATCAAGAACAAATATCATCTCCCACGCATTGATGAATTATTTGACCAACTACGCGGAGCTCAATACTTTTCCAAGATTGATCTTCGTTCAGGGTATCATCAATTAAGGGTCAAAAGGAAGGATATACCAAAGACGGCATTCCGTACAAGGTATGGACACTATGAATTTATAGTGATGCCATTTGGTCTTACTAATGCCCCTATTATCTTCATGGATCTGATGAATAGAGTCTTTAGAGACTATCTTGATCAATTTTTGGTAGTCTTTATAGACGATATTCTTGTCTATTCAAAGAGCAAGGAAGAACATGAAGATCACTTGAGAATTATATTGAAGACCCTGAGAAAGGAGAAGCTTTATGCCAAATTTACCAAGTGTGAATTTGGCATCAAAAAGTTTCATTTTTGGGTCACATAATCTCAAAAGAGGGGATGTCTGTGGATCCAGCAAAAACAGAGGTTATCGAAAGATGGTCGAGACCAACAACAGTAACTGAGATCCGAAGTTTTCTTGGTTTGGCTGGATATTATCGATGTTTTGTGAAAGATTTTTCACGATTATCTAATCCACTCACCAAGTTGACTCGGAAAGGAGTTAAGTTTGTCTGGACGGAGGAATGTGAAGAGAATTTCAAGGAGTTGAAAAGAAGGTTATCCAGTGCACCTGTGCTCACACTACCTTGTAGTGGAGAAAGGTTTGTGATCTATAGTGATGCATCCATGAAGGGATTAGGATGTGTTCTTATGCAAAATGATATGGTGATAGCTTATGCCTCATGACATTTGAAAATCCATGACCAAAATTACCCAACACATGATTTGGAGTTAGCTGCGGTAATCTTTGCATTAAATATTTGGAGGCATTACCTTTATGGTGAAAGGTGTGATATTTATACTGATCATAAAAGTTTAAAGTATATTTTCACACAAAAAGAGCTGAATATGCGTCAAAGAAGATGGTTGGAGCAGATTAAGGATTATGACTGCTCAATCCATTACCACCCTGGGAATGCAAACAAGGTGGCAGATGCATTAAGTCGACAAGACCATACCAGTTTATCCATGATGAGGATAAAAAAGGATCCAATATTTATGGATTTACAAAGGATGGATCTTGGAATTATAATGAAATGGGAAAAATCTTATCTTTCTCAAATGAATGTTCAACCATCTATACATGTGAAGATTAAAGAGGCACAGAAAGAAGATGTCGAGTTACAAAATAAGGTGAGAAATGTTCCTAAGTTCAACCTTGATTGTGATGGGATAATAATGTTCAGGAATCAGGTTTGTGTTCCTTCCATCCCCGAATTAAAGAAGGAGCTGCTGGATGAGGCTCATAGTTATTCATTCTCAATTCATCCTGGAAGCACGAAGATGTATAGGGATCTGAAAGAGTACTTTTGGTGGGATGGTATGAAAAAAGATGTTGCTGAATATGTCTCTCGATTCTTGGTTTGTCAACAAGTTAAATATGAGAGACAGAAGTCTAAGGGGATGTTACAACCATTACCCATACCCGAATGGAAGTCGGAAAAAATCACTATGGACTTTGTCACAGGACTTCCTAAAACATCCAAAGGCAATAATGCTATCTGGGTCATAGTTGATCGTCTTACAAAGTCTGCACACTTCATTTCTATTAGAGAGGATTTCTCTCTGGATCAGCTTGCCAGGATATATGTAAAGGAAGTGGTAAGATTGCATGGAGTACCACTTTCTATTATATCTGATCGGGATCCGAGATTTACCTCGAAGTTCTGGCAAAGTCTTCAGCATACTCTGGATACAGAGTTGAGTTTCAGCACTGCTTATCATCCTCAGACAGATGGTCAGTCTGAGAGAACAATTCAAACCCTAGAAGATGTGTTGAGAGCTTGCACTATGGATTTCAAAGGAGGTTGGTATCAACACCTACCTTTGGTGGAATTTTCTTATAATAATAGCTTTCACTCCAGTATTCAGATGGCTCCTTATGAAGCTCTCTATGGAAAGAAATGCAGGACTCCAACTTGTTGGGATGAAGTTGGGGAAAGAAAGCTATTAGGACCTGATCTCGTTGATGAAATGGCAGAAAAGGTCAGATCGATTCAACAACACATAAGAGAAGCTCAGAGTCAACAGAAAAGTTATGCCGACAATCGAAGAAAAGACCTAGAGTTTGAAGTGGGTGATAAAGTGTTCTTACGAATATCTCCCTGGAAGAGGGTTATGAGATTTGGAAAGAAGGGGATGTTGAGCTCTAGATATATCGGTCCTTTCAAAATACTGGATCATGTTGGGAAGGTAGCTTACCGATTGGTGCTTCCACCGAATCTATCTCAAGTTCACGATGTGTTCAATGTATCTCTCCTGAGAAAGTACATACCTGATCCTTCACATGTACTCAGCTTAGAAGTTGTACCGCCGGAGCAAGATCTTTCTTATTAAGAACAACTGATAGAGATTCTGGATCGTGGCGAAAAAGTCCTACGAAACAAGACCACTTGATTGGTGAAAATTTTATGGAGGAACCACCAATTAGAAGAAGCTACATGGGAACATTAGGATATGATGAGGGAGAGGTATCCTCATCTGTTTGTTACAAAGTGACGAATTTCGAGGGCGAAATTCCTTTTAAGGGGGTAGAATGTAACACCCGATACTTTTATGTTATATAAATCATCAAAGGAATCTTTTTCTACACAACACTTGCTTGGCTTGCTTTACATGAAATTTCGACCTTCCTCGATAGCTTGCGTCGTACGTAATACCGAGTTTCACTAAACAACGATATGCTATTAAAATATTATTAAAACTAGCTGTTATGAATAGTAATAACCACTTTTTGAAATTTTATAAATTTTATTTTTCAAAATGGAATTCATTTTTGGATTCAGAATATTGAAATTAGCCTAGGGTGAAATTTTGTTATTTTTCTGAAAACTTTCAATTTTTGATGAATAGTGAAACCACTAAGTAGTAGGTTAAAAACTGAATTTTGCATAAAACATAATTTTACCGCTTCTGTGAATGCAATTTCGAAAATCCGACAGACACGGTTGATATCAGTAAGTAAAATGTGGTTCAATGAGATAAAAATAATTTTTTGGTGAATAGTAACTTTTTACTTTTTTTACCGCATTTAATAGTAAATAGGGTTACTAAGGGTAAATATGATATTACTATTACCCTAACACATGTCCTAATTCTATTGGATAAGTGTAATTCGACCAAAAACAACCTTATGAATATAATATGACCATTTAGGTCCACTTGGATTAGATTATGACGTTTAATATTATTTTATTTAATGAATAGTTAAAATAGTAAAAATCAAAGTTTAATAACTAAAAAATTTTTAATATGGGGTTATACATAATATAAATTCGACTATAAATATTCATTAGAAAGATAAAATGTTTTCTTACATAATGGTATTTTATTTGTAATTTTAGACATCAAATAATGTAATTTATTTATGACACAATGATGATGCAGTAATTATCTTATTAATGAAATATTGACATAATTGATGTTATAAACACCACAATAAATGAAATTTGAGACTTTTTATGAATTCCACTAGTTTTATAGGTTAATATAACATGTTAGTATTGATTTAATTAACTTGGTTCGAACTAATAATTCTGTTATGAGTTTCACAAAAATCAATTACTAAATAGTGTCTTAATTGACATAAAATAGTTTTTAAAACAAATATTATATGAGTAATTGTTATTTTATTCCTAAAAATCTAATGTTCGGCCAAATGACTTAGATAAGGTTATATATATTAATAATAAACAAATTGGGGTTCTTTTGGCCGCTTATAGAAAGTTTATTAACCTTATAGTATAAGAACACAAGAAGACATGGTAAAAGTAAAATTATTTAACTTAATGTTAAATCTAAATGATAAGGTTAAAATAGGAACCTAAACTTGTCTAAATTCTATTGGATGGGAGGATTTCGACCCATACCCACCTTAGCTTCGAAATATATCAATTTAGAGCTATTTAAAACCGAACTTGACTTTATAATAAAATAATAGTTTTACTTATTCCAAAGGTGCCCCTCTCCTCCCTTATAAAAGGACACCTCCTCCCCCTCTTCCTCACACCACTTTGAGCCTTCTAGCTCGGCCAACCCCTTCCAATTCCTCCTCTCCACTTCCCTAGAAACATCTTAGAGGTTCTGGTCTTCTTCAAAGACCCATTTTAGTGCCCTAAAATGAGGTCTCAAAGAATCACTTCAAAGAAGAGGTAATGTCCGTTACCGATTCTTTCATCTTTATTTCTTCTTCCACTTTTTCTTCTTTAGTTGTTTCATTATGAAGTAATAACATAAGTATCACTCATATAATGATATGTTATTATAAGTATGAAACAACCCTATTTCACCATCTATCCATCCTACGGAAAAAGAAATCATCGCGCGTGCGTACGTACGGAATACTGTCTCCACGCCGTGGTGTAATCTATTTTCCACCACCACCTTACTTGGATGGGTATAATGGTGTAAATAATGACTATATATAACTATTATAAAGTGATATTGATTCTGAAATAGTATAAATATACTCCAATACAATTCCACGATCATAGGAATGATATCATCACTCATGTGTACGTACGGAATACCGTCTCCACGATGTGATGCGACTCGTTCTACATGATCATAATTTCCTAATGATTATATAAATGAATTGAATGAATGAATATTATATATATTACACTAATACCATTCTGGAAATGTGGTATCTATAACCTAAATAGAGGAATAAGAATTTATTCGACAAAACACGCATAAGAACAAAAAGATATAAACACCCGAATAACAAATAGCAATGAAATATTACTACTAAGAAGCTAAGAATATGACCATATATGATATCATAAAAATAAGTATGATTCTGGAATTAGTCAATAACATTATTTAAATCATTATATAGGAGGTTCGGAAACTTACAAAGCAAGTCGGACCTAAGGTAAGGGAAATATCACAATCTCATTTTTATCCGAGATTGTTTATACTTTGATATTTACTGGGGTGTATTTTATAATCCACATCCATGTTTCCCCAATATGTAATATTTATATCCTTCTACAATAGTTTAGATCCAATTTTACCCTTCGGTGAGTTATTAGTAAAAGATATGAAAGGAATCTTTTGTCGTTTTTCATATAGGGTACTTTTTGACTTTTCTGACAAAAGTATGAGAAGAATGTTTTTTTAACTTATACGGCATGAATGGATTTTTAAAACATTATTTACAAGAAGCTTCCTTTACAAGTTTTCAAGTTGATTTTTAATCAACTTCTTTTAGTTTATAATTGTACAACATGTTAAGAAAGGAAAAATGTTTTTTGAAGAAGAAAGGATATTTTCCTCATGAATGTAGTTCATGTGTTTTATCAAAATTATTTTACATCTAAGACTATAAAGGGTTCTGTTTTTATCTCTATTTTTACGTTGATTTGATTACGTTGTGATGGTATTATTTTTATGAATTCTTTTATCTTATGTGAATTGTTTCATAATGTCATGATGTTTAAGATTCCCATTTGTATTACATGGTTTATGCAATGATGTATGATTTATGATTTTGTGGCACACATAAGAATGGTATCATTATGAGATGGGTGGGACCTATATATCCCTCCAATGCATTGGGTAAAGATTTTATATCACATGAGATAGACATGGCTGGAACGGTAGGTTATACCGGTTCAGTGAAACAGGACTGAAACGAGGGTGACTCGGTTCAGAAAGGGACTTTGTCCACTAAGATAGTCTTGGAAATGAGTCTTGACTAACAAGAAATGATTCTCTATGATTATGTGTGTATGCCACAAAGTTTCATGTTTTAAGTTATGATTATTGTGATTACATTTCACTGCCATGATTTATCCCATGTTATGAAATTATGATCTCTTTTGCAGGTTAAGATGTGATTGATATTTCTTTTGTTTACCCTTACTGAGCATTTGAGTTCATCCTTTTGTATGTTTTCTTTCCCCGGGTCAGGAAGAAGGTTATTAAGTAAGATATGGAAAAAGGGACTATAGATATGATGAAATAAATGGGAGACAGTGTAGACGCTTTATGAACCTGTTGTTTATGTTTCCTAGTTTCTAAAGACACTATAACTATACGGTCCTTTCGTGGTTTTGTTATATGTTGTAATAAGTATGCTTCAATTTTGAAGTATTAACAATGTATGTTAAGTATGGGTAGTTATAGTTACATTATCCTCCATTAAATAAATATCATACTTACAATATAAACTAATTTTCACTAATTAGGTTTTATAAGGGTGACGATAATATTATTTATATCTAACATTATAAAGAGGTAAAAAACACACACATATATATATATAGACATATAAATACCATAATCCCAATAGTATGATTCTTTTTAGCTAGTTGAGTTAAATACCTCTTAGGGTTTTGTGTTAATTCTAATTTTATTTTTTCATTAGTTTATAGTTAGGATTAGAATGAAAATTTTTCATAAATTGGTATATGTTATGAAATATAATTCCATATTTTATAATAGACCCCCCACAAAAACCAATCTATCGTCCCTTATAATTCATCAGTAAAGTAGTCTCATTGAAAAGTTGAGTTCGAATAATGATGTTGATGGAGAATGGTCTACTTTATAATGCATCTTCAAATCCATATTTAAACCCCTCCCAAATATTTCATAAGTTCCCACCTCCACTATACCAACCTATGCCCTCTCCATTTTATACCTCACCTACATCACCAGCCTCAACAAATAACCACTCATCTAAATTCCCACTGGTTACACTAGTCCATATGTTTTCGTCTTTGTGAATCCCTCCTTGTTAATGTTTATTGGTGGATAGGTGTCTGACCATGTCTGTTATGGGTGGCTCTATGTGTTCCCCAATTAATCCTTCCATGACCCTAAATATTTCCCAGAAATTCTTACATATAGACTCACCTATTATAGTTAATAAAACCTAATTCTTGAATTTCTCTCAACCTCATGGTCAGTAGGTGGCCTCACCCTTTTCTCATAACCTGCATGTCTTGTTACACATGTGGTTGCATATGAGGGTTGTATTATACATCCAAATTTATAATGGTGATTTAAACCTATTTGGAAACATTTTTTCCCTACTCATGGAAGTGTTTTATTGATGAATGATGAAAATGGCTATCAATTGTTATCTTTTATTGTTGCATGGATGTTAATATCTATCTTCACCAGCTGTGGATTTTTTTCTCCACCTCTATCCATTTTTTTCTAACAACTATGTTGTGGGTAATATAACCATTATTGGAGAATAACGAGTCTAGGTTAAAATATGTACTCCATTACAAGAATCACATAAAAATTAACTTAAATACTGATACACTAATTTTTATTATAAGAAATATATATTTCTAAATTCAACTATCCAAATACCAGATTTTTTATTTTCAAAATAAAACATTGGGGTGGTACACATATAAAAACAATCTTGGAAATTTAGAGTGGAAAGAATAAATTTCCATATTCAAACCTCTGAAGTGTGGGATATAGATATCGTAATCCTCCCCTTCAGTACTCACTGAATTTGCAATAATTTTTTCCCTTGGTTATGGTAGTTATTTTTTTCCTACAATTATTTTTATCCAAGGATTTATGACAATGAATTCCATAATTTCCATGTTTATCCCACTTAACACAGCTGATCATTAATAGTTATTTTATATATAGGATTTTTACTCCCACTATACAAGATGACTACTATACATTCTTACAGATTTTTGATACTTTATGGACCCCATTTTTACAATTATATCATTTTCCAAACCCCCTGAAGAAATTTTATTATTGCCTCTCTTCACATTATTGACTTATATATGGTTTATTATAAATTATTTTATCATCTTAATTTCCTGAATTTTCATGATCCTACATTTTTTCTTCTTTTATGCACTCATGTTTTCAACTATGGTTACCTTTTTAATCATGTTTCATGATTTTTGTTTTTTCATAATAACATATTTCTCATTCTATATATCATTATAATGGTTTTATCATTGTGTTAATCATTTAATTTTCCATCACACCCATGGTCTACTTGGTTTTTTATGCTTCCATTCATAACTATAACCAAAAGGGTTAAAATGAGTGATTTACATTTAAAATCATTAGGGGATTACCATAATCAAAATAGTAAAACTATTTCCACTATAAAATGTTTTACCCTTTTTCTTTATCATGTCATCCATAATTCCTTAAGTTAAAATTATATCAGTATTAATTTATCCTCAGTTAATTTATGTTTTATTACCTTAATATTCTCAAATTATTCAACCAAAATAAAAAGTAATTTGATCCATTATTGTGGTTCTTAAAGAGTATATGATAAGCAATATAAGATCTCATGGAAGTTTCTATTCTAGTATGAAATGATACCTCTTTTTCTTGTACTTAGTCATGGTAAACTTAATAACCAAGACACCCACATCAATGTTATTAACCCTAGGTATAAATATTCCAAATCATGCATCTACTTTCCAATATCCAGACATGGATTTAATTTCATGGAAATCCACAAAATATCTACTTTAATAAATAAAATTAGATGATGTTCTATACATTTTCTTATCCATTAGACTACTACCTAAAATTTTCAAAAACATTATATCATCATAATCTCAAAAAAAAACCATCAACTTATACCAACTAAAGTGACCCAATCCATTAACACATTTTAAATCTTGAATTATAACATTATTTCTAAACAATATAAGACAAGTATATGAAGGTATAGAGAATTTATAAGATTAACTACTTAAATACATCATCTTAAATATAAACACATATTTATTTAAAATACCACATAGTTTTTATAATAACAATACATATTATCAAACATCATAAAATACTCTATGGGAAATTCAAAAGGAATAATTAGACCTAAAATCCCATAAAGGGAATAAACTGAGAAATAAAGCATAGCAAGAGAGTCAAAATACAAAACATTATATCAAAAAGAGAATTATCATAGGTATTAAAACATAATATAAGGAAATAAAATCATAACATTATGGAATAATAATCATTTGTAAACCTCATAAAACGTTTTATCACAGCTATATACCAATGATTACTTCCAAGACAACATAATACAGGCTTAGCTCCATTATATTGTGGTAGACACCATAATGACATAGTTTTCCTAGGATAACCATCAATGAACCAACATGGTATTTCATAGGAAATTAAAATTACCTAATACATTGGAGATTTATAATAGACCCACCAATCACAACATAACATTTACATTGATAAGTGTTTTGTAGGAGGAACTTAATTGTGTATAAATCATAAACATAAAAACACCTTGAGAAGGAGGTGGGTTTTGAAATTTTAATTTATGTCATTACTAATAACTAAATCATAAATATTCCCAAGATAATAAAAATTCAATAATTTTGAGAATTTATTATTGAAAAATAAACATTAACCTTGAACATTAAATTTGAATTTATAAAATTCATGAGAAGTATCTATGAAAAGAAAGAATAAAAATGTACGGCTTGGTTAATGTTTTATGCAATATGTAAAGGATAATTTTTATGAAGGAAAGATCATATTGTTTTCTATAAATATATAAATGAACCAAGAGGGTTTTCCATAAAATAATTATTGCTTTATTGAAACTCTATATGGTTTAAAAAATTTATTGGCAGTGATTCCTAACATAATAAAATAAATAGGAATGTTCACATCAATGGGATTTAAATTAAACTGAAAGATTTTATAGAAACTAAAAACATGTATAATTGTTGATATGACGATTATATATAACTAGGAATATATTTAAGAGAAATATAAAAAATATATAAAAGGTACATGAGAATAATATGACATAATAATAGATAAATATAAAAAGAATTTGTAACCAGAATGTCAAGGAGGATGTATGAAAGATACCATTTAATTTTTTAAATCACCATTGTTAAAATCATAAATCAAAATAAAAGATAATAAAAATGTCTTTTGAAAATATTATAAGGTAAATATTATTTTAATAGTATTTTAATAAGAAGGATTTTGGTTCCTCGTGTTTTCGCTCTCGCATCTGTGAAGATGCCCTAGCTCGACGATGATTGTAGATCCGGCCCCCTCCTCCCCGGCGGGGGGAGGGGGGATTCCTCCCACGGTGCTTCGGCCATTCATCCCTTTCACCAACCCAGCTTTTCTCCCCCCCCCCCTTTCCGGCCATTTCGCTTAGCCCTAAGGTCCCTGACCTCCACGAAGGCTCTCCTCAGCTCGCGATTTCGCTCAAGGAATTCAACGCGGCGTCGGATCTGCATAGATCAACGCTAGTGGCTCGTTTCAGAGGTTGTCGTCCCTCGGTAGATGCCTTCGACCGCTTCGTCTTTGGTTCTTGGGGTTTACAAAATCGAGCGGTGGTGGGTTTGCTCGACCGGCGTTAATTGATGATTCGTTTTGAATCTGAGGAGGACTTGGTTGTCGCCTGGTCGAGCGCGCCGCGAGTGTTTGATGGGTGCGGCTTCTTCCTTCTACGATGGTCGTTCGAATTCAACTTGAACCGCGATCCGCCGTCGGCCACGATTTGGGTTAGCTTTCCCGATTTGCCTCTTCCTTTCCAGAATCCCTCTATCATTTGTATGCTTGGGAACTTGATCGGCCGGTATCTCTATTCTGATCATCGAACCTCGGCGGTATGTCACCCTATTATGCCCCGTGTTTGCGTTGAAGTTGATATTTCGAAACCCCCAACTGAGTGGCTATGGATCTCGGTTGGAGAAGAACTGAGATGGAAGCAGCGGGTGGTGTTTGATTCTTGGCCCGTGTTCTGTACCGATTGCAGCAAGATCGGCCATGACGTTTCAGGATGTCGTCGCGGGAGTTTTGACAGGTCCTCGAAGGTGTTGGTGGCTCTAGAGGCAGAGGACCAGTCATGCGCAAGAGTGGATCCGGGTGCGATTGGTGTGGCGCGCGGGGAGGATCCAGGGGCGACAGGGGTTCTCTTGAGTCCTGTGAGGATTGAGAAACTTGGGCAACTCAAGGAGGTTGGCCCGAGGGTTGCAGATGTTTTTTCTAGATTGAGGCATGATCTGGGTGTTAGGGGCGATGGTGTGGAGAGGTCCGTTGTGGATGTGGGGCTTCATCCTGTATTACCCAGCCAAGCCAAGGAAGGTGAAGGCAGTGAGGCTCATGGGGCTGGAAGCTCTCCTGGGAGAGGTCGGGGTGACAACCATCATCTGCAATTCATGGGTCGGGGAAATGACCAACCCATGGGATCGGCCTTGGTTCCGGGGAAGTCATTCCTGGCTGCTGTTACTTCTTCCAGAGAACAGGAGAAGTTGGCCAATGCCAATATCTTGAAGGCACTAGATCCTAACACCCTTGGGGATCATCCGAAGGTTGGGATTGGGGGGAAAGATAAGGTCATGAAGAAGAAGGTAGATCTGGAGCATTCACTTTTCAAGCCGAGACCTCTCTGCGAAGGCATGCAGTTATCGTTGGGGAACCGCTTTGTTGGATTGGAAGTTCAGGATCCTATATTGTCTCCGGAGGATGATTTTTCAGGTGATGACAGTTATAGTACTCCTTCAATGGACAGCATGGATCGATGTAAAGGAAAAGGCCCTCATAGCCCTCGGTAGAAGAAGGGGAAAAAAGTCGCTAGAGATTCTGGAAAATGTATTGTGGTCCAGGGGAAAAAGACTAAGAGTCGGAAGGATTATTCTCATCTTCCAAAACCAATGGAGACTAGGTCGGCCAAGAAGGTAAAGATCAAAGTAAGCACAACCCTTCAGGAGGGGGAAAAAGAAGGAACAAACAAGCCTATATGTGACAAAGAAGAAGAGAATGGAGAGCGCTTGAAACTCATCCTGCACTCCAAGGAAGATATGATTGAACAAGCCATTCGTCCTAATGTTTCAGAAGAGGAGCTCAACAGAATTTACGCACGAAGGCTGCAAGTTGATGCCACAGTGGAGCAAGAAGTGTGGTTAGATAAACATGATAGAATTCTGGCCCGCGGGTTCAATAAGGGAAAAATCAACTCAGAGGAATTTATTCAGACGATGGAGAGGATGATTTCCTACTTTGAAGATCTCATCAGAGAGGATCCTGACATCCAGGTTGGTATGCTACACTGGGAGCTCTTTAGAGCAGCAGAGTAAAGTAACTTAAGCCTTGTGTTTCACCACTTTGTAAGCTCTTTCAGCACGTAGTGCTCCTGTAGTGTACTTTGGTTTTTTCCATTTTCCTTAAAATGGCTTTATAAAAAAAATCTAATTTGGCATAAGGTAAATATTATCTCAAAATTAGATAACATATAATTAGGATTCTAATTAAAAAGAGAAACATACTGAAAAATGTAATTATGGGAATGGAGGGGAAATCGATGTTTAAATGGATGGGAATTATTCATAACATAGTTATGTTTTTAAAAATTATTTTAACTCACAAATAATTAATAATATAAAAAGTGGTCTTTTGAGATATAAATATGTTATACCATATGAAATTAAAGACAAAATTCAAGCACCTGTGGGTAGATCCCAAGGGATTTCCATTCTGGATACTCTGAAAGGCACCACATTGGGAAATAATAATGTGAATAAAATGAATCTTTTCAAAAAGCATGATGATGGAGGTCACTTGGTAGAAGAATACATGACTGCATAGCTACAGTTCACAAAAATGTGCTAATATTCTGTTATGGGTAGTGTATCATACCTAAAAGGTTATATTCCCTAGACTCTTACTGATTTACATTCACGTATTAGTCATTGTTGGAATTTCTCAAATTGGAAGATGATACCGATAGGAAAAGGGAATCACCACATTTTGTTAAGCACACAATAAGACCTAGATAAGGTGTGGAGGACTGGTAATCTTAATCTGAAACAAGGATTCATCATATTATCTGATTAGGACTTTGCCTCCAATCTATATAAATATATGAACACAATGGCTCAAATGTTGATTAAACTTCACTGTATGAATTGGTTCTTTTGGAATCCTGAAATTTTAAATGACAATGTGTATTATATAAGAAACTAATTAAAAATAGACCATATAACTTTAAATGTTGACTTAGTTATTTTTACATGGGTTATAATTGAAATAAATCTTGATTCAAAGCTACCTAACACTATCACCTTCAATGCTAAAAATTATAAAACTGAAATCAAAAATGAATTCAAGAGAAAACCCCCCTTTTGAGATCTCTATAAGATTATTAGTCATTCCATTTCTAATTGAAGGATGATTATGAATCAAGTTAACCCACCCATTTAAATTAATGAAAGAAAATAAAGAAAAATAAGAAGGATAAATCCCCCATGATAGATTTACCATAAAAAATAAAACTGAAGTCTCGGTCAAAAAGGATCATAACCAAACACATGTAGGTGAGTCCTTGGGTGTCACTTGGGCTGATGATGCTGAAAGGGATAATATTTTCAATATGGAACAAAATCCCCTAGCTGAAATAGAGACTCCTGCTCTTGATACCATAAGACTCTCCATAAAATAAATTGAGAAGGTTTATATTGATACTTGTTCATTGGAACAAACATCAAGATACAAAATCATCATTAATAATGTCAATAGATTGGGTATAAGGGATAGATTTTCCCCACATGTTCAAAGGAATTTTAATTATATTATTGCTTGCGCTACTACTAATAAGAGAATAGGTTTCTAGGGGTCAATTACGGTGAATGATGTGAACCATAACTGCACAGAATTGGCCACTGGATTGAAAATGGACATCCCTGCCTTGGCCAAATCTACTTCTCTAGATAAGGAAAATAAAAATAGTGAAGATCTTAATGGTCATCCTCTTGCTAATTCTCAAATCCAAATTGGCACTGATACCTTAATTAACACTGGGGATCTGCCCATGGAGCAGACTAATGTGAATTTGAGAAAATAGTCCAATTTGGATTGCATATTTCTAACGGATGATCATTGCATAAATGTTATACAGCCTATTACTCCTATATATGAAGACTCTATCTCGATGAAGGACACTTTTTAGGGATTTTTTTACCAAGTTGTCACAGTTTTCACCATTATACACTCCCATGATGTGATGTCAAATGACTCAGACTCTGTCGGAATTGTTATTAGGGAAGAGACATAGTCTGCTACTACCATACAGCAGGTCCAGAATTCCACAAAGGACTGGGTTATGAAAGTATGGGATTCAGGTCTTGACACCAATGCTTACGGTCAGTACATATAGGTTAGTCCATTGGTTGATTCTCATTCAGACTGCGATGTAAATAAGGAAGAACACACATGATCTTTTGGCTTGACTAAAGAAATGTATTCAACTGCTCATGTTGATAAACACACAGGTACTTATAATATGAGAACCCTCTCAAATTATGAGTACCCTGATGTTAATCCTGATACTATTAGTAATAATAGTTTAGATGTTGTTAACAATAAGGCCAGTGGTATAACTATTTAATCATCTACAAATAATTTTGTGCAAGATGCTGCCATGCAATCATTGACTGTAGGTGATAATACCATCCATTTCCCCTCCACTAAAGGTAAGAAGGGTTCTAATTCAATCCCTTATATGTCTAAAAATCTTATAAGATCAGTTAGAAACATAGGCTCATATAGTAAGAAAAAAGGGAGTTATAAATCCAAATGTAGGTTTAAATGAAGATATTATTTTGGACCTGTCAAGGTATTTCAAACAATGAAACCTTCATTATATTAAATTGAATGGAATGAATTCATAAAAACTTTTTCTTGATTCTCTTTGGATTTTTTCTCACTCATCCTTATCGAATATCAATTTTTTTGTATATTTCATATAAAAGTTTCGCATGTGACTTTATGATTGAAAACACACCTCTATTTTTCACATTTATTGTGAAATGAACAAATATCAATATATGAGGACTCTTTGGCATGACCTCTCCAACATGAGATCTAATATTCATTCTCCCTTGTTGGTTGTTGGTGATTTTAATGAAATTAATTTTTCAAGTGAGAAACTTTTCCCTCTCCACTCAACATTATATTCAAGGTATTTTAAGGCAACTATATATAATTCCAATATAATCGAAACATCTCTCCCTGGTTCCAAGTATACCTAGTACATGAATCATTACAATAGAGTGGTTGTGTGCAAACTGGATAGGGATTTCACTAATTATCATGATTTGGGTAAATTTGAAATCATTTCCAACACCACCCTCCAAAAATTTCAATCTGACCATCATCCTATCATGGTCTCTATCACCCTAAAAACTATAAAACATCTTCTTCCCTTCAGATTCAATAATGATTGGTTCTTGGATCTTGAATTTTGTAATCTCATTAAACATTTTCGGACGTCTATGTATCACTCTATTTATGCCTTTTCTTGTCCCCTTAACTTAAAATATCTCAAATAAATGATTAAGAATTTGTGTGGTATTAAAGCTAAAAAAATTGATAATGACATTTTACTTCTTTAGATTGAGCTTCATCAAATCCAAAACAACTAAACACACTTAGATTTATCTTTGTATGAAAATCAAAAAATTATCCTTACTATGAAACTAAATTCTCTTCTATCTTTTAATAACAAAATCCGAATGAAAATATTCAAAATCAAATTGTTAATGGATAGTGATAGAAATAACAAATTCAAAAATTCTTTTCAAAGATTTCGGAATGTTTGTAGACCTATCGCCTCTCTAAAAGATGGAGAATAACTCTTGGAAAATTAAGAGGACATAACTAATCATGTTGTATCCTACATTGAATCTTTTTTCAATGGCCCTTCTTTGAAAAAGGACCTCATTAATGAGATTAGTCTAACAATTTTCACAGATACTGAAAAACCTTTCCCCATTTTCGGTCCCCTTGATCATGAAATCAGAGACACTTTCATTATCTTAAATCCTGATAGTGCCTCAGAACCTAATGGTTTTAATAATGGTTTCTATCAAAAATATTGGGATATAATCCAAAATAATGTTTGTAAACTTGTTAAAGCTTTGTTTTCTACTGGAATCCTACCCCAGGGGTTCAATACCCAATTCCATTATTTAATACCTAAGATAGATAATGCCTCTGAAATTCATCTCTTTTGTCCAATCGCCCTAATCAACACTCTATAAAATTATCACCAAACTAATTACGAATAGACTTTCCACTATCATAGATAAAATTTTCTCCTGGAATCTTTTTGGTTTTTTCAAGGGACGATTCATACAAGACTATATTTGTCTCACCTATGAATTCACTAACAAGCTCAACCATAAGAATATAGGTAGTAACATTTCCATAAAAAATCATATTAGGAAGGCATTTGACACTACGAATTGGAATTTCATCTTCAAAGTTTATCAGAGATTTGGTTTCAACAATATATTCATCTCTAGAATTAAAACCCTCTTCAACATTATGCATATTTCCATCTTGATAAATGGATCTCCCAGAGGCTATTGTAATTTGTCCAAAGGTGTCAAACAATGTTACCCCCTATCTGCAATCCTTTTTTCTATTGTAGAGGACTATTTAAGTTATCTGATCACTCATCGGGTTAACCAAAAAAGCTCAAACCTATTCTTGTTTACCGGAATTTCAATCCTCCCACTCACCTCATTTATGAGGATGACATCATTATTTTCATAAAACGGGATAAATGAGCATCAAAACACTCACAACTACTCTTGATCAATATGAGGAGGTCTCGGGTCAAGTCATTGGCTATCACTAATTGTTCATATAATTTGGGAAAACCATTCCTTCTTATAGAAAAATGGTATCATCAATAATCTTTTCATCAAAGAAGGAACTATTCCCTTCAAATACCTTGGGGTTCCCATTTTTTAGGGAAAACCCAAATCAATATAATTCGCTAAAATTGTTGATCAAATTCTTAACCAGTTCTCCACTTGGAAGGGAATATCTCTTTTCATGGTGGGAATAGTTTGTCTTGTCAAATTTGTCATTATCTACAATTGTTCTACTCTACGATGGTATACAAATGACCGGCTTTTCTTATTAAAAAAATAAATGTTTACATCAAAAAAATTTCACTGGAAGCATATTGGATAAGAAACTTGTGACTATTACATTGACTACTTGTTGTAAACCTTTAGACAAGGGTGGTTTTGGAATAAAAAACATCAAGCTTTTTAATGAGGCCCTACAATCCAGATTAACATGAATCCAGATTCACAATAGCTCCCCCTCGATTGTGATCATCAAAAATAGTTTCCTTGACATATTGAAAATTGGTAACAATAATTTCCTAGTTTCTTCCATTTGGACTTCATTCTAAACATGTAAGAAAACATTATGAACAATTCCAAAAGGATAGTTTCTAGAAACTCTTCTATGAGATTCTGGTTGGACAAATGGACTGGTTCTACTCTAATATCCTTCATTACTCCTGACTGTTCTTCTGAAAATATCAACAGCATTGTTAGACATGTTCTTTCTTATCATATTGACACATTTGCTGTTAATTTTGTTCAAATAATTGATAATTACCTATTTTCTATCTCAGAGGATCAATTTATTTGAGAACCTTCTCAAAATTGGATAATGAATTCTAAAAATTTCTATAACCACTCCTTCCATAACTACAAAAATGACTTAAAATGGATTAAATTCTTTGATAAGTCCTGGATAAAGACTTAGATACTCAATATTATTTTTCATCTTTCCTCTAATAGGGTTCCCAATGATGCTTTCTTGCAACTTATTTGGATCTAGATTTTCTATAAATGTCTTATTTGTAATCAACATTGAGAAGATACTAATCATTGATTTCTATCTTGTGATATATACACTGGTCATTGGAAGTATATTTTTAACATATTTGAGTGCATAAGGATGAACCTTAACTCTATCAATGGCTAATTCAAACATTTTGTAGTGATGTATAACTCACAACAAATCAAGAACTTGTTTCTTTCTGTAATTGTGAAGCTTTTTCATGTGATCTGTTATGATAGATAATCAATTCTTCACCATAATTTCTCAATAAATATTAATACAGGTAAAATGCAGATTCTCATTTCTATTTGGGAAGAAGCATTGATTCATAGAGGGAGAAACAATAACTCTGTGGCTGATTTATCACCCTGATATGTCTTCGGGTTGATGACATTTTTTTCAATCCAAGATGCACGTTTGAGGTTTGTTAGAGACCACTACTCAATATAAGGGTCAAACTCAATGTGGATTGTGACTCCAAAGTGCATCCATGGCCCGCAGGATGTGGTGCCATCTTCAGAAACCACCTTCCTCCGATCGTTGGGTGCTTTTTTGGAGGTTGTGGTATTGAAACATCCATGGAAGATGAAATTCTAACTGTTATCATGCCATCTATTTCTTCCTGCACAAAGGTTGAAACATTTTATGGATTCAAATTAATTCTACAACGGTAGTGCAGGCCATTTGGGATGCGGTGATTCATCTAGATTGGACGATTACTAAACACTGGATGAATTATCTCTATTCTCTCCATGACATCAACTACATTGCAACCCACACATATTGTGAGGTGAATATTATTTTATATTGACTCGCCAATAAACGGTTTACACAATACATAACCTTGAATAAAAAGCTTCCCAAAAATTTTATTCGTCTTCATGTTAAATATTGTAATATGATCTTGTCTTTTAGACTCATGGAATCTCTCCTTTTAAAATAAAATATTCTTTTGTCATTTGACCATAGCGCCACCTTCTAAAATGAATGATGATGATCCTAAACCTAAGGGTATGGACATGTCATTCAATATCAACGTTTGAATGGTCTAACCTGATCTTCAATGTCTTGGTTTGAGTCTTAGACTAACAATTTATGTTTTTAAACCTGTAACCTAAAGTTTGGGAAGCTCAAAAATGATGTTCTTATTCACATTTGGATTCATGGACTGATATTCTGTGTTTTCAAAAATATGACCTAGTGGTTGGGATGGTTGAACATGACTTACCGAATCCCAGTTGGATTCTTAGATTGAGGATCCTTGATTTCAGAATTGTGACCCCTGTGATATATGATATGGATACCTAGACTGATTTTTTGTGCTATAATGGATTAAATTAATTGATAAATTAATTCCCCTATTAGATAAAATGGTGTATTTCATTGTTGATTATATCGATGAAATTAATTATGTAAATGACTAATTAATAAAATTTTAAATGTAAAACATATTTCATTTCCTACTTATTTATTTATTTACCATTCTTATCTAAATATGCTATTGTAAAGACTAACTATTCTTTTAGACATCATTGGTGGTGGCCTACTAGGTTTTACTTACTCATTGCTTAGGCCACCATGGCACTAGGGTACCCAAGAATATGCTACATGATTTCTTTCACAAGTTCAAGACAGTGACATGGTGTTAGTTTTATGCTTGTGTTAATGGGTTGGACCATGGGGTGTCAAGACCGATTTGGAACTCAAGGCCATGTTCAGGGTGTTTTATGGTTTTTTTTATTTTTGATGTTTATTTTTATGACTCCTTGACATGTAGCATATTCATTATACTATTATAGAACCTTTTATTTTTTTTCTTTTTATTTTTTGTCACAAGTAGTCTATTTATTATTCCAAATGGCTATTGCATCTTTTGATTTTTTTTCTACTATATTTTTACTCTATTTTGTGGGTATATTCTTCCCAATGTACCTAAACAGACCTACACTACTAGTTGGTAGCCTTTAGCATATGGGTTGGTTTACCTGAGGTCATGTAGTTCTCCAACTTCGGGCACTAATTCCATTGTCTTCCAAGTCGGGATATTACAAAGATGTATTAGAGGAGTTATATTTTGTATTACTATTTGGGGCATTGTATACTGAAGACTAGGAACTTTTTGGATCTTGGTAATGATCTTATTTATGGGTGCCTATAGTCCCATATAGGAGGAAACCCAAAGTTTCCCTGGAGAAATGATGTTCTGTTTGGTGATTTTATAGTTGATTAATACATCCACCTCGAGTGGCGTACTTTGTTATGAAATTATTGATTTATGATATTTTATCACTTATCTAAGTATGGTAAGAGAGGTTGTGTGTTTTCATATACCATTCTATCTATATAGGACTGATATGTAATTTTCATTCTGTATGGGATTGATAGTTCGTTGGGATACATATGTTGGTATAGTATGTTGGTTATGTTTTTTGTTTATTTCTATATAGTGTTCATTGAAATGATTGTTAATGAAAATTTTTTGAAAAGTGAATTTGAATAAAAAATGGTTCTTCTAAAAATTTATTTTAATAAATGTGTTTTAGAAAGTATAAGTCTTCAGGATTTAAAATTTAATGTTTTGACATTGAATTATTAGGTTTTTAAAATGGTAAAGTTAATTAAAAAGGATTGGGTAATTATGGAACATTGGACTATTAGAAAATTTATACCCTAGTTTTGTTTCTAGAATATGTTTATGGGTTGTTTGGGCAGTGAGAGTGCCTTAGTTTTGAGACTTTGATATAAGGTATGGGAGGCCTTAATGGGTTTGATGTTTCGGATAGTGGTTTTTTGGTGCCTTTGGTTAAGGGGTGACATTGAGGAAGTGGGATATTGTTTTATCACATAGATTTTGTGGCCCTTATGACCGATGATCATATGGGTTGTGTGTTGATCCTTGAAATGGGTGTCTTCATGGTAATACTATAGTGTTGTTTGTGATGTTATGGGTGTGGAACCTATATTAAATGTTTGATTTGGGCATGGGTATGGTGAGTTTCAGAATAGGTGAATTAGTCCCACCTATGGAATGAAACTTGTTGATGGTCAATTTGTATGGATTAGAGGGAGGTTTGTAGCCTTTCATGATGTGACACAAGTATAGGTAGTGAGTTTTGTTTGACCTTTGAGGGTGTCTCATGAAAGGGTTCATTCATGTTACTAGTTCTTTTTGGGTGTGTATGGCACAAGTGGACGTTTTGGACATTGATAGTGGTGGTAATAGAGACCAATCTTGTGCATGTTTAGCCTAGTGGGATAACTGGGAAAGATGATGGTTTGGGAGATTCTTCTTATGGTGTAGTCATGCGCTAGTGGTTCTTGGAAATTAGGGGAATATCTAGGGAAGTTAGCCTAGTTTTTCAGGGGCATTGTAATGTGAATCATGGGTGGGTGGTTGATATTTTGAATTTATCCATGATAGGTTCCATCAAACTTAGGGAAGAGTTTAGGGTATTTTCATGTTTTCTGTATCATAAAATCACCTTGAGTGGTTGTGGTTGGTTATAAGGTTGGTACTAGAAGTGGTAGGGTTATTTAGGTTTCATAACCATCTGTTTGAAAATTTCCAATTATGTAATTGGTGATGAATTTTTGGTTGACCCGATAGGGGTGACCAAAGCGTTTATGGACACTTTTGTTATAGAAGTGACACCCAAGGTGAGGGGTGGTCATGTGGATGGGTTGTTATATGGAAACGTTGAGGATGCCATGATACCAATGAGGTTGATGGGCAAGGAGTCCTGTCAAGTTGTGTGGGTGGGTGATTTGGCATAGTTCCATTGTTGTACGGCATGTGGAATATAGAGTTAGATTTAGTGAGTGATCTCTAGAAAGTGTGTGAGATCAAGTTTTTTTTTATGATATTTAGGTGTGGGGAATGATCTAGAGATGCATGATGTCTTTTAGGTAATGTAAACTGGAGGCTCGTGAGAAATCACCCATCTCCCTTGATGAAATCAATGATGGAATCGATGTGAGAGACTGATTTGTTTTAAAAAAAAAATTGGTGGATTTTATCAAAAAAATCATATTGTACTTCTAGGCTCAGGATTATCATGCCCAGTAACTTGACAGCATCTGGGGTGCACCAAGAGTGAATTACCTATACGCTAAGCTACTTAATGTATTCTTCTATAGGGATGTAGGGACTTCTTGAATTTTTCTCCCTTGTATAGAGATAAAAGTGAAGTTAAGTGGTGGGATAAGTACATATTGTTGTCTCTGATGAGATGCATGTGATGGTTTTCATGTCACTGGGTACTAAGGTTCCATTCTTGGAAGTTGGGGACAAGTGAAGGTTAGTGTTTTTTTTCACTCAATTGGAGTGGATATGGGAATGTCCACTTTTCGGTCTCCCTAGTGATGGAAACTTGAGTTGTGGGGTCATAATTGGTTTTCTGTAGCGGGGAAAATGACACTCCTAATGCGCAGAGAGTTGTTTTAGTAATAGATTGGTGGATAAGACCATGGGATGTACATTGTTTCATAGGTATTACAATGAAAACATGTGAGGAACATATTTGGACTCCTCGTAGAGGGCTCGGTAGCTCATTGAGGTAGTGGATGTTCAATTCGAGCTTCATTAATGGGAATGAGGTGGTTCCAATGTGATCTGAGGTGCATGTATTAGTAATGGTGATGAGTGCAGTGAGGTATTACAGTGTTTTGTGGGAAATAGAGGAATGGTGTTGTAATTTTATCAAGAGCTGGTAATGGACACTGAAACGTGTATTCAGACAATGGAGGATTTCCCTAGGGTGAAGTCACCATTTCCAATTTTGGTGTTAATGCACCAATAATTTGAGTTGTCTATTTTGAGATAAGTTGGTTGGGGATGGTCTAACTTGGTGTAGTGAAAGTAACAAATTTGGCTAGTATTAAGCCACCTATTTTTAATGTTTTTAAATATAATGTGTGTTTCAGAAATAAAATCGTACATTGAGGGAGGCCAGGTTTTCCTTATTTCATGTATGGACCTCAGAGGTGTGTCCCTTCTAGGTGGATTCGATGGAAATGATGGATGTTGATGTTGGATAGTTCTCTCATGGATTTTTGTCAATGGTTAATTGTGGAATGCATTGTTTCCATTTTGATGTTGGAGTTCTATGTTCAAATAGTTCTTTATTGAAAGTGGTAGTGCCTAATGGTAAAAGATGGTGGATATTAATTGGATTATATTATTGGGAGAATAATAACAGGTAAGTGGATGGTTGATTAAATGACAGGTGTTTTGAGTTGTAAGGGTTTGGGAAAATATTTTTTGGAGTATGGTATTGGAAATGGGTGTTATTTTTTCATTTCATTGGATAAACATTTAGGATGAGTGTGGTGATTTTTTTGTGTTTCCAATATCCAGTATGTAATGATGATGTTGAGCCTCGAGTTACGGACCGACATAGTTCAACGGATAGGGTTGGATAATGTCATGTTTCTTTGGGTTATTCTTCGTGTATTGGGTTGTTTTTGTGGTTCGTTTTGATGATACTGAGTTGTGGAAGATTCTTCATTTGAGGAGCATAGGGTTCGTGTTTTGGATCACAGTGGGGAAATTATTTGGCGTGGGACTATTTCTTTCATATAATTTGGTGATGGATGGAAATATTTAGGAGAATATTTAGAGGATAAAGTGTGATAAGGGTGATCAGTGGTCTAAGTATTGTCCAAGAGTCTTGTTGATGATGGGGAGTGTAGCTCATGATGAGATGTTATAAGGTAGGTAGGTAATAATATCCTAACTTAGAGATAAGTATTTCCCTAGTCAAAAGATTTTTTTTATAGAATTATTCCCAATATAATGAAGAGTATTAGGGTTTTTCTAGGGGTTTGAGTCGTGGAATATTGGGAAAAGCATCCATTGTGTGATGAGAGCATGATCGGTACATGGTTAGTAGAAGTTGTGCACCACAACTATGTGGCATGAAGAAGGGGTGTTCACGGTTTGGGAATCCATTTGGGTGGCCCATGAGACCATGTGGTGTGATCTCCCCTTGAAAAGTGGTGAGCACATGTCCCCCACATAGTTTTCTATACCATGTGGGTTTCCCTCTAGATCGTGCTTCCCGGTTCACTACTAGACAGAGGGTGATTAACGTTCGGCGTATGATCGATCCAACTGTGTGCCCAAACAATGGGCCTCTCCAAATTTGGTAAATTTCTATTCTTTCCACTTGGGATTAAATGTTTATTCCCCTATTTTTGACACCATTCTATCACATAAAGCTTTAGTGATGAACTATCATTCTCCTCCTCCACCATGGGCGTTTCTCCTTCGATTTGTACGTGTTTGGATTATCATTGGGTGTGAGTAAAAGCTCTGGGTATGTAACCCACTCTTTTTCCTTCCTTTTTTTGGAAGAGGCCTCATATAGTTGTTATTGTCTTTCTAAATCCCTGAAACCTTTCTTTTCCACCATGATATAAGTTGGTAATTTGAGGGTAGATTGATCTCGAATCAATGTCTATTATTAAGATTTCATTTTCTACAAGAACCTAGAAGGTGGTCTATAAGATTTTTCTCAATGTTTTGATGTTTATATATATGTTTAGTTGTTCCATGTTTCTTCCTTGATTTGTTTTTATGTATTTTAATAAGGAAATTAATTTAGGAATTTAAGTGTTTAGTGAGACCCTTCATGGACATTGTTGGGTATGTTGACGATTTTACACTCGACTTAGGGTTACCAAAATGATATGTCAAACCTTTGAAAGTGGTGAGATTAATTGTTAAAGGATGGGTTTGGGTAATTATGAAAGTTAATGGGGTTTAATTTTTAATTTTTTATATGGAATGGTTGAAGTGATAATTAAAATGTATATATGCTTGTTTTTTTAAAGGGTTAAGGGTATATTTATTTTGAAATGGTTTAAATGTTTTCTTTTGGATTTTGATTTGGTTTTGGATTCTAAAGAAAGAAATGATATTTTGAAATTTGTTAATTTTTTATAAAGGAGGTATTGATCTCAAAGTGTTTAAAAATAGGTTCTTATTTGATTTTAAATGCTGTGAAAAATTTGTGTGTAGTTTTTTTTAATGTCTCATATTTTTCATGAATTAATTTTAGATATTTGATGGATTATTTTCGTGACCAGGGATTGAGACGGTATCCCATTCTGAGGCATGTTGTGCTCCGGATAAATTTTTCAAATATATTAAATATATTAAGTTTAAAACATGAATATTTTTCCTAAAAAAGAGAATAAATTGTAAATGGGGCTGGATCAGAGATATGAGGGAACTATTGTGTTCAAAACCAGATTTTTGCTAAATATCTGACTTAACCTTGTTTAGCGCATGGAATTTTTGGAGAAGTCATCAAGGTATATGAAATAAATAAAATAATTAAATAAGTTATTTTAATTTTTTAGTTTACTCAATTATTATAGAGTCTTTATGTAGACTGTTATGATAGAATTCCAGGGTTATCCATATAACCCTAGAGACATTTGAAAATCTTTGGAGAGAGAATTGCAAGCTATATCATAGGAGAACAATAACTAGGTCAAATATCGATGATCTATATGCAATATAATCGATGGATATCAACAATGACTATGATTTTTCTTCATTATTCAATAACGATTGATCTGATATGTGGTAGGATGTATGGTTTTATTATATTCATTCCTTGTTATTAATTTCTATGATGAACGCGAATCAATTGACTAGTGGATTGATTCATGTATGTGTCTTCTTACATTAATTGTTTATTTTTTGGGATATTAATGTGTTAATTACTTTTTGATTATTGATTCATCTTTTTTATTCTATGGGTGATAGATCGAGCCCAACAAGAATATTACTAGAGGTTTATTCCTTGTGTTGTGGTAGTTAATTTCTCCCCAAATTTTTTGTTCCTCATGATTTTTATTCATTTTTCTCCTGGTTTGACTGTTACCAATGAAGTCGAACATTGTGCACCTTTATCATGGCCAACAATTTGATATTGTATATATGATCTCAAAAAAATGAAAAGTGGTGGGGTGGTGGTAGCCAAAGTGGATCTGAATACATAGATACTCGGTTTTCATGTTATTTGGCATGAAAAGATGAATGTTGTTCAAATCTATTTCTACCAATGAATCAAAGGCTCAAAAGTTTTTGATCGATGATGGAATGGTTTGTTGGGGAATGATTCATGATTTTTCTGGAGACTCGTGTTTGGAAAAATGGTTGGAGAATCAGAGAAGACCTAAAGATTATAGATCTCGAATTCTGAAAAAACTCTGCACTACATGGCATAAACTAAATCCATGCTCCATGTGGTCCCCTTATGGTAGTGGATAATGTTTTGGAGAATGTTATGTATCACATGGTTTGTGAACCTATCACATGGTATGTGGTATCTACCGGTAGGTTAGTTGTGTACCTCGGTGGGTACGCAAGCATGGGTTAGAGTACATGTGTTGGAGCACGCCATGTGCTCCCCTACATGGACATGACAGGGATGAATTACACTAGCTAAGCCATGTACTGGTACATGGGTAGATTACACTTTCAAACCATATGATGTTTTATATTACATGAACATGGAATGATACATTATCCATTAACACGGTCAGGACCTGGTGTCAAGGGACATGGTGTGTAACCCTTCTATATGATGTGTACTCCTTAAAACAAGGATTTCATCCATTATATTTTATATCAAGGATAGGTTTCATTAGGGTATGTTCCTCATATCTCTATAATTGAGGATTAGTATAGAATCACCTCCTACTCTTAGGATAGTAATCCATTCAGTAGGACTTCTTAGATAGAGTTATTGGAATCCATCAATTAAGATCAGAGCTAGATCCTCCTTTCATCTTTGTTCTCTAAGTGGATTTCTTGGAATCTATGTGACCAAAACTACATGGTTCTTGATCCTCTCTTTAGAAGGTTAATCTAGATTGAGTTTTTGGTATAACCCATGGACATGGGAGTGATAATCATATATTTATCATATTTCTTCTTACCAACATATATTAATTCTAATGGTGAGTCCTCATGAGAATTACCTATCAGAATGACATCATCAGAACTATCAGACTTAGGAGTGTGTTCTCCCGAATGAGTGTTATGGGGAATGTTCAAGCTGGAATCTTGGGATGGAATACTATGGTTGTTATTTACCTTTAGAACATGTTCCATTGTTGAGTATATCTGGATATTATTGTTCTTTTTTTCATACATATACTTATGTATAAATGATTTTATTCCTTTTTTTTATGCTATGTGTTTTGGGGGTTCCCTACAGGGTATTTTTTACTCACCCTTGCATCATCATTGGATTCACGTGTGAAGTATTGTGTAGATGGTAAAATTTTGGCAGAGTCCATGATTAAACTAGATCATATGGTGCTTAGTGAGACCGCACAGACTGAGGTGTGTTCCTATGGTATGTTGATTGTTGTCCTAGTGTTACATTCATTTTGTTATTTTTTTCAAACTGTTTGTGGTGGGATTGTATTGGGACATATTTACCTTACTACCTTTCATACTTTGGTTTTGGGATTTTGATATATTTATGCATGTTTGTTTAATTTTTTTATGTTTTATCATTATATACGATTGGATAGGTATGTGTTTGTTTACATATACTTTGGATAAGTACTTCCATGTTAGTTTTATGCCTACTCCATGCAAGTTACTATCCCCTAGACTATTGGAAGAGGGATAGGGGAGTCGCTACATGGGTCCTACAATGATGGTTTGTGATAGAGTGGTATCAAACTGGTCAGATATACTTTAGGACCAGAGTATGTGATATTGGTTTGGGGTGACAGTGTTATGTATTTTGAGTTCATATTTCAGGCCAACTACAATAGTGTTAGTGCGAAGACTAACGTATCCATACACCAAGACATTGGTCAACTACTTTGAGACTTGGTATATAAGAGCACTAGTTATAGGGGAAAGAATCATGCATGCATCATATAGGAATGGTTTGTGTTTTTTATGCCCTTATTGAGTTACCTCTCTTGATATACTCATTTATAATAGTACATCTTTTTTATTTCATGATGCCTCCACACCATATTCTATCTAGGATTCAATATCATGATCACAAGGATGATCCCCTTAGTGATGAGGAGTTGTTATAGGGACCAGTTCTAGGGGTGATACCTCTAGGTGGTGTACTAGATATACCACCACATATTGATAAGATTAAGGTACTCATTGTACCAGTGGATGAGGTTTAGGGGTGAGGCACTTCAAAAATATCGGTGTTAGAGACCCTACAGGTTCTGTGTAGATCCCATCCCACAGGTGACTAAGGACTTTCTTGAGGTTCTAACCCGTGTTTTCTATCTCATCCTAACACCAATAGATTATATGGTGGTCCTTTTGGAAATCCTCATTCATGTATAATCATGGAAATGGTGGGGGATAGTTACCCATTATTACATTGAGAAAACTCTTCCAAGGTTGTAGTTTGAGCGTATATTTAGAGAGGAATTATCTCTAGCTACACTAATAATTTTATATATCTAGGAGCTTATATAGCAACAAAAGGGAAGAAAAAAAGTAGTTGAGTATTCATCGTTCTTTACCAACCTCTCTAGGTACATGAAGAATATGGTTTAGGATTAGTTCATTAGGGCTCAAACCATTGAGAAATTGTTTCATATAGATATCCAATCCATTTATATCCCTCAATGAATTCTACCTCTTCTATGGTGTAAGAGAAATATTTAGCGGTTGATAGTTTATTGGATGAGAAGATACATCTAGTGGTTTATGGTAGTGATAAATCATGAGAAAATACCTTGGTAGAAGAGATTCGGGGTCAATGTCCAGGACCTGGACATGCGAGACATTTCAAGATGATGTCTCATGAAAAAGGGTATATGGTTCATGACTCATAGGATGGGACTTTTCCTCCCAGAGAGAGGTGGTTCTACTCATGTGATAGTAGGGGACATCTTTCCTAATATTTTCTAACCCACCATACAGCTGATAGAGAGACCGTTGATGGGATACTAATGTAGAGAGTGACATGAGCAGGTTGATCCATGGGGAAACGAATGTGAAATCAGAGTTGGAAATGTAGCATGAAGTTTTATACACTATGAATTGTTACCGTCACCACCCCCAGTTGGTCTAATCCAGGATCTGGGATCTAGAGGATTAGGGTGGGGACATCCTCAAGTGGTCAAATCATATGACCTAGATTCTCTAAGAATAATATGAGGTACAATCAGTGTCTTTTCTACCATATCTTCTAAATAGATAGACATAGGTTCTAGTCATTAATTTATTTCCACATAACTTGTATGGGATATAGAGATTTCATTTTGTCCCTTGGATCGAGTATTTATTTTGGATACTCCTACTAGGAATGACCCAAAAATCACACACTTAAGATGAGAGCGTGACTTAACTCTTGGAGGTGAGAGATTCTGCTAGAATATCTTGGTAACAACGATTCTCCCTTACAATCTCATTTTAGTTATGGATTAGTTATCCACAGTTCATGAACATATTGACTATTTCATATCAGGGATATGGTATTTTCCTAGTGATGGAACTTGGTTCTTTATTTTGGTGAAAAGGAAACCCTGACAGCACAAGATTGACTCATGAATAGAAGGGAATATATAATTACTCATCAGTGGGATATCATATTCCTTAGTTTAGTGGATGTTATAAGTTCCAAGTTTCATGTATTGGTGGAAGAGTATGAGGATGTCTTCCCTAAGGATGTTCCATGTTTACCTCCCAAACGAGAGATAGACTTCTACATTGACCTACACCCCAGAATGTCACTAATATATGTGCCTACATATTGAACGGTTCCCATAATGATTTGATATTTTATGGTGTATTTAGGGTCCTTTTAATAAAAGATGTTATTTATACCCAGCGTTTCACCCAAGAAGATCTAGTTTTTTCACCATGAAGGTTGATGGGATCATAGAGTTATGTGTGGGCTACAAGTATTTGAAATAGGTGACCATAAAGAAAAAGTATCCACTGCTAAGGATTGATGAGATATTCTATATATAAATAAGGGAACAATGGTTCTCGAATGTAGACTATAGATGAGGATATCACCAATTGTGATTACAGGATAAAGATATACTGAAGATGGAATTCAGATGTCTCTATGGTCTCTATAAGTTCGTGATGATGCCCTTTCATACAACGAAAACTCCAACAATGTTTGTGGGACTAAGGAACCAAACCTACCTATAATTCTTAGACAAGTTCTTGGTAGTCTTCATTAGTTATATCCTTTTTTTCTCAGTGTCTCATGAGGAGAAAAGGAGATATATAGGGATGGTTCTAGACATACACCAAGTGAAATAGCTTCATAGAATGTTCTCAATGTGTCAATTCTAGAATTGGGTGGTCCCCTATCTGGTACATGTTATCTCAACAGATGGATTGGAAGTTGGCTCAGCCAAGGTCAGGGCACAGTTGGGTTAGGATCCACCTAAGAGCATGATGGAGGTGAGACGCTTCCTTAGTTTGGTAGGATATTACCAGATATTCACACACGATTTCTCCATGATATCATCACCCCTGATAACTTTGACCAGAAAAGGATAGACCTTTGTGTGTATGGAGAGGTTCCAGTAGGATTTTCAGTAGTTGAGTTAGAAATGGATGATCTCTCTCATCATGAGATTTCCAGAGGAGGGTGTTGATTACATATTGTTATATGATTCATCATGAACATGCCTTGGTTGTGCTCTGATATAGATGTTGGAGGTGATTGCTTATGGTTCACATTAGATGAGACCACATAATCATAACTATGATACACATAATCTAGTGTTTGTAATGGAAGTCTTCAAACTAAACATGTGGAGACACAACCTGATGGATGAGCATTTTTTCATCTATTATAATCATAATATCATCAAGTATATATTCTCTTATAAAGATATTAGCTTCAGAAATAGAATATGGCTATATTTCTCCTAGGATTATGACTTTAAAATTATTTATACTCCTAAGAATGGGAATGTTGTATAAGAATCTCTTAGCATGTGATCTTGTTCATAGTTTATGAATGAGGTGTCAAATCAGTTTTCCTCACTTTAGTTATACTTTGTGGATGGAGATGGAATATCATACCTCTATTTGATGGTTTCCACCCCTCCATTTTTATAGAGAGACAGTGAGGCACAACGTGGGAATGTAGACCGAGAGACCCTACACACTCCTATATCCGTTAGAAATGTTATTGATGTATTTTCTAAAGGTGGGTAGCATGTAATTATTTTTTGAGTATACATGAGGGTAGAAGTGATGTTTTGGTATGTGATTTTGAGATTGTTTCATACATATTTTTTAGTGGTACACCTAGGTGTTGAAAAAATGTACTAGAACCTCTAATGATAGTTTTGGTGGCTAGGGACTAAGAAGGGAGTTGTAGATTTTCACTATTGATTCCTTACATATCGGCAAGTGAAGGTTGAGCACCATCTTATAGAGGGTTTATCTGAACCCCTTGAGGTTCCAAAATGGAAATGTGATGGTATACCCATTGAATTTTTAATGTTATTACCACACATGTATAGAGTAAATGATTACATCTACGAGAATGTATATTGACTCAGTAATTCGTTTCTATTCCCATATTTTCTGGAGAAGACATTCGTAGAGATATTGGGTGACTCTATGTGTAGGTGATTATCCAACTCCATGAAGTTCTATCAATGATTATTTCTGACCATGTTTCTTACTTTAAATCCAAGTTATGAAAGTTATTACATGAGGCTTTTGGGAATCATTTATGTTTGTGCACAACATTTCACCCCCAAAAAAATGGACAGAACAAGTATAACATTTAGGGTCTAGAGAAATATTGTTAGCTTTCATGTTGTACTTTGGTCATAGTTGGGAGGATCACCTACCACCGGTGGAGTTATCATACCAAAAATTTACACCATTACACCATCCATATGTCTTCATTAGATGATTTTTACTGGTGACCCTTCATGTCACCACATTATGTGAATAATCTAGGACATTCAGCACTTGTGATCCCAGAGTTGGTACAAGCTATGACTGAGAAGGTACAAATCATTCTAGAGTAGGTGAAGACTAATCAAAGCTATCAAAGTATTATACAAACAAATAAGGGATGAATGTGCAGTTTGAGGAAGAATACAATGATTTCTTACTGGTTTCACCTTGAAATGGATTATGAAGATTTTTCCAAGGAATGATGTTATCTCTAAGGTTCATTGGCCCTTTATAGAAACTATGTATAGTTAGCGAGATGGAGAACTTCTTATCTCTACCTCAATACTTGAATTGGGTACATGACTTCTTCCATATATAGAAACTGAGGTGGCATATGAATGACCCATCATGCATTATCGATTAGGAAGAGATGGACATCAATGATGGATTTACCATTTTAGATTACCTGGTAGGGTTTCAGGATCGATAGTAGAGGACATTCCATGGGAGAACAATTGGTTTAGTGTGTATTCGGTGGAGGCATGGGAAACTCTAGGAGAGAACCTGGAAGTGAGAATCTCAGATTCGTTCTCTGTACTGATGTCTACTTGTGTAGCCCTTATTTTCAATTTTTGATATGTAAAGACCCAAGGTGGGGAGATTATAATGACTCATATTTTCCATGTATTTTTTTAGTTATTTTATGGATTATTTTTGAGACCAAAAGCTGAGATGGTGTGTAATTCTAAGGTTTGGTTTTGTTGTAATAAATGTTTTAAATATATTAAATAGAACATGTATGTAGTTTTCTTGAAAAATTCGAATAACTTATAAATGGGGGCCTTTATCAAAAATTTGAGTGCACTATTTTATTCCAAATGCGGGTTTTAAAATAGTCATGAAATAAACTTGGTTGGAATAGGGTATGTTTTGAATATTCAACATGGAAATGGAATTGAATAAAATAATTAAATGAATTATATTAATTCTTTTTCATTGACATAGTGATTTTTGTGTCTTTTAAGTATACTATTTTAATGGAATTCAAGGGTCAACTGCATTACCTTGGAGCATTTGCAGAACAATTAAAGAGAGAGTTGGAGAATCCCTCCCAAGAAAAAGACAGCATGATCGTTCATCGATGATCAACTTGTAATGGAATCAAAGGATCTCAACACCAACAACAACGTCACTTTTTTATTCATCAACAATTGTTCTGAATCGAGGTAGGACATTTCTTTTTAATAGATTAATCTCTCTTTATTAAATTCTATGATGAATTTGAAACAATTGACAAATGAATTGATTCGTGGATCAATAATTTGGAGGGATGGGATTATTTGTGAGGATTTTAATGGGAGAAATAATTTTTTATTATTGATTCTTAATTTTTGTTCTAATGGAAAAGGATTGAGGCTTAAACAATCATTGGTTTAGGTTCATTCGTTGTGTTTGTGGTCATACATTTATCTAATGATTCTTCATTCATCATATGAATTCATCATTTGTCCCATGTTTTGATAATTACCAATGAAATCAATAATTATACACTCTATTCTTGGTGAAATGATTTTGTATTGTAGATATAGGCTTGGTATGATGGAAAAGAGTTGTGGTGGTGGAAGCAGTAGCAGGTCGAATGACATAGATACCTGGTTTTCATTTTCTTTAGTACACAATATAGAAAACCTTCCAAATCTATTTTTTCTAATGGATCATAGGCCAATAAGTTGTTATTCAAATATAGAAAGGTTCTTCGAGGAATGATTCACAAATTTCTAGGTGAGGCATGGCTAGATCGATGGTTAGAGCACCATAGAAGGATTTTAGAATCTATATTTATAATTATATACAAAACTTCACAACACATCATGTAACTCAGAGCCACATTCCATATGGGACCCTCCTAGAGGAGGCTACGGTTTTTGAGAAAGCTAATTATCACAGTGTATGACCCTATCACATGGTGTGTGGTCTCTCCCAGTAGGTTCGGCATGCTCCTTGGACGTTACACAGACACAGGGTGCAATACACAGATTGGATCACAATATGTACTCCCCAAAATGTATATGACCTAGAAAAAGTACATTGTATAAGTCATGTACTAGTGAATGGATAGTTTATATGGGAAAACTGCACGTCACATGTTATTACAAGGACATGGAAATAGACATCATTCATTTACACAGATAGGACCCATGGTCAAGGGACATGATCTTTTACCATTATTCACACCTTGTACTCCTTAAAACATTTCTTTAATTCCTTTTCCTCTGTATCTTGGGAAATATTAATTAGGGTTTGTTCCCCATATCCATTTCCCTGAGGGTTGGTATAGAATCGCTTCCTACTTTTAGGACAGAGATCCATTCAGTATTACTTTATGGATAAAGTTGTTTGAATCCATTTATAAGGCCTGGAGTGAGATTCTATTTTCTGATTTATTCCCTATGAGGACATCATGGTATCTTTGTGAACAACACAACATGGGCATTGATCCTCTTCTGAGTAGGTTAATCCAGATTGAGTTGTTAGTATACCCCATGGACTTGGTAGTGATCCTCATATATGTATCACATTTCTTTTGACCTTCATCATGTGCTTATATTGGAGATACTCTATAAGAATTACCTCATAGAATTATTTCATTAGTTCTATCAGACTCAAGAGTGTTTTCTCCTGGACATGTTCTATATAGAATCATCATCTAGAATTCTAGGATGGCATACTATGGTTGTGATTTACCTTTAGAATGTGTGTATTTTTTTAGTATATATGAATATTATTTTTATAAGTTCTGTAGATGTATACTCTTATAGTACTGATTTTATTTTCTTTTATTGAATCATATTTCTTTTTTGGGTGTCCTTCTGGGTATTTTTATACTCACACATGCACGGTCTTTTATCGCATGTGTCGTGTCTTGTATAGATTATTGACCTTCTGATATAGTGATTGACGGACCAGGACTAGATGGTGCTTAATGAGGCTAGAAAGACTAAGGGGTGTTCCAATTTAATTATGAAAGAATTCCTAATGTAACTTTTAGGTTGGAATTCTTTTAATAATCTTTGAGGTGGCCTTGTGTTTGTCCCTATATACTTTCCATTACTTTATGTCATACTCTATTTTTGGCATTCATATCTATTCATGTATGTTTATTAAGTTTTTTTTTACATTTCAGTATTTTATATTCATATATAAGTATGTGTGTGTATAGGTATTTAGGATAAGGACTCAAATGTTAGTGATATGCCTACTCAGTGGTAGTCACTATCCCCTGACCAATTGGAGGATAGCTTTGGTACTCACAGCATGAGCCCTACTGAGATGGGTCCTGATATTAATATTATGTAAATTTTATGGTGGTCTCTTTTATGTAATTGAATAGAATTGTTACCCTCTCTCCATGATTTGATGTTTAAAGATAAAGACCCATGTTTAAGCATAGTTTAAATATGATTAAGTGGTGTTTCTGATAATTTTGAAAAGTGTGTTCGACCATACTATGACGTGTTATGTTTTAAATGTATGTTGGGACCAAGGAAAGTGATGTATGATTAATGATATTTAAATTTCATAAATGATGTGATAAAGATGGAAATTATTAAAAATATAATTGTTTGGGATGGTTAGATGAGTCTTTTTGAATCTCGAATGGATTCATAGACTCAAGCTCCATGTTTACCAACCTATGACTAATGGTTTTAGGAGGTAGGACTAATGATCCACTCATCTATTTTGGGAGGGTTGGCCTGATGATATGTGCACCCCGATGCATTGTATTTTTTTGGGAAGGACTAACACACGTAATCCAAAGAGTATGGCCATGGATGTCCATAAAAATTTCAGGATGGTTGAACAAGATGTTCTATGTTTTGGTTGGATTCATGGAATGGTGTTCCATGTTTTCCAACATGTAACCTAAGGGTTTGGATTTTCATACATGTCATTCCTTGTCCTAGTTTGATTCATGGACTAATGTTCCCTTATTTCAAACTTGTGGCCTAGTTTTTGGGATGTTCATACCTGATGTACCATATCCATGTTTGATTCTTTAACTAATTCTCCTAGATTATTATCCATGGTCCCCTATGAGATATAGTATGGGTACCCAGATTGATTATCTATGTAATAATGGATTAAAACAATTAATAAATGAATTACCATGGGAAATAGAATGGTGTATTTCAATGATTATGGTATAGGGAAACTTAAAGATTTAAATGGATAATTAACAAATTTTTATATGTAAAACATGTTTCCTTTACTAATTATTTATTTATTTCAACATGTTTATCTACATACACTATTTTACAAATTGGATATTTTTTTAGAAATGATTGGTGGTGGCCTAATAAGTTGTACTCACATCCTAATAAGGCAACTATGGAACTTGGGTACCAAAGAAGATGCTACTTGTTTTCTATCATAGTTTCAAGATAGGGACCTAGAGTTTGGTTTATGCATGGGCTAATGGGTTGGAGCATGGGATGTCAGGATCTAATTGGGACTCAAGGCTATGTTCAGGATGTTTTATGGTTTCAATATTTTTGGATTTTAAATTGTATAACTTCCTGACATGCAGTGTATTCATTATATTATTATTGCCCAGGATATTTGGTTACTTGTTGGTGTTTCTCATGTACTATTTGTTTATTGTTGTGGTTTGTTATAAAATCAATTAGAATTATTTATACTATTCTTTTACTCTGATAAGAGGGTATATTCTCTCCAATGTACCTCTACAAACCTATTATTCTAGTTGGAAGCCTCTGGAATATAGGTAAGTGGGATCAAGGTCATGTGGAACTCCATATTGGGGAACAAGTTTCACTAGATTCTAGGCTAGAACATTACACATTTGGTATTATACACTCTGTTTAAATGAAAATATATTCATAAATTAAAATATGTCTCGACGATGGAAATTTTGAGATGAAACCCTTAAAGAAATAGTAATTTTTGAATCCTGTCTTTGGAAGAATGAAAATCATATAGTTCTTTAAATAACATGGATTAAGTCATTGAGTATTAAAAATATATTCTTGGGAAATATATTCCCCATAGATATAATAAATCATTTCATAACATTAAAAATGTATCAATAAAGATAAATTATGATGAAAAACAATTATATATTTTGGAATTTTCTCAAGAAAAAACCCTATAAGATAGAGAAAATAAAATAAAACATTTAATATCATTAAATATAATAGAATAATGAAATAAAATGAAATTGTGTGGTATTTAAATTATTGAAAAAGAAACATGGGGTATATTATAAACATGTATCAAAGGATTTAAATTTGATAGAATGAAACTCTTAACTCATGTTTGAAAGCATTCGGTACACTCAATTAACAACTTAAAAAGTTAAATTATATTCATTACATATATTCCCATGAAAATTATTTATCTATTTTTAATTTTCTATGGTCCATTTATTATCCTTGGTTACTTATTTTTTTATTCCTTTCACTTATATCAGTTACTAGGAGTTGATTGGTTAATTTTTGAAAACACTTTTTACTTTCTTATTATGAAGCTATTAGTAAATAAAGTTATGATCAAAAAAATTGATGATTTTTAGGTATTTTATTATTCCATTAGGAAAATACTTATAAAATATCAAATGTTATCCCTAAATAATTTAACATTAATAAAGTTACCTTGATGAGTCTATTTAAGGTGGTTAAAGTTGTTACGATTGTTTCTTATTAATCACAAATATATAAATCCTAATAGTATTATTACATAATATTAATGGTGTAAAAATTATCATATTATTTAATTAAATAACCTTTTAAAACATACCATTTAAGGTGGATATGGAAAATTGAACACATCTTTCATGGAGGCCGTAGTCTATAAACAGACTTGATGATGTTTTCCTTTTTCATAATAATTTTCGATTAATGTATAAAATGGATATTACATTATTATAATATAAAATTATCATTATAAAATTATTATTTTATGAAAAAATAATATATGGATGATATTTTAGGGGTATATGAGATGAAAATAGTTATGGAAGCCTGGTTGAGAGTATTAGTTCTCCATTGTATGTTCTCTTTTGGGTAAAAAATTAATCCAACTTAGCTTGATATTTTTGAGTGAAAAAAGCTTAAAATTCTAGGGTAATGTTTGGAGGATATACCATGTTATTTTTCTGTGGACTAAAATATTTATAATGTGTGGAACAATGGGGAAGTTATGGTCTCCTTTTATAAGTAAAGAAAATTATGCTTTTGTAAAAACTCATTATTTCTCAATAATATCAATCAATTATTCAATTCCAAAGTCTCAAAAAAATATACAACAAATATTTTTAAAAATAAATAAGGATGTTACTCCCACATCAATCCAATATCACACCTTTTTTCACATCTTTTAATCATGTGCACTATGTTATTCCACTTTTGCACTTATTTACCCTTACCATTATAACTCCGATTTCACCATTGGAATGTAATGTTATTGGAAAAAAATTAAATTGAAATTATTAAAATAATAAAATAATGATTTTAAATATTTAAATATTTTTATTAAATATTTTTTTCATGATTCTAATAAATTATTTTTGCATTTTTTTAATAACACGTAACAACCCATTTTTAGATGCATAATATTTTTTAGGCTGAAATTATCATTTTTATTGCTTATATTGATGTTAAAATGTTTATTATTATTCATATATCATTTATTTAACATTAAATTATTTCTATAACTTATTTATAGAAATTTAAAATAAAATAAAAGAAATAGATAAATTGTCATTTTTGTTGAAACATTAAAAAAAATTTCTGAAATTTTCATTTTGTATTTTATATATAAACATTATATTTTAGAACAGATATTATACATTTATAAAATACATTTTTAATATTGAATACTTTTTTTCAAACATTCATATAGTGAAATAATGATCCAATAGAATAAGGGTTTTCGTGTCAAATCATTCTTTTTAAGATATGTTTTTTATTATACACCAAATTTTATTTATGTGGTGTATATACTGAAAATTAGATATATCATACTATTATTTATGTTTAAATCATGTTATTTGATTTTTTAGTATAAACTGTCTATTTCAAGGGGTTTTTATTAAAATGTCAATTAATTCACAAGGGTTCGATATCTTAAACTATAATTCCATGGTACATGTTTATGTTATGCACCATATATTTTTGTAATTGTGTATTCAATGAGCATGGATGTATCATTATCAAATATTTTTATTATTAATTGTAAATACTAATCCAAATATGTTCCTTTCATTAAATATATTTTAATCAATTCTAACCTCGGTTGTAAATCTTTTGTTAACCCATTTTTCATTCAAAGAGTTATGATTGTCCTAATCAACTTATTTGTTTTGAAAGTTATACCATTTTTTTATATAATGTGTTATTATATTTTTTATATTAATTTACATCTCTTCTACATAATACTCCGTTTATTAATACTTATTACCCCATTTATTATGTTTCTCATACGGGATATTGAGAACTCAAGCCTTCTATCTTTGAGTTATATTGTTTCACCATGAAATAAATTCTTCCATTCCTTGGTTCTCTCAGCCAAATATATTTTTTATATTATTTTATCTACCTATTTATGGAAATATATTTTGATAAAAATAATATTTTTTTACTCTTTTCTCATTATGAATTTTGAACATAGATATTTTACAAATACAAAAAGAGGTTTCATTTAACTTTTAGGTAGATTAAATTCTTCAAAACATTTATCCAAGACAAACCTTATATATTTTCAAGGACATGTTAGTAAATATTATTATAAAAATTAATTTATTTACACGTTTTTTACTTAATCAATTGAAAAACTATTTTGTAATTGATATGTAACTTCTCCTTTTTACGGAAAAGATAAGAATTTTTTTTGAAAACTCTTTTTTGTTTTCACAACCACTTTCCTTACAATATTCCAAGTATTCACTCTAATAGTATTTAGGTTTCACTATCTATACTCTGATATATGTATTTTTTTGGGGATTAAATTCATAATACTGTACAATCCAATTCATGATCTCCACATGGGTCATATCATTCAATCATTATTTTTATGGTTTTTTAACCTATTTCTTCACCAGTCTTATGTTTCCATTTAACCGGGTTATAAATAAATGTATTACACATGACATTTATAATATGATAGCTATTTTTGAGTGTTTTTGGGAGATTTTTAATACATTTTATCGATTAGGTAGTTTCTTATAGTGGAAATAAGGTTCTTTAGTCTATAAATACTTCCCCTTTATTAGTGTTTTTCTTTCGTGATTCTCTAAATTTCTAATCCTAGTGGACTTTGGAATTTATTTAAGGAAATATTTTTTTTATTTAATTTTATTATGGGATGGTTATTATAAAGCCCCGTGATTTTTTGAAATATTTTTTTCAAATTTATTTAATCATTTTAATATTTTTATTTACACCCCGCACTAAGTAATGGTTTATTTACATGCAATATTGAGTTTTTCTTACATTACAAAAAACAACATGTTTATATTTCTTTACATGCAGCATTTATTTTAAATTACACATAACATATAATGATTTTTTTTTAATATGATAGTTTTCATATAGCTGATATTAATAATATTAACTAAAATATAAAAATATTGTTTTCACATATATATATATATATATATATATAATTAATTCTTTGGTGACCAATTAATTAGAAATTAAAATAAAAACATTGTTTAAAAAAACATTCCCTGAAATACTATTTTTATATGAAAAAGGTTGTTTTATAACAATAAATTTTCCAAATAACTTTGGGTTGATTATTTTATTGAACTTTATATATTATATTTTTCAAAAAAAATTAACATACTTCTTATATGTTTTCTGGATAAGAAATAATAATAAATCTAATTTTAGGCTTAAAAACTATATTTTTTAAAAAATTAGTTTTGTCACCTTTCTTCACATTTCCAATAAAATTAATTTCTTATACTATTATAAAATAAAATTGATAAAATAATATTAAATTTTGGAATACTCAGGTAAAAAATATCTTGGGATGATTTTTTTTTTCCTAAAGGGTTTCATTTTTTGATATTAAAAATTATGTTTTCATTTATTTTATTTATAAATATAAATTATAAATTACAGTTATTTTAAAGTCATATTACTTAAATTAAAAACCATTAATCCAATTTTTTTTTATTTTAATCAATTTAATATTGAATTTTTAAATAAAAACATTGTAAACTTTAGAACATTCTCACTTTAAAAACCTTCTTTCTCATCATGTTTGTGGTATTAATTTTAATTTAATATTATCTAATTATATGAATATAATTTAGAAAAATTGACTTTATATTTTGAATCCTAATAATTTATATTATATTATAATTTCAACTTTATATTTGATCAAAATGAACAGTGAATGGAGTAAAAACTAATTACTATGGTTAATGTAAAAATGGGTTCACTATGGGTTAAACCAAAATGATAGTGGTAAAATAAACCTATAAATTTTTTTAAAATATATTTATCCTCTATATATATAACATTAAATATCTATATTTTTATAATGGCCTAATTTTTACCCTTTTTACATATGATAAATGTGGGAGTACCCATTTTTTTCAAAAATTCCAAGTGTGTCCTCTCGCCACTTATAAAAACCCACCTCATCTCCTCTCTTCTTCAAACCACAAAAACCCTTTTTTTCATCAAATACCTTCCCAAATCACTTAAAAACATTACATAATAATTCTAGAGGCATTATTTGGGACATAAATTCACCCTATGAAGGATTTAGTGAACACTTAATGAGAATACATGAAGGATAGGTAATTCTCTTCAACGAGTATCTTTATTTTATTTCTTTCTCCAAGTCCTTCAATTATTTTAGTACCATTCTTGTATATTAACACCAGTATCTTCCATATAATTAGATTTTTTAATGTTATGGTTATTACCTAAAAATTATACCCATCCATCAAATTGGATATGAAATAACCGTTCGTTTGTACGACACACTACCTCCTCGCTAACTGATGTCATTCAAGTGTCCATTACCACTTCTAATGATTATACATAATAATGGATTTGTTTTTTATATATTATATTTATTATATTATTATAATTTTGGAACTATTATTTCTATCATAACTTTATTCTTTCAATTTTTTGGGAATACTAAAACGCCGTTTGTGTGTAAAGAAGATTACCGCCTCATGAAGAGATGTGATTCATTCATGCTTTTCAAGGAAGGTGATATAGATAAAGAAAAATATTATATTTTATATACATTTAATGATTATTATATTCATGAAATATTAATCATTCTGAATAAATAATATTATTTCTTACCTTTTTACTCAATTAATGATGATAACGTTGCTCGTGTACATGTAGACTACCATCTTCACGATGTGACGTGACTCTCATTTCCTCACAAATTCAAATTTATGATATGTATACAAAATTTAAAAAAATAATATGTTTTATGATATAATTATAATTATATAAATATAATATATTACTTATCGGTTTTTAATAATGTTAATATAAAACTATAAATGTTACTCATGTTTAGGTACAACCTATCATCTCCATGATCGTAACGTACATCATTTCTAAAAAACCACCTTTAATGTTTGGCATTAAAAGTTTATTTGATGTATGAATATGAAAATTATTTCATTATTATTATTCTATGGAACCATGATCAAAGTAAGATTACCAAAAATATAAAAAATCAAAATAGATGTGGAAAACGAAGCGGTTATTACCCAAAATGTAACATTAATATAGAATTACAGGTAAACATGTAATAAAAGTTCATAAAAAATAATCTATGGTATAATATATAACTATATTTATCTAATAGATTTATAATACTTCTATATTATTTATATAATATTTTTGAATGTGTACTATAGTATTCAAGACTTAAAGTTTGGGGATTTCGAGTCTCACCATTATTTCTGAGATAATTTTTCAATATTCACCACTCGATTCTTTTTGTGGTGTATATACAGACCTATTAAATGAAATATGCATAATCAAACTCATTTAATGATAATTAATGAATCTATTTATGTTATTATTTCACAGGCCTTACAATTCAAAGTTTTTTCATGTGGTAAGGGATTTTTATCTAAATTTTCCTTCCAGGAGACAAATGTTATATTATACACCTACATTCTTTCAGGGTGTTCATATAAAATCCCTTTGATATTTAATATCATGAATTTATTCATACTTGTGATATTTTATGCTCCATTTTACGTTTCCACTACATGGGTATTGTTATTCAAGGTTGCCAAAGTGGTAATAGTTTTATGTTCCACTATCACACATTATCTGGATTGTTTATGATTAAGTACCCAATATTTAAATATCTTGATATAAATATAAATAATTCTCATTAATTTTCTTCTCCTATTGTAACTCAATATATCTTCAAGTAATATTACCATTTTTCCACTATTTTATAAAAAAAAAATTAAGAAAGTAATTTCAATAAAATATGACTTTATTTCTCACTTCAACTGGAAAAAAGTTTTCTTCCAAAAATATTATTTCTATAAATATTTTCAAATTTTTTTACTATTATCTTATGATTTTATAAGATATTTCTACCCAGTGATTAATTTTAAAAAAAATGAGAGGAATATTAATTTATTTTTCCATGTAATTCTTCTTTTGATTTTACTAGAAAAATTTAAATAAATCTTCATTTTAATATATATATCATGAACGTAATTTTTTGACATCATTATAATAAATTTTTATAATAATTTTTTATATGCTTCAATAGTTATTTTAAAATAAAAAGGTTATGAAAATGTTTTATGTTTTCTAAAAAAATCAAAATGGAAAGGATATTTTCTACAATAAATGTTTTAAATAGTTTTTTAGAATTCATTCATTATAAATTTTCAGTGTTATTTTAATGTAAAAGGATTTTAATAATGTTATTTTTTAAAATATTATTTTGAAAGAAAATATATTTTCCCAAGAAATATCTAAAATAGTCTTTCAAAATTATATTACATCTAAGTTGACATTCTTTGCAGTTACTTCTACTTTACCAGGGATATGATACAAGGATATAATTCTTATTCATTCATTGAATGGTTTATGTTTATAATGAAAATATTTTTATGAAATTTTTTATCTTCTATGGGTTATACCAAAATAAAATTCTTGTGAAACTTTCTTTTTCCCCATGAGATATAATTTGATGAAATGATAAAATAATTATGAAACCTATTTATTTTACAGAGGTTTTATTCTAATGAAATGCTTATAAAACCCATTTCATTTTGGGTGTTCTAATATGATGAATGTTTTTCATCTTGTGGCACACATATATATGATTTTTATTATGTGAATTTGGTTATTTTATAACTAAGGATAGTTGTTATTTTATAACCAAGGATGGTGGTTACATTATAAAAAAAGATTATTGGGACGTATTTCCCCCTCCAATGCATTACGTAAAGATTTATATATCATGAAATAGAAAATATTGAAATAGGGATTAAAACAACTTTGGTAAGACATGACTAGGTTTGGGAGTGAACCAAGTTCAGTAAGAGAGGCATGGAATGAGGAGTAAACTTATTTTAGTAATACAAGACTAGAATAGGAATTAATCTTAATTTATAAAGAAAATAAGGGAATATGGATTGAAAATGTTTCAGTAAGATAGGTCTATAATGGTGAGTCAACACAGTTCAGTAAAATAGGGTTTGAATAAAGAGTGAACCTGGTTTAGTAAGGGATTTTTTCCACTATGGTGGTATTGGTAGTGAACCATTACTTGTATGATGGTTTATGGAGTAAACCCATTCGAATATGATAACCTTTGAATTAATCCTTCAATAATATGGAAATGATTTTCTATGATTTTTTGTATTCCAAAAAGCATTTTCTTATGAAAAATTAATTCCCTCCTGGATCATGTTCTTTTATTCACACAGGAATCATGTATTATAAACTAAAAATATTTATTCAATGAATCATGTTTATGATTTATGAAAGGTTGGGTATGAACATGTTAGGATATTTTCATTATCAAGTACCCTTATGATTATCTTATAATTTCATATGATCATAGATTGATATCTATTCTGTTTACCCTTACTAAGAATCTGAACTCAGCATTTATAATGTTTCATTTCCCCATGTTATGAAGAAAGGTTTTGTATAAGTTATGTTTATGAAGAGTTCTAAATGGAAATATTGTTTTGGATAACATTTAAGATCATTCAATATATTATAAAATATTATTCAAAGATTCAAAATCCCTTAAACTATTATGGTCCTTATACATGTTTTTCTGTAATGTAATTAATATTCATCTAAAAATTTGTAACATTAATCTATGAGAATCCTTGGTTCTTATAGTTGTGTCTACGAATCTATATTTAGTAGCGAATCCATTATGTAATGTTTGTGTTTATTGGAACCAAATTCAGGAGAGTGGGTCTAGGGAGTTAAATTACTCATGATTTGTAAGTATTACTCAAAAATATCAGGATAAGGGACTATAGGTTTTCACATAAATTTTGTTCATAATCATGGATAATTATATTGAATTTGAGTATGGTAAATCGTTTCCTCAGAGTGTATGGTTTGCATATGCCTTAATTTTATGGATTCAAAAATTCCCCATTGTTTGAGTTTAGAATAATAGAAATTTATTTTACTTGTTTGGTGTATTCATGAGTGTCAAGTTCATATGAAAAATAAAATTTTATGAATAAATATTTTTATTCATGTTTTGTTAAATAATATCAAGAGATAAAATTACATTTAATTAATAACATTTTATCATGTATCAATGTTTAAATGTCACATGTAAGTGATAAAATAGTTCTGAACATTGTGAAATTTTTATGAATTTATATATACTATTTTGGGTTATTTTAGATGGGTTAAATTATTAATGCTATTTTGTTCAATTTTAATAATCTCAACCCTACCTATAAACTAAGAATTAATAACAAATTCAACTTATAATTTATTCCCTATATTTTAAGTTGTTCTATCACTCTTCTTCCAAGTTCTAGATAGAAAAGAAAACATTTGGGTCACCCTAATCTATGAATCACCTACTAGATCAAAGAGATGGTGTTCACCTAATCATATCAATGTCGAAAGGCATTATAATCACTAATATAGAATCTGAAAATAAGTGATCAATAGTTGAGAAATATTTTGGACATTGTGTGGATAGTATAACTGGTTTCATCATTGGTTCCATTGAGCGGTGATCAGCTGTAGTGAGTGGAAACACTTTTGATCCAAATTGAATGAGGTGAAGCATGAATTTTAATATTATATACTTAACATAATTTAGAAAATACCCTTGGTGGTTAACAAAGTTATCATTTCTATGGATTACAATTCAAAATTGATTTGGATGTTAATTTTTCTTAAAATTCCTTTAATTTCATACATTTAGTTCACTCCCACCGCCAACCCATAAAAAAAACTATAATATCACACGAATTGGGATTATGTAATGTCGAATTTGAATCACTAAAACATCCCATGGGACTTATTATATCAGAATATTGTAATATTATTCACCGTACTCACTAAACTAATCCATACTTCTTTCACAATATCTAAAAAACACACATAATCATTCAAGAGAAATAAAGTGACATAAAAATTTAAAATTGATACATAAGATTAATAGTTTTGAACATTCATATTACATCTAAGGGATAACACTAGAAAAATTTATTTTATAAAATAAAAATTATTACAAACATTATATCTAATAAAATAGTTCTAACCATTGATTATGTACAACAAACACCTCAAAAACCGGCCCATGTATACATTAAAGAGGCTAAATTGTAGATTAATAGGCGGAACCACCATCTTACATTTGCAGTGGTCTATATGTTGATTTCACTGTTATTAAATGGTGAGTGCTGAATCATTCCCTATAGTTAGTGGATTATCATAGCTCTCATTTGATAAATATAATCCAAAATTAAATTACATCTAATTTCAACCAAATACTAGTAAATGAAAAACTTTTTGATGAAGATTTTTATGCTTATATATTGATAAAAATGAGATGAACATATGGATTTACATATTTTGATAATTTGAATCAACTCACTTGAAAAAATTCTTCACAATACCCAAATATGTGTTATAAAAAAATTGATAGTGTTTGATATGAGGAGAGAGACTTTGTGATATACAGCATTGGGACATGATGGTAGGTATTTAATTTTTTACAGAAATTTATTCTTAACCTGAGTATAGAAGTACTATAAAGGATCTTAAGGGTTTGTTTGTGTGTGTTTATTCCACGATGTTGCATCCCAACACAAGAACCACTCAATAGTTCCCCAATGTAGTGAGCCACATAACCTTATGCACATCCCCATGAATACTAGATGCTTTTGACATGAAGCGAGTTAATAGGGTGTTTCTGTTGGGAGATTGTACCCTCATAGATCAGATTATGCAAAGGGGTAAACCGTAGGTAATAAATAATGAAGGAATAAATATAAATATACTAAAGCGTATGTAAAATAATGAACCATGCAAGATAAATAAGAAACTGGTGGAAATAGATAATCAATCATAGATAAAATGATGATCATGTTTTCATATGTCTATACAAAAATGGAAGTGCAAAGGGACTAGGGTACAATAATATATTTCAAGCTATACAAAACTATAAAAATTAAATAAAATGCAATAGTGCATTTAAAGCATAGTCTTAGTACTCTTCCCTCAAACTTCCATCCTAAGTATAAAATAAATCAAGCATCATAATTATTATGCTTCCCTTTATTTATACCTACATTCCTAAATTCTACTCAGGTATATAAAAGTTCTTAATAAGGGTGTGAGATATGAATCTCATTAGGTCGGCACCCACAGTGTCTTAGTCTTTCCATTTAATTATTTAATTAAAAATTAGTTGTAAAATATATAATAAATGTAGATAAAAACTATATAAACTTCTAAACATTGGTATGGGTTCCTAAATTGACACCTGTCACATACCACTTACATCAACCTAATCATGATCTCTGAAAAGAGGTGCATGTGTAGGTATAATATGTAGACAAGAGACAAAAGTAAACAAGTAGATTAGATAAATACATATCTTCAATATTGTGCTTTGGCTTAGGGTATAATTTAAATTTCATCATTCTACTCTGTTGGTAATTTAAGGGAGAAGCATCACATGTGAATAGTAAAGCTCATATAAATATTGAGAAATTCATCTCATATGAAAAAAAATCAATAAATCCATAAAATCCAATAGTGGAGTCTTGTCCAGTGAAAGGTTATCTAAATATAATACAAAGGGTTTCTACAAGTGTCTCAGAATAACACAATACCACTGATTTCAAACAAGGTGACCCCATACGGTGTCTCTTGTATCACTCAATGCATGGTGGCTTTGAGTCTATCCTATGTACATACATTGGGGATTGATTATCTCACATGGTATAGAATATCCATCTTTCCATTAGATCCTTCCTCGGTTTCTACACTTCGAAATAACTGTCACTCATGAGTATAAGAAATTTCTCTAGCATCCCATACCTGAAAAAAAATCATTGCACCCGACACATTGAGTCAAAACCAACTGAGTGTGGAGAATCTGTCCATGGAATCCTTAATATGGGACCCATATTCTCTCCAGTTCCATATTAAGTGACTAATATCAATCAAGGCACATAACAATGCATGGTGTACACGTAAACAAATTCAAACAACGGAGCTTATCAATCTCTCAAGATAACAATCTTTCTAAATAATGTAATTCACCCCTTTAAGCATGACATAATCCATTAGTATAGTTCACATATAATATGTATAAAAATTTGACTATAACACCGCCAAATAAAAAAATGGAATTTAACTATGTATCAAAGCATAAATCACATGGCATGAAATATGGAATAAGAATAAATATAAATATTCTTGATCAATGCATTTCACACGAATTCCTACCAACAACACATAAGACAAGAATTAATAAAAGGTTTTGGTTTATGGTTATTTATTCATATACATTGATTTCAATAAATTAAAGTTATTTAAACAAGGATTGGTACACACACCATTAGTGGATCTATTAATCAGGCACGAGAATATAGTCTATTTAGGAAAATCACACCAAAAGGGGTGGCAAAGTATATGTAAAAAAACCCTTGAATGGGTTTCTCTCTATGTTAGGGTCATTATGGAGATAAACAAACCACTAATTTAATTTATTAAACAATGACAAAGACACACTGAAAAAATATAGTATTTGGGAAATTGGTGCAATAACTAAAATATGAAAAAAGGATGGGGAAAATCATAGAAACCCTACCTCATTGTAGTAACATTCCACTCGTCTGATAATAAACATTATTTCAAAATAAAATGGGATAAATAAAAGGATTTTTCAAAAACCCCTAAAATAGGGGGAAAAGTATGTCGCACCAAAATAGTACAATGGAAAATGGAGAAACTATGGAATAAAAGAGTTCAGGTGATAAATCTTACAAATACGATTTGATAGCTTTCAACGGTGGAGAAAAAAGGATCACAGATAAAAGATGAAACTCTAAACACCATTGAGGTGGGGAGGGAAGCCACCATGCGTGACGGGGGGAGGAGGAATCTATTGGAGGGGAAAAGGGAATTAGTGTAATCATTTCATTAATGGTAGTTTTGGTTGTTCACTCACACAGAATGGGTTACACTGTTAGGCTATATGGTTGTCCAAACCATGCACCAACCATGTAGGACCTCACTATATGGAATCTATAGGTGTTATCACAGTCGTGCGACCAAGGTCACATGGTTTCAGATGAATAATGTGGCCCTCTACACCCCACTATTTGGTACCGTATTGTTTAGGGAAATCATATGGTAAATGATGCACAATTTTCTCTAATTGTGTGTCTTAGTCTATCACCACCCATGTTGTGGATATGACCTTCAAACAAGCCCCCGACATACCAGAAACATCCTTTAACCTCTTAGGCATCACTACTATGTCCATTTTAAAGAAATTAAAACAAAAATTAAAGCTTTTGTGCCTCTAAATTAAGAAGGGATGTTACTACCTCCCCTTATTAAGAAAAATCACCCATGGTTTTCCATTCTGAGGGTTGTAGAATGTCATTAGAGAAGTGTTCTTCCCAATGCACATGTATATAGGCCTCTTATTGCTAGGTCTTGTCCTATATGCAACTATGCTGCTATATCACCCAAACTAAAATTACTAACCTACCTCAGATAACCTTCATGATATTATGAAAGATACAAATCATATTCTCCTCAATGGATGCATCCACCTCCAACTTAAAATCGTTGGGTTAAAATGAATGAGATGGGTCAAGATGAAACAATTGAAGCTAAGATTCATAGAAGACATTGTGCATGTAATGATAGCTATGTGGTAACAAAAATTGAAAGGTACCATCCTAACTTTCTACATGGTCTTGAATAGACCGATATATCTTGGAAAAAGCTTTCCATGTCTGATGATTCGTTTATGAACCAGTCTATGAGATTAACAAATAAATACCTGATGTCCCACCTCAAACTCTAGTTGTCTACGGTGATGATCAGTATATTACTTCTTCCAAGACTGAGTTATATCCATACACTTATGAATAGGATATACATTCTTTGATGTCTCCTGAATGGGATAGGGACCCTGTAGAGCTACCTCACATGCATTAAACCATCATGGAGTTGAACAGAACTATCTACCATAGATTTATTCTTATAGATCCATCTGAATTGTTTCTAGGAAGAAAATATTGTAGGGAAAAATAACCATAGGAATATTATTTTCTTAGGAACACCCAAAATCAAGAAAAAGGCTTGTAGCATATCTTCTAACACTTGAATCATCCTATTGTACTTTACAACAGTTTGACGGTGACATGTTGTACCCAAACATACCTATGAACCCAGTTCTATTTGCAAACCTTTTTAGAACCACAATGTAAACCATGAATCTCAACACATACTAATAGAATTGGGTACACCATAAAGTCTCACAATCTCCTTGATGTATATCCTCCCTAACTAATAAATATAGAAATAATCTTGGATTGATAAAAAAGTATGCGACCTAGGTCGACCTATAGATTTTCACTCATACCGCATCACTACTTTTTAGAGAACCCAATAAGCTAGTCTCAAAATCCATGGGGATCTAGTTCAATTTCCACTCATGAATTCAAAGTGGATGTAAAAGTACGGAAGGTCACAGGTGCGATGTCTTCACCTAATAACTGGTGGAGCATCGAGTTATAAATCCAACTATCTACTTCTTTATACCTAGCCACCATTATATGCAACATATATCCTGATACATATTAGTAAGACCAGGATGAATTTCAAAAATAGAGGCATGTGATTCCCTCATCAAATCTTCTTATATGTCTATATGGAACTATACGTGACCACGACAGTGCAAGGTATCACTGCCATCAACAACCCAACCAGGAGATGGGTTCTCTCCTGTGATTCTCCCTCTTAGAACAAGGCCCTCAAAATATGATAATGGTTGCATCAGCCCCATTCTATAAGAGAATATTTCACGACCATAACTTTTATGATGGGTTTTTTGGGATGTCCCTGAACCTCCATATGTTACTCATGCAACATATCCATCATCTTCCACACAATTATAGCCACCTGAACATATTTTGTTTGAGTTTTTTACTCAAGGAATTAGACACAACATTTTATTTACAATGAGTATTATCCTGATCAAAATGGGAGGACTACAGGTATTTCACTAACCTACACTACCTCAAATTCAAGTCCTGATAAGTAGAAATATATTTGAAACATTTGTGATCTGTATATGAAAAATATTTCTCTATCAATATATAGTGCACCCAACAGTGAATATCATGAATGAATTATGCCATCTCAAGGTCGTGTGTAGGAAACTTCCACTCATGATCCCTCAGCTAATGATATGCTTATGCTATGACTCAATCACCTAGAAACATAACTGTTCTCATTCTGATACCTGGAGAATCATAGAAAACTATATAACTTATTCCCATCTCAAGTTGAATCTGAATTCGAGCTGAAGTTAGTATCTATTTTAACGTATAAAAATATTTCTCACAATATTCAGTCTATTGGAAATGCACACCCATTTTAGTCAGGGATGTAAGATTCACTTATAGAAAGGATAAGTTTTCAATGAATCGCTAATAATAGTAAGTAATCCCTAATAATCTGCGTATATCAAACATAATCTTGGGATACTCTATAGAAAACTAGACTCTTACCTTATCTGGGTCATCTGATATTCCTACCTCCGATATGATATGACCCAATAAGTGAATAGTAATGATCCAAAAGTTTCATGTACTAAGCTTCACATATAGTTGGTTCTCTCTCAATTTACCAAGAATGATCTTAATATGGGTTTCCTGGTCATTTCAGGAGTGCAAAGACACTATGATTTCATCTATGAATACTACCACAATGGAATCATGATATGGATGAAACACATGATTCATCGAATACATAAAGACTTTAGATGTGTCATCAGACCAAATCGCATAAAAAAAATACTCATACAAGATATACATACTATGGAATTTTTTACATGGTATTTATAATGATCCCACATGAACCAAATGATATCCCAAACTCAAATCAATCTTAGAAAAAATAGTTTCTTTTTAGAGCGGGTCGAAGAGATCATATATAAGAGGTAGTGGATACAGATTCTTCTCTTTATGCTAGTTCAGTCGATGCTAATCTATGAACAATGTATGGTTATGATCCGTAATCTTAGTGAAAAGTATATGTAAACCCCATGGAAATGTGTTGGTTCTGATAAAACACTATGCCTCTAAAACTTCAAGCTGATTTTTGAGTTCTAAGAGCTATGTAGAATCCATTCTATAAAGAGGAATGGACACTGGTTCCACATAATGAACTAGATCTATAGTGAACTCGACCTCTCTCTTGAGAGGTAATATAGGGAAATCATAAGAGAAGATATCCTAGAAATGATCCATAATAGGATGTAAGTTTGCTAACTACATTCCCTATTTTCTCATAAAGAGACTTTCTAACTAATTTTTCAATATGCCCAACCCTGTATACTTGGGTACATCTCAATAATCCCAGATATCTCATTTTTTCCTTATATAAATATGTGATTCCCTTAGGTGATGTGAATTTCATGTGATAGTGATAGCAATCCACTTGGTTAAAATAAGTCACAAGCAAATTCATACTGAGAATGATGGCAAAGCCGGTCATCTCATGGAAGATGAAACTCCATATGAAATGACACCCACCCATTTCAAGGGGGAACTCCTAACACTAGGTTATTCCCTTTGTTCATACCCATACTGTTGTTTTAAGATAAATGATTCTATATAAGTACTCAATTACTAGTCCAACACATTCTTCACACGCAGTAGTTATGAAAGAGTGTGATTCATGTGTATCAAAAAAAGAATAACCAAAGTACATTCTTCTAGAATAGTACTCTAACCATAGATGAAAAAATAATTTCTCCTCTATAATTTGATGCATTGTGTAGATATGTCCAAAAACTTGGCCCTGATATGCTTCCTGACTAGCCTATGTAGATCCACTTTGCTAACATTGAAGATATGGGGCTTGAAAAACCAATCCATGACCAGTAATTCCTCTGCTAGACTGGCCAGTAGAATACCAACACCCAGTCTAAAGTGGAGTCACATATCCTATACATGATGGAGGTGTTGGTAAAGATACCCTACCACTCTATAACAGAGGAAAATAATGGAATAAGCACTGAAGGTGGCCCATATGGCCACAACATCGGCATTACATTGGGTTCATTGTGCAATGGGAATTCTTATGGCCTCCCCTTCCCCACTGGTGACATAATATAGGGCTATTAGTAAGTGTAAAATGGCTATCAAAACCCCAACATGAACCTTCAAAATGGAACTTTCTACTACTTGAAAATATATCACCCTAACATCGAACAGAAATGATTTGTCTCACATTTCAGCTTCTCTAAAATTATTCTCTGTAATTAAATCCTGGTTCATTATCTCTATAATGGAAGTCAACTAGTTGATTTTCACCTATGAGTGGAAAACATGCCCAATCCTATCCTTTAAATGAATTATAGTCATCAACTCGCTACAAGTCGAATATAGAGAAAAACGCTAAATCTAGATGAAATGAGAAGAATACTCTTGCACTATCATAGTGTCCTTCTCAAGACACATGAACTCTATGGAATGATCTACCATCAAAGTCTATGGGAAGAATTGGTCATATAAAATTAGAAGGATGTCTACCCAAACCATACCTTGGTAATGATCTAACTAAGAGATTTTTTCCCACCAATGCTTAACAAAATCATTCAACATGAAGGTGGTGAGCTTGGCCCTCCACTCTAGGGGTGTTTTAAGACATTGGAATATGGAAACAATGGATTCTAACAATGAATCTATGTCATTAGGATCTCTATCCACAGAGAAGGTGGAAGGATGATATTTTTGAACGTATCATGTAAGATCTTCCATTATAGGGGTAGGCATAGGAGGACCATGAACTAACTATATAAAACAAAGTAATCTCTCATGAAAATGAGTGTCAGTTTCCAAAAGAGGATTCAATGGAGGTACCTCACGTGTCACTACATGAGATGTAGTGGGTGGCTTAGATCCCACCACCTCTAGATTATTCTAATCACCATTATCTTAGCATACATCGTGAGGACTTCGTGGTGCCAAAATTCTATAATTTCCAAGCTCCCACACCTCAGATAGAATTTAAAAAAGATAAGTAATTTAGATAAATAAGGGAAGGTTCAGGGCCTCCTTGAAACATCTCATAGTAAATAAGGAAATAGATAAATGGGATAGATGAAAGGACTCCCTCCAATCATAACACAACTAATATCCTACTCCTAGATTAAAGTCTTGATTAGAAGGAAAATACTTCATAACGATTGTAGAAGGATCACTAAGACATGCTTTACTTTCTATTTCAATAGTAAGGTCATGGTCAAGGTCTCATATTCCTATATATATGGTCCTTTTCACATTAAAGATTTTTTTATTAATTTATTTATTTAATTACCTATTTAAATTGATGGCATTAGGTATATCACCATTCTAATTTACAAGGTCCAATAATCATTATAAATTAAAATTGGATGTCCACTTAACCCAATTCATAACTTGATCCAACAAGGTAAATTTTCACATCTCTATATTTATTACAATACAGGCACTACAATGCTTAAAAGATCAAGGAATATTAGAAATCACATGAAAACTAAAACATACATGCTAAAAGTAGATGAATAATGGAAATATACATGAAATTTCATTTTCTATAGTGCTTAATATTATGCATGTAGTGAAATTCCTATATTTCATCAGGCCTAAAGTAATAGGAATAATCATTTCAACCATACCAATATCAATATAAGAACAAAAAAATTGTGTCAACAAAAGGTGAAGTCGTATTAAGCATCAATGGCATAATCAATAATGAAATTCCCATCCCAAGTAATTTGGGTTTCCCCAATATATTGGTTTGCAATATCCCAAAATATGGTCAAGTACAAATTCCATTACCCTAATATCATGTCTAACCCTAACTTTAGGGAAATGGAAAAAGCCTCTGATACCCCTTCGTAGAATCCCTCTCCAAGTGAAACTCAAATGTGCCCTGAGGAGGTGCTCTACATGGACTCAAACGCATCTCCTAAAATGTCATAGGATTCCAACTAGCAGTAACGGCCTAGTTTGTGTCCACGGAGATAATATTACCTCGTATATTAGAGTATTCATAGCATTAAACCATATGTAATGAATAGATTAAGAATAAATATAATCATAAAACATAAGAAGAAAAAGAATAAACCATGCAAGATAAATAATAAATAGGAAGAAGTAGAAAATCAATAATTGATATAGTGATGGTCATAATTTCATATGTCTATACAAAAATGAAAGTTCAAGGGGATTGTGGTGCAAGAATATAATTTATTCTATAAAAAACTATGAAAGTATAGTATCTACTACACAGTGTCTCGATCATAGGCTCTATACTCTTCTATAAAATTTCCATCCTGCGAAATAGAGAAATTAAGCATCAGAAGTAGCACACATCCCCTTGTCCATACATTTGATCATAAAGTCTACTCAGGTAACAAATGATGCCTAAGAAGGGTGTGATATATGAATCTCAGTAAGATGGCACCCATGGTCTCTAGGTAATTCCCTTTCCTACTATAAATAAAGATCATTGTTATTATATATATATATATAATTGAGAGAAAAAACGATATAGAATTATAAACATTCATCTATTTTTCTAAATGGACACATGTCTCATACAACCTACATCATCCTCAGTTGTATCATTGAAAAGAGGTACTTCTGAAAGCATTACATGTATACAATGGCCAATACTAACAATGATTACCAAGAAATATGTACCCCCAATATTGTTCATCAAATTGGTGTCCATCTTAGATTTCATTATTCCAGTGTGCATGTAAAACAGGGTAGAAGAATCACTTGTTCATAAGAAAGCTCATAAAAAAAAAATAATCCATCGCATATGAAAAAAAATTAATAAAACCTTGAAATCTAGTTGTGGAGTTGTGATTCCATCCAAGTAGATCAATACAGAATCCCAATGGTGCCTACATGCGTCTCAAAATAACCCAAAACTACCAATTACATCCAAGGATACCCATAAAGCGTCCCTTGTATCACTCAAGGCATGGTGACTCTGATTCCATCCCAAGTATCACACATAAGGGACCAATGAACACCCATTACATGGCGTATCCATCTTTCTAATGGGTCCTTACTCTATTTATACCCTAGGGAACTAGTGTCAATTAAGAGTATAAGAAACCACCTAGGCAGACCATAACTAGAAACCCAAATAATCGCTCAAGGCACGTCGAGTCGTAACCAACCAAGCTCAGTGATTCCATCCATGGAATCCTTAATACAGTACCCATGTTCTCTCAAATTTTGTATCATGTGATCCATTTCATGAAAGGAACATAACAAGGAAAGGCGTACAAGTTAACACATTCCAACAAGACATCATCTCAATATCTCAAGCAAAAACACTTTCCAAACAATGCAATTCAATCCACCAAAATAAGGGAATAAGAATTATGCACTTGGAATCAACATTCCCCCAAACAAATGTAATCAATGAAATTATAATAACTCAATATATCATTCTTTAAAAAACATGGAGTTCCATTCAACCCTAAGAACGGATTATGAAATGATCACTAAACAAGGTAAAGGTGTATTGGATTTTAAATAAGGTTCAAAGAATATAGAACATGGTATGACATATGGAATAAGAATAACTATAAATAATCTTGATCAAGGAATTTCACATGAAGGCCAAACAACAGGACATTATTAAATCATTACTGATAGGTTATAATTTATGGTTATTTATTCATATCCATTCATATCAATAAATTTAAGGTATTAAAATAAGTTTCAATACACAACCATGGTATTTCCTTTAATCAATTACGGGAATATAGTAAATTTAGGATATGCACACCCAAAGGGGTTGCCAATGTCAAGGAAAACACCCGAAGATTGTTTTCTTATAAGATTTGGTCATAATGAAAATGAGGAACCACTTTAATAAATTTATTAAATATTAAATAAGATACATTGTAATAATCTAGCATGTCGCACAATGGTTTTATAATTAAAACACGATGAATTGATTGAAAAAAGTGTAGAAACCCAACCTCGTTGTAGTAAAACTCCACTCATCCAATAAAAATAATTTATTCAACCTAAAACAGGAGAAATAAAGGGATTTTTCAAAACCTAGTAAATAGGTAAAAGGTTTTTCGAATGAAAATAGTGAAATGGATGATAGAGAAACCATAAATATAGGAATACTAATGAAAGAGATTATCGAGATGAGTCTGTAGCTTCTGATAGGGAGGGAAGTAGGTCATAGATGAAAGAGGAAACTCAAATACATAAGGAGGTGTTGAAAGCCACCACACATGAAGGGGAGAAGAGGAATATTTTATATGCGAGATAATTTTAATGAAGGTTAACATTTCATTAAGAGTAGTTTAGGTTTTTTACCCATGAATTAGTGGTCATACGGTTTCGCCACACGATTGGCCAAACAATGCACCAACCATGCAGGAACTCACTATTTGAAAACGGTAGGTGTTTGCACGGCCATGAAGCCAAGGTCACATGATTTAAAACAAACTATGAATCCACATTCACCCTAAAGTAATCTACCAAACTATTTTGGGAAACCACCGAGGTTAGGGTATATGGATTCCTCTAACTGTGTAGTTGAGTCTGTCACCTCCCATTTGGGGCTTTGGGCTTCAAACGATCCCCGAAAGAACATGAAACCTCTTTCAAACTCATAATAATCATTACTAAGGTAATTTTGAAATAATTAAACAAAAAATTAAATAGTCTATACATTTGGATAAATTTGGGATGTTACACACAGGGACAATTATGTGTGATAGATTTTCATTGGGAGGAATGGGTTAGGTTTTTGGGTTTCTTTATTAGAACTAATATTATACTTTCTCATATAACCACTTAATAACCATTCCTCTGTACCATTATGATTTTCTGAAAAATAAATATTATGCTTGATAGTGTACATGATAACACGCATCAGGTTTAGATAGACAGCTAAATATTATTATTTAAATGTAACCATAATAACCTAGACATAAGAATGATGGGTATGAATATGAATAACTGAATTCTATAACTATGTCTTACACATTTATATATAATCCTTTGACAAATTATTTATAAGTTAATATAAATCCCATTTTAAAATAAAATCAAATGTTTTTTTGAAAAAATATTTAAATGTACAAAAGTGCATTTTATACTAATAAATAAAAACCACCCTTTAGGATTATATTGATGATATATATAATATTTAATATAATTTTTATAACTCATATTATATTTCTTCTAAAATTATGTAAGAATAAATACAATTTAATGTATAATAGAAGTATTTTTTTTAAAAATGGCATTTTTGTCACCTTATAAATTAACACTGATTTTAAATCTAGTTTTTGAAACATTTATATATTTTAATTTAAAAACAAAACTTCTTATTTTAAATTTTAATATTGAAATTTAATTTTATTGAAATTTTGGTATTTCTCTATTAAGTTTCATTTTTTGATGAATAATGAAAAATATTGAAAGTTAATTTAAAAACACTATTTCATAAAATTTATTAATAATGTTAAAAAATATTTACGAATTCTTAAAAAATATAAATAGATAAAATTTTAATCATTTAATGAAAATTAGTTATTTAGAATAAATTTTACAATGAATTTGGATGTAGAAACATTGCAATCTATTGAAGCTTTTTATATTGAAAACAGGTTTTCTTATTCCGTCAATGGGATTCATATTTAATTAATTTATGCAATTTCATTATATTGAATTTTGAAAACTAGATTCCTTATTTTTAATCATATATTCCAAATTTATTAAATATGTCACCTTTATTTTTGGACAAAACATGAATAGAAACTTTGGTGATTTTTATTATGATTGTTAAATGTAAATCATATAATTAAGGTGAAATATAATATTAAACAATTATGAAATTACCCTAATAGATGTATTAATTTTTTGAGGAGTATTTTTCATCCCTAATCATTAAAGGATCATTTATGTGACCATTTATAACCATTTATATGAGAATATGACCATTATATTATTTTATTCAAGGAAAAATCAAACTTCTCATTCTTTTGTTTTTTAAAACTGAAACATTTTTAATATAGGGATATATAGAGGATATTTTCAGCTATAATTATTCATTTGAAATATAAAATATTTATCTTCAATGTAGAGACCCGAAGCCTGACGTACATGGATATTACATTACATTTGTGGAATACTTAATACATAACAAAAACAGACACACAAGGATTGTAATAGTTTAGTGTCTTTGGAAACTTGGAATATTATCTTCTAATCATGGTGAAAGATCTTAAACATCTCCATTAATGATCTTCCCCTTTGTTTTCTTACCTAAAACCGTTCTTTAAATCTTGGGGAAGAGAAAACAAGTAAAGGGTGGGCTCAAATTCTCAGAAAGGGTAAGCATAGAGAACATAAAACAATCCTTAGACATTTGAATGTAAAAAAACAAGAGCATAAAATCTAAGCATCAAAATCTTGAGCAATGACATAAAACATGGAAGTACGTAAGGCATATATCATGAGGAAACACTAATCATGATAAATTATCATGGGAATAAAACATGTAATTGTGGAAAACTATTAATCACATGATATGATTTCCATAGTTGCCAAGGCATTACTGCCAAGACCATCTTAGTGGACAGAGTCCCTTTCTGAATCGAGTTCACTCCTCGTTCCAATCCTTTATTACTGAACCAGTTTAACTTTCTGTTCTAGCCATGTCTATCTCATGAGATATAAATCCTTACCAATGCATTGGAGGGAGATATAGGTCCCACCCATATCATATTGAAATCATTCTTACTTGTGCCACAAAATAAACATAAATCTTTCATCATAAACCAAAGAATAAAATGGGTTTCATAAACATCATCCAATCATCAAATAATCCATATAAAACAAATGGACATTTCATCATAAGAAAATTAAAGCCATGAATATCATAAAGACATTATACTTGAAACATACACATATGAAATAATGTCATCTTAGATGGAAAATGATTTTTATAAAACACTTGAAATGAATTCATGAGGAAAATAGCCTTTCTTCTTCAAAATCATTTTTTCCAAAAAATTACATGATATTCTAAAAGAAAAGTATTTTGATGAAAATAGTAATAAAATCTTGTAGAGTAAGCTTCATGAAAATGAGGCATTATGAAACCATAAATATCCGTTCATGCTGAATAAGTTAAAAATAACATTCTTCTCGTACTTTTGTCAGAAAAGTCAAAAAGATCCCCGTGTGGTAAACAAAAGTAAGATTCCATTCATGACATGTGGTTACTTCCAAAATGGGTAAAAATGACTTTAAAATACATGAAAACATTTTTATAAAACATGGGAATGGATGAAAACAATAACCCTAGTAAATACTTACGAATAACAATCTCGGATAAGAACGTGATTGGAATAGTTATCCCTTACCTTAGGTTCAATATGCTTAGTACGTATCTGAACCTCCTGTATAATTATTTAAATAATTTCATTGACTTATTACAGAATCATATTCATTGTTATGATATCATATATGGTTCACTTATGACTTCATATTACCCTTTCTTTTGTAAATTCCATGTTAAAGAGCGTTTTGGGTAAAATCGTTTCATTTGTCATCCGTGTTTTGACTTTTAATTATTCATATGATTACTTAGATCATGATTACATAATTCCAGAATATAAAAAATTATTTATATATAATATATATTCATAATATACATATATATAATAAATCTATAAAAGGAAATAAATACATCGTTCATGGAGACGGTAGGTCGTACGTACGCATGAACGTTGTTTTCGTTTCCTCATTGAATTGAATGGAATTAATTGGATGAAATACATATATATATACATAAATACTGTGTCATTATTATGTCATATATTTCATGATTACTTATTATATAAACCTTATAAACATTCATGAATGGTTAATCATTGAGAATGAATCCCATCGCATCGTGGAGACGGTAGTCCGTACGTACGCACGAGCGATGATATCATTCCAATAATTATTGAATTGAATTAGAGTGGATGATATAATACATCAGAATCATTATGATGTTATAATAACTATGTATAGTTATTATTTACACCATTATACCCATCCATGTAAGGTGGTTTTGGAAAAACAGATTACACCACGGCATGGAGATGGTATTCCGTACGTACGCACGCGCGGTGATTTTGTTTTCTGTAGGATGGATAGAAAGTGAAATGGGGTTGTTTAATATTTATAATAACATATCAGTATATCAGTGATACTGATGTTATTACTTTATAATTAAACAAATAAAGAATAAGAAGTTGAAGAAGAAATAAGCTTGAAATAATCGGTAGAAGAGATTACCTCTTCTTCGACGCACCTCCTTTAAACTTCTTTCTTATGGCACTAGGGTTGGTCTTTTTAGAAGACCGGTACCCCTATAGGGTTTCTAGGTAAGTGGGGAAGTGAAATGGTCAGAGTTTTTCCTAGCTTCAAGGCTCAAAATGGTGTGAGTAAGAGAGAGAGGAGGTTCCCTTTTATAAGGGAGGAGAGGGGCACCTTTGGAATCCTCAAAAATATTAGTTTAATATAAATTCAAAACCCACATAAAAACCTCCAAAAATGAATCAATTATAATATTAGATGATATAAGGTTGTAATATTATCAACCAATAAAATTTAGACATGTTTTGATCTTATTTTAAACCATATCAGTTTGATTTATCCTTATTTAATCTATTTAGGTTTATTTGTGGTAATAAAAATATAAATTTTAAATGGTTATAAATAATCACTTATGTGTTTTTAATTTTCCATAATTGGATAATTTATGAAATTTTAGACTATATAAATTTCAATTTATAATTTTTAAATATTTTTGTGATTTTTAAACAATTTAATAATATGTTATTTTTATAAAATAACTATAGTGTCAATTTTGACACTATTCATTTATTTGAATTTAAATAAAATATATACAGAAGATATGTTCGAACTAAAAGCTTTAATAGATTAATAAAATATCATATTTATCTAGAAAATTAGTGTATCACATTGAATAGTTCATATAATATTTATTTTAATATTTTTATAACTATTTATTTTATATTTTAATTAATAAAATAATTTCAACATCACTATTATGTCATAATTAATGATAATTATTTAATCCCTAAAAATTATAAATAAATTCATATGATGTAGATAATTGTATTAGATTTCTGGAGACTATTCATGTTCGAAGTTGCATTAAGCTTATCACTAAATTAAAATTATTATACTTATAAGATTTAAGAAAGTGACATGTTGTCACTTTCTTTGGTTTTAGTAATAATTAAATTATTTTCATGGAACAAAGTCCATTAAATGAATCTTATACAACCCCTAGATGATATGGGTCGACTTTTAGTCATCCAATAGGATTTTGGCAGGTGTTAGGATAATTTTATAATCTTATATTTACCCTTAATTACCCAATTTACCTTTAACTATGGTAAATAAAATTTACCGTAGTTACTATTCATAATGCCCAAAAATAAAAAAGTAGCCTATTAGCATAATCTGGAACCACTGATTCCAAATATTGAATCCATTTTTCCAAATTCAAAACACATAAGTTGAAGTAATTAATTTAAAATTAATCACGTTGTTAAGAAAACGGGTTTTAGAAGTTAAAACATCGCCAAAGATTGAAATATTTTTACCTATGAATTCAATTTGAAATTAATTATAATGATATAAATTATATTAAATGGTAAAAATATATTCTATTTATACTTTAAAACCATTCAATATTATAATTTAATTATATAAATTATTACGATGAAAAAAGTTGTTTTTAATTAAAATATAGCGTGTTTTTACTATTCATTAAAATATGAAAGTTATCACAATAATATGAACAATTTATCCAAAGTAAATTTCTATATCCTGATTCCAAATATGAATTTTATTTTGTCAAATTGAACTTATAAACATGTCAAAAACTAGATTTAAAGTGGGTGTACCATCAAAAGGTGGCAAAACTGCATTTTTTTGAAAAATATTTATTTTACCCGAAAAATTTATTTTCATCACATAAAATGCTTTAGAAAATTTATAAGATGAATAATAATGTTATAAAATTTAAATTTTAGTTAATAATATTCATAACAGCTAGTCCATAATTATAACAATATATTGTTGTTTAATGAAACCTGGTATTGCGTACAACACACGCTATCGAGGAAGGTCGTGATTGTGTGTAATGAAAGCCAAGTCAGGGTAGCATGTTGTGAAAGACTCATTTTTTGTTTTTTTATAACAAAATACAACCATTTTTCATTTATACATTTAATATATATATTTATATATATATATACCCTCAAATTTGCGTAGAATAACAACTATCAAACAAACTTGAAATTGTGTGTAACACGATCAAAGAATAATGTTGCATATACTGCAAGCTAATACGGTGTTGTGTATAGTGCAAGATAATCTTGGTGTATCGTACAACAGAAGATATGAAATAAATTAAAAAGAATATATCTTATAAAATCTCAGCTTGTTACATTCTACCCCCCTTAAAATGAATTTCGCACTCAAAATTCGTTGAGGTTATAAATGGTTTTCTACTTGAATGTTTATTTAATTTAAACCCATATTGTAAAATGGAAGACCAAAACATAAATTTAAAAACAAAATTATGAAACGTAACGGTTAGCCAAATTAACTAATCACAGGGTTTTCACATAGGAGAACATAGGTGAAAATATGGATATGGAAGAGAAATCTAACCATCAAGTTTTGATGGAGAGTGGTAGAGAACATGGCTATGAAAAAGCCAACAATCTCAAAGCCATAGATTTGTGATGATCTAAGGTACCATCTGATTCATCGGATATAAGAGCACTAGGAAAACATTTTTGGTTTTCAATATCATTTCCCTAAAGTTGAAAAATTGAATTAGAATAAATACTTTCTTGATTTTGGTACAATCTCACTGTTGTTCGTTATTTGAACAATTTCCACTTCATCTCTTAAAGAAATAAAGTTGAATTTGTTATTCGTGAAGTGTTAACAAATCATGTGATAGAATGATGGGTCATTCCATCTGTTTCAAACAAAAGGTTAGAAAAAGTTATCAAATATAGATAATTCCATCTATGGTGAGGTTAATCATATACGATTCCAAAAATGAACTTATACTTCATATATCATACCGCTTAATAAAATAAAACTAGTTTCTACTAACCAGGGAATCATGTAGGCCAGTAGTATGTGATAAAGGCTAGTTGCACTTTGGTTGTGGGTTCGATTCCCACAGCCTTGTCCGATGAGACGGGTTGTCATTCGCCCTGCAGGTTATCCTTTTTCTAAAACTATACTATCATAACATTTCAGAAATAAAAAGTTACATTCTTAACCAATACTATATGATGTCCATTCCAACCATTAGGCTTATTGAAAATACTTCTATCTTATTATTCGAAATTTCATCTACCGAGTTTGTGAATTCCTTCATTTGTCCCCCATATATCATAAGATATATCTTTTTGGTCACATTCCAAACATGTGAATACCTTAATAATGTATTCTTTTGAAACATGAATTAACATAGAACCTTAGAAAAAACAGGAATTTTTTCAAAAGATAACACTTTCCACATAAAAAAATCCCAAATAAAATCTATATAATCAAATCATGATATCACTTTGTCCTTTTATCAGCCATGAGCTCATGAATACTATCAAACATGTGATTTTATTCTTATCCCTTCATTATGCGCATATCATCTTCTTTCCAAAAATATCTGAATAACCTTTAATGTTTACCAGTACCATTCAACATATACTTTCAAATACTTTAGGAAAAAACAATAGTGTAACAATCCTTAGACGATTCTTTATTCCATAGTACCATACATTATTCTTGATAAACATACAATAATTCCACTAACTTCTTAAACCACTAGCTGAGCTTCATCATTTCTTTCATCTCATATTTCATTTGTATTCTCTTTATCATAATCCACATAAATACTACCCATATGACCATGTTGATTCTCTTCATGATATTTTCCCTTAGGGAATTGGTTTGCATAATGCCTATACATTCCACATTTAAAACATTTAATCATTTTTTATGTCGTAGCAATACCATTATCCTTTTCCATGTTGTTAAATGAACCTTTTCCTTTTCACTTACTGGCTTTGTGTCCTTAGTTTCCACACCCAATGCATCTTCCAGATTCTTTGAAACAATCTCCTGATGCCTCTTCTCACATGAATTTAATGAGGGAAATTGAACTTTCTTTCCTCTATGATCATCATGAAACTCCATCTTTCTCTTATTATCTGAGTCGGGAAACTTAACAAAATTGAGATTATTGATCATATTATGATATTTATTATTAGGCATAATAATGATGTTTGGACTTCCAGATCCCGTTTCATTTGGTTTCTCATGAAGAATATCATTCCATTGTCCATCATATCCTCCATTATTGTGAATCTTCCTATTTCCAGCCATTTTCTAAAACCCAAAAAGAATAGTGTGAGAGGAAAAGGTCATGTTAGGGAAAACAACATATTAAAGGGGGAGTACTATCAATATCAAACATCTTAGGTTAAATTATAATATCGTTACCATAATTCTAAGACTATAACCTATACTTATACTTAACCTTAGGGACATCCATAGACATACCTTAGAAATATCTCTAGGGATCTCACTAACGTTTTTTCATCCTAGTTTCCAAAGGATAACTAATCCTTTTCTCTGATACCAACTATAGAGACCCAAAGCCTCACGTACATGGACATTAAATTACATTTGCGTAATACTTAATACATAACAAAAACAGAAACACAAGGATCATAATAGTTTAGTGTATTTGGAAACTAGGAATATTATCTTCTAATCGTGGTGAAAGATCTTCAATGTCTCCATTAATGATCTTCCCCTTTGTTTTCTTACCTAAAACCTTTCTTTAAATCCTAGGGAAGAGAAAACATATAAAGGGTGAGCTAAAATGCTTAGTAAGGGTAAGCATAGAGAACATTAAACAATCCTTAGACATTTGAATGTAAAAAAACATGAGCATAAAATCTAAACATCAAAATCTTGAGCAATGACATAAAGCATGGCAGTACGTAAGTCATAGATCATGAAGAAACATTAATCATGATAAATTAGCATGGGAATAAAACATGTAACTGTGGAAAACCATTAAGAACATGATATGATTTCCATAGTATCCAAGGCATTACTGCCAAGACCATCTTAGTGGACAGAGTCCCTTTCTGAATCGAGTTCACTCCTCATTCCAGTCCTTTATTACTGAACCAGTTTAACTTTTCATTCCATCCATGTCTATCTCATGAGATAAAAATATTTACCCAATGCATTGTAGGGAGATATAGGTCCCAACCATCTCATATTGAAATTATTCTTACTTGTGCCACAAAATAAACATAAATCATTCATCATAACCCAAAGAATAAAATGGGTTTTATAAACATCATCCAATCATCACATAATCCATATAAAACAAATGGATATTTCATCATAAGAAAAGTGAAACAATGTAAATCATATAGAAATTATACTTGAGACATACACATATGAAATAATGCAATCTTATATGGAAAATGATTTTTATAAAACACTTGAAATGAATTCTTGAGGAAAATATCCTTTCTTCTCCAAAATCATTTTGTTTTCACAAAATTCCATGAAATTTTAAAAGAAAATTATTTTGGTGAAAATATTCATAAAATATTGTAGAGTATGCTTCATGAAAATGAGGCGTTATGAAACTGTAAAAATCCGTTCAGGTCATATAAGTTAAAAATAACATTCTTCTCGTACTTTTGTGGAAAAAGTCAAAAAGTTACTCGTGTGGTAAAAAAAGTAAGATTCCATTCATAACATGTGGTAACTTCCAAAAATGGGTAAAAAGGACTTTAAAAATACATGAAAACATTTTTAGAAAACTTGGTCATTGATGAAAACAATAACCCCAGTAAATACTTACGAATAACAATCTCAGATAAGAACAAGATTGGAATAGTTATCCCTTACCTTAGGTCTGATATGATTCGTACGTATCCAAACCTCCTATATAATTATTTAAATAATTTCATTGAGTTATTACATAATCATAATCATTATTATGATATCATATATGGTTCACTTTTGACTTTATATTACCCGTTCTTTTGTAAATTCCATGTTAAAGAGCGTTTTGGGTAAAATCGTTTCATTTGTCGTCCATGTTTTGACTTGTAATTATTCATATGATTACATAGATCATGATTACATAATTACATATTATAAAACATGATTTATATATAATATATATTCAGAATATAAATATATATAATAGATTGATAAAAGGGAAGAAATACACCATTCATGGAGACGGTAGGTCGTACGTACGCATGAACGTTGTTTTCGTTTCCTCATTGAATTGAATAGAATTAATTGGATGACATACATATATATATACATAAATACAGTATCATTATTATGTCATATCTATCATGATTACATATTATATATACTTTATAATCATTCATGAATGGTTAATCATTGAGAATGAATCACATCGCGTTGTGGAGACGGTAGTCCGTAAGTACGTATTAGCGATGATATCGTTCCCATAATTATTGAATTGAATTGGAGTTGATGATAAAATATATCAGAATCAGTATGATGTTATAATAACTATGTATAGTTATTCTTTACACCATTATACCAATCCAAGTAAGGTGGTTTTGGAAAAACATATTACACCATGGCGTGGAGACGGTATTCCGTACGTACGCACGCGCGGTGATTTCGTTTTCCGTAGGATGGATAGAAGGTGAAATAGGGTTGTTTAATATTTATAATAACATATCAGTATATTAGTGATACTAATGTTATTACTTTATAATAAAACAACTAAAGTAGAAGAAGTTTAAGAAGAAATAAGCTTGAAATAATCGGTAGAAGAGATTACCTCTTCTTTGACGCACCTCCTTTAAACTTCTTCTTAGGGCACTAGGGTTGGTCTTTTGAGAATACCTGTACCTCTATAAGGTTTATAGGTAAGTGGGAAAGTGAAATGGGCAGATTTTTGCCGATATTAAAGGCTCAAATAGTGTGAGGAAGAGAGGGAGAAGGTTCCCTTTTATAAGGGAGGAGAGGGGCACCTTTGGAATCCTCAAAAATATTAGTTTAATATAAATTCAAACCCCACATAGAAACCTCCAAAAATGACTCAATTCTAATATTAGATGATATAGGGTTGGAATATCATCAAAAAATAAAATTTAGACATGTTTTGATCTTATTTTAAACCTTATCATTATGATTTATCCTTATTTAATCTATTTAAGTTTATTTGTTGTAATAAAAATATAAATTTTAAATGGTTATAAATAATCACTTATGTGTTGTTAATTTTAAATAATTGGATACTTTATGACATTTTAGACTATATAAATTTCAATTTATAATTTTTAAATATTTTTGTGATTTTTAAACAATTTAATAATATGTTATTTTTATAAAATAACAATAGTGTCAATTTTGACACTATTCATTTATTTGAATTCAAATAAAATATATACAGATAATATGTTCTAACTAAAAGATTTAATAGATTCATAATATGTCATATGTATCTAGAAAATTAGTGGAGAACATTAAATAGTTCATACAAAATTAATCTTAATATTTTTAAAACCATTAATTTTATATTTTAAATAATTAAATAATTTCAACATCATTATTGTGTCATACTTAATGATACTTATTTAATACCTAAAAATTCTAGATAAATTCATATGATGCATATAATTGTATTATATTTCTAGAGACTATTTATTTTCGAAGTTTCTTTAAGTTTATCACTAAATTCAAATTATTATACTTATAAGATTTAAGAAAGTGACATGTTGTCACTTTCTTTGGTTTTAATAATAATTAAAATAGTTTCAGGGAAAAAAGTCCATTAAATGAATCTAATCCAACCCTTAAGTGATATGGGTCAACTTTTAGTCATCCAATAGAAGTTTCACAGGTGTTAGGATAATTTTATAATCTTATATTTACCCTTAATTACCAGATTTACCTTTAACTATGGTAAATAAAATTTACCGTAGTTACTATTCATAATGCCCAAAATTAAAAAGTAGCTTATTAACATAATTTGGACCCAGTGATTCCAAATATGGAATCCATTTTTCAAAATTCAAAACACATAAGTTGCAGTAATTAATTTAAAATTAATCCCGTTGTTAAGAAAACGAGTTTTAGAAGTTAAAACATTGTCAAAGATTGAAATGTTCTTACTTATGAATTCAATGTAAAATTAATGCTAATGACATAAATTATATTAAATGGTAAAAATATATACATTTATAATTTAAAACCATTCAATATTATAATTTAACTATATAAATTATTAGGATGAAAAAAGTTGTTTTTAATTAAAATATAGCGTGTTTTTACAATTCATTAAAATATGTAAGTTATCAGAATAATATGAAAAATTTATCCAAAGTAAATTTTTATATCCTGATTCCAAAGAAGAATTTTATTTTTTCAAATTGAACTTATAAACATGTCAAAAACTAGATTTAATGTGGGTGTTCCATCAAAAGGCGGCAAAACTACATTTTTTGAAAAATACGTATTTTCCCCGAAAAATTTATTTTGTTCCCATAAAATGTCTTAGAAAATTTATAAGACGGATAATAATGTTATAAAATTCAGAATGTAGTTAGTAATATTCATAAAGGGTAGTCCATAATTATAACAATATATCTTCTTTTAGTGAATCCTGGTATTGTGTACAACACACACTATCGAGGAAGGTCGTGATTGTGTGTAATGCAAGCCAAGTCAGAGTTGCATGTTGTGCAAGACTCCTTTAGTGTTTCATTATAACAAAATCCAACCATTTTTCATCTATACATTGAATATATATATATATATACACTCAATGTTGTGTAGAATAACAACTATCAAACAAACTTTTAATTGTGTGTAACACAATCCAAAAATAATGTTGCGTATACTACAAGCTAATACGGTGTTGTGTATAACACAAAATAATCTTGGTGTATCGTACAACATAAGATATGAAATAAATTAAAACTGATATATCTTATAAAATCTCGGGTTGTTACATTCAACAAGGTAATTTAATTTTAATTTGTATTAAATAAATAATTACTTTAAATGATTAAATAATGGTTATATAGTAACTGTTTAGTTAATGGAAATATCAAAAAATGATATTGAAAATATTAAAATAAATATAACATCATATATTTAATGTGAGCCAAGAATTTTCTAGAGGTAAGTGACATGTAATTGATTATTTAAAATAGTTTTTTATATGATACCATGTTTTTATGATATTCTTAAAAATAAAAAAAATGAATAGTGTCAAAGTTTACATTAATGATATTTTAAAATAAATAATATTTTATTAATGATATAAAATTTATTAAGAACATAAAGTTTATCCAAAGGATTGGGATAATTATCAAAATTTCATAAATAGCTCATTTAATATTAGTTTTTTATTTTATATTAATTATATTAACCCTCAATGTGTAAATTACATGATATCACGATAAAAACTAAAAAAAGGATAAATGAGTGTTAAAACAAAAAGATAAATATTAAAAAAATCATAAAAAATTCTAATTTTATTTTGATTAAGTTATTTTAATCCATAATCCTCCTATATAATAAATTAATAGGTTTAATTCCATTTTTATTATAAAATTAATTTTTTTTAATTTAATACTTTGAAAATTTCTAAGAGCACCCCTCCCCTCCCCTATAAAAGGGCACCAATTTTTCTCTTTTCTTTAGACTTCCATACCCATTTTTTAGGCCAATATATACTCCAATTCCAACATAGAATCACTCACCAAATTAAATGTCTCTTATTTTAGTTATAAATCCATTCTTAGTCTCCTTGAGGTGTTAATAAAAGGAGATCTCTTGAAAAGGACACTAGTACAAAAAAGATTTTTTACGTCGGTTTTTTTTTCTTTTTAACGTCGGTTTTGTGGCGCCGTTGTGGCGACGTTATTATGACAGACGTAAAAAATATATTTTTTAAATGATTTTTCACGTCGTTTTTAAAAAAACTATGTGAAAGACTATATTTTATTCAAAACAAATGGCGTTGAAACTCTATTTTTAACATCTGTTATTTAAAACCCGACGTTAAAAAGAAACGTTAAAAGTCATTTTTTACGTCAATTTTTAAAAAAACTGACGTTAAAAGTCATTTTTAACGTTGGTTTTTAAATAAAAGACGTTAAAAATGTTTCTCATTTTGTACATACTTTCCCGAGCTTCGATTTGATAGGTCATAGAGCTCAAACGGAGCTACGGATCAAAAGTTATGACCATTAGAATTTTGATGTATTTATTTCTGAGGAAAGATCGAATAAGCCAACCAAAGCTTCATCTGAGAAAGAAATTTAGAATCTGAATGAGGATTTGTAGTTTTACCATGATACAAAGAAGAAATAGTGAATCTGATTCATTAAATGGTATATAAATTAAGAAAACTAATCATAACAAAACATAAATCATTGAAACATAATTATGAATACCTTGACGAGATCGCGGAAATGAGAAATATTGGATTCACATTGAAGATCAAAAGGTTTGAGTTAGTGGAATGATGATGGTTGAATGAAAGGTTCATTAGGTTACAATTTTTGTATAATGAAACCATATAAATGATATGGAAAAAGAAAACGCAGTATTAATAATTTAGGCGGCAACTGAAAATTTTGAGCCCACCTTGTGAAAAAATTGAAATCTCGCATTAGCGGGATATTAAAATCATTTCTCATGTCGATTTTTATAATAAAATAAATGAAAAATATAAAAATTTCGATGATTTTTCACGTCCTTTATATAAAAACTGACGTGAAAAATCAATTTATGTGACTTCTTCCACGTCAGTTATTTAATAACCAACGTGAAAATTGAATTTTTTGTAAAAAATTGAAATCCTGCATTGGAGGGATATTAAAATCATTTTTCACATCAGTTTTATGATAAACAATGTGAGAAATATTGAAATTTTCGCTGATTTTTCACGTCGGTTATATAAAAACCGACCTGAAAAATCAATTTTCGCCGAATTTTTAAGTTTGTTCTTATAATAACAGACGTAAAAAATCAATGTTCAAGACTTTTTACGTCGGTTATTAAATAACTAAAATTAAAAATGTTTACAAACATGTTTTTAATTTCACAAGATTCGATATGATAGGTCGCGGAGCTCAAACAGAGTTACGGATCCAAAGTTATGGTCTCTGAAGTTGGCAATATCAAAGACTTAGTTTAGGGATGATCATCTTCCAATGGCCATAACTTTTGATCTGTAACTCCATTTGAGCTCCGTGACCTATCAAATTGAATCATACAAAATGAAATAAAATTTTTTAATGTCAGTAATTTAAAACCCGACGTACAAAATTTATGAAACCAAATTTTTTACATCAGTTCTTATAATAACCGACGTAAAAATATACTTTCATGAATTTTCACGTCAGATATTTAATAACTGACATTAAAAATGCATACAAAAATGTATTTGATTTCCTAATATTCGATTTGATAGGTCACATAGCTCAAATGGAGTTACGGATCAAAAGTTATGGTCATCTGAAGTTGGCCTTCTCTAAGACTTCATTTAGAGATGATCATCTTCCAATGGCCATACCATTTGATCCTTAACTCAATTTGAGCTCTGTGGCCTATAAAATCAAAGATTAAGAAATGAACTACATTTTTGTAAGCATTTTTAATGTGAGTTATTTAAAAACAGATGTAAAAAATTCATGAAACCCAATTTTGTACGTCAATTATTATAAGAACCGACATAAAAAAATTGGGTTCATGACATTTTTACATCGGTTTTTAAATAACCGACATTAAAAAAACTTACCAACATGTAGTTCATTTTGTAATATTTGATTTGATTGGTCACATAGCTCAAATAGAGATACAGATCAAAAATTTTGATCCTCTGAAGCTAGCCTTCTCTAAGACTTCATTTAGGGATGATCAACTTCTGATGGCCATAACTTTTGATCCGTAAATCTGTTTGAGCTCCACCACCTATCAAATCAAAGATCGTAAAATAAACAAAATGATTTTTTTCATTTTTTATTTCAGTTATTTAATCTACGTGAAAAGTCATTATAAATTATTTTTGACGTCGGTTCTTATAAGAACTGACGTGAAAAATCCGGGAAAATTGATTTTTCACATCAGTTATTTAATAACCGACATGAAAAATCTGCAAAAACAAAGGATTTTCATGTCAGTTATATAATAATAGATAGGAAAAATCAAATTTTGGTGATATTCATGTCAGTTCTAAAAAACCGACGTGAAACGGGTGACGTTAAAAATACTTTTTGTACTAGTGGGAGGTATTGTTTTAACTATATATTTCAATATTATTTCTTTTTCCTCTTCCTTCAAATATTTTTCATCTATTATGAAATAATAACTCTATTATAATAAATATAATAAGATGTTATTAATTTAATTTTATCACAAAAAGGCATATCCACTTCCATGAAATGTGAAAAGAATCAGTTGTTTGTTCATACGGCGTACTACCACCTCACGAACCGATATAATTCATTTTCTATCACAGTCTCTCAAGACTAGTTATAATGATGTAATTAAGGTTTATATATGATATTTATGACATATTTATAATTATTAGATAATAATATTGCATTTATGTTCTTTTCTATCCATGAACATAAAAAATATTATGTCATTCATCCGTACGAGTGAACTATCACAGCCACAAAGTGATATGGTTCATTTTTCATCACCACATCACATGGATAATATATTCAAGTATATTTAAATGATTAATATTATATTGATGAAATTATAATAATAATATAAACATAAAATAATAATTATCTTATTTTCACAATGATCGATGAAAAATTGAAATCTTACTCATGTGTATGTACGGCTTACCATCTCCATGATTGTAACGTAGTTCATTTTAAATATACATATATAATGGACATATTTAAAAGCATAATTACTGAATAAAAGTGATTTTAATTCAATGAATAATATTATTAAGATTATGGAATAATTATCACATTGACTATTTACATCATACCAAAGTTTTTTTGGACTCAGGTACTAAATATCGAAAAAACATCTGACATAAAATTAAATAATTAAATAATTTCTAAAACATGATAATAAGTTATATAAAAAGAAAAAATGAAATTTTAAAAGGTGATAATGCAGCTAAATAATTTACCAATGTTTATTATTAAAATATATAAAAAATGCATGTGACGAGTCATACTCAAGGTAAGGGATTTCATCTCAATATCCTTTCATTGAGGGATTTCTTGATGATATGAATATTTATTATTTTATAAGGTTTATATACAAAAAATTTTGAAATATAATATCATTAATTTATTTATTAAAATGTTATTTTTTGTTTTTTTAAATGTTATTATTTCATGGTGCTTATTATTTCAATGTTCAATGTGGTATAGCACACATTGAATGTTTAAATATTTAATTTCAGAATATTTTTTCTAGGTAAATATTCTTGATATTATTTATATAAATATATAAAATTATTATAAAAGAAATTTTATTTATAGTTTTAATTTAATTCAATGGTTTTCAAAAAAGAAATCTTTTTATTTATATGGAATGTTTTATTCTTAAGATACAGGGCTCCCAAAACTTTTCCTCTGTCCTGACTGTTATTTAATATCTATATTCCTTTGAAAGCTTACATATTTTTTTAAATTAAAAGAATTTTTTCATTTTTTTTGTATTTTGTAACTAAAAATGGATTTTTAAAAGAAAATATTGTTTTTATACAAAATTATTTTTCATTGGGTATTAAAAGTATTTTCCAAAGGGTTTAATGATGAATATGTTTTATTCATGAAATGGTACTTGAGCATTATATAGAACATGTGAGAATGACACATCTTATATGAATGTATTATCTCCATTATAGCTCATTGGTGATCTTGATACAACTTATATGAAGGGTTGACCCCATTATAGCTTATAGATGACCTCGATATTGCTTATATGAAGGGTTGATCCCAATTATAGCTCACTCGTGAACCCGGTATAGATTTTACGAAGAGTGGTCTCCATTATAGATCTCTAATTAATTGGTAAATAAATATTTTGTAATCCAACCATATAGATATTCCAATTGAAAGGGTTTAGAAAGATTTTTATGTATATTATTCTCTAAGTCACCTAAAATATTTTTAATTACTTTATTTTGTTTTTAATAATTTTTTTTGAGATATTTATGTGAGTTTTTCACATGAAAAGTTATTTTTTGATTCACTCAAATAATATTAATTTTGTTTTCATGTTTCATACTAGGCAAATTTTTTTCATCCTTTTTATGTCCCATATTGATATTTTTTTTATCATCCAATTTTTTTAAAAAAATCACAAAATTAAAGGATGAGAGGGAAAAATGATGAAGAAATGATGAAAATTGTGATGTTATATCACTGAAAGAAATAATGTAATATTTTAGAATGTTTTTTTTTTGTGAAACAAATAGACACTGATTAATGTGTCCACTTTTAATGTATGGGTTCACTCTATAAGTGTTTGTCCTATTTCTCTAAAACACTAAACAAAAAATATCATCTAATGTGAATTTTATATCAGAAATAGTAAAATATGTAATGTTTAAAACTGGGTCCTTACTATTGGTATCAAAGAATGGTGTGGGAAACATAATAGGTTAGTATAGTGTTAATAGAATTTCCATAGAATATTCTACATTATGGTTAATCTGAATTGATATAGAATTTTTTGATTACTTTCTTTCTTAATCTAAATTTTGTTTATTCGGAACGGTTTTCCATAGAGAAAATAGGAAATCTATAATGGGAAGGAATCAAGAGGAAAACATCCTTGCAAATCAGCAGCGTAAGATGGTTTTAAATAGAACAGAATAGTTTTTTGCAGTGATGAATCAGTTAACAGATGCTATAAATGGTGGGGGTATCCAAGCTAGAGAGGAACCAGGTCTACCATTATGGAACATTTCTATAGTCGAGCTTTTCATGAGTCAACAGCATCCATCATTCATTGGATCATCTAACCCAATGTTAGGAAAAGGATGGATTAATTCCTTAGAGAAGATATTTGAATTCATAGGATGTTCGAAACATCAAAATGTAACTCTTTATATTTACCATTTTAAGGTGAAGCTGACCGATGGTTATATTTGGTGAATAATACTAGAGATAAAGATGATATTGATTCCATGTAATTGGGAAAATTCAATAATATCATCCTTATTAAATATTTTCCAAAGGTTTTTTGACTTAGGATATAAAAAATTCTTGGAATTGAAGAAAAAGTATGATGATTTAGTGGTCGCCTATGTATCAAACTTCACAAGATAGGAAAGGTATGTTCTGAATGTTATTCAAGAAATTGATAGTAACATTAATTTATTTTAATCAGGATTGAAAACAAGAATACAAAAATATTTTTCCTCATGGAAATTTAAAATTTATGATAAATTTTTTTGTTGTGCTGAAAAATTTGAGATTGAGATTGTTGGAACTTCTGTGCCACAAGATGAAAAGAGTAAAAAATGGTCATGGTGGTAGGAAATAGATAAGTAACTAGCTAAGAATTATAGATGAAATCATAAAACATGTTCCATGTGTGGTAAAATATATTTAATTGAATGTCTTTTAAGATCTGTAAAGTTTTACAAGTGTGATAAGTTTGGTGACAAGGTTTTCAACTGGAAGAAAAATGAGTCTTGAACTATCCAAAAATGAGATAAGAAATAGAAAGTTAGCAATAAAATTCATTAGCTACAATGTGTTGGGAAATTATGAAAATATGTTTCTAAAGTTACTTAGTCTGGGTGGAAATCATCATTATAAAAATCAAAAAGGTGTGGGAAAATCTCTTTCTACTACATTAGTTGATGTTGAGACGTATTCTAAAGTGAGAAAAACACAAACAAGCCCATTTTTTTCAATGGTCAACCATAAGTTCATGGATTTGAAAAAACCATCAGAGGATTTAAGTGATGTGATCATAAGTGATTAAGAACCTTTTTGGGAGACGTTTTTTTTGTGTGTTTATTTTTTAGTAATGGTTTTTTTATGGGAATTATTCTTTTACTTTTAGATAAGAGTTTTATGGTATTAATAAACTTTGGGGTCTATATAATCTTTAATTAAGGTTGTTTTTATGGATGTATATCATTATTCTATAAATTTTATTAGAATAAATTTGTGATTATAAAAATAGAAATATATCTCCTTATGTTCATATTTAAAAAAGGAATTCCTCAACTTTAGGAAAAATATTTTAAATGAAAAACATTATTCATTTACTTTTCTTACTAAGAAGTCAATGATCATTTAACCCACCACATATTTATGATTTTGTATGGTTAAAATTATTATCAAAATTTCCTATATCACTCTCTATCAAAACATTATAGTTATTTTAATCTTCCATTTCCATGTTTTCTTACATGGATCCCAAGTAAGTGTTATATCAGGTCACCTTTGTGCATCCCTTTCTTAATTTTAATGTTGAAGCCTCATTTGTCTTTTTTTATGTGGGATTTTAATAAAGGTATTCTGAAAAGTCAAACCATAGTTACTGATCCCAAATTAAAAGGTGTGAGGACACAATTTCCAAAAGAGGTTGGAGAATGTGACATGCCTAGCTTTTTTAAAATAAATATTATGTTCAATAGTATACATGATATGTCACGTCGATGTTAAATTAAAAACTAAATATTATTATTTAAATGTTATCATTATAACCTAGATGTTAGAATGGAAGGTATAAATAGGTTAAATTCAATTATGAAAATATTTTTTACACATTTATATATAATCCTTTGACTAGTTAATTATAAATGAATTCAAACCCTATTTTAAAAAAAGGAAATGTTTTTCTAAAAAAAATTAAAATGTCCACAAGTGTGTTTTATACTAATAAATAAACAAATCAATATTTTGGGATTATATTAATGAAATATATATATATATATATTCAATATACTTTTTAAAACTCATATTATTTGTTTTATATTCATTATATAGGAACAAATCTATTTCTACTCATAAAAGAAGTATTTTTAAAAATATTGGTTTACTACCTTTTATTGGAAAACTTTTTTTAAATACAATTTTTTGAGATTCTTATAAATTATATTTGAAAAAATAAACGCTTTAATTGAAATAATAATATCAAAATTTAATTTGGTTGAATTTCTAGAATTTTTCTGATAAGATTCATGTTTCAATGAATAGTAAAAAACACTAAAATTTAATTGAAAGCATCATTTTCATCAAATTTATATATACTATTAAATTATTTTTTTGAATGGTTTTGAAGTATAATTAGGTAATATTTTTACCATTTAATAAAATTCAGGTCATTTGAATAAATTTCACAATGAATTTGGATATAAAAAAATTTAATCATTTAAAGGATTTTACATTAAAAACATGTTCTCATTCCTTCAATGGGGTTGATTTTTAATTAATTTCTAGAATTTATTTGTTTTTAATTTAGAAAAATTTATTAAATATTTTGAATCATAAGGTCTAAATTTATTAATTATTTCCCATTTATTTTTGGATAAACTATGAATTGTAATATTGATATTTTTTATTATCACGGTTAAGGGTAAATCAGTTAATTAAGGGTATAAATAATATTATAAATATTAAAAAATTACAATAAAATATGTACTAATTTTATTTAATGAGTATTTTTTAGTTACTAAGAATTAAAGGATCTCTAATGTGATCATTTATGGACATTTGGATGAGAATATAACCTTTATAATATTTTATTCAATGAAAAGTCAAAATCGTCATAATTTGGTTTCTAACATGTGAAAAACATTTAATATGCAGTTATATAAGGGATATGTTAGACTATAAATATTAATTTTAAAGATAAAATAATTATATTTTTTTATGGTAATTTAATTTCAATTATTTGGAAATAAATAATCACCATAAATACTAACACGATGACGATGTATTATTTGTTTAATTAATGGAAATAACAAATAACTAATATTAAAATTATAAAAGAACATAATTTATAAAATTATTTACATACATAAATTTTCTAGTTATATTTGAAATGTTATCTATGATTTAAAATATTTAGTTCTAAGATATCATGTTGTTATGATATTTTTATTATGTCAAGTAATCAATAAGTCAAAATTGACATTAATTATATTTTAAAATATATAATATTTTATTAAATGGAATAAAATTCATAAAAATATAATTTTTGTTAAATTTATTTTATAAGCCTCAGAATTTTATCAGAAACTCATTTATTTTTATTTTTTAATTTTATAGTAATTATAATGACCCTCGAAGTGTAAATTAAATTATATATTGGTAAGAATTAAAAAGGTTAAATATGGGTTAAAAGAAAAAGATTAGGATTGTAAAATAGTAAAAACATATCTAAATTTTATTAGATTAAGTTATTTAGACCCAAAAGCATCATATATTATTAATTAAAATGTTTTAATCCATTTTTATTATAAAATTAATTTATAATAATTTAATACATTGAAGAATTCCATGAGTGCCCCTCCCCTCCCTTATAAAAGTGAACACATTATTCCCTTTTACTCACACTTAAAAACCCATTTTTTTGGTCATGATCTTCCCAAATACCTTCCTAAAATACCTCCCTATATTATACATCTCTTATTTTAGGCATAACACCATCCTTATTGGCCGTAAGGTGTAAAATAGATTGTTTGATGAAAATGTATTGTTTTAATTGTGTATTAATTTTTTATTTATTCTTACACTTCCTTAAAATATTATTAAACCATGATGAAATAATAACTCTAGTATAATAAATATACTAATATTTTATAATTTTAGAATCATCACCAAAATACATCTCCAATTCCATCAAATGAGAAAATAATTAATCATTCATGCGTACGGTAGACTACCACCCCAAAAACAGATATAATTAATTTTCCATCAGTGTCTCTCAAGATAGTTTATAATCAGGGAATTAATATTTATATATTATATTAATGAAATATTTATCATTATCAAATAATAATATATAATTTAGTTTCTTTTGATTCAATTCACATAAAAATCATATCATTTTTCCTGCGTTTTTGTGACCTATCATCTCCCAGAAGTGATGCGATTCATTTTTAATTAGAACATCACATGGATGATATACATAAGTATATATAAATGATTAATATTATATTAATAATATTATTATAATTCTATAAATATAAAATAATACTTACCTTTTTTAATATTGATCATTGAGAAAAGGAAACATTGCTCATGGGTACGTATGGCTCACCATCTCTGTGATTGAAACATAGTTAATTTTAAATATAAATATTTAATTGATGGATTTAAAATTATAATTTATTTCTAAATGTTTCTATTACTTCATGAATATTATTCTGGAGATGATGTAGTAATTACCACTTATAGTATTCTCATCATACTAAAGTCATTTTGGTCCCAAGTACCGAATATCAACAAAACTTCTGACATGAACATAAATAATTATGTAATTATTATAACATGATAATAAGTGATATAAAAGGAAAAATAATCTTTAAAAAGTTTATAAAGAAATTAAATTAATAACCTAAGTTTATAATTTAGAAATATAAGAATTGTATGTGACAATATGGACTCAAGGTAAGGGATTTTGTCTCAATCTCTTTTCATTAAGGAATTTCATGATGATATGAAAATTTATTATTTTATATGGTATATATACAACCACATTTGAAAAATAATATCATTAAATTATTTGTTAACATTTTCATTAATTTTTTATTAAATGTTATTATGTCATGGGTCTTATGATTTAAATTTTTAAAGTGGTATGAGGCACTTTAAATATTTAAAGATGTGATTTAAAAATATTTTATCCATGTCAATATTATTGATATTATTTATATGGATATAAAAGGATTATAAAATAAATGTTATTTATTTTTTTAACTTCATTCAAAAAAATTCAAAAGTAATCTTTGTATATGTTTCATACAGAATGTTTTCAAAAATAGAAAAAGGAATGTTTCATTGTTAATATACACAAAGACAAAAAATTTACTCCACCATAACAATTATTTAATTTCTATTTTCCTTTGAAATATTACATTTTTTCATAAATTAAAATACTTATTTTCCATTTTGGGTATTTTGGAATTGAAAATGGGGTTTTAAAAAATGGTATTTTAATACAAAATTGATTTCCCATATAGGATTAAAAAAATAAAATGGTATAATGATGAATGTGTTTTATTCATGAAATGGTACTTAATAATGATATAAAATGGGTGAGCCTAATACATCTTATAAAAAAGGTTTTATCTCATTTATAGCTCACACATGAGCCTAATAAAACTTATATAATGGTTTGAACCCTAATATTTCTCATGGGTGAGCTCAATATAGTTTATATAAAGGGTTGAGCCTCATTATATCTCAGTGGTGAGCCTGATATAGATTATATGAATTGTGATACCCATTATAGATCGCTGATTCATTGGGTAATAATAATATTGGGGGTCATATATATTCTTATTCCAATTGAAATGGTTTAGAAATGGTTTTATTTATATGATACTCTAAGTCTCCTAAATAAGAATTAATTTCATTCTTCTGGTTCTAATTATTTTATTTGAGAAAAATGTATATGTGTTTTCATGTGAAATTGTTTTGTTTCATTTTCTCAAAAAACAATAAATGGGTTTTCATGTTTTTTCCTGGGCTACTGGTTTTATTATTTTTTATGTCCCTTATTGAGATTGTTGTACTCATACTATGTTTTAAAATGTTTTTCACACAGTTAAAGGATGATTAGGAACACATATGAGGAAAATATGAGAATTGTAATGTTATATCAAGTTAAGAAATCATGATTTGTATTAAATTGTTTTTTGGTGAAAAGGGATATTGAGTACAATTTTAAACTTATAATGTATGGGTTTAATGTCACGAACCTCCTTCACCGAGATGAGGAAAGATATAAAAAAATTGATAGACCCTTCCATCCCCAAGTTTAAGAAGAGATAATGACCTATGATTCCCTCTTTCAATAGGCCCCGGAGTGGTGACTAGCACCAAAGGTATAGAATCACATGTAATATGGAAGGAAATTCCCTTTTTATATAGTAGGATTTGGAGATACAATGGTAAAAACCCAAACAACTCCAAAAGTTTTGGTAAAAGTAAATCCAAAACCCATTACCATATGAATGTTCAAAGATAAAACCATACAAGTACAAGAAAATATCCAATGGGAAAGTACCAAAATAAAGAAAATAACAATGAAAATTGACTGGATGTCTGAGCTAGTATGGTCTCTGAAGTCCCCCTTGAAACCTGAAAGTAGTTTTATAAATTTAGGGAGAGTATACGAGTATACCCAGTAGGGAAAACTAGAAGATCTCATGCATAAATTTGGAGATAATCTAATGCCCCATGCGAAAATAGAGATAACCAAAACACCTATCAAAGAAAACTATCCACCCAACCTCACCAAGGAACACTACCTAAATAACGCAAGTCAGGTAAAGTAATAGTAATAACACATCGATATTTGGGTACCATGCACCACTTTACCACTAGTTATTTAATACAACCTATGCATCAGACCTCCCCTTCCTTTTTCACTATAGTCACACTACCACCCCAACAATGACCTTATGGGACACCACAACCACGTATTCTATTTTTACACTCCTAGGCCACCCAAACTACACATAACTGAACCCAAAGACTCCTAGGATAGAACAGTTATCATCATGCCTGAAGACAGTAGGGCCTTCTCCCAAAGACACTTGGGAAAGAAACCTTCCTGCACACAGCTGGGCCAACCACCAGAATATAACCTTCCCAAAGAGTCGTGGGAAAAAGATGGACCGCATGCCATCATAGCCTGTTTGAAGAGTCTTGGGCTACTTAGGAGATGGAGCAAAAAGGAGCTAATATCCAGCCACCCAATGGGATATTGGAAAAAACACCCTCACCCATGAAATGAGGGTGTTCGTCAAGAAGTGCTCAACTTGGGTAGGGGAGAATAAGAAACACAAAACTAAATTTATACATATTGGTAAACAAGAACTCGTCCAAACCCAAGGGTTCTAAAACTAGCCCATACACAAACACCCCTGTTACTATTCATTTATACAAAAGCACAACAGCCATAACCAGAGCACAACTCATTCCTGGAAAACAATTCCCTATTAAACCCATTCTTGTTATCATATTCATGTTCTTCCATTTAAATAATTCTTCACTATTGGGAAACTAATAGGCATAGATAGAAGACATGGAATGAAAAACATTCAAGCAGTACTTTAAGCATTTACAACCAATTCTCTTGTAAACTCAAAAAAAGGGATCTGTGAGATGCATCGAAGTATAGGAACAAACCCAAGACCCATTGTATGGCCCCCCCACGGCCTGAGGTCCACAACCAACAAATAAAACAAAGGGAATCACGTCCCCATCCACGTCGCCCCACACGACATCAAGCAGAGCCACCACACATATCACCGGAACAGAGCAACGATGTTTTTTCATATTTAACCACACCATTCATTATCTTCTTTTTGTATTGTTATTTGGGGTGATCACACAACGATTATTATTTATTGGGCATCCATTTAATAAACTGAGTTTACATTATTAACCATTTTCCATGTCACATCCATTTAATCATAGGATTAACTAAAAAATAAAGGATCATTAGTTCACAAGTAATGACTACCAAATGAAATGATTTTCAGTGGAAAAAAGTCCATATAATTCATAATATAACAACAAAGGTACAACATAGCTACAACATCATCATTCCCACCCCTTCATTCATTAAATGATCATTTATTGTCTTTGTTAAATTTGGTTTCATCTATGTTCTGATGGAACATCATCATAACCACCCTAAAAGATGCACAGTAAAGAGAGACAGAGGAAGAATCCCTACTTGGATGATTATCGATTGTTTTTTTCTTCCTCACGCCAAGAATTGGGGATGCCCTACTTGCAGGTAAAGAACTCCAAGGACTTAAAGAGTGAGTAGAAAAGGCTCCAGCACTGGTTCACAACTAGCCTCGTGCATAGGGACTCCAAACGCACCATGGAAATGAAAAGAGACTAGCCCATAAGAATAAATAAACTCTATGCGATAAAAGGGGAGATCCTAGAGTTATAGGATATGAAATCTTGAATGCCTTTAAAGGAGAATAATGGTTTCTCAATATGGTGGGGGTAGTTAAACATGATGGAATTAATTTATTTTTAATAATTCTTCATAGATATTTGGAAATAACGGCTGTGAGTTAAAAGGGTTTCCTTTAAATGGGAATACCATGTAATAGGGGCAGAGCTGAAGAGTACGAGAAAAAAGGTGACACTAAGGAAAAAAGCCACACATTTTGGTAAGTCAAGGGTCACCCGACTCTTGGGGGATTTAATATTTCATTTATGGGATTTTAAAATTTTCATTGAACCACTTTAAAAGAATAAAAAAGACTTAAAACTGACATTATGGGAAAATGTGGGAAGGAAATCCTAACACCCCTCAGTGGCCAATTGGTGATACTGATTGGTGAAACTAATCGGGTGAATCTGATCAATGAAACTGATTGGGTGAACCTGATCAGTAAGACGCCAATCTGTGAGATTGATGGGTGAAATTGATCGGTGAGACTGATGGGTGAAACCAAATAATGAGACATATCAGTGAGACCAATCGGTGAGACATTGATGGGTGAAACCGATCGGTGAGACCGATGGGTGAAACTGATCATTGAGACACATCAGCGAGACTGATGGGTGAAACCAATAGAGGTGATTCACGAATTGGATCACATGAAGTTGATTAGTGAAGTTGATCTGTGAATTTGATCTGTGAAGCCGATCTATGAAGATGATCAGTGAAGCAGATTTGTGAGACTGATGGGTGGAACTGATCGGTGCGATCGATTAGTGGAACTGATAGGTGACACCATGGTGACACGTTTCCACTGACATTGACATCCTCTTGACTCAATGATGGTGTCCAGGACACCACAACACATAGAATTTAGAAAAGTAATAGACCATGAGGATCTGGGCCATTACATCATATACCTCTTAAACTATTCTCATCCTCGAGAATACACGTGTAGCCTAAACAACCACTCCAGAAGATACCTCTTGGGGGTAAACCGCCCTTAAAAAGCCATTAAAACCCAAAGGATCACATTGTCCCAACACAAAGACCAAGGAGTTCTTTCCACCATGTTAAGATACTATCTTCCTTGGCTGGCACTGACTCACCCATACGGGTTTAATTGCATCTGCGATGATGCGTCTTGATTAGGAATCTAGTTCTCCCTTCCCCATATATCAGGACTTTTAATAAACATTCACAAGGTAAGGAAAAAACTCATCTCATAACCCAACAAGGTCAGCATTGCATCACATCAGTTCAGAAAAACAAGATCATAAAGTAACTCTCAGAACAACAACTAAAAATAGCTCTAGGTACTGGGCACGCAATTGAGCTTCTTGCTCCCAGGTACTCTCCTCGAGGCCACTGAGACTCCACAATACATGAACCAAGGGGATGATTTTTTCATAAATAAATTTCTCCTTTTGATCCTTGATCCTCACTGGTCTCTCTACGAATGTAGTGTCATCCCATATATCTAACTCTCCCCAGTCAATGATTTGGGAATCATCATGTAGATATCGACGAAGCAGGGAGACGTGGAAAATGTTGTGGATCCTTTACAACTGTGGTGGAAATGCCAACTGATATTCCACCTCACCGACTCTCCCCAACACATTGAAAGGACCAATGGACCTAGGAGGGAGCTTTATCTCCTTATTGAACCTTTTCTTTCCACGTCGAGAGGAAAAAATCAAGAACACATGGTCTCCATCCTCGAACTACAAGGGCCTCCTCCTATGTTCGGCATATGACTTCTACCGGTCCTGGGATGCCTGCATCCTCTCACATACTAGTAAAACCTTATATTTTGTGCTTTTCACTACCTATTGGCCAAGAACACCAGCATCCCTAACCTTGGTCTAGCACATGGGCGAACAATACAGCCTCAGGTATAAGGCATCATACGGTGTCATACCAATAGTATAGAGATAGATATTATTGTAGGTGAACTCTAATAAGGGAACTATTGTTCACATGATCCCATGAAGCCAAAAACACATATTCATAGCATATCATCTTATGTATGGATGGTCTGCTCTTTCTTCATAACTATTTGGGGGCGGAGAGTCGTGTTAAGGCATAGTCGGGTTCCAAAATCATGCCGCAATACCCTCCAGACTCGTGAGGTAAAATGTGCATCCCTATCCAAGTTTATGTACCTCATAAATCAATAAAACTGCACCACATCATTCATGTATATTCATGCTGATGAATCCACCGCACTCGACTCCTTGATAGCCAGGAAGTGAGCATATTTCTTCAGTTTGTCTACCACTAACTAGATAACATTGAATTCTCCTTGAAACATGGGCAGTCATGTGATGAAATCCATCGAGATTTTTTCCGACTTTCACTTGGGGAAGTCTATATGCTACATAAAATCCTCTTGTGAATCGGTGTTCATCCTTCACCTACTAACACACTAGGCACCTTGCCACAAACTCCACCACTTTCCGTTTTACCCCAGGCCACCAAAAATGTTCCCTTAGGCCTCGTTACATCTGGGAAACTTCTGGGTGTACCGCTACATGTGAGTTATTGAACTCATGGAGAACTCCCTCACACATCGTCTCAGGGACAACCAACTTCCCTCCGAAAATCATCTGATTCTGACCATCCTCCTACCACCCTTCCAGATCATTTCCTTGGTCCACCCAATCGCACATCACTTTACTCTCTATGTCTCCCCACTGAGACTCTTCCACCTACCACAACAGAGAGGACTACACTTTCATATGAAACAGACAACCTCTACCACCATCCACCCATGCTTCCAGGTGTAAGGCAACCAACTCCTCCATTTACTTCCAAGCATCCACAGATTCCTGAACATCTTCTCTCTCACTACAGGAAAACTGGATATTTGCAACATGCGATTTGGGATGGGCTCCCGTCGCAAAAGGTCTTTTGCGACGGGGCTCCGTCGCAAATCACCGGTTACCAAAAACAGCGTCACAAATAGGTGTTTTTTCGGCAGTCCCGTCACAAAAAGAGTATTTGCGAAGGTATTCTCCCCCCGTCGCAAATGGGTTTTCATTTATATATAAAAAACGTATTTGTGACGGGTCGTCGCATATATATTAGTTGCGACGAGTTTCTGACCCGTCGCACATGGGAAATTTAAAAAATATTTGCGACGAAGGTATTTGTGATGGACCATCTCAGAAATGTTTTTACGATGGGTATTCTTCCCGTCGCAAATGTTACAATAAAAAAAATTTATGACGGAAAATACCGTCGCAAATATTCCCGTCACAAATACTAAAAAAATAAAATAAAATAAAATAATTAATACAAATCATATAATATTATATAAAAATAATAATAATATTAATAATATAAAAAATTTCTATTATTATAATATAAATATAAATATAAATATAATATAATTATGATATATTAATATAAAATAATGATAATATGAATATAAATAATATAATATAATACAATAATACTAATATTAATAATATAAAAAATTAATATATTATTATTATTATTAAATTATGTATATAATAATAATATTAATATTAATAATATAAAGAAATTATATTATTATAATATTAATAATAAAAAATATATAACATAATTATGAAATAGTAATATCCAAAAATAATAATAATATGAATATGTATAATATAATATTATATATAATGAAATATTAATATCAAAAAATAATAAGAATAATACTAATATTAATAATATAAGAAATTAATATAATATTATTATTATTAAAATAAACATATATATTTATGAAAAAATAATATTAATATTATTAATATTAATTAAATTATAAAATTATAAAATTCTCAATATTTACAATAAATATAAAATATTAAAAGTAATATTACTAAAATAAACAGACATTAAAAATAATACTAATAAGTAATAAAATATTTAAAAAATAAAAACAAATTAAATCATGCAATATTTGTACCAATATGAAATAGGAATTGTAAATAGTTAATATGACAATAAACTACGAACTCAAATGTTTATTACATCTAAAAAATCACTGGGGGTGGATAATCTAGAGGACCTAGATGAGGTGGTAGAGGAAACTCCATCCCTAAACTATGAGTCAGACGACGCATATACTCCATTTGCTCCTGGTATTTCTCCTCATATCGACGTCTCTCCTCATCCTACTGCTGACGCATCTGCTCCTACCATCGACGCATCTTCTCATCGTGATGCTGACGCATTTTCTCCTGCCCCTGACGCAAATCCTCTATAAGCTGACTCTGAGCACGCAGCTGCTCCTGATACTGTGTGGCAGAAGATGATGTATCTTCATGAGCTCCCCTTGAGGTGGACGCCGACATCGCAGCAGTACGATAATAAGCTGCAGGAGTCAAATGAGAGTTGATACCAACTACTCGGCCTTTTTGAAGCCATACTGGGTCGCCTGCATCCATGTCGTCTCATCAAAATGGTGGGTACTAGTCTGATCACCCATCTCGTCTTGAATCTCTGCCTGTGTCTGAGAGGTCGTAGCCTCATATGACTCCTTAAGTTTCAATTTGAAATCAAAATAATGAAAAGATTATATTCATTTAAATTGAAAACTGAAAAGAAAATAATACTGACCACAATCTAACGCTGGTGGTCACCTCTAATCTCTCCTGTAGCCGGATCAGTGTATATCCTCCGATAAATGTTGTATGTCGTAATACTGGGCTACTCGGCTTCCTATATGAATATAAAATAAATTGTTTATATTTAAAGTTGTATAAAATATTAAAAAAAAGTACTTACCGGACGCTCTCTATGCGCACTGAATGTACAACTACTAGCTCGATGTGTCACCTCTTGTCTCCCCCGATTCTGTCGACCCAATGCAGATCTCCTCTGAAACCCACCACCCAACCAGTGTGTACATAATCCATCCCAAACGTGAGATGAAATGTACTCTTTTCGGTGGGCTCTACAGGACTCATCAAATTCTGTCACTCCATCTTTCTTCACAGCCGTCTTTCTCAAATTATGCAAAAACTGACGAAAACGGTCACGCATAGACACCACCCATGCCGCATGGATAGTGGCACGCATGATCTCGTCGATGGGATACCATAAACCCTAATATAAAGTTATTAATGAATTAAATTTCAAAATAAATAATATTTAATTACGTACCATCCAATGATTGAACATGGCGTCCTGCACATCAGTGGGAACCTGATCCCATGTCAGCTAGGGATGAGAAAAATAATTGCGCAAGATAGTGCTCCCCTATCCAATAGCTATATGCGTAAAACTGTGGAAAAAGAACAAATAATCAAACAATTAGAATATAAATAAATGATAATGACAGATAACTAAAATAGATAGGTTACCATACCACCGCGTGTGCGCATCGAATCCAAGAGGTGGACGTCACTCTGGGATAGGATCTGGAATCATCATTCTGGAAAGACCACGCCCCATCCAAGTGCTCCCTGTAGTGCCAATAGCCTGAGGGTCAGATGACTCAATAACCTCATCATCCATAGGTAGATCATCCTCCAGCAACTGATGAAACGTTTCCGAGTCCATCTCAAAAATGAAATGATTGTTATTAGCAAACAGTTCAAAATAACTATTATGTATAGATATATATTTGTTATGATTATAACCAGCATTTTACTGTGTCTATTTTCATATTCATCATCATCTTCATAGTTGTCAATGTCAATGTCTTCATCTTCCTCATCAACATCATCAATTTCCATATTAGTTTCACTTTCAACATCTCTTATCATTTAAAATTCAGTTGTAACATCATTGACAACATCATCACCATCGACCCTTAACGGTGGGGTGTCATCCTCGATATTCATGTCCCTTTTTAAAAAAGATGTGTTTTGAGGAGTGTCCTGAAAAATTTCATTTCATTACACTTCAGTGGAACCATATTCAGTTTGAGTAAACTGATTTTCTCGAGATTTAACTTTTATTATACTCCACCAATCACCCAACTCTTTTGCAGTAGCACAGTATTTTGAATAATAAATTTGATGTGCCTGATGAGCCAATAAAAATGGTTCATTTACTGAAAGAAGACTTTTATGTTTAATATCAACAATTCTATGAGTCGGATGAATACGAAAGCCTCTCTCAGTATCCAGCCATCGACATTTAAACATTGTTACTTAATTCTGTCCCAAATAACACAGTTCAATAATTTCTTCAAGCATGCCATAAAAGTCAACTTCAATATCTCTATAATGTGATCCCTTCAAAAAAACACCACTATTCATTGTTTTTGTTGATTCCCCATATGCATGTGTATAAAAGCGATAATCATTCACCACACATGAATTATAAGATTTATCCATTTTGGATGGTGGGCTACTCAATATACGCAATAGACTATAAATCTTATCCACATGTACAGATACCTAAAAATTTGTAAAACATTTATCACTATTATAAGTAATAAATTGATTTCATATGTAAAACCAAAAAAGAATATATGTTACCAGTTTTTAAAACCAGTAGGGAATTTTTTTTTCCAACGTCCTTCTAAGCCAGCTGCTGTAATTTGTGGAAATTATTTCTTGATATGATCATCGTATAACCTACAAATACAATATGATTAATTTCCTGTAACAGAATCTATAGAATAAGGGATATGAGAACTCACTGTACAATTGGTGACATTTCTTCATAGTTGAGTAGAACATATGTATGAGCTCTATGATGTTCATCATCTGAAAGCCATCTATCATGAACTCCACCAAATCCATGTTCGGGCTGATTGAAAACTGATAATTGATTGTTCATATCATCATCAACATTCCCCTCGTTCTGGCCCATGTGGTTAAATTTTGAGGGATATTCAGATTCAAAATAATGAGAGTAGAATAAAGCAATTTCCTCTTGCAAATAAGATTCAGCAATTGAGCCTTAAACTGATGCTTTGTTACGGACTTTTTTCCTCAATTTCTGTATGTATCTCTCAAATGGGTACATCCTTCAAAACTGAACGGGGCCTCCACATTTTGCTTCATGTGTAAAAAGTAATATCAAATGTTCCATGGAGTCAAATAAAGTCGGTGGAAATATTTTTTCCAGTTTTCATATAATTACAACAACAGCTTCTTCCAGTTTTCTTAGGGTATCGTAGTATATTGTCGCCACAAACATGTCTCAAAAAAAATATGATATATCCGTTATCGAATCCCAAATCTTAGAATTCAACAAACCTCTTAATCCAATAGGCATAAGTCTTTCCATTATAACATGACAGTCATGACATTTTAATCCGGTAATATGACCATTTTTAATACATCTACCCAAGTTAGAAGCATAGCCATCTGGAAGTCTCAAATCTGCAATCCACTGACAAAATAATATGTGACTCTCTTTGGTCAGTTTATAAGCTACTTTTGGCTTCATTAATCTTTGTAATCTGATATTTTCAAACAATTCAAGTTCTGGTTGCCTGCAAATTTGGGCAAGATCTAATCGTTCCTTTACATTATCTTTGGATTTACCCGGTGTATCCAAAACTGTATGAAATAAATTATCCAAACAGTTCTTCTCAATATGCATGACATCCAACATGTGTCAGACCAACAAATCAGACCAATATGGGAGATTCCAAAAAATGCTCCGTTTTGTCCAATTGCGTTATTTCCCAAAGCCATGAATCTTCTGTTGGTTTATTGTCAATCCAAAAGTGATGGAAGGTAATGAAAATACAACTGATTATAACTCTATACCTGAGATCATTTTTGGAAGTTCATCTCTTTCAATTCTTCCTTTTTTGAAATGAGATTTATTTCTACAAAAAGGATGATTGATTGGAAGAAATTTGCGATGATAGTCAAAATATTAAGGTTTTTTTCCATTCACGAGAATAAATGCTTTGTTTTCTCCCATATAGTAAGGACATGATTTTGGACCATGTGTACTCTAGCCAGATAACATACCATATGCCGAGAAGTTATTAATTTTCCACATCAAAGCAGTTTTCATTACAAAATTTTGTTTCGCAGCAGCATCATATGTACCAACACCATGACTCATCAATAAATTTAACTCATCAATAAATGGTTTCAAATAAACATAAATTTTCTTTTTCAGAAGTCCTAGGATTAATAATGTCAAAAATATATAAGGCTCTTTCATCAACATCCATGGAGGCAAATTTTACGAAGTTATAAAGATAGGCTAACATAAATACTGACTACCAAAAGATCCAAATGGACAAAAACCATCAGTAGAAAGACCCAATTGCATGTTCTAGGATTCTAAATCAAAAGACGGATGCACATGATAAAAATGTTTCCATGAATCACCATCAGATGGATGAATCAAGATTTTACCATTTGAAATATTGGTTTTGTGCCATGACATCATTGTCGTTGTGTTCTGAGACATAAATAAACACTACAACCTTGGTGTAAGTGGGAAATATCTCAACTATTATACAGGAATCAATCCAGACTTCCCTGATTGAGCTTCTTTATACCTCAATTTTCCACAAGTGGGACAACTATCCAACGACTCATTTTCACCAGAATATAAGATGCAATCGTTTGAACATGCATGGATCTTCTGATAACTAAGGCCCAGATTATAAACTAGTCTCTTGATCTCATAATAATTAGCAGGAATCATATTTCCATCAGGTAACAGTGCTTTAACCAAAGAAAATATCTTATCAAAACAGTTATTTGACATTCCATTATCTGATTTAATAGCCATAAATTTTTCAACTGCTTCTAATTTTCTTATCTTGCAACCAGGATATAATGCATCCTCAGCAGACCTGAACAACTCACCAAATTCAGATGGTGCCAACTCAGGAGGTAAATCAACATCATCCTCTATTTCAGTTTGTTGAATGGATGACCATGCAACATCATTTACTAAATTCTGAAACAGTGATGGATCCAGAATCAAATTATTAGTATCTTCTCTCGAACTGCGTTCACCGTGTTGATACCAAAAAATATAATCTGATTAAAAACCATAACGCAAGAGATGTTGCCCAACGATGTCAAATGTCTCAAACGTTCTCAGAGCACATTTTTTACAAGGACACTTAATTGTCCCTTCTGAAACAAATTCCGGATTTGATGATACAAATGATAATAAAGCTTCAACACCATCAATATATACAGGATTTAAACTAGAACCATTTGGATTTCTGCGCGGATTTATCCAAGCACGATCATCTAATAATGATTGATGTCGATTTACTTGTTCCATATTCATATATATGTATCTAAAAAATTTAAAACCATTACTGTTGTTAAATAATTTGATATAAGAAAAACAAAATCCTAAAAAGATAAGATACATAATTACAGTTATTTCTTAGTAATTACCAATAATAATAGGTGACACAGTTAGTTTGTAATCATCCCCACTAATTATTATTAATTTAGCAATACTTAAAAATAATTGAAAAAATGAAATATGATTGAATAATGTAATAAAATTTTGTAATCATCATTGTGGAGATTATATTACTAATTATTCTTATTTGTTTCCAGCGGATTGGCTGCAGATCTTTTTCCTGACGACTCATCTCCTAGCAAAGAGATGAGTCGTCAGGGAAAAGAGCCTCTTTTGTCCGATGGCTTGTCTCTTTTTAACATTCTCTCAACAGAAATTAGTATGAAAAACTTTCTTTGACATATGTTAGAGCACATTTTTCATACTGATTTTAGTGGGAGAAAGTCGCAAAGATATGAGACGTTGAAGAAAAGGTAGCCTCCAATCCACTGGAAATTGTGAAAATTTATAACCATGTACTTGAATTTATTTTATTTTTGATTAATTATTACTAATTATTACTAATTACTACAAATCTCAATATTTCCAATAGATTTTTCTCTATTCTTAACATGTTCAAATCTTAAAGAGTCGTCAATTTTCAGGTCATGCCCAATAAAAAATTTGTCTCAGCCATGTCCAATTTAAACTCTATAATTGTCCTTACATGGTTGATCACCTCGCAAGTAGTGTTGCAATAGGACGACACAAGTAATTTCTTTCTCGTCTTTAAGAATCATTTCACATGACCCTTTATATAGATCATTCTTCCTTGAAAAATTAAGAGAACTTTAGTATCTTTCCCTTAATTTTTCAAGAAAGAATGGTCTATGTAAAAATTCATGTGATATGATTCTTATAGATGAGAAAGATATGACTTGGGTTTTCCTATTGCAACGCTACTTCTGAGGTGATCAACCAAGCAAGAATGATTATAGAGTTTATATTGGACACAGTTGATGCAAACTTTTTATTCGACATGACCTGAAAATTGGCGACCCTTTAAGACTTGAACATGTTAAGAATAAAGCAAAACATGTTGAAAATATTGATAATTGTAATATTTTATAAATTTTTTATAATTTTAATAATATTAATATTTTTTATAAATATTAAACATATAATAATAAAATAATTATATTATTAGTATTATTTAATTATTAATATTAGAGTAATATAATATTTTATATTATGTTACTATTTATGTTACTAGTTATATTACTAATTATGTTATTAATTAGTAATAAACGTGATTGACCACTCATCTACCTCAATTTTCTTTTCATTTGTGCGTTGAGGTTGACCGGAAACTTCTACCACGACTTGTAGTATTTACTTTTACTGTCAAAATTATAAACCTCCTCACCTCTATGATGGCGAGGAGGTTGATAAATTTGACAGTAAAAGCAAATATTACATGTGGAGGCAGAAGTTTCCTTTCAATCCTCAACGCACAAATGAAAAGAAAATTGAAGTAGATGAGTGGTCAATCATGCTTGCTAATTGTTTCCTAATTATTTTTATTTGTTTTCTAATTATTATTTTTTGTTTCTTAATTATGTTTATTTGTTTCCTAATTATTTTTATTTGTTTCCTAATTATTTTTATTTGTTTACTAATTATTTTTAATTATTTCCTAATTATTTTTAATTGTTTCTTAATTATTTTTAATTGTTTCCTAATTATTTTTAATTGTTACCTAATTATTTTTAATTGTTTACTAATTATTTTAATTGTTTCCTAATTATTTTAATTGTTTCCTAATTATTTTAATTGTATCCTAATTATTTTTATTGTTTCCTAATTATTTTAATATTTTTTAATTATTTTAATTGTTTCCTAATTATTTTAATTTTTTCCTAATTATTTTAATTGTTTCATAATTATTTTAATTGTTTCCTAATGATTTTAATTGTTTCCTATTTATTTTAATTGTTTCTTAATTATTTTAATTATTTCCTAATTATTTTAATTGTTTCCTAATTATTTTAATTATTTTCTAATTATTTTAATTGTTTCTTAATTATTGTTTCCTAATTATTTTATTTTTAATTATTTCTTAATTATTTTATTTTCAATTGTTTCTTAATTATTTTATTTTTAATTATTTCTTAATTATTTTATTTTTAATTGTTTTCTAATTATTTTATTTCTAATTATTTCTTAATTATTTTATTTCTAATTGTTTCCTGATTATTTTATTTCTAATTGTTTCCTAATTATTTTTAATCAATTAAATCTAATTATTTCCTAATTATTTGATGATTATTTTAATTAAATCTAATTAATTATTAATTATTTAATAATTATATAATTATTCCTAATTAAATATAACTATTTCTAATTATTTCTAATTAAATATATTTATTTCTAATTATTACAAAAACATCCTCCGGGAGTGTCGAACCAAGAGTGAAGCAAGGCCCGTTGTCGTGTACCAGGTTACCCCGAGTCAAGCACAAAACACCTTTTCAGAGTATTCACTCCAAGGTACATCTGTGCCAGAGCCGCCTCTACTTGTTTGTATCCAGACAAGGACTATTTGGTACAACCACTTAATCTAATTATACTATATATCTAAATAAACATTCTATTAAAAAATTTAAAATTAACAATTAAAAATAAAATTAACAATTAAAAATAATTTAACAATTAAAAAAGCTATAAATACCTTTGATATTTTGAATCAGTTTGCGCCTCCTAACTCCTTCTCTGCTCTTCTCGTAAGAAAAAATTAAAATAAAAAAATTTCTACTTAGAACAGAAATTTAAAGAGAAAGGAAAAAAAGAAGAGAGATCTGAATGATTTGAAAAAAAACGGAGGGAGGTATATATAAGTTAGAATATTTGCGACGGTCTTATTTGCGATGGGAGCCCGTCGCAAATACCTTCTCACGCATTAATTACGGGCGGCGGTTAAAAGGGTTTTTGCGATGGGCCCATCGCAAATAGCTGACTGCCGACATACCATTAGCAACGAGAGGATATCCATGTCACAAATTTCTATTTACTACGGCCGGTATTGGCGATGGGCCCCGTCGTAAATACCTTCGCCCGTATTTAATACGGGCGGCAGTTAAAATGGTTTTTGCGACGGGCCTATTGCAAATACATGTAGGCTGATATACCATTAGTGATGGGCGGATATCCCCATCGTAAAATCCTATTTACCACCTTCGGTATTGGCGACGGGACCCGTCGCAAATAACACCTACTGAATAGTGTTTTGTGATGGGTAATTGTCTCATCGCAAATAGTATTTACCACCTCCGGGTACATGCGACGGGACAAGGGCCACAGTCGTAATTAGGCTTCCTGCGTTTTGGCACACAAACCACACCATACCTATTGCGACGGGTCTTGTATTCCCATCGCAACTACCTGACCATTTGCGACGGGCATATATTCCCGTCGTAAATACGCTTTTCGTCAGATTTATTACGACAGGATTTATTCCCGTCGCAAATAACTCGTCGCAATAATCGATTTTTCCCGTAGTGTCTACGACTTCCGACTCAAGGGATCAGCCACTACATTCCCCTTACCTTCAGTGTACGAGATCTCGAAGTTATAGTCTTGATGTAACTCCAACCACCTTTGGTGTTGCATGTTTAGGTCCCACAGGGTAAAGATATTCCTCAAACTCTTGTGATCAGTGAAGACCACAAAGTGCATTCCAATTAGGTAATACCAAAACAACATCAACGTGAACACTACTATTGCAAAATCTAGGTCATGAGTGGTATAGTTACACTCTTGAAGACGTTACTACCTAGACCCATAAAAGATCACTCTGTACTGCTATATCAACACACAACCCAGGAAAAGTCTAGAAGAATCACAAAACACCTCCAATAACAACCCTTCCTCTGGAAACCTGAGCACTAGATCACTAACCCAAATTTCCATAAGATAGATGAAAGATGCCCGACACTAATCACTCCACATGAAGGCATGGTCCTTTCTGGTCAAAGCTGTCAAAGGAGTTGTAACTCGAGAGAATTAGGGTACAAACCTCTGATAATAGCCTTCCAGACCCAGGAAACTAAGAACCTCTATCACATTCTTGGCTTATTCCTAAGAAATAACTGATTCAACCTTTGAAGGATCAACCACTACACCTTTCTGAAATAACACATGTCCATGAAAATGTACTTCTCCTGTCAAGAACATTCACTTGGGAAACTTCCCAAAGATCTGGTGATGTTGAATGATCTCCAAGACCATCTAGAGGTGATTAGTATATTCATCCTATGATCATTAGTAGATCAATATGTTATTGAAGAACACAATGTAAAACCAGAACAGAAACTCATTGAAAATAGATTTCATGAGCCCCATGAACAAAACAGTAGCCTTCGTAACACCAAATGGTATGACTACAAACATAAAGTACCCATATCTTTACCTAAAAGTAGTCTACGGGATATCACTATCTTTCACCCTCAGCTGGAGATAACCAGACCACATATAGATCTTAAAGAACCAACTTTCTCCCCTTAGATGGTCAAAGAGTTCATTTATCCTTGGGAGAGGGTAACAGTTCTTGACTGTTACCTCATTCAGTCTCCGTTAGTCTGCGTACATACTGAGACCACCATCTCCCTTCTTCGTGAACAAGACCGGAGTACCCCATAGAGACATGATTGGTTGGACAAAACCATTTTTCATTATATTCTCAATATGAATCTGTAACTCCCACAACTCATAAGGCTACATTTGATAAGGAGACATCGAAATTGGACAGTCACTGGCTTGTAAGTCTATCCTGAACTCAACGTCACGTTGAGCTGGTAGATTCACAACCTCCTAGGGAAAACTGTCCAACAACACTCTGAAAACTCCTGGAACATCTTTCATCTCAGCGTCCACTTATTCTGCTGAATGGTCGACCAACATAGAAAGAAGGAGCTCCACACATCGTCTCCCCACCTGACAACTACATTCGCCAACAAAATCCACAGATTGTCAATCTTCATCGGAAAACATGACTCTTATCCAGAAGTAGTTGATAACAGTGTGCACATAAAATAGCTAGTCGACGCCTAGGATTACATCATATGGATGCATTTGTAGAAGAATGAGATCCCCACTAGACTAATGTGGCCCCTACATCAGATTGAATCTTTGAAAAACATTAAACAGGTTGGTATGACCCCAAACTAGTGTACTCATTACCAGGGGCATAGAGAGTCTCTCTATATCTAGGCCCATGGAATGGGATAGACTGGGTGTAACAAAGGTGTGTGAAGCTTCTGGATAAAACAAGGAATATACAAGAGTTCTATGGATTCTGATTGTACATAAAACTAATTTCAGGCTTGTTGGAACTGCTGCCTCTATGGCGTGCAACTACCCACTCCAAGCTCCTCTGCCCCTCAGCTATCGGTCTCCTCCCCGACCACACCCTGGTAGAGGTCCCTGAGGAGTTCCCTAAGGTCAGCCTCCTCCTGAAATGTCGGGTCTCAGAGGAGTGGGATCTCACTGTCCCTACTACTACTGCTGAAATGGCCTAACTAGAAATAGTTGATGCTAAGGCTGGTGCTAAACCTGCCCACCCCCACTATACTGTACTCGGTCTGGCCACTAATTTCGAAGGTTCCCATAGCTTCCACAAATGAATCACCTCAGTACTGGGCCCACAAGGAAAGGGCGTGGACTGGGATATTGAAATTGGAACTATTGAGGTCTTCTCCCCACCGGCCAAAACCTAGAAGGCCCTGTTGGAGGCATGCTTCTAATATCCTTCCCTTTAATGATCCCAATTGGCTCCCCTCTTGTGGCACAACTCCCAGAGTGTGTATCTTCTCCACCACTTCAGAATTCTTCTGGACCTCCAAGTACATTTTTTGGGTGAAGGGAGTAACAACATACTAAAGAGAAGGTCGGAGTGCCTCCTCTAAATGTCTCTCCCGAGACTCCTCATCTGGAAAATGGTCAGGAGAAAAATGAAGTGGATCCTTGAACTTGATCCCCAACTGCCTCATAGACATACTCTCATGCTGAAGGGAGAGTAGCTCTTACCTATTCATAGCCTTTATCGTATAAGAATATAATTATTCTTGAAACTCCTTCTCAAAGTCAACCCACAAATCCTCATTTTCCATCCTCTCTCTAAGGTAGAGCGTCAACCACTGATGCACTACTTTTTTCATCTAACAGACTGCCAATGGAACCTAGTACTCAGTTGGATCCTAGATCAAGCTGAAAGTTATTACCAACTCGTCAAGCCATCTTTCATTATCCGTGACTGAGATGTTTCCCTCGTACCTCCTGAGGCACTTCTATTGAAAGGCATGAAGCGTCTTTTCCCATTGTTCATCTTCCTCCTCTCGATCAGTCCTCTGCTGATTATCCAGATTAGCCTTTTGGGCCTCGATCTCCCGCACTACACGCGGTCGTCATTTGGGTGTCATAGCTGCAAGGTAAATAAGTAATTCTTAAGACCGAGTAGTGTAGAAGAGTTCTCTTAAATTTTTCTTAAAGTTGTTATTTATTTAAATTCCAAGAACATCCAGAACACAAAAGAACAAAACTTATTATTATTCATGTGACTTTCTTAGGTTCTCTACCCTACAATCAGTGTATCCTCACTTGGTCGTTTGGTAGGTCTAGAGTCCTCGCATCGAATCATTGAGGGAATTAAAATCCATTTTTCTATCTGGTCTTCCCTAGCCTATTTCATGCACCAAGATTTCTTAACACTTCTACCCAACCATCACATGCAATCCTCACTATGGCTACCCCATAGATTCATCATATCTCTCAAACATTATCTTTAATACCATTCTATCATTACCATCCATCATCCAGATGAGGGGAGGGATAACAAATTGCAAGACCCTTCCTTCATAATGTTGACGGAGAGATAATGACCCCCCCGAGTCCCGCCTTCAATAGGCCCCAGAGTGTTAACTAGCAACAATGGTATATAATCACATGTAATATGGAGGGAATTATCCTTTTTATTTAGTAGGATCTAGAGATACGATAGTCAAAACACAAAAAACACCAAAACTAAATGTAGAAGTAAAGCGAAAACCTATTCTCATATGCATCTTCAATGATAAACCCATACAAGTACAAGAAAAACTCCAAAGGGAAAGTACCAAAAGAAAGAAAACGGCAATGACTATTTTCCCAATGTCTGAGCTAGTATGGTCCCACGCAGTCCCTGAATTCCTCCTGGAAACCTGAAACTAGTTTTATATATATAAGGAGAGTATACAAATATACTCAGTAGGGAAAACCAAAATCTCTTGTGAAAAAGTGGGAAGACAATCTAATGCCCCAGGAGAAAATAGAGATAACCAAAAACCTGGAAAGGATAACAATACACCCATCCCCACCAAGGAACACTCCCCAAATAATGCAGGTTTGGTGAAGTAATAGTAATATCACATTGACATTTGGGTAACCCGCACCACTTTCCCATAGATTATTTAAGAAATCCAACGCATCAAACCTCCCCCACCATTTTCACTACAGTACCACTATTACCCCAAGAATAACATTATGGGATGCCAAAACCACATATCGTGTCCACAAAATTCTAGGCCACCACAACTATTTGTAACCATGACCGAAGACACATAGGACCGAACAACTATTGCCACACCTGAAGACACCTGGGCCTCTTCCCTAAGACACTTGGGAAACAAACATGCCTGTACACAACTGGGTCAACCACCACAACATACCTTGCACAAAGATTCTTGGGCAAAAAAATGGACTTAAGGCCATCATAGCCTAGACAAAGTGTCTTTGGATACTTATTAGAGGGATCAGAAAGGTGTTAATTTCCAGTCACCCAATTGGATGTTGGAAAAAACACCCTCCCCCATGAAATGAGCATGTTCATTACGAAGTGCTCAACATTGGTGGGGTATGAATAAGAAACAAAAAACTAAATTTATACATATAGGTAAAAAAACACTCATCCCAACCTAAGTGTTCCAGAACCAGCCCATTCACAATCACCCTCATTATTATTCATTCATACAAAAGCATAACAACCACAACCAGAGCACGACTCATTCCTGAAAAACAATTCCACATTAAACCCATTCTTGTTGTAATATTCAAGTGATTCCATTTAAATAATTCTTCCCTACCGAGCAACTAATAGGCATATCCATAATCCAAGTAAGGAAAAATAGTCATGTAGTCATTTAAGAATTCACACCCCGTTATCTTGTAAAGTCACTACAACAAAAGTGATCTGTGAGATCCCTCGATGTATTAGAACCAACCCAAGCCTTATCATATTACCTCACACAGCCTCAATTCCACAACCAATATCTCAACAATAGTGGATCCTATCCCTATCCACATCACCCCATAAGGAATCAAGAAGATACACCACACATATCACCAGAATAGAGCAAGGTTGTTTTTTTCATATTTAACAACACCATTCATTAAGTTCCTTCATTCGATTTGGGTAACCATGGTGATCACACAAGGATTATTGTTCTTTGGTAATCCATTTAATCAACAATGTTTATGTGATTAACCATTTTCCATGTTACATCTATTCAATCACATGATTAACCCGAAAAATAGAGGATCGTCAGTGCAAAAGGAAGGACCACCAAAGAACATGATTTTTAATAAACAAAAGCCCATATAATTCATAGTATAAGAACAAAGGTATAACATAAAAACATCATCATCATTCCCAGCCCTTCATTATTTAAATGTTCATTTATTATCTTTGTTAAATTTGGTTTCATCTATTTCCTGAGGGAACATCATCACACCCACCGTGCATGATTCATAGTAAAGAGAGATGGAGGATGAATCCATACATGGATGATTATCGATCAAATATTTATTCCCCATGCCAAGAACTGGGTATGCACTACTTGAAAGGGAGGAACTACAAGGACTCCCATAGTGAGTAGAAAAGGATCCAACACTAGCACACAACTATCCTCGGGAAGAGGGACTCCAAACGCACCAAGGAAAAGAAAATAGACTAGCCTGGAAGAAGAAAAAAACTTTGTGGGATAAAAGGAAAGATCCTGGAGTTATGGGATATGAAATCATGAATGAAATTAATGGAGTATTGTAGTTTCTCCACTTGGTTGGGAGGTTACATATGATGGAATTATTTTTTATTTAATAATTCTCCACACAGAGGTGGTGATAAATGATGTGAGATAAAGGGTTTCCTTTAAACGAAAAAACCACATAATAGGGGCAGAGCTAAAAAGTACTGAAAAAGGGTGACAATGAGGAAAATGCAACATGTTTTGGTAATTCAACGGTCACCCAGCCCTTGGGATACTTTAGATTTCATTTATGGGCTTTAAAAACCGCCTTGACCAACTTTAAGAGGTTAAAATACTTAAAAGTGGCGTTACGGGGAAATTGGGGAAGGAATTCCCAACACCCCTTTGTGGATGATTAGTGGGACTGATAAATGAAACTGATTGGGTGAAGATGATTAGTGAAACTGATTTGGTGAAGCTGATCGGTGAGACACCGATCAGTGAGATTGATCGGAGTAACCGATTAGTGAGACCTATGGGTGAAACCAATCGGTGAGACCAATGGATGAAACTGATCAGTCAGACCGATGGGTGAAACTAATTGGTGAGACCGATGGGTTAAACTGATCCGTGAGACCGATGGTTGAAACTTATCAGTGAGATCAGTGGGTGAAACTAAGCGGTGAGACTGATGGGTGAAAATTATTGGTGAGACCTATCAATGAGACAATAATCAGTGAGACAGATGGGTGAAACCGGTGGAGATGATCTGTGAAACTGATCATGTCAAGTTGATTAGTGAATTTGATCTATGAAGTTGATCAGTTATGGACCAGTAGGGTCTGGTCTATTACATTTAATTTTTAAGAGTTTTTCATATTTCAATAACACTCTAAAATGAAAATATCCTCTAATGTAAATTTTAGATCAGGAACACTAGAAAATTTAATAATTAAGTCTGGTTCCATACACACTCTATGAGTTGAGGTGGGGGTCTAATTAGACCATTGGAATCAACCCAAACATGATATGGTTTTAGATATAATTCCCCCATATATTTGGAAATACTAAATCACATACACCCATATCAGATGTCAAAAAACATGTTATGTAGAAAATGGATTTGATTCCAACAAAATCGATCCAATTTTAACAGTATATTATTACAATATAAAAATATAAAATTTATTAACTTACATACCCAATAAATTTTAGTTTAAATGTTTTAGAGAATTAGGAAATCCCAATTATATAACTAAACCCATGTCTTTCTCATCCAAGTGATATTTTTCACATTATACCTGGAATTTATTTTACTCTAAAAAGATATCAAAATATCCAATAAAATCTTTCACACAAGATCCCATTTTCCAAAAATCATACATAATATAATTTTTCATGACCTGGGGAAATAGAAACATAATATAGAGTGATATCAAAATAATATAAAGAGTAAGAACCATATATGTAAATAGATGAGTATATACAATAATATAATAGGAATAAGATTACGAGAGCATGGTCATAGATTAATTAGTACATTCCTAATCAGTCCTAGATCATATATCATGAGTCATTGAAAAAAATTAAGTAAAAATAAAGGACATGATCCATAAGAGTGTGGAATCAGTACTAATCAACATTGAGCCATTAGAGTATGTCATAATAACATGGAAAATGAATATGGAACAAACATAAACATTGAAAATAATAGCATTGTGAACATGTATAAAAAGGTACAAGTCCACTCATCATGTTAATTATATGACATCAGGAATTCTCATAAAATTGTGGACATTAAACTAGGTCCCCACAAAAAATTGTAAACATGTTGTAATATGTACTTGTCTATGATTAATATTGTGAACATGATACCAAGTCCATGAAAAAGATATTATCGCATGACATATAAATATTTACTTAATGTATTGGAGGTATAAATAATTATGTTCCCACCCACCACATAATAATAATCATGAATTTTTATAATACCAGATCATAAATGCATTCATCATTTCATCATAACATAATTAATCTTTGGGGAAGAAATGGGTTTCCTAAAATCATCCTTGAAACACCATCATTATAAAATATATAGATTAATAAATTGGATGGTATCATAAGATAATATCCATATAGAATCATACCCATTCTAAAATGATGCGGACATATATGAAAACTCTCTTTTGTAAAATAATTAAAAATAAACTATGAAAATCAAGAGAAACATCCCTTTTCTTTTGCTGATATTTAAAAATTAAAATTCCTAGAAAAATGGGTATTAGATTTTCATTGTAATAAAATTTAAAACGTGTAGATTAAGCATCATGAAAATATAATTATGTGATTGTGAGAAAATATTATCATTTTTTATACATTAATAAATAATATTCTTTTTACACTTTTGTAAAAAATAAAAATTTATGTCTTGGAAAAACATTTCAAAATATTCCCTTAAAACCGTTGTAAATAAAGTAATAGGTATTGAAAATTATATTTTTAAACATTCCAATTATACTTTTAAACTTCTATAAAAAATTTTAAGAACATGGCTATGGAAGGGAGATATTCCTTACTAAAAATAAGAAATAATGTTAGCTTATTGTAAAAACATATTCCTGAACATTTTATATAAAAAAAGAGAGGAAAATGAAATGAAAAAAAATATTGAACCCTAGAAATAAATAGTGGACAACAAAATAGATTTTGTTCAAATATAAGTAAAATATAATTTAATAAATTAAAATTTTAATATTGATCGTCCTGAAAAGAAAATAGATTATAACATAAACACTTACCACATTGGTAAATTTTGAATCAAAAATCCCCTTACAGAAATAACATAAAATAGAAATTTGAAGACCATGAATGTAATGATATTCCTATTTTAATTTATCAAAGGGGAGTACAATACACTATAAAATTAAACTGTTGTTTCGTATGAATCTTGTCTCAACAAAATATTATTGAGATGAAGAATACATATAATTTTGTAATCACTAAATAAAAACCTTATGGAAGTACAAACCTTAGATAGATATGTAAAGCCATATAATTTTGATGAGATTAATGATTAAATACATTCATGGATATTATATAAACCACAAATAAGAAAATAAATAATAAAGAAAGAATTTTTATAAAAAAATAGAATTTTTACAAGAAACTGTTACATAAAGTATTGAATTTATTTATATGTGATCTTAACCACTTTAATAATGAATTTATATTTGTTATAAATTTATTAAATAAACATATTCATACATTTATTACCAGATACTATTCTCATTAAATTTCCAATTACTGCATTATAAATAATTCCTTTTTAAATTCATCTTTCTGTGTGCTCACTATTCTATTTTCCATACATGTCAGAGTTCATAAATTCTTTTCCATGAATCCTGGTTAAGGATCATTAATATAAAAAATGTTAACAATGTCATATATATCATATTTATCCATTATATATTGTTTGATAAGAATATAGGAATGGAAGTTATAAAAAATTAAATACACCATTCATTGAGGCAGTAGTACGTACGTATGCATGGATATTTATTTCAATTTTAAAAAAATTGAAAATAAAGGGAAATAATTTTTCATTTTTTTAAAAAAATTATAATCTTATTATTTTCATTTATATTCATTAGATAAGTTCTTATTAACATCCTTTTAAATATTAAATGAAAAATGAATCACATCACTTAGTAGAGGTGTTCATCTATACATTCACATGAGAAAAAATATCATCATCCATCATAATGGATGGTCAGAAGGTATGAAATAATTTATATTTAAGTAATCATAATAATTTATTATAATTATATCCATCTTTTTATCCAACCATGAGTGTTGGTGATGGAAAATTGAATATGTCAATTATGGAGACTGTTGTTTGTGTATAAGCCAACTGATCTCTTCATTTTCCATTGGGAAGGATGATAAATAGATAATGGTTATCATATTAACATAATAAGATTAAAAAATTATAATATCAATTATATATCTATGTTAATATGGTTAAATAATATTTTGAAGTGGTATAAGAATAAATCTAATTTAAATTATTCGATGAAAATGATTAACTCTTCTTTGAGAAACCTCCTTTGGATATATTCCTAAGGACCATTAAGTTGGATTTTAAAAATAAAAGTACCTATAAATCATGTGTGAGTTTATTTATAAAATATTTTGGAATGGTTGTTTTTTGTTAAGTGTCTCAATAAGGATTTAGGAAGAGAGTGGATGGGGTTCCCTTATATATGTAAGGGGAGTGGTACACTTGTAATTATTTAAAACATTAAAATATTATAAGTTCTCTATCATAGGGATTTGGTTAGATTTCTTCTAAATTTCATAGGTGGGATGACATAAGATCAAAATAAATTCTACCAACAGGATTAAATAAGTTTTTAGGATTTTTTAACCCATATCTATTAAGGTTTATCCCTTGTTATCCCATTTAACATTTACCGTAGTACTGAGTTCCTACATCACTGACAATACAATTCGAACAAAATTGAATTGAAATATTTTAAAAAAATTAATCTTAATGATTTCAAATATGATATTAATTTTTAAATAATTAAATTATCTAATATATATGAATTAATTTTAAAATAATCCTGCAAAATGTGATAAGAACATTTTTTTTCAAATGTGTTTTCAAACATAAAAATTATTTTACAGAAAAATAATCTATTATTTTAGATCATGTTGAATTAATTATAGTAGGTTAAATAAAATGGTAATAATTTTACTTACAAAAAAAATCTAAAACCTAAAGTAACCCTTTCAAATATTGATTAAAATAGAAGAACCAAAAATATATTTTATTTGATTAAAAAGTTTACTTAGATTTAAGAAATGTTATCTATTTATTTATAAATACAACATTATATATTTAAATTAAATATATAGTTAATAAATATATATGTGGTTGATAAAAAATTTCATAAACATTCAAGTCATTTTTATATCATGATAATGTTATAAAATTGATAATATTTGTAAAATTGGTTTTTCTCAATTCAAAAAAAATAAACTATATCATTAAAATACCAAAATTCATCCTAATAAAATATTCATATTATGAATTAATAAATAATGTAAATTTAATCATATTGAAGTTTTAATATTACTATATATACCTTTTAACTGAAAATTAAAAATATAAGGTAATTTCTATTTTCTAGAAAAATAACTCTTTAACTATTCCAAACCTTATATGATTTCATTCCTATCAATTAAAATTGAGTAATTATTTCCTTGGAACTAATCAATAAATTATAAATTGATAAAACTATTAAACATATATTTTATAATTTGTTTGTTGTTATTCATACTCACATAACTAACAATTATGTTTTACCGATCATACATAAATAATAATATTTCTTTAGTATATCATTGATCTCAGTGTTGCGTGCATAAAAATATTTAAAATCCATAAAATTAATAAAATAGAAATATATTTTATTTTATTGAGGTGTTATCTTCTACCCCCTTAAAAAATCAACCATATATTTTTATCCCATGTATCATAAAATTGTTTAAAACATTTTCATAATAAATCATTTGGAATGGAAGATAAATATACATAACTACTATGAAATACCTTTTAATCCACATAGATCACATTTACTTTTAAAAATGACATTAGTTTCTATGTTAATACAGGGAAACTTATCATTTCCTAAATATTAATTGAATCGTTCATTTACCAGTGTGAGACTCATACTTGTGAATGAGTTTCACATAACTTTCCTTTATGCCTGAGAAATATTTTCCATATAGGACTTGGTCGATTTATCTTCACATTCCTTGTGTTTGAGGAAATATTTTAATATAGAGATAGAGAATTTGAGAAAATATACTAACTTTATTTCTTTCCAAAATTTCATTATGTGGTTTGTCTTCAAGCTATTTTCAACTTCTGATTTATATCATAAGATAAATACCAAGGAATAATTTTTTTATTCCCAAAGAAGAAAAATAATCTTTTAATGGATCCAAAGATCTAAAAATGGATACAATATTATTTCTCATATTTTTACCCATTAACCAATAAATAAAATGGTTAGCCCATGTTACAATAAATATAATATTAAAAATACTATATTAACCAACAAATACTCAAAAAATAATACCCAACTATTGTATTTATTCATTCAATAAATAAATAACCACAAAACTCTTCCAAAATATGTCTCAAAAAATTCAAACCCCCAAATTCAAAAATATTTGATAACCTATTTTTTTCATTAGGCCAGGTAAACATTAAACCCTAAACAAGATTAATCACTAACAAATAAACATACCAAAATTGTATATATCCTCATAATATATTCTTTAAAATATACTAATAATTCCCCAAAATAAATTTAATCACCACTAAACCACAAAAAAACATATATGATTCTATTTGTTAACTCAATATTTATTCCTCGTATAAAATCTCATCTTAATAAATAATATTATATTTACCTTAATCATTTAATATTCCCAATATAGTGAACTTACTCAAAATAACATTAATCACTTAGTCAAAAATCACAATTCAATATCATGGTTCTCAAAACATATATTCCAAAATGAAATAACCCATTTTTTTTACATTAACCATAATTACATCATCATCAATGAATGTATTAACCTTATTGGTTATATCTTCCATTAAAATTATGTACCTAATAAAATTCTTCCCAAATAACTTCATACTAAATCACATGTTAAATAAGAGGGATTCATATACCTCAATCATCCATTATATCTCCCAAAATATCATTAATTACATTAAAATCACATCATTATAAACATGTAGTTGAGACATAAAAATATGATTATCCATAAACTTATGAACCCATAATGGTATCCTTAACTCTTAAATTATAATCTTATGATAACTTCATAAACTATAAACATTTCAAAACAATACTTTGATACCAACTAATATAGCTCGAGTCCCATACACTGTGATTTGTGGTTAAAAATCATATTCATTACAAACTAGCATTGATACTAACTAATGTGACACAATTTTTACCATATATACTTTAACGTCTCATATTTTCCAGGTATTTTTTTAATATGGAATTATTTGGGACTGCAAAATTCAACATCACATACTTCTGATGTTCGAAGATCCCGGAATGGAATTTTGACCTTTTTTAAGGAACCTTCTCTAAACATGAAATCTGGATTTTATATCATTTGAATCATCACTCAGATAAAAAATCTAAGGGCACTCTTGAATTCAGAACACCTGGATTCTCCTAGAAATGAATTAACTTCAGATGGGACAGGCCAAGCAGAAAAGTTATTTTTTCGACTTTTCAAAAAAATAAAATTATAATTTAAAGAAATTATTTTAGTTTCTTTCTCACATTGGAGTGGCATATGGTAATGTTGTGGGGATTTGAAGGGGCGACAATGATGCTCATTAATGATGCGTATTATTGTCAAGTTAAACTTGCAGAGTAATGATGCTCTAATAACACGTAACATCGATGATGTTTCTTAAATAAAACAGAGTAACGACACAACGTCGCATCATAATGGTAACACTACAATGTGATCCTATTTATAATTATACACACTGGGAAAATATGGATTAATGAAATTAGAGGATCCTCTGTTGAACCTATGACAAACTTCCACCCCAGCAAGAAATGAAGAACGTCAGTGGAACTTCATCTTCTTCATCATGCCTTTCGAAGACGGGAGCATAGATGCAACGTCGACATCTTAAATCCCTCTAGGATGAATGTTGCGGAATCGGACATTATAAGAGGTAGAGTTTTTTTATTTTTAAAAGTTATTACACGATCCATTTTTGAAAAAAAAAAGATGAACACTGATCAACCCCCGAGCAAGTTTATCCACGGATCGTGTGTTATAATGGGATGGTGACATTTCTTTTAAGGTCATTATTTTGGATGAAAACATGGAATGAATGATTGAATGCAATCCTCCCTGAGCCTCCCTTTTTTTTAAAACCTATAACACAGAGGGAATGGACTGGCACGAACAATGCTCGAGAACCTCTTCTCATGATTTTATAGAGGCTAAATTTTCAAAGAAACGACAAGGACAGTTTGAATGCTTCACAGTAAAGACATCCTCGCTCGAAGACTGTTGGTGAAAGTGGCGCAAGGAACGGACCACCACAGCGTGTCTAGTGTCCTTCCAAAGATTCTTCTGATGCTCTGACACCAACAATAATAGCGGCGGCTAGCCCCACAAGCTACGTGGAGGCAATGTATTTCACTGGTGGGTCGCATTGACAGGGAGGCCACAGCTCGTCTACCAAGGCTGTGCGTTGGAGGATGTGGCACAAGGTGGGCGTAGTGTGGAGGGGTGGCCCACGTCTGGGCCACATGGCAGGTTAAAGGTGCCATAGAAGATCAGTCATGGTTGGAGCAAGATGCGATACCAGGAGGGCGGAGCCCAAGAGGTGTGGCCCGTAATTGCGGGTCGTGTTCAAACCAGAGGAGACGCGTCTGGTTGCCGCGTCCTAGGGGCTCACACCGGATGCACCGCATGGCCAATCCAATTACTAGAGGGTCAGGCCGGTCCCATTTCCTAGCAGGCCGGCCCCGCATCGGTGGGCCGAACCCGCACTTTCAAGCAACACCCGCACCCCTTCGGGTCGAGTCGAAATAGACCGGGTTCTCAGGCGACCTGGTGGTCTAGACCCTCATCCAAATCGGGCCAGGTCCAGCAAGGCCTATTACACCTATCCCACTCACCAGGCCAACCAACACCTACCTCGACCCGTACCAGGTTATTTCAATCCCATATAAAGTAACTGAGGTATGTGGAACCCTAGGGCCAGGTTGATCAGGATGGTCCGACCGGGTCAGACCGGGCCCCATCGCAACTGGTCCCCTATTTACTAAAACGCATGTATCTTGCAAGTCGCGTGTCTGATTGATGGATTATTTGTAGTGTTGGTACCCTCTCAAGGAGTCAGATCTTTAGGAATGATTTTTGGTGACATTCATGGATGCCGATAAGTGAAGAATGTCTTAAGGATTTGTTCTCCCAAGCGCACTACATACGGAAACCTACGATTGGCTAAGACCTAAAGACTTCTCGAGGATGGACTAGTGGGTAACAGCTCTTTGTGACCCAGTAGTTCCATAGTGTAGAGTGGCTCTATGTGACCTCATAGACCCTTGGTACTCAACAGGAGGAGTACCTCTGTTTGAAAATGGTGGGAAGCGGCTCTGTGTGAACCGGCAGACCCACGGTGGGGAGTGGCTATATGTGACCCAACATACTCGTGATACACTTTAGGGATGAGTACAATAGTAGTTCAATGATAGGGGGAAGTGGCTCTGTGTGACCTGACAGGCCCTCTGTAATCTATAGTGGAAGAGTAATCCATCGGCCGAGGAGTTCGACGTTTGTGACTGACGATGCTGTTGTTACTACCCAAGAATATACCTAGTTTTAGATGCCTTGTGTTTCATGATTTACTTTCAGAATTTTTTTGGGTTATTTATTTTTATTTTGGGGTCCCAACTGAGTATTGTGTTACTCACCCATTCATTGGTCTTGCCCCGCACATGTTGAATATAGTGCTGAGGACCGACATTTCGAGAGGGGTGCCCAGGGAGACGGGATGAGAAAACCCTATGATGGTGGACTTGGTGGAATAGGACCAGGAAGGAACTAGTAGGAATGGGCGGACATGACATAATACTTCATCTTCTAATAGCTTCCCTACTCTCACGATCATGTGGGGTTTACTGCCGATGGCCATCAAAGCACTTTTTATACTTTAAGGTTTTCATTACTTTTTCATGGGTTTATGTTCTATCCCACTATCATTCATTTGTAGTTGCACTCAGTTTATTCAGTGGTTTTTTCCTTTTGTGAGTTGGGAATTGGTTGGGCATGTGTGTGCATACTGGTATTAAGGCTAATGCCTCCCACTTTCAGGTTGACACCTTAGGCGCTAGTCGTTGTCCCTTATTCTTTAGGAGGCGGGCTTAGGGTAGTCACCGCATGAGCCCTAGGATACGGTTCATGGAAAAATGGTATCGGAGGGAGATAAATTCCCCCTCAAAGATTAGGAGTCTGATGTTTTGTTTTAGGGAAATTGTGTTAAGTGTTGTGAGTTCGACTTTCTGATTCAGGGAGTCTAGTGTTGGTGTGGTGGTCGACGTATCCATTCATTAGGACATTGAATTCTATTTTTGTCTATATAAATGAAAACACTGGTTGCATAAGTGTCTCCTTATTTTTGAATAAGAGTAAAATCACCAGGTATAACCTTCTAACCATGGTACATCTTGATCTATCTCAGGATGCCTTCACATGAACGACCATCCAGGATCCCGATACAAGGTCATGAGGACAGCCCACCTAGCGATGAGGCATCCATTCAGGGACCAATTATAGATATGGCCCCACTGGTTGGTGCACCAGTGCATCCACCACCTGATGGTTAGCATCTACTGTCGGTGGTTATGGAAGAGAACATTTGTAGGATCAGTGTCCTGCTTGAGTTTCAAAGACAGAGACCTCCCAGTTTTATGGGAGAGACGGATCCTGAGGTCGCTGAGGACTGGCTAGAGGTTGTGACATTTTTCTTCCTCTTAGTGATGACACAAGCTGATGAGATAGCGATCTTGGCAGTGACCCTTCTATATGGATTGGCAGGGATTTGGTGGAGTTTGACCATAGAGACTCACGATGAGGCAACCCTCAAATGGGTTGACTTCGAGAGACATTTATGGGAGGAGTTTTTCCCTGTCACTTTTTGCTATGTGCGCATCCAGGAGATGCTTCACCTACAAAAGGATAGCATGATGACGGATGAGTACTGGGAGAGGTTCACTGAGCATTCTTGCTACTTCCCAGATATGGTGTGAGACACTTTATTCAAGGCTCGATCCTTTGAGTATGGACTCATGCAGGATATCAGGGATTCAGTGGTGTATATTAGATTCACCACCCAGGCCTGGTACTGGATCGAGCCCTTATGATGGATATTTTCTTGGGGGAGTAGGCTCCCACATCTAGTGCTACCAGTAGACCCTAGGTGGTAGAGTCTTCGACAGGAAGCAGATAGTAGATGCCTGGGCCCAAGCAGGCTAGGTCATTCAGAGGATGACCCCAGGACTCAGGGTCGGTGGTGTGAGGCTCCCAGTTCTGAGGGAGTGGCAAGGAGCCACGAAGTGATGTGTGTGCGTCGGGCAGGGAAACGTGGAACTTGACTGCTCGAACCACCATACAGATGACCAGAAGAAGGTCAAGGGGCATCCGAGGTAGCGACAGCGGTTCAAGCGAGGAGGTCCACAGGGCGGTGAACGTGGTAATGGAGTAGGCAGAGTAGTAGGCGGTGGGCAACGATTTGAGATATTTCTTCCACCACCCCTAGGTGGTCCACCCTAACCTTAGGGAGCAGGATGACAGGGGCGATATCAGCTCCAGGCATCAGAGTCTTATGACCACAGTGCTCCAGAGATTATCTGAGGTGCGATATTTGTCTTCTCCACCCTATTTATAATACTTATAAACATATTTTATACTCAATCCTTCCTTTCCATGACTCTCGTTCAGAGCTCGGAGATTCTGGTGGAGTCCTTGTCTTGATCCTTATGGATAGAGACACCTACGAGAGACGATTCGATGATTACACACTAGTGTAGGCAGTGTGAGTTTACCCTAGGAGGTGAGATTTTTGGATGGGATCTCCTAGTAGTATTGTCGAGGCCTTACGACGTCATCTTGGGTATATGATGGTTATCCACAGTCGATGATTATATTTACTACATTAGGCGTACAGTGTGGTTTGTCCATAAATATGGGACCAGGTTTTACTTCATCAATGAGAAGGAAACCACTGCAACGTAGGACATACTCTCTTGGGGAGGTAGACTTTTGTATCGAGCTATTCCCTGAGATGAAACTGATATCTACACTGGAATATCAAATGGATCCCATAGAGCATCGCAAGATGAGTGTAAAACTGGAGGACTTGGAGGAGAAGGGGTTCGTAAGGCCCAACGTTTCACCATGGGAAGCCCTGGTTCTTTTTTCTATGAAGGCGGATGGGAGTTTCAGGTTGTGTGTGGAATTTTGGCATCTGAACTAGGTGACTGTTTAGAACAAGTACCCACTGCCCAGGATTGATGACCTCTTTGACCATTTGAAGGGAGAAATGTAGTTCTCAAAGATATTTCTTAGATCAGGATATCACTAGCTTCAGGTACGAGATGAGGTTATAAGGAAGATAGTCTTCAACTACCGATATGGCCACTATGAGTTCCTGATGATGTTGTTCGGTAAGAAAAATGCTACAACAATGTTCATGGTCCTCATGAATAGGATATTCTAGCCCAACCTCGACCATTTCTTTGTGGTCTTCATTGATGACATCATGGTGTATTCAACTTTGGAGTAGCAGCACGCTACACGCCTGTGGATAGTCCTATATACACTCTGAGAGAACCAATTTTATGGTAATATCTTCAAGTGTCAATTTTGGATACGGGAGGTCCACTTTTGAGGACAATTCATCTCGGAGACTACAGTTATAGTAGATCTGGTGAAGATAGAGGTGTTGTGTTTTTGGGAGCTACCCAGAAGCGTGACTCAGGTGAGGAGCTTCTTGGGGATGGCTAGTAACTATTGTAGGCTCATTCATGACTTCTCCGGAGTACAAGCATCATTGTTAGCTTTTACATGAAAGGTACATCCCTTTGTGTGGATGGAGAAATTTCAGTAGGGTTTTCAATATATTAGGTGGATACTGACTAGTGCCCCCCTCTTGAGACTACCCGAGGAGGGCATGGGGTTTGTAGTTTACTACGATGCATCAGGGACTGGACTAGGTTGTGTCCTGATGCATGAGTGAGAACTGATCACCGATGGCTCATGATAGTTTTGGGACCATGAGAAGAACTATGTGACCCATGACCTGGACCTGGATGTAGTAGTCTTTGCATTGAATATGTGGTTTCACTACTTGATGGGCAAGCGGTTTATAGTTTAATCCAACAACAATAGTCTCAGGAATATCTTCTCCCAGAAGGAACTAAACCTGAGACATCAATGATGGCTAGAGTTCCTCCAGGGCTATGATTTTTGAGATAGTCTGTACTCATGTAAAGGGGACCATGGTGGAAGATTCAATCAATGGGAGTACCGGGTTTTAGCTATTGGGTGATGTGAGAGAGAAGATATTTGTGATGCAAGTATCCCTCATTGATGATGGTGAATTTGTTTACCTTCAGTTGATGGCTATTACTCCCCAACTCATATAGTGAGTCCGGGAGGCACAGCTGGGGGATGTTTATTATGAGGATCGACGTGCTCAAATATCCCTAGGATGGTCTCTTGATGGATTTTTGATAGGTGGGGAGAAGGTCATCCTTTTCATATGTCGCATCTTAATACCAGTGGCATTGTGGAAGGAGGTGTTGAGGGAGTTCCATACTTCACCTATACTGGTACATCCTGGAGTGGAAAAGATGTATTGGGATCCCAAGAATTAGTACTGGTGTCTAGGGATTATGAAAACAGTGGATGCGTTCGTTTCATGATGCCTCATTTTTCAGTAAGTGAAGGCTGGGCACTAGGTTCCAGCAGGCTTGACTCGGCCATTCGAGGTACCGGAGTGGAAATAGGATGGTATCTCGATGGAATTAATGATGCGGTTACCATGTACTTCTAGAGGTTAGGACTCAATTTGGGTGATCGTTGACCGACTCACCAATTTGTCTCCCTTCCTACCTATCCTAGGATCAGGGAACATTAGAAGGCTTGGGACGCCTCTACGTCTAAGAGATAGTGTGGCTTCACAGGGTGCCTTCAACTATCATCTCATATCATGCCGCCCACTTTAAATCCCTGTTGTTTAATGGATTACAGTAGGAATTCATGAAGTAGGTATACTTGATCACAACTTTTCATTCCTAGATGGATGGTCATAAAGAGCAGACCATACAGACCTTGGAGTGCATGCTTCGTGCTTACATCCATAACATTAGTGGTAGTTGGGAGGACCACCTGCCACTTGTGGAGTTTTTATATAACTATAGCTATCACTCCACCATTGGAATTGAACCATTTGAGGCCTTGTATGATGGCCTTGTAGTTCACTCGTATGTTGGACAGACCCTAGGAGTCAGCACTCATGGGTTGAGAGTTGGTATGGGCTACCACCGAGAAGGTGCAGATCATCTAGAAGTGGATGAGGACTGCACAGAGTAGGAAGAAGTCTTATGCCAACCGGAGACAGAGACCCTTTCTGTTCGAGGAGGGATATCATGTATTTATTTGGGTCTCACCCCAACAAGGATTTCAAATATTTGGTTGTGGTGGTAACCTATCTCTGAGCTTCATCGGTCCTTTTCAGATCATGATCATAGTTGGCAAGGTGATGTTCCACCTAGCTCTTCCCCCACAAATGCTTCGAGGGAATGATGTCTTCCATGTTGCACAGTTGAGTAGGTACGTTCATGATCCATCACATGTCATTGACTAAGAAGAGATAGATATTGAATATGGGGCGTTGTTTACAAATTTCTCAGTGCAGATAGAGGATCGAAAGGAGTGGGTCATATGCAGACGGTCGATTCCTCTACTATGCGTCCAATGGTAGCACATGAATCTCTCAGAGATCACATGGGAGAGGGAAGTTCATATTCATGTTTGGTACCCCTATATTTTTGTTTAGTTTATTTTTTATTTCAGGGATTTAATACCCTAAGGTGGGGAGAAATTATTGTCTTGGAAGTTTTGTGTAATTTTTTTATTTATATGAAATTATTTCAAGATGGAGAAATTTGACGACAGATAATTTTGAGGTCCATAGAGCCTTGAAAGGAATTTTGAACTTTTTTTAAGGTACGTTAAGTAAACATTAATGTGAGATTTTCTATATTTTGAACCATAACTCGAATAAAAAATCCTAGGGCACTGCTGAATCTAGAATGCCAAGATTCTTCTATAAATGACATAACTTCGGATGGCAAGGGCCAAGCGGAAAATTTATTTTTCATAATTTTTAAGAAAAAATAATAAAATAATTTAAATGAATTATTTTATTTTCTTTCTCAATTTGGAGTGGCAGTCAAAAATTCTATGGGGTAGTGACAGTGCGGTGATGATATGGGTCAATGAGGCTCATTAATGGCTCATTAAACTCGTAGCGTAATGATGGTTTAATGACGCATAACAGCAATATTGTTTCCTAAATAAAACAACATAATGATGCAGCTTCACATCATAATGGTAACACTGTAACGTGCTTCTATTTATAATTCAATGCACTGGGAAAATATAGATTAAAGAAATTGGAGGATTATCTGATGAACCTCTGACAGACTTCCACCCCATCAAAGAACAAAAAACATCGGCGGAACATCTTCTTCTTCATCACACCTTTCGATGACTGGAGATGAGAAGCGGCATCAACATCTAAAATCTATTGAGGATGGATGTTGCAGAATCGAACGTTATAAGAGGTAGGGGTTTTTTATTTTTAAAATTTATTACTAATTCCTTTTTTGGAAAAAAATAATGAACATGGATATACCTGCGAACAGATTGATCTGTGGATCGTGCGTTATAACGGGAGATTTACTTTTCTTTTGGGATTATTATTCGGGATTAAACCAAGGAATGAATGATTGAATTAAAACCTAACCAAGCCACCACCATGTTAAGCACCTATAATGTGGAGGGTCTGGGATGACACGAACAAGGCCCGGGCACCTCCGCTTGTGTGTTCTTGGGGGGCTGCATTCTCAAAGAAATGGAAAGGCCAGTTTGAAGGATTCAAGGAAAATACATCCTTTATAGAGACGGTTGGCTCCATAATTTCAAGGAATAGACCACCGGAGCACATCTGGTGGCCCATTGAAGATTCTTCTGATGCGCCAGCACCGGTAGCAGTGACGGTGACCATCCTCGTCGGCAGAATGGAGGTGGAGGCCCGCACCGGCGGGCAGCATTGACCGTGACGTCGTGGCTCATCAGCTGCAATGGTGCATTGGAGGATGTGGAACCATGTCGGCACCTCATGGACAGGTGTCCCATGTCCGGGCCACCTGGAAGGCCAGAGGTGCCACGGCTCATCATTCACGGTAGGAGTCAGACGCGGCGCCAGGAGGGCGCCGCGTAGGAGTTGTGGCCCGCCCTTGCAGGACGCGTTCAGACCATAGGGGACTTAGCTGGCTGTCGCGTCCCAGGGGCTCACACCAGCTGCATCATGCAGTAGATCCCCTGGCTACCGAGCCGAACCCCCATCTGGTCGGGTAGGTCCCACTGTTCGATGGGCCGGAACCGTGTAGGTGGGCTAGACACGCGCTGGTGGGTCGAACCCAAACCAGGAGGCCAAACCCGAGCCCCTTTGGGCCTATTTGTATTAGACTAATTTGTTTGGAGACCTGGTGGGTTGGACCCTCAGCCAATTCAGGTCGGGTCCAGTGAGGCTTTTTAGGCCTGGGAAACTAGCCAGATCAAGCTAGACTAACCACAACCTATACAAGGTCATGTCGAGTCCATCTAAATGAACTGGGATATGTGGAACCCCCAGGCTGGGTCGGTTGGGACGATATGACCGGGTCATACTGGGCCACATCACAACCGGTTCCCTGGTTACTAAAACGCATGTATCTTACAAACTGCGTGTCTGATTGACAGTTTGTTTACAGTGTTGGGACCCTATCGAGGAGGCAGATATTTTGTAATTATTTTTGGTGAATTTCAAGGAATCCGATAATCAATGAATGGATTGAGGAAAATTTCTCTCAAACGTGCTACATACAGAACACTACTACTGGCTGAGTCATGAAGACTGCTCAAGGATGGACTAGTGGTAAGTGACTCTATGTGAACCAGCAGGCCCATGGTGGGGAGAGGTTCTTTGTGACCCTAAAGACTCATGGTACTCGACAAGAGGTGTACCTCAGTTTGAACAAGGTGGGAAGTGGTTCTGTGTGACCCGGTAGGCCCACAGTGGGGATCAGCTCTATGTGACCAAGAATACCCACGATACTCATCAGGGATGACTACCACAATAGTAAAAGTTTAGTGGGAAACTTTGTGTGACTCTTCAGGCCCAGTGTATTCGATAGAGGAGGATTTCACCAGTGGTTGAGGAGTTCGACGTTTGTGACCAACAATGCCACTATTACTACCCTAGAATATACTTTCTGTGAGCTACCTTTTTTTTCGTGATTTACATTGAGGAATTGTTTTGTGTTATTTCTTTTGGTTGTGGGATCCCTACTAAGTACTATGTTACTCAAACGTGCATGGGCTTCGACCGCATGTGTTGTTTCTAGTGCAGAAGACCGACGTTTCGATAGGGGTGCTTAGGGAGATGGGATAGACGGACGCTACGATGGTGGACTTGGTGTCCTAGGACCAAGAAGGGACCATTAGGATTGGGTTAACAAGACATAATACATCAGATTCTAGTAGCTTAACTACACTAACCATTAGGTGGGGTTTACTGTAGATGACCATTAGAGCACTTTTCGTACATTACAATTTTTAGTACTTTTTCTTGGGTTTGTATTCTGGCCCACTTTCTTTCATTTGTACTTGCACTCAATTTATTAAGTGGTATTTTGTTTCCCTTTGGTGATTTGGTACTTTTTTGGCTGTGTTTGTGTGCATACAGGTATCCAAGATAATGCCTCCCACTTGCAGGTTCACGCCTTCCATGCTAGTCCCCAGCCCCTGGCCTTTGGCAGGAGGGCTTGGGGTAGTCATGGCACAGGCCTCCAGGGACGGGTCGTGACATATAATTACAATATCAAATCCAAAATTGATTCACTTACATACTCAATAACTTTTTGGATTTTAGTTTTAGAGAATTATGAAATATATAATTTATAAAAGAATGTAAAATACACTTTAAAATTTAAAAGAAATCATCCCTTTAAATTTGATAACATATAAAAATTAAAATTCCCAGAAAATGGGAAATGAATTTATTTTTAATGCCTTTGAAAAATTTAAAGGGATATTTAAGAATAATAAATTTTATTATAATAAAAAATTTCCATCATTCCATATAGTTTGAATGAGAATGTTCTTTTAAGATTTGTAAAAAGTAAAAACATCTTTGTTTTAAATAATTTTTAAAATATTTCTTCTATAAATTATAAATAAGTTAAAAGGTAGTGAAAATATAATTTTTTAATTATTTAAATTATAGTAAGAAAATTTAGGAAAAGAATTTATGTAACACAAATATGTAAGACTAATATTTCTGACCAAAAATAGAAAATAAATTCGTATTTTATTAAAAATATTTCTTCATAATTGTAAGTAAAAATAGAGTAAAATGAAAGGAGAATATTGAAATCACATAAATAATCCGAATAGAATAAAATATATGTGTTTTAAAAGATAATGATAATATAATATCCCTTATTTGAATTTTAACATAGATAATCCCAAAAAGAATTGAAATTAAAACATACACACTTATAACTTTGGTAAATTTTGAATCATAAATCCATTGAGAGAAAAAATGTAAAATTAAAATTAAAATACTATTAACACTACAACATAAATATCCTTTGGCGTCATTTTTTTAGCAGCATTTTACTAAATCTCTACTACTTTTTTTATAAATGATTTAGTGGCGGTTTATTAAAAAACGTTGCTAAACTATTTTTTTATATAAAGACACTTCTCCCCCACCCCCCACTCTGACCCCCGTAAGACCCCCTTCTCTCCCTAACCCTTGAGATACCCCATGGCGACCCCCAAATCTCTACACCTCCCCTCACCATTCATCGCCTCCCATTGTTTTCGACCCCCTGAAGCCCAAGCTCGCCTCCCCGTTGCATGTCCTGACTTGTCTCATCGCTCAACGCTTCTCGTCGCCCCTCAGTATCATCCTTATTCTTCAAATTCCAAACTCTTGTTATAATAGTATCACCTAGAATCCATACTCACACACATTCACATGATATTTTCATCAGCTGAATGTATATGATTATAAACCCTCCACACCATCAAATTGAACTTTGAGAAAATATCCTTGCACCATAGTAGTTCACCCCAAACATCTAGTTCATTGATTAACATTATTTTAAAGATATTCTTGAATTAAATTATCTATTTATGTTAGTAATTTAAAAACATTTTTTGTTAGATCAATTAATAATTAGTTTTTATTTTTAATGAACGTTCATTTTTTGAAAATCCCACAGAATATTATTATTTTCACAACATTGTAAACCCAATTGTTTATATAATTTTTTTAGAATTTGATGAATTTCAAAATATATTTTTTGATAAAATAAATATTTCATTGTAACTTCATCACATTATATTGAACTTTATTTTTTTAATGCATTTTTTTATTTGAAGTTTTTTACTTATCATTGAGGGATTGATTGTACTTAATTTTATGATATTTCATAATTAAATTCAGTTCGCAAAAACCTTCATCATGTTTTGAAGTAGAATATTTTATATATTTATAGCATGGGTTATTGGATAAAGAAAAATAGGGATATGGGGAATTTTTAGTGGAAGATGAAGAAGAGTTTGATTTTACATCACGACTAACCAATATTTCAGTCATGAGATAATAGGAACATTTTTTCATTGATTCCCTATATAAGAGGGTTTCATTTCCCTCACACTAATTTGAAACATTGCAGGTTTCCAAGATTTTTTTATTCTTACACTTGTTCCTTTTGTTAGTCATATAGAATTATGACCTTATGTGTTCCTTTTTTCATTTTAATAAATTCACTTGTAGTTATCTATCATTATTCAACTTATTTTAACAATTTTATCAGTTATTTATTTTGAAGAATATGTTCATATTATTTTATTGATGATCCATTTCATCATCATTATAGGTTTCATCATAAATTAATTTAAAATAAGATATTATTTTATTATTGGATTTTTTGGATTTTTTTATTAGTATGTAACTTCATTGTGATCTCATAGGTGATGATATATCCATATAGATCCTCAAATGACATGTTTTTTATATCATTTTCCTCTTGGAAAATTACATATTTAGATTTCATATTTCTTTTTCAAACCCAAAATATTTTGATCACTAGATATTATATAGTATGACTATAATTAAGAGACATTCAACCATTTCATATGTCAGTAAAATATTTAAATGGTTAGTTGTAATGAATTATTTGAAATGGGATTTCAAATAGGATTAAAGTGACTTAGAATTATGATTTTTTAATAAGTCTCATTTGTAACATTCATAATGATGTAATTATAATGTATGTAATACCCTCAATGATTCCCACCCTTCGCTTTAGATGTATTTTTGTGACATGGAAGATATTTTTGATGTTGTTTATTGCAAGGGTGTTGGAGGTGGGGTTATATTTATATTATGTTGTTTCATTAATCATGTTTCTCTTTTGATTACTCGTCTCTTATTATTTATATCATGGGTACACTAGGAACTGAGAGAGAGGTCTATATTTATGTTACACTAGACAGTCACACACTATTGGTGTCCCCTAGTTGTGTTTTACGCCATGGATAGTGGGTAGTTCCCCCTATGATGCTAGGTGTGGGATACTCAAGTGAGTTATGTTGTTTGGATGAAACATATGTCAACGGTAGGTATCATATATTGGTAAGGTCTATGACTATCTTACTTTATGAAATATTTTGTTTCCCATGATACTATATGGATTCGATTTGGGGAATCTCATTCCTTATGTCCCCTAGTTTGATTAATATGGTGGGAACCATGAATTTTTCTCCTTGTTTACTCATATATCATTTGAATTGTGGTGACTGGGTGTTATATTTTTACAGTTTTTGAGAATGGGTTCGTTTCATTAAATTGATTTTAAGTATTTTAAAGAGGGTGTTTATAAAGTATTTTTAAAATTAAAACTATAATGGGTAGTTTTAAAGAATGTTTGTTTTTTAAACTATTATTTTTAACAGGGTTATTTTCATTTAATGAAGAAGAAAATAGATGGTTATAAAATGGATGTTAAGGTGATATTTGTTTTTTCAAGTGATTATCAATAAAAATCTATTTTCTAAATCTATTTAAAACTATCATAAATGAGATTTTTTTTTAAAAGACTTTCACAAAATTCATATTGAGATCCTACTGGGATTAGTTTTTCTCACACCATATATACATCATTCGATATATAAAAATGTTATTGTTTTCCATTTTATGTTCCCTAGACTTTCTTAATGATTCAAATGGTTTTAAATAAAATTACACTAAGGGGGATGGAGGCGGTAGGGGTTGTCTAGGAGGTGGGGGTTGTCTGGGTGGGGGTGGGTTATAATGACCCATACTTTACATACATTGTTATTACATTAGAATTGAATCACACTTATTACAACATATAACAAAACCATGGAAGGACCATATAGGTATAGTGTCTTTAGAAACTGGGAAACATAAACAACTGGTTCATAAAGCGTCGACATTGTCTCCCATTTATTTCATCATATCTATAGTCCCTATTGGAATATCTTACTTAATAACCTTCTTCTTGACCTGGGAAAGAAAACATACAAAAGGGTGAGATAAAATGCTCATTAAGGGTAAACAAAAGAAATATCGGTCACACAATATTCATAAGAACATAACATTTTGGAAATCTTAACCTTCAAAAGAGAGCATAATTTCATAACATGGGATAAATCATAGTAGTGAAATGAAATCCCAATAATCATAACGTAAAACATGAAACTTTGTGGCATACACACATAATCATATAGAATCATTTCTTATTAGTCAAGACTCATGGCCAAGACTATATTAGTGGACAAAGTCTATTTCTGAACTGAGTTCACTCCTCGTTCCAGCCCTGTTTCAATAAACCGGTTTAACCTGCCGTTCCAGCCATGTCTATCTCATGAGATATAAAATCTTTACCCAATGCATTGGAGGGAGATATAGGTCCCACCCATCTCATAATTATACCATTCTTATGTGTGCCACAAAATCATAAACCATGCATCATAGCATAACCATGTAATAAAAATGGGATTCTTAAACAACATGACATCATAAAACAATTTATATAAGATAAAGGAATTCATAAAAATAATTCCATAACAACATAATCAAATCAATGTAATAATATGGATATAAACAGAATCCTATATTATCTTAGATGGAAAATAATTTTGATAAAACAATTGAACTCCATTCTTGAGGAAAATATCCTTTCTAATTCAAAAACATTTTCCTTTCTTAACATGTCATACAATTTTAAACTAAAAGAAGTTGATTAAAAATAAACTTGAAAACTTGTAAAGTAAGCTTCTTGGAAATAATGTTTTAAAAATCCATTCATGCCGTATAAGTTAAAAAAACATTCTTCTCGTACTTTTGTCGGAAAAGTCAAAACGTACCTCGTACGAAAAACGACAAAAGATTCCTTTAATAAGTGTCTGAACCTCCTGTATAATGATTTAAATAATGTTATTCACTTATTCCAGAATCTTAATTATTTTTATGATATCATATATGGTCATATTCTTAGCCTCTTATTAGTTATATTTCATTACTACTTGTTATTCAGGTGTTTATTACTTTTAGTTCTTATGTGTGTTTTGTCGAATAAATTCTTATTTTTCTTTTCAGGTTATAGATACCTCATTTCCAGAATGTTATTAGTGTAATATATATCATATTCCTTCATTCAATTCATTTATATAATCATTATGCAATGAAGATCTTGTAGAACGAGTCGCATCACATCGTGGAGACGGTATTCCGTACGTACGCACGAGCGATGATATCATTCCCATGATTGTGGAATTGTATTGGAGTGTATATATACTATTTCAGAATCAATATCACTTTACAATAATAATATATAGTCATTATTTACACCATTATACCAATCCAAGTAAGGTGGTGGTGGAAAATAGATTACACCACGGCGTGGAGACGGTATTCCGTACGTACGCACGCGTGGTGATTTCGTTTTCCGTAGGATGGATAGATGGTGAAATAGGGTTGTTTCATACTTATAATAACATATCAGTATATTAGTGATACTGGTGTTATTACTTCATATGGAAACAACTAAAGAAGAAGATGTAGAAGAAGAAATAAATATGAAAGAATCGGTAACGGACATTACCTCTTCTTTGAAGCGCTTCTTTGAGACCTCCTTTTAGGGCACTAAAATTGGTCTTTGAAGAAGACCAAGACCTCTAGTATGTCTCTAGTTAAGTGGAGAGAAGCAATTGGTAGGGTTCGGACGAGCTTGAAGGCTCAAAGTGGTGTGAGGAAGAGAGGGACGAGGTGCCCTTTTATATGGGAGGAGCGGGGCACCTTTGGAATAACTAAAACTATTATTTTATTATAAAGTCAAATTCGGTTTTTAATAGATCCAAATTGATATATTTCGAAGATAAGGTGGGTATGGGTCGAAATCATCTCATCCAATAGAATTTAGACAAGTTTAGGTATCAATTATAGCCTTATCATTTAGATTTAACATTAAGTTAGATAATTTAACTTTTACGGTGTCTTCTTGTTTTCTTACACTATAAGGTTAATAAACTTACTATATCAAGAAAAAAGAACCGAAAGTTGTTTATTATTAATATATATAACCTTATATAATTCATTTTTCCGAACCTTAGATTTTTAGTAATAAAATAACAATTAATAATATAATATTTGTTTTAAACACTATTTTATGTCAATTTTGACACTATTTAGTAATTGATTTTTGTGAAAATCATAACATAATGATTAGTTCGAACCAAGTTACTTAAATCAATACTAACATGTCATATTAACATAAAAAAGTATTTTAATTCATAAACAGTCTCAAATTACATTTATTTGGGTATTTATAACATCAATTATGTCAATATTTCATTAATAAGATTATTATTGCATCATCGTTGTGTCATAAATAAATTAAATTATTTAATTTCTAAAAATTAAAAATAAAATACCATTATGTAGGAAATTTTTTTAGATTTATAATGAATATTTATAGTCGAATTTATCTTATGTATAACCCCATATTAAAAATTATTTACTTATTAAACATTGATTTTAACTATTTTAACCCTTCTTTAAATAAATTAATAATAAATGTCCTAATCTAATCCAAGTGGGCCTAAATGGTCATATTTTATTCCTAAGGTTGTTTTTGGTCTAATTACACTTATACAATAGAATTAGGACATGTGTTAGGGTAATAATAATAACACTTTTACCCTTAATTACCCTATTTACTTTTAACCGTGGTAAAAAAAGTAAAAAGATACTATTCACCAAAAATTATTTTCATCTCATTGAACCACATTTTACTCCTTGATATTAACCATGTCTCTCGGATTTTCGAAATTCCACTCACAGAAGCGGTAAAATTAAGTTTTATGAAAAATTCAGTTTTTTTAATTACCACTTAGTGGTTTAACTATTCATCAAAAATCGAAAGTTTTCAGAAAAATACCAAAATTTCACCCTAGGCTAATTTCGATATTCCAAATCCAAAAATGAAGTCCATTTTGAAAAATAAAAATTATAAAATTTCAAAAAGTGGTTATTACTATTCATAACGGCTAGTTTTAATAATATTTTAATTGCATATCGTTGTTTAGTGAAACTCGGTATTGCGTACGACGCAAGCTATTGAGGAAGGTCATGGTTGCGTGTAAAGAAAGCCAAGCTAGTGTTGTGTGTAGTGAAAGATTCCTTTGATAAAAACAAAATATTTCTTATAAAAGTCTCGGGCGTTAAATTCTACCCCCCTTAAAATGAATTTCTCCATCGAAATACGTCACTTTGTAACAAAAAGATGAGGATACCTCTCCCTCATCATATCCTCAAGCTCCCATGTAGCTTCTTCTAATTGGTGGTTCCTCCATAAAACTTTCACCAATCGAGTGGTCTTGTTTCGTAGGACTTTTTCGCTACAATCCAGAATCTCTATCGGCTGTTCTTCGTAACAAGGATCTTGCTCCAGCGGTACAACTTCTGAGCTGAGTATATGTGAAGGATCAGGTATGTACTTTCTTAGGAGAGATACATGGAACACATTGTGAACTTCAGAGAGATTCGGTGGAAGCACCAATCGGTAAGCTACCTTTCCTACACGATCCAGTATTTCGAAAGGACCGATATATCTAGGTCTCAACTTCCCCTTCTTTCCAAATCTCATGACCCTCTTCCAGGGAGATATTCGTAAGAACACTTTATCACCCACTTCAAACTCTAGGTCTTTTCTTCGGTTGTCGGCATAACTTTTCTGTCGACTCTGAGCTGCTTTTATATGTTATTGAATAGATCGGACCTTTTCTGCCATCTCATCAATAAGATCAGGTCCTAATAGCTTTCTTTTCCCAACTTCATCCCAGCAAGTTGGAGCTCTTCATTTCTTTCCATAGAGAGATTCATAAGGAGCCATCTGAATACTGGAGTGAAAGCTATTATTATAATAAAATTCCACCAAAGGTAGGTGTTGATCCCAACCACCATTGAAATCCATAGAGCAAGCACTCAACATGTATTCTAGAGTTTGAAATGTTCTCTCAGACTGACCGTCTGTCTGAGGATGATAAGCAGTGCTGAAACTCAACTCTGTATCTAGAGTATGCTGAAGAATTCTCCAGAACTTCAAGGTAAATCTCAGAACCCGATCAGATATAATAGAAAGTGTTACTCCATGTAATCTTACCACTTCCTTTACATATGTCCTGGAAAGCTGATCTAGGGAGAAATCCTCTCTAATAGCAATGAAGTGTGCAGACTTTGTAAGACGATCAACCATGACCGAGATAGCATTATTTCCATTGGATGTTTTAGGATGTCCTGTGACAAAGTCCAATGTGATGTTTTCCCATTTCCATTCGGGTATGGTTAATGGTTGTAACATCCCCTTAGACTTATGTCTCTCATCTTTAACTTGCTGACAAACCAAGCATTGGGAGACATATTCAGCAACATCTCTTTTCATGCCATCCCACCAGAAGTACTCCTTCAGGTCCCTATACATCTTCGTTCATCCAGGATGAATAGAGAATGAAGAACTATGAGCCTCATCTAGCAGGTCCTTCTTTAATTCGGGGATGGGAGGAACACAAACCCGATTCCTGATCTTTATTATCCCATCACAATCAAGGTTGAATTCAGGAATATTTCTCACCTTCTTTTGTAACTCTACATCTTCTTTTTGCGCCTCTTTAATCTTCACATGTATAGATGGTTGAACATTCATTTGAGAAAGATACGATTTTCCCCCTTCCATTATAATTCCAAGATCCATCCATTGTAAATCCATAAATATTGGATCTTTTCTATTCCTCATCATGGATAAACTGGCATGGTCTTGTCGACTTATTCCATTTGCCACCTTGTTTTCTTTCCCAGGGTGGTAATGAATTGAGCAGTCGTAATCCTTAATCAGCTCTAACCATCTTCTTTGGCGCATATTCAGCTCCTTTTATGTGAAAATATACTTTAAACTTTTATGATCAGTATAAATGTCACACCTTTCTATATAAAGATAATGCCTCCAAATCTTTAATGCAAAGATTACCACAGCAAACTCCAAATCATGTGTCGGGTAATTTTGCTCATGGATTTTCAACTATCGTGAGGCATAATCTATCACCATATCATTTTTCATAAGAACACACCCCAGCCCCTTCTTGGATGAATCACTGTAGATCACAAACCTTTCTCCACTACAAGGCAATGTGAGCACAGGTGCACTGGATAACCTTATTTTCAACTCCTTGAAATTCTCTTCACATTCCTCCATCCAAACAAACTTAACTCCTTTTCGAGTCAACCTGGTGAGTGGATTAGATAATCGTGAAAAATATTTCACAAAACGTCAATAATATCCAGCCAAACCAAGAAAACTTTGGATCTCGGTTACTATTGTTGGTCTCGACCATCTTTCGATAACCTCTGTTTTTGTTGGATCCATAGATATCCCCACTTTTGAGATTATGTGACCCAAAAATGAAACTTTTTGAAGACAAAATTCACACTTGGTAAATTTGGCATAAAGATTCTCCTTTCTTAGGGTCTTTAATATAATTCTCAAGTGATCTTTATGTTCTTTATTTATCTTTGAATAGAAAAGAATATCGTCTAAAACGACTAGCACAAATTGATCAAGATAGTCTCTAATGACTCTATTCATCAGATCCATGAAGATAGAAGGGGCATTAGTAAGACCAAATGGCATCACTATAAATTCATAGTGTCCATAACTTGTACGGAAATTCGTCTTTGGTATATCCTCCCTTTTGACCCTTAACTGATGATGCCCTGAACGAAGATCAATCTTCGAAAAGTATTGAGATCCGTGTAGTTGGTCAAATAAGTCATCAATGTGTGGGACAGGATATTTTTTCTTGATAGTGATCTTGTTAAGTTATCGATAATAAATGCAAAGTCTCATTGATCCAAATTTCTTCTTAACAAATAGAACAGGTGCTCCCCAAGGTGACGCACTAGGCTGTATGAATCCCTTATCAAGATTCTCTTGGAGTTGCTTCTTCAATTCCTGCAACTCAATTGGGGCCATTCTATAAGGTGTCTTTGAAATAGACAAAGCACCTGGTACGAGTTCCATTGAAAACTCAACTCCACGATTTGGTGGAAGACCCATAAATTCCTCCGGAAAGACATCATCAAACTCCCATACAATGGGAATATTATTAATCATGAGTTTCTCACCAACCATTTGAGATAAATAACCCTCATTTAGTGGAATCAAGACCCATAAGATGGAAGAAATTCCCACTGGAAGGTTATGTTCATCCTTGCATCAATAGATGATCCTAGATTGATCTGGAATATGAAATGTGACTTCCCTTCATTGGCAATTGATATGAGCTCCATATAAAGAAAGACAATCCATGCCAAGAATCACATCAAATTCCACTATAGGAAGGATCACAAGATTTTTAGGAAGCACTTTCCCAAAGACTTCAATCGAGGAAGAATTATAAACTTTTGATGCGACTGTTGTGCCATTAGGTGTTGTTACAGCTAACTCAACATATAATTGTTGAGGTAATATGGTGATACCCTTAGAAAAATCTTCAGAAATTAAAGAGTGGGTGGATCTAGAATCAAATAAAACATTTTCCACTTTAGAGTGGATGGTAAGTGTACCTTCCACCACATCATTTTCGTACTCCACATCGCTGATAGAAATTTCATGTGACTTTCCTTTGTCTTTAGCCTTAATATTTTGTTGATGTAGATCATCAACAACAACCCTTGGATTAATGCATTTATTGGCATAATTCCCCATCTCCTTGAACTTGAAACATTGAAGTGTAGTAGGTTCATTCTGTGTGTCCCTTCCTTTGTTTTCATCATTAGACATCTTCTTCCCATCATTGCGGCATTAAAATGCCCAATGACCTTCCTTTCCACATTTGAGACATTTACTTTTCCCTTTAGGACAACTCCCTCCATGTTTCTTTTCACACTTTGAGCATAAGGGAAAGCTCATCTTCTTTTCAGTGTGCTCTTTAGATTTTCCTTTGAATTCTATTTTCCTCTTCTAATCAAACCCATATGACTGATGGGTTACTCCAATATCCATCTCAACTTTGAGAGCAAATCAAACGGTTTCCTCCTAGCTATTGAAGTCCCTTATGGCTAACGCCCTTCGAAGACTTGGTTTTAGGCCACTAAAGAATCGATCGATCTTACTCTCAGGTTGGGTAATAATACCAGAAGCGTACCTTGCAAGTCTTGTAAAATTTGCTTTATAGGTACCAACAGATTCATAATCCTTTTATTTTAGCTCAAGAAACTCTTTCTCCATCTTTGTTCGGAGAATACGAGGGATGTACTTATTGAATAATAAGTTCTTGAACTCGTCCCATTCCATGGACTCAATTTCATCTCTTTTCCTCGTATTCTTGATAAGATTCCACCATTGATCAGCATCACCTTCCAAACGATACACTGCTAAGATGAATTTATCATGTTTAGAACATTGAAGAACTGAAAATATATTTTCAGTAGTACTAATCCATTGTTCAGCAATTAATGGATCAGTAGACCCGCTGAATGAAGGTGGAGGCCGCCTCATGAAAGATTCAACAGAATTTTGCTCCTTCCTTTGCTCGTTTGGAAGTCATGCATGATTCATAGCTTGAGAATGTTGTGTGAGCATGGCTACATGATTTTTCATTCCAGCTCCTATAACGTTTCGTTGCTCAGGGGGACAATCATTGCATTTCCCGTCGCATTCCGCATTAACACGGTTCCTTCGGGTTCCAGCCATTGACTAAAACCAAGAGGAATAGTGTGAGCAACACTAATTATAATAGGAAAACCACATAATCAAGAATAAAATTTCACACTTAAGGTCTTATCCTAGCTTATTCATGGCCATTTCTAAAACACTAAGATTGTGTTCTATGATTACAATTATCCTTAGGGTTCTTACTAAGGCTTTCAAATCCTAGTTTCCAAAGGTTGACTATACCTTTCCTCTGATACCAACTATAACGACCCATACTTTACATACATTGTTATTACATTAGAATTGAAGCACACTTATTACAACATATTATAGAACCAGGAAAGGACCATATAGGTATAGTGTCTTTAGAAACTGGGAAACATAAACAACTGGTTCATAAAGCGTCTACACTGTCTCCCATTTATTTCATCATATCTATAGTCCCTTTTGGAATATCTTACTTAATAACCTTATTCCTGACCTGGGGAAAGAAAACATACAAAATGGTGAGCTCAAATGCTCAGAAAGGGTAAAAAAAAGAAATATCAATCACATCATATTCATAAGAACATAACATTTTGGAAATCATAACCTGCAAAATAGAGCATAATTTCATAACATGGGATAAGTAATAGTAGTGAAATGAAATCCCAATAATCATAACTTAAAACATGAAACTTTGTGTCATACACACATAATCATATAGAATCATTTCTTATTAGTCAAGACTCATGGCCAAGACTATCTTAGTGGACAAAGTCCATTTCTAAACCGAGTTCACTCCTCATTCCAGTCCTGTTTCACTGAACCGGTTTAACCTGTCGTTCTAGCCATGTCTATCTCATGAGATATAAAATCTTTACCCAATGCATTGGAGGGATATATAGGTCCCACCCATCTCATAATGATACCATTCTTATGTGTGCCACAAAATCATAAACCATGCATCATAGCATAACCCATGTAATAAAAATGGGATTCTTAAAAAACATGACATCATAAAAAAATTTATATAAGATAAAGGAATTCATAAAAATAATTCCATCCTAACATAATCAAATCAATGTAATAATAGGGATAGAAACAGAACCCTATATTATCTTATATGGAAAATAATTTTGATAAAACAATTGAACTTCATTCTTGAAAAAAATATCCTTTCTACTTCAAAAACATTTTCCTTTCTTAACATGTCATAAAATTTTAAACTAAAAAAAGTTGATTAAAAATAAACTTGAAAACTTGTAAAGGAAGCTTTTTGGAAATAATTTTTTAAAAATCCATTCATGTGGTATAAGTTAAAAAAACATTCTTCTCTTACTTTTGTCGGAAAAGTCAAAAAGTACATCATACCAAAAATGACAAGAAATTCCTTTCATATCTTTTAATAAAGACTCACCGAAGGGTAAAATTGTATATAAACTATTTTAGAAGGATATAAATATTACATATTGAGGGAACTTGGATGTGGATGATAAATATTCCCCAGTAAATTCTGAATTATAAATAATCTCGGATAAAAATTGAGATTGCGAGATTTTCCCTTACCTTAGGTCCAATTTGCTTCGTAAGTGACCGAACCTCCTGTATAATGATTTAAATAATGTTATTTACTTATTCCAGAATCAAACTTATTTTTATGATATCATATATGGTCATATTCTTAGCATCTTATTAGTAATATTTCATTACTACTTGTTATTCGGGTGTTTATTACTTTTTGTTCTTATGCGTGTTTTGTCGAATAAATTCATATTTTTATTTTTAGGTTATAGATACCTCATTTCCAGAATGTTATTAGTGTGATATATATCATATTAATTCATTAAATTCATTTATATAATCATTATGCAATGAATATCATGTAAAACGAGTCGCATCACATCGTGGAGACGGTATTCCGTACATACGCACGAGTGATGATATCATTCCCATGATTGTGGAATTGTATTGGAGTGTATATATACTATTTTAGAATCAATATCACTTTACAATAATAATACATAGTCATTATTTACACCATTATACCCATCCAAGTAAGGTGGTGGTGGAAAATAGATTACCCAACTGCGTGGAGACGGTATTCAGTACGTACGCACGCGCGGTGATTTTATTTTCTGTAGGATGGATAGATGGTGAAATAGGGTTGTTTCGTACTTATAATAACATATCAGTATATTAGTGAAACTGATGTTATTACTTCATAATGAAACAACTAAATAAGAAGAATTGGAAGAAGAAATAAGGATGAAAGAATCGGTAACGGACATTACCTCTTCTTTGAAGCGCTTCTTTGAGACCTCCTTTTAGGGCACTAAAATTGATCTTTGAAGAAGACAAGGACCTCTAGGATGTCTCTAGGGAAGTTTAGAGAAGAAATTGGTAGGGTTTGGCCGAGCATGAAGGCTCAAAGTGGTGTGAGGAAGAGAGGGAGGAGGTGCCCTTTTATAAGGGAGGAGAGGGGCACCTTTGGAATAACTAAAAATGTTATTTTATTATAAATTCAAATTCGGTTTTTAATAGCTCAAAATTGATATATTTAGAAGATAAGGTGGGTATGGGTCTAAATCCTCTAATCCAATAGAATTTAGACAAGTTTAGGTATCAATTTTAACCTTGTCATTTAGATTTAACATTAAGTTAGATAATTTAACTTTTACAGTGTCTTCCTGTTTTCTTACTATAAGGTTAATAAACCTACTATATCAAGACAAACGAACCCCAAGTTGTTTATTATTAATATATATAACCATATCTAAGTCATTTGGCCGAACCTTATATTTTTACAAATAAAATAACAATTAATAATATAATATTTGTTTTAAAAACTATTTTATGTCAATTTTGACACTATTTAGTAATTGATTTTTTGTGAAAATCATAACACAATGATTAGTTCGAACCAAGTTAATTAAATAAATACTAACATGTCATATTAACCTATAAAATTTGTGTAATTCATAAAATGTCTCAAATTACATTTATTTGGGTATTCATAACATCAATTATGTCAATATTTCATTAATAAGATAATTACTGCATCATCGTTGTGTCATAAATAAATTAAATTATTTAATGTCCAAAAATTACAAATAAAATACCATTATGTAGGAAATATTTTAGCTTTCTAATTAATATTTATATTCGAATTTAACTTATGTATAAACCCATATTAAAAATTATTTACTTATTAAACTTTGATTTTAACTATTTTAACCCTTATTTAAATAAATTAATAATAAATGTCCTAATCTAATCCAAGTGGGCCTAAATGGTCATATTTTATTCCTAAGATTATTTTTGGTCGAATTACACTTATCCAATAGAATTATGACATGTGTTAGGGTAATAATAATAACTCTTTTAGCCTTAATTACCCTATTTACTTTTAACCGTGGTAAAAAAAAGTAAAAAGTTACTATTCACCAAAAATTATTTTCATCTCATTGAACCACATTTTAGTCCTTGATATTAACCGTGTCTCTAGGATTTTCTAAATTCCACTCACAGAAGCAGTAAAATTAAGTTTTATGAAAAATTCAGTTTTTTTAACTACCACTTGGTGGTTTCACTATTCATCAAAAATTGAAAGTTTTCAGAAAAATACAAAAATTTCACCCTAGGCTAATTTCGATATTCTGAATCCAAAAAAGAAGTCCATTTTGAAAAATAAAAATTATAAAATTTCAAAAAGTGGTTATTACTATTCATAATGGATAGTTTTAATAATATTTTAATAGCATATCGTTGTTTAGTGAAACTCGGTATTGCGTACGATGCAAGCTATTGAGGAAGGCCACAGTTGCGTGTAAAGCAAGCCAAGCTAGTGTTGTGTGTAGTGAAAGATTCCTTTGATAAAAAAAAATATTTCTCATAAAAGTCTCGGGCATTACATGGGTTGTCCATGGGGTAGGGGCTACAGGGGGTGGGGGCTGCAGGGGTGTGAGGGAGGGGGTGTGGGATATCCAATGATGGGTTTCGTCTGTCTAGGGGGTCATAGTGGGTTGTCTAGTTGGGGGAGGGGTTGTGGGAAATCCAGCAGGGATGGCTATCCAAGGGGTGGGGTGGGTTTTCCAGGTGGAGGAGGGTGTGTGGGATGTTTAGGAGGGTGGGGTGGGTTATCGAGGTTGGGGAGGGGGTGTGGGTTGTCCAGTTGGGGGGCTATCCAGGTGGGGGTGAGGGCTTTCCAGGGGTGGGGGTGGTGGGGGTGGGCTATCCACATGGGGGTGGTGGTTGTCCATGGGGGGTGGGGGGTTGTCCAGATGGTGGTGTGGGTGGGCTATCTAGGTGGGGGTGGGGGTATCAAGGTGGGGGTGGGCTATCTAGGTATGGGTTGTCCCAGTGGGGTGGGGCTGTCTAGGTTGGGGGGGGGGGGGGTTTCCCGGGGCATATGGGGCTATGGGGGTGTTGGGGAGAGGGGTGTGGGCTACCCAGGATGGGAGTGGTTTTCCTAGGGTAGGGGTGGGCTTTCCCGGTGGGGAAGGGTGTGGGATTTCTAGGGGTGGTATGTTCAAGGGGGTGGGGTGGGATTTCCAGGTGGGGGAGGGGTGCGATGTCTATGGAGGAGGGGGAATGTCCATGTGGGGGTGGGGGTGGGCTGCCCAGGTGGGGTGGATGGCTCTCTAGGTGGGGGGATATCTCCTGGGATGTAGGGGGTAAGGGTTGCAGGGTTGTGGGGGGTAGCTGTCTAGGGAGGGTTGTGGGTTGTCCACTCAAATACTCTAAAAAAATAGGAATCCCATATAAACAATGTATAGTTTCTTTCACACATTAAGACTTTTCTTGATGTTCCACACCAACACTCACTCTTACCCTTCCAAGAAGAACTAATCTCTTTAAATAAATCTCACTCAAGTTCTTATCCACTATCCATATTGATCTCATACAAATTTCACGTTCTTACAACTACATATCACCGAATGATATAACAAGGCTCATACTCTTGTGAGTAGTGTCCCATAGAAACTTGGATCATATCCCTAAAAACATACATAGGATCATATTTTACACACACAAAATTTTGTAAACATAGAAAATACTATATTTACTCCTTATATCACAACTCATATTTAGCTCTTAGTTATCCTCTCAAGGCATCAATAAGCCACATACCTGTATCCAAATTTGGAGCTATTTTTACAATTAGGTGTTGTTTTTTTAGAATTCATGTATGATATTTAGAGTGGAAGATAAGATAAGATCCACATATGATATTTTGGGGAGTGTTTACAATTATGTGTGTTATGATTTATATGTATGATATTCATGTTTTACAATAGTAGTCTTTTGGGTCATCTATAATAGGCTTGAAGTCAGGCTAAAATTGGATAGAGATTGGATTTATCAGTCACGTAGAAAATGTCATTGGGGAAAGGGTAAATCACCCACATAGTTAATTCTAATTTAAAAATTAGTCCAAGCACTTAGGATATCATTATATTATTTTATGGATCTTTTTAATTCCAAGCATTGGTTTTCTAATGGGTGGGTTCATTAATTATCATATGTATTTATATAGAAAACATTATTTGACATATTTATATATATTTTCAACTAGTATATATTAATATTTTTTTTGTTTGTTAATAGTTATGTGTTTTAATTATTTCTAATATTTTTTAGGCACGTTGTGATATACATGGATAAAAGCTGGATCACATTACCACGGAACACACCTCAGTATGTTAAGGGTTTGGAAGAGTTTTTATATTTTTCAATTTCCAATTGATCCATTGAAGGTACATTAATATTCCCATGTCATAAATGTAAATTTAGAAGATATTTAAAGAGAGATTAATTTTATGAACATTTATCATTGAAACAAATCTCTGGTCAATATTTGTTTTGGGTTTGGCATGGAGAATCGAATGTTACAGAAAAATTCACCATGGATGCCAGTCCACAGAATGATCTCCCTCCTTCATCAATAATGGAAAATGAAATGAAAAACTTTATAAATGATGCATTAATCTCTACAAGACACCACCGTAAACATTAAAATATATTAGAACAACCATGTGAGGGTGGTACAAATAGCAATGTGAAATGTGATGTTTTTCAGACTATAGGACAACCAGAACAAGATTTTAACATATCAGTGGATCCTCCTCTTGATTATATGGAGAAAAATGTAAGAGAAAACTTCACAGAGGAAAATATGTTTCATGATTTAGTTGATGATGGAAATCAGGAGTTGTATAGTGGATGTTTGAAATATTAAAAACTTTATTTTCTGTTGAAGTTGTACCATATCAAATGCCTATGTGGAATTACAAATAAGGCAATGTCCGTGATATTGGAATTTTTTCATGATTCATTTCCTAAAGAAAACATCCCTCAGTCTTTTTTTGATATGAAAAATGTTTTTAATAGGCTTGGTTTTAATGTTACAAAAAAATATATGTGTGTCCCAATGATTGTATTCAACATTGGTGAGAGGATTCAAGTAGACAAGATTTAAAAAAAATGTTCTTCTATATGGAAGTCAATGGGTGATGTTAGAGGTCTAAATCAACATTTACCATGAAGAAAAATATAAGGAACACACCTGAAAATTATTTTCATTACATTCCTTTAAATCCTTGATTGAAAATATTATTTATGTCATTGAAAACTGTCGAATGCGTGAAGTGACATTCTGTAGATAATAATAATGATGGGTTAAGTGACATCCATGAGATTCACAATCATGGAAAACATTTAATTTGTTACATAAATATTTCTCAGGTGATCCTAGGAATGTACGATTGTGATTATTTATCGATGGATTAAAGCCATTTGGGACTTTGAGTACCAGTTATAGCATTTGGCCAGTTGTTTTGATCCCTTACAATCTGACTCCATGGACGTGTATAAAACAAACATTTTTTATCATTTCGATGATTATTACTTGAAAAAAATTCTTATAAATGATATTAATTTATACTTTAATCCTTTATTTAAAGAATTACAGGAGTTATGAAGCAACGGTGTTGAGACATTCGATGATTCTTCTAAAACAATGTTCAAAATGCTTGCAAATTTAATGTGGACCATTAGTGACATCCATGGGATTGGGAATTTATCTGGTTAGAAAACTTATATGGATTTAGCTTTTCTTGTTTGTAACTTTGATTTTGAGTCGAAATAGTTACCTACCAGTAGAAAATGGTGCTTCTTGTGCCATCGAAGATTTCTCGATGCATCTCATAGATTTCGGCTGAAGAGATAATAATTTAAAAGTTTCATTGATCGTAGACCACCTACAAAGTTGTTAACTGGTTCTGAAATATTGAAACAACTTGGAAATGGTGAAATAGATTTTGAGAATGTTCATCATTTTAATGATAGCAGGAAATGGGTTCGAAGTGCATTGTCAAGTGAAATCAAAATGAAACAATAGAATATTAAAAGTATATTCTTAAAAATTGTGTATTTAGAATTTAATTTGTTGCAGCATAATCTTTATGTGATGTATATTGAGAAGAGTTTATGTGACAATTTTATCTTCACATTTCTTAAGGAGTATGGAAAGTTGAAGGATCATCTCAATGCTCAGAAAGACATAAAATTAATGAACAGAAAACGTGATCTCTGGTTAGATGAGAATAAAAAGTATTCTCTGGAAATTTTTGCAATGAAAAATAGGTATAAACATAAATTCCTTAGAATTTTAAATCATGAGAAAGTATCTGATGGGTATTCAAGTAACATCTTGAAGTTTTTAGGCTTAAATTATCATATGTTACATTGATTGAAATGTCACAATTCACATATTTTGTCACAAAAGTTACTACCATTGGCATTACGTACATTATTACTTGAAAACATTACTGATGTGGTACTCGAATTCTTCACATTTTTTAGACAACTATTTGAGAAATATCTATATCTATTTGATCTTGACAACCTTCAGGAGAGTTTTTTATTGACACTTTGTGAAATGGATATGATCTTTCCTCTATCATTTTTACAGTCATGATGAATTTAACTATGCATTTGGTTGAGAAAGCTAAATTAAGAGGTCATGTTCATAATCGATGGATGTATCCAATTGAGTGTTACTTTATTTATATATTTTTCAGTTATGTAAAAAAAATTCACTTAATTAAATGCATAATTATGTCTGTTTATTTTATTTCACAGATATCTTGGTCATTTGAAATCATACGTGAGAAATAAAGCCCAACCAGAAGGCTATATTGCTGAAGTCTATTTGGCCGAGGAGTGTCTTACCATTGGTTTTAGATACTTGGATGATATTGAGACAATATTTAATTAAGTTTAACATGTTAAAGACATATCGACTCTGTCTCAAATGCATAGGAAATCAAAAATACTTCTTACTATTGGATTATTAGTTGGGAGGACCTCAAATGTTACACTGACAAAAATGGAATTATTACAAGAAAATAGTTATGTACTACTAAATAGTAAAATTGCAGAACCATTTATTAAAGAGTTGAACATACAAACAAAGAGACGAATGAGAGGCTAAATAAGAAATGATCAATATATAATGAAATCTATTAATAAAGATCTTGTAGAATGGTTTGCATGACGTGTAAGTTTATAAATATTTCAATAAATATTAATATTAGGTTGATACATATATTTTTTTATTATCATAAAGTATATTTATTTTTTTTAGATCATGAATACTTATACTCTAGTAGATTTGTCATAAGATTTGAAGTTTTTTTCTCAAGGTCCTCTAAAACCTGTTTTAAATTATGACTCTTACAACGTTAGTGGATTTAGATTTTGTACACTCGATCAAGAAGAGGGTTTGAAAACACAGAATAATGTTATATTTACATTTTTCAAAAGTGGGATACTATGGAAAGCTGACCGACATTGATTAATTAAACTAACACAGTAATTTTTCAGTCATTTTATTCAAATGAAATTGGATCGATATTATTAGATGTGTTAAAAGAGATTCCTTGTAATTTAATTCTATGAACTTCTCTCTCTTTATGAATGTTGGTGACCATGAACTTCATGACCCATATATCTTATCATCGTATGATAAAATGGTATATTATGTTAATGATGTTGTGGGTAATGGGTGGAGTGTAGTTACTCACGTAAAACAAATAAATTTGTATGATATGGGTGATGAAGTGGAGGATTTGACCTCTGATATTAAACCTCATCAACAACAATAATCTGAATTATTTGTCCATCATGATATTGAAAATATTAGTCTAGAAAGGGTGGATGAAGTAGATTATGTAATGGAGCAATAAACCAACATTATTGAAGGAGAAAATTATTATATGTACAGTTTTTCTTTCATTTACCAACCACTTATTTAATTTGTGCAATCATTAATTATCATTATCATGTATATTTGTTTTTGTTAGTATTGTGAATCTGTTATGATTTTTAGTTTTTTTATGCCTATTTTTTTTTGAAATATATGTTCTAAACATAATTTTATTTTATTAAATGATAGGAATTCCAAGTAGGAAGCGATATATTGTTTCATTGACCACTACGATAGATGACGATCCATCAGTCTCCCTCCCTATGGCATATGAGCCACCATCTGCTTTCCCCTACACCATCTCTCACTCCCATTGTGAGTTTCCCTTCATTAGATCAGTCATCGCCTCCCACTTCAGGATCCTCAGTAGTGGGGGAGCGACGAACAACTTCAAATTCTTCATGGGGATACTGTAGGGTGACTGTTATAGGTACAAATTTTAATATGAAAAAATTTATAGAAATTTTTTTATACTAATTGTCAGTTAATTAAAGATGGAAACAATGCAAGTGTGGAGAAAAATATAAAAAGTTAATAAGTATGTAATATGTCTTGAGATAATATAGTTGTCCCATTTGATTCATATAGGGTCCCTACGGATGATTTCATAGGTTTACTTGGCCAGATTTTAGGCCAACTGGCTGTAGATCCCATTTACCTTCCTATTTCATATAATGATTGGAGGCATATGCCTCCAAGTTTGAAAAATGAAGTTTTTAATTACCAAATAAAGGTAATTTTAATACCATATGTTTTAATTGAATTTCATGTTATTAATAATTTCAAAATGAATTTATGTGTACAGATGTTTTTTCACTTTACAGTTGCTAATGTGATAATATGATAGTGGACATTGACAAATCTTGGTAAAAATGGAAAGACATTAAATGTATATTGTGGGGGGATTTCAACAATACTTCATTGACCTCCCAATATATATATGACTAGCTACCTGGTGGGGTACCCAAAGAGCAATGTAATGTTTTTGTTGACAAACATCGTGATGAGAAGCAGATGGTATTTAAATATATATTACTATATAAATCTCATTTTACATTTATACATGTATATGAATAGGAGATGACATTGAATACATTACTATTTAATTTTATTTTATTTATTTTCGGATCTTGAATGAAAGAATGCATCAAGCTGGGCTAAGTAGGTCATCCCTCACACTGTGGAGTCAAAGTGTTTTTCTAGAAGTCGATCTGCTCAGGTAATCCTTTCATTAATTAAAATATTTATAAGACAATATTTTTTGTTTAATATATTATATTTTTTATTTATGTTTTTTTAATGTAGTCATATAGTTTAGGGCATGAAGCATCCCAAATAGAAGTGTGGCGAAATGTTCATCAAAAATCTAATGTATGTTTTGTTAATGAGTCGGCCAAACAAGTTGGGGTATGAACTCATTTTTTCATTATAATAACTTATCATCAGTTGTTATTATGTTTATATATATATATTGTTTCTAATATGAATTTTATTTAATTTATAGTTAAAAAATGAAGAACTAGGGGATGCCAATCTGACGCAATCTAACTCAGTCTCCCAGAATGACTTGCTTACTAAATTCCTTCGGAAAGAGAATCCTGGGACAGTGGCTGGGATGGGTTTAAGACCTGTACCATCTAAGTCCTTTGGCAGGCCACCGAGGATTGTAGCTACATCTACTCCTAGTTGCAGTCAGTACATACCCCAAGATACTCAAAGAGAGATTGTTTCTCTACAAAACACAGTTTAAGACTCGGGGTCTCAGTTATCCGCTTTGTAGAAAGCATTGATTGATTTATATCAAAATAAGATCGGATCTTCCCCCGGTGGTATTGCATTGACTAGTGGTGATCAATTCAATCACAAAATTAGAAAATCATTTACTTTTCACGATTTTATTGGTTTTAGGTTTAAATATAAATATAAAATGGTATTTAATTTTCAATATAGTGTACTTACATGTGGTAGAAGGATGTAGAGATGGAGGTGGAGAGGGTGACGAGTTGTGTTCATCATCGGACCATGATTAGTTTTATTGTTGATATTCTGGACAAATATGCTAATAGTTGGTTTGTATATGTATCATGTGTGTAACATAGTTTCGACAAAACATTTTCATGACCTAACATTTTCCTAATTTCTCATGTTTTCTTTTATGTATTTTATTTATTTTTGGTGTTTCCATTTATTTCTTGATTTCTTGAGTGTGGTATGCATCATATATGTCGGTTCCTTATTGTCATGAATAATTTTTTATGATTAGTTTTCCCTAAATTTATTAGGTTTGTTACCCAAGGATGAATGATCAGCCTTCTTATTTATTTTCTTGGTAATATTAAATTTTGTAACTCCTTTCAACTTGTTTTTAGTGGATAGCCATTCTTTCTTCAAACTTTATAGTATTCTCTTCCAATGTTTTATAGTTGGCATGTGATCACTACCACTTATGATTTCCTATTATTCAAAAAAGTTTTTATAATAATTTTAAAATATTTTTTGAACACTTGAGTTTCTTGATCCTGTTAAGGTAGAGGGACTATCCACTTGATTAATAGTAGAATTTATAAATATCTATTGAACACTTGAGTGTCTTACACTACCATAATTTGTATCCCCCCAAAATATGAATCTAGTGGCTAAAATATATAATAAAATCATGAAACATGTCCTATATGGTTCAGATCATCCTTCCTTACTGCTCATCGATCAGAGGGAAAAAGGTTATACACAACTTAAACTATCAACTCATAGACTTCTATTATAATTACCAATACTATGAGGTAAAACATGTCGGGCATGGGTGAACAACCCACTTCAACTATCAAATATGACACTCGGTGATAATTTTTTGGCAAGTCAATCAATGGGAAATAAATCCTTCAATGTGTCTTGCTATGGAGGTCCACCAGAATATCCACTTTTCATTATTGTAAATCATGCTCGGCCTTGGGTAAACATCCCACTTCAAAGCATTATAGGATCTCATAATCTTGTATCTCATGAAATATCTTACCATTACCATGCTACGAAATATAAACACTCCATTTATATCAAAATTTAATTATATTATAGTTTCACATTATTCCAACCTATCACACATCATGATACATTTCAGAACAATATTATAACTTGTATTTACTTGTTTAACCAATGAAGACATTATCTCTAAGGATACCCACATTGCTTCCCCTAAACCCTCAACTACACCAACCAACTTGTATTACAGTGAAGATAAGATCTTTAATTCTGAAAATGAAATTTGTTCTCCCATCTCTGGCATTTTATAGCCCAATTAATTTACCACTACATTTCCATTTCTAGTTGAATACTATTTATCGATGTCAAACATATACAAGTACCCTCTGAAATTCATCGGATAAATATTATGCCCATGCAGTGAGAAAGAATTATATGCACTCAAGGTGCCAAAGTAGCCATCGAATATCTCTCCCAAGTGGTTCTATCACGATCATTTAAATGCATGGACCACAACTACAAACTAAAATACAGGATTAGATTATTTCATCTTATGGGTTAAAAGCTGATGAAACCCAAAGTGACTAATTTATCACTCTAAATCATAAAATATCCTATGAAAAAACTAGATGCATAAAATTAACTACATTACCAACATTAGGCTCGGGAATGCTTAGGATCAGAGGTGACCACAACTACTTCTTCAACACTATGGAAACTTCCTCGCACTAGTATGTACTGTCACACGTGAATCCATTCTTGGTAATTGTGGTCATTGGAAATGCTAAGTGAGAGATATCCAAAATGATTCTCATTTAATTACCATAAAATACAATAAATAATCAACTATCGATTAAATTCCATGTTTATAACAGATACACAAATACTTCAACATGCACGAGATCAACTACTATCCTTGATTGTGAAACCACTATATCCAAAAGTGACACTTCATGTAAAAGAATAATTTTTATGTACCCAAATCATACTAAACCAATTATTAAAGTATCTATCATGTTTTTATTATGAAAACATTGGTCTTATGGTATTATTTTGGATGTGGTATGTATGTGCATATGAAATTGGGTGGTTTTTCTTTTCAGGGAATTGGTATTTGGGCTGCAGAATCAGTTGCTTTTTTTCTAAATATTTCCTTAGCGGTGGTTTTAACAGCTATGAAATAAATGTATTATATTTACCGGTGGTTTTAACTACTGAAAAAATTTGGTATTTTGCAATCTACGGCTGTTAAAATCTCCTATTAATAGTTTCTATATTCCTTTATTATTTTGCAGTAGTCGTCTTGGTTTTAGGGGCAGTTTTCCCGATGAAAATTATTTTTTAGGCAAGGTTTTAAGAGCCTCTAAACCATAAAATCCACTTCTAAATTAATCTAATATAACAATTTACATGAACCACTACTAAATCGAGTAAACTGTCGTGTATTATATGCTGACACGAAATTTAGCAGGGGTTTTTTGAAATTGTCGCAGAAGTATATGGCGGTGGTTTAAACCATCAACTTATCCAAAAAAACTGGCATGAAATAGTCATTTTATTATATTTTAATATGAATATATTAATGATATAATATATCTAAGGGTCGGTATATACACCATATAAAGAAAAATTAGTGTATAAAATGAAACATATCTCTAACAAATAATATTGAGATGAATAACTGCTAAAGATTTGGTAATCTCTAAATCAAAACATTATAAAAAAGTGTTGCCTAAATGGATTTGTAAATCCTCAAAATTTTAATGAATATAATCATAAAATACATTCATGGGAATTATATAATACCCAAAATAGAATCAAGTGTTGAATATGACATAATTCTAATTGAAATAAAAGTGAGACAAGATACCCTTACCTCAAGTCCTAACTTTCTTCGTATGCACTACTTACCCCTGATATAATAAATATAAATTTATTATAAATTTATAAAAATGCCATATTCATAATCATATTACTATATATAATTCACTTATAATTTATGATTACTTCATTATTAATAATTCCTCTATAAAATCATTATTATGGGTGATCACCGTTCCATTTTTTCTTATATGTTTCAGTTCTCAAGATTTGGTCCATGAAACTTGGTCATGGTTTAATAATATAAAATATATTAATCATGTAATATATATCATATTTATCTTTAATATATAATTTTGGAACCATCTAGGGAAATTAGTGATATAAAAATGAAATTCATCAATCTTTGATAATTTAGTCTATATATATGCTTGAATGCTACTTTTATTTTATAATAGAAAAAATAAATGAATTATAAATAATATTTTGTCATAAAATAATAATAATAATATCATATATATCAAATATATTCAAAAAATATCTTTATTAACATCTATTCAATGAGTAAATGAAAATTGAGTCACATTGTTTTATGGAGGTGGTAGTCAACATGTAAGAATGAGCAATGTTATTGTCTTCCAACCGAAGGGTGGGAAAAATTAGGATAATATTTTATAATTATATAAAACTAAAAATGTAATTATAATCCAATATAATAATAAAATATATTTTTATTACCAACCATAAGAGTTTGGGATGATAAACAAAATACATCGGGGGTAGTGATGGTAATATGTACGTATTCATGATAATTTTTTCATTTTCCTTTGGGATGGATGATAAATATATAATGGTTGTTATTTTAACATAATAATATTTAATTAATATAATTGTACATATTTTAGAATGTTAATTTGGTTATATAATATTTATAGGATGTATAATAATAAATAATCATAAAAGGATTCCATAAAGATGATTAAGTCTTCTTTGAGAACCATCATTTTTATCTCTTCTTAAGAAGCCTTGGCTTGGTATTCAAAGATAGAAACTTCATCTAGAACTTGTACAAAGTTTTTTAAATGATATTTAGGATGGTTTTTGTTGAGATTTTTTTCTCATGAATGTGTAAAGAATAGAAGAGCAGAGGTTCCCTTTTATAATTGAGGGTACTGGCACAAATGTGATTATTCTAAACATTAAAATAATATAAGATCACTTTCCTAGGAAAGTGGTTCCAAATTGGTTCAATTTAAAAGTATGGATGAGGTAGAGACTATATCAATTTAAAAATACTATTTAGATATGTTTTTAGGTCATTTTATCCATTTTCTATTTCATTTAACATATCAGCTTCCCTTTTAACCATCACCATTTCAATAAATTTTTAACTCGGTTACTATTTATTATGACCAAAAAATAATTTTACCTATTTATGAAATATCAAACACATGATTAAAAATATTATATATATATTTCATTACTCAATTTATATAAGTTTTAGAAATTAATTTTCAAATAATCCCTCAAAACATGATGTAATATGTTTTAGAAAAATACCAATTTTACCCATAATAATTATTTTTACTTAAATATTGTATTACTTTTATTGTAGTGGAATTAATTTGATTATTTTAAGTAAAATTATTATTTTTTTACATAAATATAATAATAACCAAATGTATCCTTGTGAAAAATAGGTTAAATAGGAGGAACTAAAAATAGATTTTACTTGAATAAACACATTACTTATATTTCTAAAATATAAAACATAAATTTATAATTTCAACATTATATTATTAAATTAATTATATAACTTTTAAAAAAAATTTCAATAAAAAATGATAAAAATAATTCATGTCGTTCTTATATTAGGATAATGTCATAAAAGTGACATTAATTTTATATTTTTTCATGACTGACCCAAACATCAACTATTTATGAAAAATACCAAAATCACATCCTAAGATAATTTAAATATTATGGATTTTAAAATGAGTTATATATCAAAAAATTATAATTCCAAAATTCAAATATTTATCTTATTATTGAAAATCACAATATAAGGAAACCCCATTTTGTAGAAAAATAACTCTTAATTTATTTATAACCTTATATAATTTCATTCTTATCATTTATAATACTGTATGTATTTTCTATAAACTAATCTATATATTATAATTCAAGAAAAAAATTCAACATTTATTTTCTAATGTTGTTTCTCCTATTCATACTCTCAAAAAAACGTCTATGTCACAATTTTTATATTTAAATAATAATATTTCTATATTATATCTTAGTTCACATTATTATATACATCATAAGCTATCAAAGACACCCGATATATTAAATAGAAATATATTATATAATATTGTGGTGTTATAACCCTAATAACCCAAATTTGGTGGGTTATTTTTTATATTGTAATCCAAATACAAGAGATTGCATTACTAAGATTAGGGCTCATAAGTCCTTAAGAAACTAAAAACATAAAAATTACAATAAATTATAGAAAGTTAAAAAAAATTAGTAAAAGTTCATAGTTAATATTTTTATCCATATTTGTAATAATATAGAATATTCTGCTTCATTACATGGGGAAATAGGAAAAAATAAATGGTGATCTCGAACGCTCATCACCAGATAACATACAACGGAAGATAACATGGTATAAAAAATGGTAACATATAATCAATTAATGTTTTGTAACATAATCCACTAATATAAATGGAAATAAATGATTAAATGATCACATAATTTTTTAAATTTTATGAATGTAAAATTTAGGACATCATAAACACACCTCTGAGGCCATGTGCCACGAAATAATAAACAAAGGGTAAGGATGATCCCATCACCCTAACTTATTTGTCTCATGAGACCTAATAGTACCTTAAGAGTCTATATAATTTCATGGCCCACCCATCACATAAAATTAAAATTCATCCCATCACATACTAATCTATTGTAGGTGATACATGGTATAATTTTCAAGGGTGGTCAACTTATAAATACATGGTATAATAAATCTAAGAAACATATCATACAATATTTTTTCAAATAAAACAATAGATTATACAGATTGTAAAAATATTCCAAGATTAAATGACTTTATAAGGATGTTTTGGAGAAATCCATTGACATATATAAAGAATAATTAGGGATTTATATGATCAAGTAAGTTACCTTATCAAGTGAATCCTTTGGATTTGTAGTTATAGATTTCATTGTAAATAGTAAGATTATAAATGATATCGGAATTCAAAAGAATGTATTTGAAATGGTGGGAGAAAAATTAAATTATAGAAAAATACCAATAGACTTACAACTAAATCCATCGTTATGGTCGGTAAAGAGACTATAGATTATCCAATTCATATCCCTTAAGATTTTCTAGAGATGTGTGATGTCTTTGGACCACTCATCATGGATGAAGAGAATATTGATTTGATACTCAACCATATTTTTTAGGGTGTTTACACATAGGTATATCTATTACATAGTTGTATCAACTTCCTAATATCCACATAGGGATGAAATTTCAAGGAGAACTCATACTCTATACTTTACCACAATTTTGGATGGTTTTATAGCTTTTGGAATATATGATAATTACAATGGATTATGAATGTATTATAATAACAGGTAACCGTGATTAATCATTGATAATATAAAAAAACTTATAGAAATGGATCTTAATAACATTTCATATTAAAATTAAATGTAATTTGATATAATATCACCATTTAAGAAATAAAAGAGGATAAGGACCCTTATATTTAAAGGCATCTTCTTAATGCTTGAGATGAGAACCTTAAAGCCTTGAAAACTCTATGGAGAGACCCTTGAGAGAGAAAGTGAGGGGTGATTCATGCTCACCAGATTTGGAGGTGATATGAAATGGGGTAATGGGAGGGTATTTATAACAAATGTGGGAGTATGGTTTATTAATTTCTAAACATAGTCCGTAAAATATAAATATATATATATATATATATTGGAAAATGAAAACATTTGTGCTTACCAATGGTTTTTTCTCATGGTTCTTGAAATTTAAGGCATTAGGTTTTACATATTTTAGTTCTATAACTGAAACACATTATTTTTTATAACTTTTTTCATGAGAAATTAATTTTTCCACAAAATATTGTTTTAAAAAAACTAATTTCCACATTTGAATTTGGAAAGTAATTTACAGGTTTGGAAAACAATATTAATTCCATAAAATACATTATATTAATAAAATAGATTATTTTTTGTTGATAATACACATATATTAATTAATACATCCTTTTTACAACATAATTATGCCATAATTCAAACCAAATATGCTTGTTGCATCTTACTATTTAGCGAAAAATTTGACTCTCTTGGAAAAATCATGAAAATTCATAATTGGATAATTTTGAGATGATGGATACAAATCTATTGTTCTCTTTATGAAAATAATTTTGATTATATGATAATTTTAATTTTTAAATAAAACACTTTTTTATTTTAAAATCATTTATTTGTTGCCAAAAATATAAAACTATATCCTCTAGTAAATATTTTTTTTGTTAAAAGTCATACTTCTGTTACTACATTACTATTAATTGATTAATATACAATTATTTATTTATTTATTGTATTTTCATCAAATTTTTTCTTTCATTTTACTATATATATTCCTGAATTACTATTTCATTAATATTATAACTATCGGATTTCTAATGATCTAATTTCAATAGTCCAGTCCTAATGGTAAGATTCCAATAATCACATTATAAGGGATATATTATCCCTAAATATATATATATATATATATATATATATATAATTTTAACATCCTAAGATCATTCATTTAAATACCTTAACTACCATTTCTATTACTATTTTTATTTTTTTCATCATTATAGAAATATTCCTAGTATACTTATTATTCATTTTCAAAAATGGTCCTCTAGAGTACATGATTATGGTGTTTCGCCATATATTTACTTGTTTTATAGTATTACTTTTATATATTATTATAAATGTAATTTACTAATTTTATAGTTTGTTAATTTTTTTCATAATGTATTACATTTTAATATTATATAGTTATTCATTAGTAAAATTTCATATGAAATGTATTTCCCCAATTATAAAAAATTTTCCTTAATGTTTAAAATCAATTCCTAAATAAATATGCATAATAAATTATCATTTCATCTTCTAGAACACATGTTTTCTATTCTCAAATATAATTCCTCCAAATAATTGTTACTTGTTGAGTTTTTCGACACTATAGTACTTCCTCACTCATGTTAAGAATCTTATTCAAATCTTCATAATATGACAATTCAGGTTCCAACTAAAGGTGATACACCATCAGATCATTGGAAGGATCTTGCATATACTTCCTTTAAAGTGACATATAGAAGACTTAATAAATTTGAGATTCATTTAGTGGAATTACCAAACTATATTCCACATCACCTAACCTCTCTAATATTTCAAAAAATCCAATATACATTTGAATTAACCTTCCTTTATTTTTAATATCAAGAAATGTTTCTATGGATATATACTCTAAAGGAAATGGTTCCTAACTAAGAATTCAAGATACTTTCATTAGATATCAGAAAAAAAATTCTATCCACATTATGATACCTTAATATAATCCTTGTTGGAACTTACAAACATTGATGTCTATTCCAAAAGTTCTAGACCTAATAGCATCCTTTATCTAACATAATCTTGACATGTTGGAGTCCATCATATAATTCCATATAAGGATTCATATAGTTCAATTTTAATGTTTTAGTTGTAATATTTATTATTAGAAAACTTCATTAATGATAAATATTGATACCAATTTCTAATGATGTTAATAGAGACTAATATTAGAATATCCTAAAATGTTTATATAGTCCATTGAAACTACCCATTTGTTTGGTGGTGATATGTTATTCTATGATTAATCTCCCTATTTAAATATTTATAGAGACTACACTAATATTATGATATAAACCTTGGGTCATGATCTGATATTATAGATAAGGGTTTGTCTTCAGTTGTCACAACTTTATTTATATATATCCTAGAAAGATGGTATAATGAGAAAACTCCCCAAATTTTAAATAAATGAGCATATATTGTAAGATGGTCCACAATAACACGTATCATATTATTCCCCTAGGGGGTATTATAAATATCATGGAACAAAATCAACCATAATATTATCCCACTTCAAATATAGCATTTGTAGAGATTACATAACACCCACCGGAAGGTTCCTTTCATCCTTAGCCTATAGTTAAAATATGCATCTTGAAGTATAATATGTTATCCATCACTTTAAAATATCTCACTAGAAATGTTGTTGGATATACCTATATATCATCGTTCGACAAAGATGTATAAAAAAAATTTAAATTTGAGTTTCATCCAATAAATATTTCTTTATCTATGGTATTGATGAAACACCTAACCTCTTACAGATCTATAAAACTCCAATATCTATAATATTTAATTTTCTTAATTTTCTTTTATACACATCTATCATCTTTTTTTAAGGCGTTATAATCAAAACAGGATCCCTTAGTCCCATTCACTAAGGACGGTTTAGTAATTACATTAAATAAGAATGATGATCCCCCTTCAATTTTGATTTCCATTTTCATCCTTATTACAACATTAATAATTAGGTCATCCTCCAAACTCATTATGGATAATATATTATTATCTTTTCTACTCAATGCATCATCTACCTTTTTTGTTATCCCATGATGATGGTATATAGAAAATCATAATCCTCAAGTACATAAAATAGTCTCCTTTTCCATATATTATTATATTTCTAAATAATTATGTATTTCAAACTATTATAATTTCGGTATATAACACTTATACCTCTTTAGAGATAATGTATCCATATCTATAGAGAAAATTTATTGCCTCTAACTCTAAATCATGTTTTGAGTAATTTACATCATGGGGCTTCAACATTCATTAATCATATGCCACTACTCTATCATTTTTCATTGTAAAAGATCCAATAATACTCCTTGATAATTCACTATAAATTAAAAACCTTTCTTATACATATGTATTATTCAATGCAAGTGATGTTTCTAATATACTATTAAATTCATCGAATATATCTTCAAATTCCATTATCTATATTAATGTAACCCCCTTATATGTTAACATGGATAATAGATTAAAAAATTGATTTAAATTTTAAACAAATTTCACATATTATCCTCTTATGTAATGGATTCTTCTTATTTTAGTTATAGTGGTAGAGGTAGGACATTCTAAAAAACCTTCATTTTTAAAGGGTCATAAAATTTACTATTCATGGATACAATATGTCCCATAAAATAATATTGTTAGATCCAAAATTTAATTTTTTTAAATTTCCCAAATGATTCATTATTCCTCATAACTTCAACTATAAAGGGAAAATTATTTCCATGATACTCATAAATAATCAAGTATATAAGAATATCATCAATGAATATCACAAAAAATCAACAATATAATCCTTTAATACTCTGTTAATCAAATAAATAAACACAAAATGTTAGTTGTTTAATCCAAAATGCATTAATATTAACTCATAATGATCTCACCTCATAAAAAAATTTGATCTTTGGGATATCCTCCACCTTAACCTTTTTCTGGTGGTAACAAAAAAAAATTATATCATTCAAAAGTATTAAGACTCCTGAAGTATATGAAGAGTTCATTAATATATGTTAGTGGATAATTTTTATTTTTATTATTTTCATTAATTTCCTATAATAAAGGCATAAAATTGTTAATATATCGATCTTCTTCATGAAAAAATGTGTTGCACATTGTTATACACAAGGAAAAATGAAATACTTATAAAAAAGGACATGTAATTCCTTATTCAACTCAACCAAAACCATCAATTATATTCTATATAGATTTATATAAAAAACAATTTCATTATGTATAAGCTCAATAGATAATTAAACTTCTTAGTCAGGGGAATTCTAGCGAAATCATTAGAAAATATATCAATATACTCCTTAGAAATGTGCACATAATCTATTCTAAAAAACTTCTAACACATCATAGATTTAATTTACTCTATATATTCCCATGGAGTTAATTAACCTAATATAATGTATTTTTTTCATTAATGTTTCAAATAATGAAATCTAGCTATTAAAACTAAGTAATTCTATACCTATCTCACCAAATTCAAACATCATTCTCCCAAAAATAGATTCTTGTTTTATAATTTCAGATAAACTTCATCCCCAAGATTACATCCAAACCCACCATAAATATAATGATTAGATTCACAATTAGAAAACCCCCATTCATTCTAATTTGAATTTTCAGATATATCATCATTGTAATAAATGTACCAATTAGTCTTCTACAATATAAATCAATTCTAAATGAATCTTGGGGTAATTAAATATTCTTACAAAACAAGCATTATATATATGAGTATAGATATCAAATAAAATAATAAATTATATAACATTGAATATTAAATAAAATAGATTCTTGTTTTATCAACACATGTAAATCATACATCAAACCTCTTTAAGTGGGCTCCTCAATGGTTTTTATGACATTTATAACACATAAGGAACTCCCCTCTCACCTTCTTTTCCTTTTTAGTTTTTCATTATAATTTATGATATATTATCCTTTCCTTATTAGGTCTTCCATTATAAATGAATTATTTTTAAGAATCCTTATTAGTCATGATAGAACTTGTTACAATTTCCGTATTTGATAAAAATGTTTGAGAGATGAAAGATATTTAAATACTACACTTTAAACCACAAAAATAGCCAATCTTACTTTCCGGATTTCATATATAATCCAAGACATAACCCTCTATACTTGATAAATTATCATCATAAAAAATATTTTTTCTTCATCATTTTGATTTAAATTTAATAATTTCTTTTCCATCTTAGAACGATTCTCTTGAGGAAAATCATTTTCAATGAAATGTAGTTAATCATATTCCACTCCACATAATCAATTTTTTATTCTTTTTCATTCTTTGAAATTAAGTTATATTATTGGTCAGCATCTACCATTAACTGATACAAAAACATGATAACTTCTTCTTTCATAGTACACCCCATTTCTATAAATATATTATATGGTACTTAATATATTAATATGTGACCATGGGATTAGTGGACCCACTAAATGATGGAGGTTGTTTCCTCATAATATATATATATATATATATATATTGATCCTTGTTAAGGGGAAACAAGTCGGTCCATGTGGACATGGTTATTTTCATATCTAAGGTCAATTTCCCAAGGATTTAAATATTTTTTTCATCACCAACTTTAACACAATTTTCTATATAATTCAGATAGTCCTCATATTGTCCCTGATTATTGGATTTTTTTCATTTCTTCTAGTATGTGTCATTATTTTTCATGTTCCATGGCATAGTTAAAAATATTATAATCTATTAATATGTTAGGAATGAATTTAATATCATGTTTCTCTAAAAAAAAATTCTAATATATAGAATAAAAATAAAAATATATTATAGAATAATAAATAAATTTTCCAAAGGTGGAATCAATGTTCTCTTCCTACGTTCATTTAAATCTTTTTCTGTAGGTTTCTACGAAAACTTGATCTAATGATAACTATAATTCCTTTAGCCTTTTTCAATAAGATTTAGTTCTATATTTATTTCATTTGAATCAAAATTTATAAGATTTCATTCCTAGATCAAGTTTCAATAGTCCTTAAGCGACTAGATAAATAAAAATTTCAATAAATTATGAAAATTCAATACATTTGAGTTAAAATAATTATTTCTTATTGTTATCAATAGGGATGATCATAAATACTATTCCACCTCATTACCTAGGGAATGATAAATAAATTAAAAGGGGGGATAAAATTTTTAGAAAGGGACCACATACTATAGAATCAAATGTGGTATAATCAATAAAATAAGAATATATAAAAAACTAATGTTTCATTATATAATACATGGATGGGAAAGAAAATAAGTGATTAAATGATCACATAATGATGAAAATATTGGGAATGATTAATATAAGATATCATAAACATATTGTTGAGTCCTTGTTCTAATATGTCATACAAAAAGTGTAACGAAACTCCTATTATCATATCTTAGTTGTCTTCAATGACCTATCAGGGAACTTACGGGATATAAAATTCTAAGACACACCCATTATATAAATTTCCAATGAATTACATCACATAATAACTGAGAATAGGCTAAACATTGTATAGTTTTAAAGGATAAACAACTTCAAAACACATAGTATAATTTCTCAAATAAATATTTCATACAATATTTTTCTGTATTGAATAATGGATTATATGGGTTAGAGATTGATTTCCCTAGGAAAAAAACTAATATGAATGTATAGATGAAATCTATTGACTCGTATAGAGAAAAATATTGATTCATATTGATCAAATTAGTACTCATATGAATTTAAGAATATATATTTTTAGTTATCATGTACTTTATGAAAACATAGGATTATAAATGATTCTAGTAAGTAGAAACAATATATTCGAACTTTTCGGAAACCAATGAAATCATCTATAAATCCCAAGATAAATATAATAAAATCCTTCATTTTTTGGTAATAATCATATAAATTTTTAGAAGTATTTCCCCTATGAGTTTCTATCCAGGTGTGAAATCCTAGACCCACTCATCATAAATAGAGTGAATATTGAGTTAATACTAAAACAATATTTTTCAGGGTGTTTCCCACTATGTGAATATATTCCATAACAGAATCCACATTCCATATAATGTCCCATCCAAGATTCCACTAAAATGGTTCCATAATTTAGTTGGTTATGAGGCTTCAAGCGTGCCTCCCCTTAGGAAAGAGGATGATGAATAGAAACAAGGGTCTAAATGTGGTAAAGTGATGAGACTTTATACTCATATTGTAGTATGAAAACAATATAAATATCTAAGTATCATACATATTAGTTAATAAAAAGGAATTTGAAAGCAGTAAATAGACTGAAATAATAAATGCTTCAATAATAAATGAAATGTTATAAAATCCTGAATAGTTATGTCATACAACAACACTGCTCACCCAGTAGGTTGAACATACAAATAAAACAGTATAAAAGAAATTGAAATAAAAGTAAAAGGCTATACTACTAACTCTAATCCAGAAAGCATACCTAGTCTCCATAAATTTTCAAACTACACTATCCTAATCATTTCATCCCACATGAGCATCTCTACTCAAAAATTAAACTATGGGCCTCAGCCCTAAACACAATGCAATTGTGATAAACATGAAAAGTATACATAAGGTCTACACCTACACCTAGGATCATGTTTAGGGTGAGAAATAATATCAGTAGGCCACCCCAATGATGAAACTATAAAATAAGTTTCTATAAGTACATGGAAAATCAAAAGAATATCATGGCCAAGAATCAACAAAAAATGTAAAATGAATAAATGTGAAACTGCATTTGAACATTTGATTTATAATCCCAATTAACTAGGAAAGTTCCACCATGGATGTCCAAATCAATATGTGTATAAATGTATATCCCCATAACTATACACATATATATATATATATGAATACTCATGAGTAATTTGAATTAAATAACATAGAAACATTCTGCAGTTGATCCTTGGGTCTGTAATCCTGATCTTATGGACATCTAGGCAAGGGAATTGATGTCACGTCACTCAAGATGTGTATAATTAAGTTGTTATCATAGTTCATAATAAAAATCTATAAATACATTATTAATCCAACACCAGAAATTCCTTTTATCAAGCTACGTCACCATAGTTGGATAGTCATTCTAACACTAGGTTCACCCATACTTGCCTCTAATCACTGAAAAGAATTATTCTTGGGATATACATCCAGAAATCCTATAAAATGGTCACTGATATAGATTCTATATTTCTCAGTCTGTGAAAATTTAGTCCAATGTTTGATCCCAAATTCCCGGTCTGTAGGCTATGTGACTAGGAGGAACCCTACAGGTCGAACCCTTTGGTGGTCTGTAAAAGAGATCACTAGTGAGACATCATTCTCACCCCTCAGGATCAAATATTTTTTCCCGAACATATACGTGATATTCCATGCCCATCCACCCAAATACATAAAAGGATCATAATCATAATCCAATAAACAACATCTAGAGATCCTCTTCATATGACAAAATGAGGAAATCTTAGTCATCATCCATCATCCACATGTCAAGGAGAGTATAATCATACTCTAATGACCACAAGTCAAGGAGAGAATAATCATACACTAATAACCCTAGTAGTGGAGAGTGTAATCATTATAATTTATAACATGGGGTGAGGAGATCTTAATCATCCTCATCACTCATGAGAGATTAATAATGCATGAGTATCATTACGAGGTATGAAATGACCATATATCATAGTCATAGTCTTAAAATCTGGATACCAAGATACACCTATAGAAATACCAATAATCTAATAATAAAAATATATATATACTCAGTAGCCATGTTTTAGGTAGTACCTATACATATACAAGTAAATATCGTAAATAATCTGTCTCAAAAGCTCGATCCTAAGAAATAACATCTGGTCATTCCAATGAATAAGAAGAATTACAAGAAGAATGTATGATCATCCCAAAGAGAATGAAGGACATATTGAGTTGGGCTCAATATCCACGAACTAGGAAACACCACTAGTAAACATCACTACATCACTAATAACCCTGTGGAAGCATAACAAAGAGTTAGGGTGGTCGAATGCCTAAATAAAACACTACAGCCACATCCCCATGGGATTAATAGTTTGGAATGGATTCTAAGGTGACGTATAAAAATATCTCTACCCAAACCTAGAAAACTAACTTTGGTTCGGTCAAACAACATGACACCCACTAGGTCCCTCTAGTCACCACACAAAATTAGAATTCGACTTGGGATCTTCAGTAGAAAAGATAAGGTGGAATCTTACATGAGATACTCAATGTCCATGTATAAGTGATGGATTCTAACTTGGGAACCTTATCTAAAAAGGAAATTGAGGAATATTAAAATATATGCTCTAACAAAAATTCATCAGAGGAAATCCTACAAGGTATCCTTTGAACAATATAATGGTGAATGAATCATATAGGGGACCCTCTATTACTTCATAGAAATAATGAGGCATCCTACATGGGATCCTCAGAATGGTATATAGTTAAAGGGATCCTATAAGGGGTTTCCTTGGTCAACACATAAGAAAGTTATACCATAGGGGACCCTAGGTAATAGAAAGATGGCGGATACATATTACACATGGATCCTCCATTTCTAAATGTAATTAGAGGAATTCTATAGGGGATGCATGAAAATAGTCAGTCTCACAGCCTCATTGTCCTAAAGGGAACATATCACACGGAATATGTCCTCAAAGTAAATCTATAAGGAATCATTCAATAGAGACAGCTCATGGATCATAGCAAGTCAAAGGGTCTCACTATCTGAATATACTAGATAATATTACCAGAGGAAGAACATCTCTGTTTAGGAAAAGCTTGAAATGCAACCTAAGAGTACTCAAAACACCTCATGGGTCTTACCATAATGATCTATGTGAAAAGACACTAAAATGGACCACTCATAGTTCCAATTATGACTGTTGGGTGAAAAGGTTTGAAAACCCCATAAGGGGTTGAAAACGGGACAGTACACAGTGTGTATCTCTACGCACATGGTATGTCCTCCCAAAGCCCCACCTGGGTGTGTATTATGGCTGGGCTTGGTGTGTAAATACCCAATTACATGGTTTTTAGGATGAAAACATGGCATGTACCATACATGAGGTGCCTTCCCATGTCCGTCAAGTGCTATGGCTATGTATTTGGTATGGTTGTGTACATCAACATGGCGTGGGACCCACACGGGGCCTGGTAATGTACACTACATGGCATGTGCCCCTTACACAAGAAACCTGGTCGGGTACTTAGCGACATGGCTAAATACCAGTACACTGCATATATAACCCATACATGGTGTGTAATTTAGAAATCCCATCTTCCCCAAAATGGAATAACACAGAACATCTATTCTCTAAATTACACACCATGGGCAAGGGTTTTCCTGAACAGACAACCCTCAAATCACCCCGAAACCTCCGTGTTACCCCAAAAGTAGTAAAAAATATATAATGAGGTTATAAGAAAACATAATAAGGATTTAAAACTATAAAACAAAAAAATATAAGTGTATTTAAGGAGAAACATAAAAAAGAACCTACCTTTAGCTGGATTACACTAAAGCTTCACCCATTTATGTGGTTCACAGTTGTCGCACGACGATTCGGTGCATCCTGAGATCTGAAGTGGTACTAATATTCCCTTACACTCAATATCTATCTCTCTTTCCCTATCCTATCTCAGTCTCATGGAAAATTAACACATGGTCGGGTGTACACAATAATCCAGGAGTATGAAAAAAAAATAATTAAAAGAAAACGAATAAAAGTGAAGAAGAAGAAAAAAAAGAAATGGGGGCTCAGGACGACTTCATCGTCCAACACAACTTTATGCCCCACCTAAGAAAAACACCCCATTCTTGACTCAATGGTGGAGACAAAATCTCAATCCAAATCTCTATTCAAATTATATAACCAAAAAAGCCTACATGAATTTTCCTAATAATGACATTATTAATTATTAAATATTAATTATTCGGGTAAATTTCAAATGACTCATATTTCCACCGAACTCTTGTATAAGAGTAAACACCATATTCTAAGACCAGTAGTGTTGTCATAAAAATTATCTGATAACATATGCTATGTGAAAAAAGACTATTTTACACTTTACAAGAAATTGAAGTAAAAAATTCTAATTTCTACACAAAACTTCATTCTAGAAAAAAATCATTGGTCATTACATTCAATTATTTAGATAGGGATTCAATTTCTAAGAAACAACATACTCTATAATTTAACATAATTTAAATTTTTTTATAGTTATGGGAATGTATGATCATTATAATGAATTCTAAATGTAGTATAATTAGATTGGATAGGGATATATCATTGATAATATAATAAATAATTTTTTCAAATGATACAAAATGACATTTCATATTGAAATAAAGAGTAATTTTAAATAAAAACACAATTAAATAAAGAGAAGAAATTAAGGACACTTACCTTAAAATGTATCTTTTATAACATTGAGATAAGAACATTAGATTATTGGAAAAAAACACAGAGACAATCTTGAGATAGAAAATGTTGTTAAATGTGTTTTCAATTTATTTGGAGTAAAATATAATGGGAAAATGGGTGTGTATTTTTGGAAAATCATGTAGGATTGATTATTATTTTCTAAACATAATCCTTGGAAATATAGGTTGTATAAAATTAAAAACTATTGGCTTGCCCATAGTTTTGGATCATGGTTTAGACATTTAATTCATGGGTTTTGACATATTTCAGTTCTATAAGTAATTATATTTATTTTATATTATAATGTTCATGTGAATATACATTTTCTGTAAAATATTTTTTAACATTACTTTTCATTATAGACATTAATATGTAATTTATAGTCTTAGAAGATCATTTTAATTCATTAAAATATATTTTAATCAAAAAATAAGTTATGTTTGGTCATAGAGTATCTTATATTAATTATATCACAATTTATATATCATAATTATTTCATAATACGTACCATATATTCTTAATTATTTTTACTATTTTGTGAAAAAAAATTATTGGCTCAAAAAATATTGAGTAATTCATTACTAAATAATTTTGAAATAATGGTTTCATATTTAATTTCTTTTTTATGAAAATAATTTTCTTTATGTGATCATTTTAATAAAATCTATAATTTTTTCAATTTCAAGTGTTTAGTGGAATTTTTTTTGAAAAACATTCTATAACATCTTGAGCCCGAATGCCACCCAACAGTCCCCTGAGCCTGATTGGTTACATGGCATCAAATTCATCTCCCAAAATTCTAGAGGATTCCGACAAGCAGTGACGTACTAGGTGTGTCTGTGGGGAGACTATTCCCTCATCACTAAATTATATCGTAGTATAATATCAATAACTTACAAGTAGCATATTAAATAATAAGAATCAGACAATAGATACAAAAAAGGAATAAATATCAATATAAAATGAAAGATCGTATACAATGATGATGATACAAGTCATATTTCTATATAAAATAGAAAAAATAGGTATACATGGAAGAAAAAAAATACAACTAAAAAAATTTTAAAAATTGAAAAATGTATCCTATCTAGCATCGAGAGCCTCACCTCAATCACATGCTACCTTGTTCCTATACAACAATTAAGAACGTGTAGTAGATTTCTTTCTCTTATACTTACTTGCAATCATATAGTCTTTTTGGGTACCCAAGGGAAGCCCAAATAGGGTGTGAGACTAAACACCACAGTAAAGTTCCACCCAGTTAGTGAATATATATAACAGGCAGTGTGGAGGGAATAATGTAATAATTAAAGAATGTACTACAAGTAAACATCCTATAAAATTTAATTACTCATTTAAAATAAAGTTCTTTTAATGATACAATCTCATTTAATTATTATATCTCAAGAATCAGCACATATACTGATATCTCTATGATTATAGGTAATACAAGGATTCCTAAATATGACATACATAAAGTATAAAAAAATATTGAATCCATGCATTTTCTCTGTCTTTGTAAATTTATTATACAACTCATTTCATTTATAATTCAATTTAGAACCTGATCCCATCCAGGGAATGACTATGTTTGAAATTATTTATCTCTATGGGTGCAATATAAACCAACATCCTACAATCCCATCCAAGGAGAACCTCTCAAGAACCAAGGCATCGCTCTAGGTGAGGTATAATATCACAATCATTCAACCACATCCTAGATAGCCCACTAAGGATCCCAAGTATTACCCATGGAATAAATGTTTAATTCCCTATGAATCCATCCTTGGAATTCTAATTTCTATGTTTCTCTTACAATAAATAGGAAAGAATCTGAGTTTATCCTTATCAGTCTACTAGGGAGTCTATGTATCACCTAGGTATAATCAAGGTATAATCCAATTAATTCCATCCATGAAATTGACATATGAATCCATGTATCACCCAAGGATAAAATAATATAACCAATATAATTTAATCAATTTCATTTAAATATTTCAAGGTCAACCCAAAGAACATTTCATTTACACCTCACCTAAAATGTGGATAATGGTATGGATAACTGTAGAAGGCTTAGCCTTTAATTCCACTCACATGGGAAATTCAATGTAAAATAAATTCATGCTTATCAGGCTATGACATTGAATAACCTAGGTACCTGGCATCTATCCCCTCTTATTAATAAATTACATATATCAATTCATAATTGAATTCATCAATTTGAGTCACAATTCATTTAGAAATTCTCATCACATGGCAAGGGATAAATTGACACACCTCAAAGGTATCCAAATTCATATACCATATTAAAGATTCATTTAATTAAATAACACGCCCAAATGAGGTGGTTCCAATATCAAGGTCCTTAACCTATAAAAAATCATTAATAGACCCATTTAATTATATAGGATATAAAAATCAACTCAATTCAAGGATTAAATTCATTTCAAGTGTTTCTAGAGAATTAGCTGTGTGGCATAACGGTGTATATAAACATTTAAACTTTAACTAAATGCTTGAGACCATGTACTACTGGTACATAGTTGATATATCATCAAGTATCAGGTCAAGATTTAACTCAGTCTAGAATGAAATTGAATAATGGATGAATAACCTAATAATAGGGCAAATTATATTTCACTTAAATAGCACAACTAATACAAAACTAAATTATTAATGATACAAAAGTAATCGGGTACTCATTGATGTAGATCCAACAAGATGAGTGGTGCTTGAATCAATTATTTGATGCAGACTTAGTGTAAAATCCTAGAACAATCTATCAAGAGGGATCTAAAATGGTAAAGGTTCAATCCAATGAATAAAGGATAAATAAGGGTTTGATTTAATAGATTAAAGTGGGGTATTTTTTTAATTTCACCCAAAAATTGGACAGCATGTGGTTTTAGTGCATGTTTTACAAACTGTGGGCCAAACATGCATGGTTGGCTATGGAGAAGGGTCACATTGCATGATTTTTTTCACAAAGTTTGACTAACCATTCCAAAACCCAATTTCAAAATTGCAGACATGGCAACATGGCCATCCTTCCAAAATTGAATGGTTTTATCTAACCGTGTGACCTCCTCCTTCTCTTTGACCATACCTCGTATGATCTATCTAACAGTGTGGTCTGTCCCTATTTGTTTTAAATAACCATATTCCCATTATATTTCACTACAAAGGTACGGTTCCTGGCTCCGAACCATCATTGGACACCCATTTACCATCATGACCAAAAAAGTGAATTCATATTAGGACATATTTAAACATTTAAACTGAAAATTGAAAAAAAAATAAAGGATCCTTACCACAAATAAGAACTGAGTTCTTACAAATAACCCCTCTTAAAGAAATTCATTCATGAATTTCCCTTTCAATGGTGATGACGGGTGGTCTGAGAATAACTCTGAATACTATGATCGTACGGCCACCACTTAGTCCCAGGTCCCATCTTGTACCCAATTGTGTGGCTATGGAACCAATACTAAAGGAACCAACTGGCCTCAGAGGGCTTTCATAATATGATCCAAAATACATATAGGATGCTCCTCAAATGAAGCATCTAATTGTAACTCACCCTCCTTAGGACAAAATGTATGATATGGTCATGAATAATAATGTAGCAACCGATATACACAAAAGATGTTGTGAATATCCCAATACCTCTGAGGTAACTACAACTGATATGCTATTAGACCAAATATCTCCATGATCTCAAATGACTCGACATACCACAGTAAATTTTTTCTCTATCTCATGATTCTTCAATGTCCCAACCTTGGTGAAACACATAAGAAAACTTGATCTCTAACCTTGAACCCTTGAGGCAATTTATAGTGATATCCATATGATTTCGGACAAGACTTTGTAGTAGCCATCCACTTCCAAATCTACTGCACCAGCTCTTTGCTCTCAAGAATTGGATGTGGTACCAACATAGTTGCATATCCTCCCTCTAACCAAGACAAGGGTGATCGGTATGGCCCACTATACAAATCATCATAACGAACTATCATAATAGGGTCTTAAAAGATATTATTGTAAAACAAATTAAACTATAGGTATATGCCTCTCCCATGATCCCTTGAAATATATGAGGTAGGCTCGTAGGATGTCCTCAAACACCTGAATCATGTGCTCGGATTGGAAATCTATCTGGGAGGGTATATTGTGCTCTGAATCCCTTTTGTTCCCAATGACCTCTATAGACCCTTCTATAATCAATATGTAATCCGGTTATCCCTATATAAAATAATAGTTCACATGGCCCCATGAATTCAAACTATCTCATAGATGTACAACCTCCAAATATCATCAATAACGAAGGTTTACTTGATTGGAAGGAAATGTGAAAACATTGTAAGATAGTCAATAACAACACATACAAAAACATGACCTTGAGGTGACATTGGAAGACCTATCACAAAATTCATAGCCACATCAACCCCCTTCCACCCAAGTATGGGTAACTTTGGTAAAATCATTGATGGTTTCAGTTGTCTCGACTTCACCTATTTACATGTGGAACACCACATGAAGAAACTAGCTACATATATTTTCATACTCAGAAATTAGTACAGGCAATGTAAATCTTGAAATATCTTGGTGGCACTGAGGTCCAATTCCCAAGATGAATCATAAAATCTGGTATCAACTCCTCATTCATGTCTAAACAAACCCATTTGTAGTCAAGTATGCACAGAACACCATCCTCACCTATGGTCCAACTAGAAGGTGGTTCCTCACCTATCTCACTCTATCATAATACTAAGCCTTCTGAGTCTGATAGATTCATTATCCTCACTCTATCCAGAAGGGAAGAAGTAATTTCCATGAAAAAAGAAAATTATACCCCTAACTATCATACACCTCCAAGGGTATCTCAGAGAAAAAAAAATCATGAGCATACACTCATTATTGACCTACTGAATAGACTTTATTTGAGTCCACCCGCTCAGTGCATCAGGCACTACATTTCCATTACTAGAAATTTAGGTGAGCTCAAAGCTTAAAGACTGTTGGTATTCCATGAAACTCCACTACCTAAAATTCAGATCATGCTATGTAAATATGTACTTGAGGTTTTTTTGTTCTTTGTATACCATAAAAAACTATCCTATTAAATAAGGTCTCCAATAGTGCAATGCATGAACAACCATAGATAACTTAAGATTATGCATCTGTTGATTCCTCTCCTGTGTCTCTAACTATTGATACTAGTATGCCATCAATCTATTACCATATATAATAACTGCTCCTATACCAATACCTGATGCAAGGCAATACATAGTGTAACTCCTTCCTGGATCTTGAAAAATAAATATTAACAATGAATTCAATCTCCCTTTCAGCTCCTAAAATGTCTTATAATAGAAATATGACCATAAAAACTTCACACCCTTCTTAGTAAAACCCTTTAGTGTTAATACTAAGCATTATAATTCATGGATGAAATGTTAGTAGTAATTTCCCATACCTAAGAAACATTGTGCATCAATTATGTTCTTGGTCTTCGCCTATGAAACCATAGGTCTCACCTTCTCTGGTTAAACCGATACTACTATCTTTGAGATTATATAACCTATAAAGTGAATATGATCCATCCATAAGTATAAATTTGTGATCTTAGTATATAACTATTTCTCTCTCGTTTTATCTAGTACAATCTCAAGATGTTTGGCATGTTCATGTGGATTGTGAGAATGAACAAATATATCATCCAGAAAAACCAAAATAAATTAATCTAGATAAGAATGGAATACTAGATTAAACAGTTTCATGAAGACTATTTTCAAGTTTTTTGAGGCTGATAATAATAACTAAATACTCATAGAGACCATAATATCTATGAAAATATATGCAAGGTATGTCTGATGATCTAACATATGCATGGTGATAATTAGATCTCAAATCAATATTTGAGAAAACCCGATCTCCTCATTATTGGTCAAAGAGATACTTTATATGAGGTCGAGGATACCGGTTCTAAGCTATTAGTTTGATCAATTTTCATTAAAATACATATACCTAGAGGGTACCATCACCTTTTTTCTAAAAGTACCAGCGAACCCTACAAGGAAGTTCTGGTTCAGATAAACTACTTTTCCTCTAAAAGTTCTAGCTACCTATTATGATCTTTAATATTATTAGTATCCATCCTGTAAGGTGGAATGGATACCAGTAAAACTTATGTAACTTCATATATAGAGAACTCTACATCTCTCATCAGAGGTAATCATAAAAATTTGTCTAGGAAAACATACCTGAAATGATCAAACACAGGAGGTAAATCGACCTGAAATGTTCCCTGGTCATTCAAATATAAACTTGTAATATGAGCTATCATCCCACCCAACCCATTATTCTTATGTACATATTATCTTTCTATGCCATCTCATAAACCCTATCAATAAACTCTCTACCCATTATTGATGTGATTGTTACCCTACGGTGATAATAGTCAATGAAGGTATGAAAGGAGACCAACATTTTTATCCTTAGAATGATTTCAAAACCTATCATCTCAAGGAAAAAGTTTTCTCATATGATGTGACACCCACCAATCTCTAGGGGAACTCCCTATACTAAAATATACCCTCTATTATAATCCCAAAAGAGTTTCAAGTGTCAAAACCCCATTAGAGGTTTGAAGATTAAGCCCAGGGATGTCCCCAATGGGCACAGATATAATGTATGAGAAACCCATGTATCAAAATGAATATAATCTAAAGTAGATACTACAATAATAGTATCTCTAAGAGTAGAAGTTTTGGGATCCTGCTCCTTAGGGGTTTGTTACACTATGTATATATTGAATTAACTGCAATTTTGTGATACTTCTTCTCTACCCTAAGAATATCCACTCTGTTGTCATTGTAAATCTATATTCTAACTACCATTTCCATGACCACCACATTGGCCTGATTGGCCAGCTATAATCCATCTCCCTACTTGATGAAAAGCAACTAACCCCACTCTTAAACAAGTAATCAATGAAGACCCTCTCGCACTAGTTGTTGTTGGAAGATATATGCAGAAGCACAGTAGATAGCCCATATTTCCATATTATAGACAATCAATTGGGTCCCTTGTACATGGAGGCCTCGTATTTTTTATCCTACCTCACTGTTAGCACCTCACCTAACTACTTGATTATGTTGTAATGATTCTTATATCACTGCATGGAAGATCCAAATGAAGTTTCATACTACCAACCGATGTAGTACCAAATCGATATTATGAACTGCCTTGGCACGCACCCACAAACTCTCTCATGTTATGCTTTATGAAAATAACTTGATTCAATATTCCATAGGTGCTAGTCAGTTGAAAGATATTCTTCTTTGATTGTATGTTGTACCTAATACCAACCTTGAATTTTCTACATTTAGATCACTCGTCACTAATCAAAATAGATGAAAAGCACTATAGATCAGTAAAACTGGCTGAATAATCAATAACTGACAATGTTCCATGCTCCAAGTTCATGAACTATTGGGATATATCTTCCCTCAATATCTCAGGATATAATTAGTCATAGAAGGATGTTTGAGAATCCATCTATGACATATCTGAATGATAATCTATTTGATTAATGACATCCCACCATCTCTTTGCATAGTCACCCCGAAGACATATAGAGATAGTTATCCTTCTCTCAGGAGTCATCTATAAATTCTCAAAGATAGATTTTATAGACTCTATCAGTTACTATGCATCATTTAGTTTTCCATCCCAAGAAATATTTGTTGGATGCTGCGAGTGGTACTCACCTTTCAACTCTGACATAGTCGGGGAAGGTCATGGTTCTCCCTAAATAGTTTGTATGAATCGTAAGAATCCCTCATAGAACTATCTATTTGCACCACTGTCCATTACAATAGCAGGTGACACAGCTGGATCTTCTATAGGATCCACTAGAATCCCATATCCCACCACCTCTAGAGTGTGTTCCTCACCTCTCTCCTTGAATAATACTAGAGAATGTCGTAGCGGTATACCTCTAAAAATTCTAACCACACTCCTCATTTTAGGAACATTTTCAATGTTCATAGCTCAAAAGTGCAGAAATAGAAATAATATATGTACAAGCCTTCCTATATAACAAAACAACCCTCTACTTTCTCTATGAGTTAAGTCTGGGAATCAAAAAAAAATATATAAGAGCTAGATACACTGCCTACCTCCCACTACTATGGTTGGGACTTGGTTATGTTCTCTGCTACAAGAATTTTTTTTTCTCATTTCATTTCCTTTTTAATTCACATATTGATTATCATTTGAATTCATAATATTTCCCATTTATATTATAGTTCATTAAAAATGATAACCTAATGGTTCACCAAATTCTGATCCATAAGGACCCATACTCCACAGGAACCAAAGTCTAGTGTCTAGCTAACTCATACTATAATGTATTCCAAAATACATATCACTATAGAAGGTATATATAACACAATGGATATCATAACAGCATGAAATAAGTAATTCATAATAAATGGCATTGTATAATACATGGAATGTGTTTCATGTAAAGTGAGTGATATGATTCATGAGATGGAATACCCTCCTCTCATCAGGTTTTAACATAATTGAACATATAATAATATCAATAATAACACCACACATCAATTTCATCACCCAACAGTGGAATAAGATCAGTTGTAATAGTTAGAATCTAGGAAATAACCATTTCAGTCAAGGTAATTTGGTTTTTTCCTATATGCGATGTAGCTAATCCCAGGCATAACTCATTTCCAAACTCATATTCCTTCAAATCCATTTCAATTATTTCAAAATTTTATATAACACTAGAAAATAACATTCCTCTAATAACACTTTGTGACGTCCCAAACCCGGATTCCACCCAACAATGCCCTGAGACTGGTTGGTCACAAAGCCTCAAGTGCATCTCCCAAAATTCCAAATTCTATTTACTAGTAGCGAGGGCCTAGGTGTGTCTTTAGGGATATTATTCCCTCATCACCAGAGTTTAGAATTGCATAATATCAATAAAAAACAAGTAGTGGAAGAAGTTATAGCAATATAAAAATAGATACAAATTATGAATTGATATCAATATTAAAAGGAAGCTAAAATAGAATAATGATTGTACATGTCATTTCTCTCTATAAAACATCTAAAACATGTATACATGGACAATAAAATATACAGGGGAAAAATCAAAAAAAGAGGAGAAAATTATCCTAGCTAGAATAATGAGCATCAACTCAGTCACATGCATCTTTTCCCCTATACAGCGATCAAGACCCAGTAAAATGGTGCTTTCCTTTATCCCTACATGGAATCATATAGTTTGTTAGGTACCCAAGTGAAAACCAAATATGCTGTGAGACAAAATCCCAGTAGAAAAAAAAACCAATGGTCATGTTCCATCAAATCAATGAATATATATAAAAATATATAATATAGTGTACAGGAAGTAATGCAATAAGTAAAGTACTAAATTTAAACATCCTATAATGTCCAGGTTATCATTTACAATCAAGTTTCCTTAATGATTCAATCTCACATAATTATTACGTCTCAATACCTAGAATGTATCATATCACCCCCCATGATAATATTTTACCCAAGGATGGATAAATAGGCCATCAATAAATTATAAACAGTCATTAAATCCAAGATTCTTCTTTTCATTGTAAGACGCATCATACAACTCATTTCATTTATAATTAAATTTAGAACCTGAGCCCTTTCATGGAATTACAATGTTTGAATCCATATATCACCCCATGTGAAATATAAAACAACACCCTACAATCCCATCCTTAGTGAACCTATCAAGAACTCAGGTATTTCTATAGGTGTGGTAAAATGTCATAGCCATTTGATTCCACCAATGGCGGTCCCCTAAGGGATCCCATGTATCACCCATGGAATAAATGATAAATTCCCTTTGTGTTCATTCTTTTCATTCCATATGGAATCCAAGTGTCACATCGTATAAAATATTCCATCCACTGATTCCATCCTTTGAATTTTTCTATGGAGTCCTTGTATCACTCGGGCATAAGTAAGGTACAATCCAATTGGGTTCATCCATGGAATTCACATATGAATCCATGTATCACCCAAATCATAAAATCATTTAACCAACATCATTTATTCAATTTCATTTTACTATTTCAAGGTCCATACCAAGAACAATTCATTTACACCACACCTCAAAAGGTTTCTAAATCCACCACTAAGATTATAAGGATTAGACTTTAATTATACTCACCTGGTAAATTCAATATAAAAGAAATTGAAGATTACCACCTAATTACATTGAATATCCTAGGGACATGGAATTCATCCCCTATTCTTAATAAATTCCACATATCAATTCATAATGGAATTCATCAATTTAATTAAGAATTCAAATCAATATTCACATCCTAAGTAAAGGTGGAAATTGGCATGCCTAAAATTTATCCATACTCGTATACCATATTAAAGGTTGATTTATTAAACAACACACCCAAAATTGGTGATTCCGGTTTCAAGGTCCTCAATATATATCCAATCATTAATAGGACCCTTTAATTTGATGGGATATACCTACCAACTCAATTCATGGATAAAATTAATTTCAGATATTACCTGAGAATTGGGCATATAGTACAACATAATATATAAACATTTCTACATTAAAAAAAAGGCATAATACCACCTACTATAGGTCCATAGTTGATATATCGCCTCGTATTATCTCGTGATTTGAATTATAATAGTAGAAAATAAATGAATATGTGAAGAAAATAATAATAGGAGAAATTATCCAACACCAAAATAGAGTATTCTATACCAAATTAAATGATTGATCGCACAAAAGGAATCAATTACTAACTGATGCGGATCTAACAATACAAACAGCACTGGAATCAGAGGTTAGATGGAGACTCAGTGGAAATTCCTAGAATAGTCGGTCAAGTGGGATCTTAAATGGGGAATGGTTTTTCTATTGTTGTAACTAGAAATGAGTTTTCTATTTTATAGATTAAAGAGTGGTATTTCCTAATTTAACCCAAATTGGGAACCTTATAGTTTAGGGGCACGGTTTAAAAACTATCTTCCAACCTTGCACATTCAGTTGTAGAGAAGGGGAAATCACATGGATTGTCTACATGGATTGACTAACTAAGGGGAAACCATGCCAAAATCCACTATAAAAATTTTAGACATGGTCGCATGTTCATTCCCCCCAAATCACAAAGTTTTCTCTAATCATTTTATCTCCTCCTACTCTCTTCCCATGCCTCGCATGGTTTATCTATCTATGTGGCATGCCTCACATGGTTTGAAGTAACTATGTGTCAGACTTATTTCACCCCAAGAGATGGGTTCTAGGCTCTGAACCAACCTCAGAAAAACATGTCATCTTTATGAACTCAAAGGGAATTCATATTAGGACATATTTATACATTTAAACCAAAAACATATATGGAAATTGAATGATCTTTGCCTCAAAGAAGAACCAGGTTCGTAGACATTCGTCTAGTAAATATTATTTGTGTTCTTATTCATATGTGTATATTTATGTTACTATTAATTTACTAACATTCATTTATTTATTTAAATATTATGATATAATCAAATTATTTCATTCAACTAACTATATTATTGAATTAATAACTATTTCATTATTATTACAATGGTAATATTTCTAGTTGTCTAATTCTAAAGGTTAGATCCTAAAAGTTAGATCATAATGATCATATTACCCCATATATATGCATTTCATTTTTATATTCTAATATTATTCATATCATTAAATTATCTACAATTTATACTAAATATTAATTTTTTTCTTCATAATTGAAATGTTCCTCGTATACTTGTTATTCAATTTCGAGTATGATCATCCAAAGAACATAATAATGGTGGTTCCCGATATCTTCACTTGTTTCATGGTAAGAGTTCTAGTTCTCATTTTAAATATAATTTCATTTTTTACTTTTTATTACTCTATGTTGTAATGTATTACATTGTAATAATACATGATTATTCATTAGTAAAATTTCTCAACTATTGTATTATCCCCTGAAAAAAATTCCATCCTGGAAATTGTAGATTAATCCATAAAAAATTGTGGATAAGACATTATTTTCATATCATATATATCCCATGTTTCCTCTTCAAAAATATTATTCCTAGAAATAATAAACACTAGAAAAATATAAGGGTTATAAATATGATTCCTTTTCAATAATATTATTTCTAAACATTGGCATGATATTTTGATTCCCTATAATATTATCTCTTATATCAATAATTGGAATTGACACTTCATTATATGACAAGTCATGTTCCAATTAAGCTTGTTCAACCATCACAACATGCTGAGGGTTTATAATATACTTAATTAAAAGTGGTATGTGGAAGATTTAATGCCCTTGAGATGTGTTTGGTGGCATATAAAAAATCCCACATAACATACCCATTATAATTATTAAAAAAACCTAATATACCTTTGAATTAACATAATTTTATCTCCAAATCTCTTGACAATGAAACCCTGAGACTTTAAATGAACACTATGTCTGATACCATACAAAACATGCAACACCAATAATAAAACAACCATGAATTATTATTATAGTTATAACATATCTATTGAATTGGTGTGTATTAATAGGATTAACTATGGTTTGAAATTTATGAATAAAGGACTAGATCAATTAATAGTAAAATAAAAATATTCTTAAAAAGAATATGTTTTCTTCAATAACAATTCAATTGATATTTGTGAGAAAATGTTATAATTAATTTTATAAAAAAATTTAATTTTTTTATAAAATTAGATTCCTTTTTGAAATAATAATATTAAATTTATCTTGAGGTTAATTTTTGATATTTTTCTAAAAATATTTATTTTTAATGAATATTGAAATATACTTATTTTTATTGGAAACTGTTTTTTCCTTTCAGGTATTAACATAGTCAAATTATATTTTTCATTCCTTTTAAAATTCAATTAATTTATTTTGATTAATGACAATCAAATTATGGTATTTTGAATTTATTTTTTATTTTAATATCATAAAAAAACTTTTTTTATTCCTAAAAGGTATTTTTATAATAAAAAAACTATTTCTTGTTGCATATTTCGTTTTTAATATAAATTAATTTAAAACACTTCTCTTAATTTGTTATATAAAAATGGATTACATATTCAGAATCAGGAGATCCAAATTTTTGAAATAGGTACCCTATATTTTTTTCATTGAGAATAGTAAACATAGTAAATAATTGTGAACACATTATGGATAAATCAGGTAATTAAGGTTAAAAATAATATGAGAAGGACTAAAAATAACCATCACACATATCTTTATTTTATTGTAAGAGTTTTTTTCAACCATTTCCATCCTATTATATAAAATATGGCAACTTGGTGGAAAATGTTTATGATTTTGACCTTTATAATATTTAATTAAAAGATAAAGTTAAAAATATCAGTTTCATTCCTTTAATTTATATAATATTTTGAGACAAGGTTAAAGAAAAATTATTTTAGATTATAAATAATTATATGAAAGATAAATTATTTTTTATCTTGGTAATTTATTTTTACGTTTTTTTGATGAAATAATTACCTTAAATTCATACGCAATGCCTCCAAAATATTTATTCAATAAATAGAAAATTAAAATAAACAACTTTCCAAAAAAACATAAAATTAGCATATTTTAAAATAATTATAATTTTCCACTAATTTTTGAGATAAAATAATATATTATATATGTTTAAATGGATTAAATTTTAATTCCATTCATTTCATATTGTTTTAAAATTCCTATAAAATTAATAGTTCGAAAATGATATTCATATAAATTTTTAAAAAATAATATTTTTAAAAATTATTTAAATTTCCAAAAAATGATATATTCATCCAGGTCATTGTTATATATTTCAAAATTTAAACTATTTTCCATTTATGGTCTAATTTTTGTTTTGTAATTACTATATTGACCCCTAAAGAGTGAAAGACATTATTATCAACAAAAATGTCAAAATGTGTTAGCTCTGGTTAATACAATCAGATAAGGGTAAAAACATAATCTAAACAAATCCAAATTTTATTGAATGATATTATTTTGATATGTAATTATCTTATATTATAAATATATCATCCTGGAGCTATTTTTAGTAAAACGAATTTATGAAGTTAATATTTTATATAATTCCAATAGTGCCCCTCCCCTCACTTATAAAAAACATGTCCTATACTATTTTTATCACACTTTAAAATAATTTTATATAGGAAAATACAAGAAACAAAAAGTCTCTAAAATCCATTCCCATGATCTAGAAGTATTATTTTGGTCATAAAATCATCCTTGGATCATTTAAGTTGTAAAAAAATGATGTTTTTCAAAAAATGGTGTAGCCTTTAACTGAAAGTTTTAGTTTTATTTATTATTCTACCTATATAAAATATTCATCAAACATAATAAAATAAAAACACCATTATATTCCATATATTTAGATTTTATTTTTTTAATCGAATCACTTACATCCATCTCCTCATCCATCAAATGGAAAAAATTGTTGTTTGTGTGTACAATAGACTATAGCCTCGCGAGCTGATGAAATTCATTTTCCATAAATAACTCTCATGGATAGTTATAATGATTCTTTTAATAAATATATATCTTCCATCTGATATTATTATGAGTCTTTGAAAGTTTAATTTTTATTTTTTATTTTGTTTCATCCAACTATACTAGAAACAATGTTCGTGTGCACGTATGGCCTACCGTCTCCATGAATGGTGTAATTAATTGTTTATCTCTAACTTTTATAGATGGATATAAATATATATATATATAATGAATATATATGATATTAATTTCATGTTAATCATTCATTAGAGGATGTAACCATGATTAATATATAAATAATGGGTCTATCGAGCCAAACCATGCATGAAAAATTAAGTAGTTATAACCCAGAATAGTGATTTTAATAATGAATTTTTAATTAAAAAGTTGGAAAGATATTATAAGAAAATCTTATATTTTATTATATATATAATTATAGTTTTATAATAAATCTATAATAAATCTATACTAATTAGATGGAATTTTCTAATGTGTACGCAGAAAGACGAGACTTAAGGTAAGGGATCTCTCTAAACCACTCTTTTTCTGAGGGTTATGAACCTTCTCTCTCTATTTAATGTTATGTAATGATAATAAAGTATGTATATATGTATCTAACTTATATACCTATAATATTTTCCCTTAATTTTATTTTTTAATATATTACATGGTATTATTTATCATATTCCATATGATTATGCATTTTCATTGATTCCCTTTGCTGGCACACATTAGCTTGTACATGTAATAATATATGTGCCCGGACAGAACTCCAATGCATTTGGTAATGTTTTTTACTCATGTGATGTTGTGTATGGTATTATTGAGTAAACATAATCCAATATGGTACTCGTTACACCAAGTGATTTTATCTTGGATGTTAGCCTTGGCTTATATTTATGTCATGTTTTTTGTGGCTTCCACATTTCCTATGTTGTCATTATATTATGATACCATGTTCTTTATATTATCCTCCCATGTGATTACTCATGATTATTATCTTTTATGATATCATATTGTACCTTTGAATCACATGTTACTCTTCCTTATCATGTTTATTCCCTTACTGGGATTTTTAGCTCACCCCTTTTGTCATGGTATCCCCCATGTTATCCTGTGAAATATGAGGAGCATAAATGGATTTAGGAGATGAATTTAGATATTAAAATAAACATGGTCTATTTCAATGTTGATGTTTTATAAACCTATTATTTGAAAAAAATGTCTTGTGATCCTTGTTTTGTATTTAATGGATATATTTATTTTAGAAATCATGTAATAATATATGTAAAAATACTTGGGTCTCTAGAGGTGGTCTCATAGGATGGTCTAGTTATTTTGGGAAATTTTACAATAATAATTTTGTGATAACCATAGGGATAATTCTGGGTATAGGAAAATATCATGGAACTTTGTTGAAGTATAGAGTGACTAGTTTTCAAGAAATTGCATCTGTTTCTAGATACTACCAGTGGATGTGGATATATGATAGTTTTACCTTGGGGTAATATTTTCTAAAAAAATGAACATTAGATATTAACTCAATATTCACCTGGTGAATGAAAAATAGTCCTTTATATACACCTAGTTTGGAACTTCTAGGGGATATTCTTTGAAAAATACACAAACACATTAAGAACCATTATGGAGGACGCAAATAGAATTTTTAGGGTAGTAAACATAATAATAAAATTACTATTTATAACCTAGATTTAAACCAAGATACTCATAAGTTAGAATATACTTATCATTTTTAAATATTCCCAGTAAATTTATAGGTTTAACTTTTTATGTTTATTAATAAATTATTCTCATCTTTTATTTATTTTTCTAGTTAATGGAGAAAAATAAAAGAAATTTTTCCAATAACCAATGTGATATAAAATTTGATTACTTCCCTAGTGATATTGTAAAGACCCAAAAATTTCAAAGGAATTTTTTTCTTAATTTTCTTTGGAATTTTACAATAGCGCAGTTTCTGACGGATCCTGATTCTGAGGCCCGGTGTGCCCGAAATCATTTTCCAAAGTTTACCTCGGGTATGTTCAATGAACGAACGAGCGGGGTTTTCTAACATTGGAACCGGTGCTCGGAATTGAAATCTGGGGGCACCGATGGAATCGCAGCGTCGTTAATTTCTTAAAAACACCTTTTCCGGAGTTGAGTTTGCTCGGGTAGAGTTTTACTTAATTGGGTTAACTAAAGAATAAAATAAAATATTGTGCAACAGATTTTATTTTTATTCAAGGAAGTGTTAACCCAAGATAAGTGGTTGAGTGGGACCCACATCCTAACTAATCCTCTAGGTAGGATATTAGTGGGGTGGGGCCCACATGAGCCCCACCCATTCAACTTCATCAACCCTTTTTTAATTATGGTAACGCACCCGCACCCCCCCCCCCCTTTTAAATAAAGTCAACTTGTGTGTTTAATTAAATATTAAACGCCTCTATTAATTAGGTGGTTTAAACGTTGCAATTAATTCAATTAATGGTTTGATTAAATTTTGAATTTCAAACTTAAGGCTTGAGTAATAAAATAAGAAGGTGTCTTATTTTATTATTGTTGGATCTTTTTGTGTTGAGTTTTTGGGAGAAAAGGGGGAGTCTTGAAGTCCTTCGTTCTTCGTCGAAGAACGCGAATAATGCCGACCTCCGACGAAGGTCGACAAGAACGCCAGATCCTCGGAGATCGACGACATGACGCTGACGAATCATTTCTCCGTGACGCGGCGATCCTCTTTCTGTGACCTCTCTTTCTGCGACGATCAATTCCACGACGTCCCTTTCCGCGACAAACCTCGTTCGACAATTTCTTCAAGGTAGGGGTTTAATTTGAGTATATTAATAATATCATGATTGTATTCCTTATAAAACAATAATGCGGATCAACTCATTATTAATTTGATCCGCAAAAGGTTTTGTTTGCGGGTTTGGAATTTCCTTTTGATTTCGGAAAAACCGTAGGGAGATTATTTCTTTTTGTTCATGATTACTTCCATCGTTGTTAATCATCCTTATTTGAGATGTCTGATATCACAATAACGGGAGGAGGTTGGACTGCACGAACTTGGCTGACCCTCCTCCCCCCTTGGTTGTTGATTTTGTTGCGGCACGTGTAAGGCGGCGTGGTGCAGTTGCACCACGCGGAAGCTATGGGTTGGGCGAACAAGCGCGGTGACGTCGCGCCGCGCCGTTGAAGTCGAACAAGTCACGGCACCGACGCACTGCGCCGGGGAACCTGGAAGAGACCGCAGCTATAGCGGGACCACGACCTTAGCCCACAGCGGAGCAGGGAGCGGCGGACGATTTCCGACTGCCGGCGTCGGAGCAGGGGGACCGGCCCGCGCCGGTCCTGTGGTGCAGCAGCCGGCTGGCCGGAGCAGGCCGGCCGGTCAGGGGGAGAACCGGGGGTTTGAAACCCCTGGCTGGAAGCAAGAGCAACCCCCATGTGGGGGGGGTTCTTTAAATAGGGGGGGCAGCGCCTCCCCCCCCCCCCCCCCCGCCCCCCCCCCCCCAAAACCGCTCGGCCGTTTCGGCCGAGCCCTTTGGCCGCACTGGTCGTGCCAGCGCGCCGGGCCGGCCTACCCAGGCCGGGCCGTGCCAGCGCGCCGGGCCGGCCTGCCCAGGCAGGGCCGTGCCATTTTGGGCCGGACCCAGACCCGGGTCGGGTCGACCCAGTTCGGGCCGATCCAGGGGGTATCGGGCTGGGTCGGACCGGGCCCGAACCCCCTATTCGCGGACCTCTTACGGTATTTTGCCCATATCTTGGGCTACAGATATCCGATCGACGCACTGTCAGCTGAGATGTGATCCTTCGATCGAGATGGTCGTTTCAGTATATTACAGTCAAGGTTTCAGAGAAATTTGAGTACGACCGGGTTGGTTCGGATACGAAACCAACCGGGCCCTCGGAGCAGAAACACTTATATCTTGAGCTCCGGGTGTCCGATTGACGCGTCGTCTGTAACGTTGAGTTCCTCTTGTCGAGATGGAACATTTGGCATACTTCGCCTATGTTTTGGACGCAGATGGATAGTGTCCGGGTTGGATTGTACCCGAAATCCAACCGGGCCCCTGAAACGGAAAAGCTGATAACTTTCAGACCAGATGTCTGTTTGACGAACCGTCAGCGGCGTTGGTGATCACGTTGAAAACGGTCCCTATGAGCATACCCTATGAGAGTTCGGGGTACAGTTGAGATACGTCCGGGTTGGTTCGCGCACGAAACCAACCGGGCCCCTAGGACGAAAAGACTAGTAACTCACAGACCGGGCGTCTGATTGACGCGCCGTTTGTTGCATTGAGACCCCTATGAGGAGGTGGTCCTTTGAGATACTTCTTCGTGGTAATTTGAGATACTTGGAGTATCAACCTGTAGCTCGTGGAGAAGACCCTCCCAGAGATGAGCGTACGGAGTACGGAGACCGTGTAGCCGGCTAAGACCTGATGACTGCTTGACCGACTCTACTTGGAGTGAGTCGACTAGCCCAGTGGATGGAGCACTACTTTTTTTGGGAGCATACCCATGGCGGATGGAGCACTACTCAGTTTTGGTGCAGACCCGCGGTACTCTTCCGGAGAGTACCTCTGCAGGCTATTAGGGGGGACGCACTAGTATGTTTGGGTGGCATACCCCGACGGGAAGCACTTCTGTGTTTTGGTGGATGACCTACGGTACTCGACCGGAGGAGTACCTCAGCCATCTTAGGTTAGTGAGAAGTACCTCGGAGTCGTGATGGGATCACTGTACACTCCAGATATGGGGTTCTTCAGCAGTTACGGTTTTGATAATGAAAATCCTGGTTTGAGCTGCGTCTATAATCTTTGTGTTTACCTCATGATTGAGATGGGAACTTGATAACTTAGGTATATGTATGGGCATATACCTAGGTAGTGGTTATTCGTTGATTTCATAATCTTTGTGTTACCTCATGATTGAGATGGGTCACTTGATAACTTAGGCATATGTATGGGCATATACCTAGGTAGTGGTTATCCGTTGATTTCACAATCTTTGTGTTTCATCATGATTGAGATGGATTACTTGATAACTTAGGTATATGTATGGGAATATACCTAAGTATAGGTTATATGTTGAGATCATCTTTGTGGTTATCCTTGTTTTATTTAGTGATACCTTGATGGTCTTGGGGTCCCTACTGAGTATCGTTATACTCACCCCTGCACGGGCTATTCCCGCACCTCGTTGTGTTGGTTGCAGACGACAGGGAGTGCTGACGGAGGCCGAGTGTTCGAAGACTGGACGATACCCAGAGGTGGACCTCACGAAGAGTCAGTATCAGGAGGTGGACTTCATGGCGAGATGATACTCGGAGGAGGTTGACGGGCAAGAGCATTGTGGAGGCCATCTGTACCTACCCTTATGGTAGGATCCGCGGTGGACGATCCAGGAGCTGCGCTATCTATAACTACCCTTCATGTAGGATCCGTGGTGGACGATCCAGGAGCTGCGCTACCTGTACCAACCCTTCAGATAAGATCTGAGGAGGACGAACCAGGAGAAGCTTCCTTTATTCCATCTTTTGTCTTTTTCTATTGTACTTTTGTTCAGTTGTAGCTGTACTTTGGATTGGGTTTGTATTCTGGCCCATTTACTTTTCAGCACTTCCTTTTTGTACTTAGTTTATTACTACCGTTTGTTCTTTGTGGTGTTTTTTTTACTTCAATAAAGGAAATTCCTTCCTAGTTATCAGGATTTACGCCTTTGTTACTAGTCGTCATCCCCTGGCCTATGGAAGGCGGGCTTGGGGTAGTCAAGGCATGGGCCCTGAGGACGGGTTGTGAGAAATTGGTATCAAAGGAGTCGGTTCTACCGCAGAACTTATAACTCTGATATTCTCTTTTCTGTGAAGAAATATTTCTAAGGGTACTGAGTGTGGTTTTCAGTTCTGGGAGTCCAGTGTTTGTGCAGGCGGCTGACGTATTCATACACCAGGACCCTGACAACTGATTTCTGACTTTATGCATGAAAACACTGATTGCGTGTGTGTCTTCAAATGTTTTCCCCTTAAAACAGCTCAATCTAGGTCAGCTCACCAGGTATAATCGTTTGACCATGTCACGTATGTTTATTTCAGGATGTCTTCCCACGGACGACCAGCTGGAGCCCAGAGGGATGTACGTACTGACAGCCTGTCGAGCGACGAGGCTTCGGTACAGGGCCCTCTTATAGTTGAGGCACCAGTGGAGGCACCAGTGGAACTACCATACGTTGGGCCACCGATTCGACCAGCCCCAGTAGTAGGTGATGCACACCAATTGAGCGCGCTACACGTGTTCCAGCGCCAGAGGCCACCCAGGTTCCGGGGAGAGATGACCCGCAGGTGGCTGAGGATTGGCTGGAGGCTGTGGTGAGAGTCTTCAGGCTAGTGGGTACGCCAGCAGACTTCATGGTGATATTTGCTGCCAGCCAACTTTAGGCAGCAGTTGAGAGATAGTGGAGCCACTTGTTCCAGTTTTCCGACTGGATGACCTTCACATGGGAAGACTTCAATACCTTTTTCAGGGTGGAGTTTGTACCAGTAGATCTACACCCCGAGCATGTACAGGAGCTGCTGTCATTTCCGCAGGATTTTCAATCCGTAGCCAAGTCATCTTTGGGCAGTAGACAGATGATGCAGAGGTCCAAGAGGACCAGATCCAGCCATACGAGGAGCAGGAAGTGTTATGAATGTGGCAGGAAGGTTCACCTGGCACGTGACAGTCCGACCCGCCTCATAGTTGATCCGCAGGCTTTGGAGGAGAAACCAAGACAGAAGCAGCGGCAGGTGCTTGAGCAACAGCCGAGCAGTGCACAAGCCAGTAGAGCTCCGGGATCATGTGGATAGGAGCGGAGCTAGTGGATACGTCCCTTGTACTTCTAGTTCCATTTTGCTGTTATATTTGTGTCTTTGTACTATGAGCTGTAGTAATAAAAAGACAATTATCTTTGTGATGTTTTCTTTCTTGTCCTTTTCTTCGGTTGATACTGAGAGGTCTCGGTTAAAACTGTTGACTTGACCCTCACTTTCGAGATTTCTACTAGAGGAGACCCAGTGACCTCACACTGATGCCGACATTGTGACTCGACCCATGGAGGCGAGAGTGATGGTTGGATCTCTTGGTAGTAACGTCGAGTCCTTACGACGTCATCCATGGCATGAATGCATCATACATGTCAGGATTGATTGTATTAGGCAAAGGGAGTGGTTTATCCAGGGGATGATACTAAGTTTCTCTTTTCAGTGGAGAAATCATAGCAACTCTTACAGATCGTAGGCAAAGAAGGTGCAGATCATCCAGGAGCAGATGAAGACTGCACAGTACTATAGAAACAGGAAACTGCTGCCAGTCTCAGAGACATGGGCGTGCGAATGTTTCAAAAATATGAAATTTTAAGGACAGATAAATCTGCAGTGTAGGAGACGTGGAGGTAGAGCTAGGAGAGCAGCATGAGGTGGTGTACATTTAAACATGCTACAACCACCCGCCTTATCTGTCCCCACCAGGATCATGGAGCTGGAGGTCAGGGTAAGAGTGCGGCTTTATGCGGTCAAGGAGTGTGACCCAATGGCTCCAAAAATGATTCAAGGGACATTCTGTGTCCACTACTAGCTTCCGTAGTAATAGACATTGATATGAATCATTCTTTTCTTCCACAAATCTTGTCCCAGACCTAGAGTTTCCGGTAAGCCGTAGACTTGACCCTAAAGTCTGGAGATACCTTAGAAGAAGAATCAATAATCACAGTTACGCTGACAGTGTGGTCAGACCCTCGAGGTGAGAGTTTCGGTTGGAATCTCTTGGTGATATCGTCGAGGCCTTATGACGTTGGTTTGAGTATAGACTGGGCAATCACTGTTCATACACAAATTGACGTTATTAGGAAAAAAGGTTGTAGTTTAACTACAATGTTGGGTTGGGTTTTCCTTGGTCTGTGAAAAGGAAACCGTAGGCAGCACCAGATAAACTCATGCATAAGAGGGTGCGTCCGATCATTATTGAGTCGGCCAACAATACCCTCGTGGCAGTAGGAGTTTGGAGTTTCAGTTCTTAACAGGAATTGGAGGCCTCTTGAGTTCAAGGATGACGATCACGTCCTTATACGGGTCTCACCTTGACTAGGTTTACGGAGATGTGGCCGAGGTGACAAGTTATCTCTGAGGTTCAACGGACCTTTCTAGGTCCTCAGTAGGGTAGGCGAGGTGGTTTACCGCTTGACCCATCCACCTCATCTGCACCAAGTGCACGACGACTTCCATGTATCTCAACTGAGGAGATACGTGCTTGACCCAACACATATCATCGACCATGAGGAGCTGGACGTTGGCGATGGGGTGACTTTCACGGAGGTTCTAGTGGGGATTGAGGATCAATAGGAGCAGATCCTAAGAGGACATTTGATTCCTCGGGTGCGCTTTCACTAGCAGTACGGGAACCTCCAGGTGAACACATGGGAGAAGAAGACTCAGATGCATGCTCAGTACCGCTTTTGTATCCCTAGTCTGTGTTAAAGCTTTATGGGGACGTAAGGCCCTGAGGTGGGAGTAATGTAGAGACCTGGAAATTTCAAGTAAAACTTTTTTCTTAATTTTCTTTGGAATTTTACAAGAGCGCAGATTCTGACGACACCTGATTCTGAGGCCCGGTGTGCCCGGAATCGTTTTCTGAAGTTTAGCTCGGGTACGTTAAGTGAACAAACGAGCGGGTTTTTCTAACTTTTGAAACGGTGCTCATAATTGAAATCCTAGGGAACCGATGGAATCGCAGCACTGGTAATTGCTTAAGAACACCTTTTCCGGATTTGCGTTTGCTCGGGTGGAGTTTTACTTAATTGGGTTAACTAAAGAATAAAATAAAATACTATGCAACAGATTTTATTTTTATTAAAGGAAGTGTTAACCTAAGATAAGTGGTTGAGTGGGACCCACATCCTAACTAATCTACTAGGTAGGATATTAGTGGGGTGGGACCCACATGATCCCCACCCTTTCAACTTCCTCAACCCCTTTTTAATTAAGGTAACGCACCCACACCCCCCTTTTTTATATAAAGTCGACTCGGGCATTTAATTAAATATTAAACACCTCTATTAATTAGGCGGTTTAAACATTGCAATTAATTCAATTAATTGTTTGATTCAATTTTGAATTTCAAACTTAAGGCTTGAGTAATAAAATAAGAAGGTGTCTTATTTTATTATTGTTGGAGCTTGTTGTGTTGAGTTTTTGGGAGAAAAAGGGGAGTCTTGAAGTCCTTTGTTCTTCATTGAAGAATGCGAAGAACGCGAAGAATGACGACCTCCGATGAAGGTAGACAAGACCGCCTGATCCTCGGAGATCGACGATGCGATGCCGATGAATCTTTTCTCCACGACGCGACGATCCTACTTCTGCAGCCTCTCTTTCTGCGACGATCAATTCTGCGACGTCCCTTTCCACGAAAAACCTCGTTTGACGATTTCTTCGAGGTAGGGGTTTAATTTGAGTATATTAATAATCTCATGATTGTATTCCTTATAAAACAAGAATGCAGATCAACTCATTATTAAGTTGATCCGCAAAAGTTTTTGTTTGCGGGTTTGGAATTTCCTTTGGGTTACGAAAAAATCGTAGGGAGATTATTTCTTTTTGTTCTTGATTACTTCCATCGCTGTTTATCATCCTTATTTGAGCCATCTGATATCACAATAACGGGAGGAGGTCGGACCGCACGAACATGGTCAAACCTCCTCCCCCCTTGGTTGTTGATTTTGTTGTGGCACGTGTAAGGCGGCGCGGTGTCGTTGCACCACGTGGAAGCAATGAGTTGGGCGAAGAAGCGTGGCATCGTCGCGCCGCATCGTTGAAGTCGAACAAGTCGTGGTGCCGATGCACCGTGCTGGGGAACCTGGAAGAGACCGTGGCCAGATAGGGGCTGCAGCGGAGGGGCGTGGCGTCGTCGCGCCGTGCCGGACGGACCAAGGCCGCGGCGGAGCAAGGAGCAGCGGACGGTTTCCGGTCGCCGGCGTCGGAGCCGGGGGACCGGCCCTCGCCGGTCTTGTGGGGCAGCAGCCGTCCGGCCGGAGCGGGCCGACCGATCAGGGGAGAGCCGAGGGTTCGAAACCACATACTAGAAGTAGGAGCATCCCCCACGTGGGGGGGGGGCGTTTCTTTAAACAGGGGGGCGGCGCCGCCCCCCCCCCCCCCCCCCCCCCACCCCCCCCCCCCCCCCAAACCGCTCGGCCTAGCCCTCCAGTCGCGCCGGCCGGGCCAGCGCGCCAGGCCGGGCCAGTTCGGGCCGTGTCCAGGCCGGGCCGGGCCGCGCCCTTTTGGGCCGGACCCGGGTCGGACCGAGCCCGAACCCCCTATTCACGGACCTCTTACGGTCTTTTGCCCATATCATAGGCTACGGACCTCCGATCGACACACCATCATCTGGGATACGATCCTTGAATCGAGACGGTCGTTTCGGTATATTACACTCAAGGTTTTGGAGAACTTTGAGTACGGTCTGGTTGGTTCGGATACGAAACCAACCGGGCCCTCGGAGCAGAAACACTTATATCTTGAGCTTCGGGCTTCCGATTGACGCGCCGTCTGTCACGCTGAGTTCCTCTTGTCGAGATAGAACATTTGGAATATTTCTCCTGAGTTTTGGATGCATATGGATAGTGTCCAGGTTGGATTGTACCCGAAATCCAACCGGGCCCCTAGAACGGAAAAGCTGATAACTTTCAGACCGGACGTCTGTTTGACGAACCGTCTGCAGAATTAGTGATCACATTGAGAAAAGGTCCCTATGAGAATTCCCAATGAGAGTTTGGGGTACAGTTGAGATACGTTCGGGTTGGTTCGCGCACAAAACCAACCGGGCCCCTGGGATGAAAAGGATAGTAACTCACAGACTGGGCGTCCGATTGACGTGTCGTCTATTGCGTTGAGACCTCTATGACGAGGCGGTCCATTGAGATACTTCTTCGTGGGACGTTGAGATACTTGGAGTATCGACCTGTAGATTGTGGAGAAGACCCTCCCGGAGATGAGCATATGGAGTAGAGAGACCGTGTATCCGGCTGAGACCTGACGACTGGTTGAACGACTCCACTTGGAGTGAGTCGACTAGCCCAGTGGACGGAGCACTACTTTTTTTTGGGTGCAGACCCATGGAGGATGGAGCACTACTCAATTTGGGTGTAGACCCGCGGTACTCATCTGGAGAGTACCTCTGCTGGCTATTAAGGGGGATGCACTACTATGTTTGGGTGGCATACCCCGGTAGGAAGCACTACTGTGTTTGGGTGGCTGACCCGCGGTACTCGACAGGAGGAGTACCTCAGCAGTCTTAGGTTAGTTAGCAGTACCTCGGAGTCGTGACAGGATCACTATACACTCCAGAGATGGGGCTCTTTAGTAGTTTCGGTTTTGATAATGAAAATCCTAGTTTGAGCTGAGTCTATAATCTTTGTGTTTATCTCATGATTGAGATGAGTCACTTGATAACTTAGGTATATGTGTGGGCATATACCTGGGTAGTGGTTATCCGTTGATTTCATAATATTTGTGTTACCTCAGGTTTGAGATGGGTCACTTGATAACTTAGGAATATGTATGGGCATATACCTGGGTAGTGTTTATTCGTTGATTTCATAATCTTTGTGTTTTCTCATGATTGAGATGGGTTACTTGATAACTTAGGTATATGTATGGGCATATACCTAACTAGAGGTTATCTGTTGAGATCTTATTTGTGGTTATCCTTGTTGTATTTAGTGAGACCTTAAGGGTCTTGGGGTCCCTACTGAGTATCGTTATACTCAAACTTGTACGTGCTATGCCTACACCTTGTTGTGTTGGTTGCAGACAACGGGCAGTGCTGACGGATGCCGGGTGTTCGAAGACTGGACGATACCCGGAGGTGGACCTCACAACGAGTCAGTATCAGGAGGTAGACTTCATGGCGAGATGATACTCGGAGGAGGTTGACGGGTAAGAGCATTGTGGAGGCCATATGTACCTACCCTTCAGGTAGGATCCGTGGTGGATGATCCAAGAGCTATGTTATTTGTACCTACCCTTTAGGTAGGATCCATGGTGGATGATCCAGGAGCTGCGCTATCTGTACCTAGCCTTCAGGTAGGATCCTTGGTGGACGATCCAGGAGCTGCACTATCTGTACCTACCCTTCAGGTAGGATCCGAGGAGGACGACCCAAGAGCTGCTTCCTTTCTTCCAGCTGTTGTCTTTTCCTGTTGTACTTTTGTTCAGTTGTAGTTGTACTTTCGTTTGGGTTTGTATTCTGGCCCATTTACTTTTCAACACTTCCTTTTTTTTACTTAGTGTATTACTTCCGCTTGTTCTCTGTGGTTTTTTGTTTACTTCTATAAAGGCAATCCCTTCCCAGTTATCTGGATTTATGCCTTTGGTGCTAGTCGCCTGCCCCTGGCCTTTGGAAGGTGGGCTTGGGGTAGTCACGGCACGGGCCTCAAGGACGGGTCGTGACAGATATGCCTAACCATATGGGAGAAAGAGATAGTAATCACATTGAAATATATGCTAAAATAAATCATTCCTTCAATAGTAACCAAAATCATATGGAACGCCCTCCATATACTAAGAAGGATAAATTTTTGTTTGAGTATTTTATTTAAAAAATACCTCTAAACTTTTGTTAATATTCTGATAAACTAATCACAGAATAATGGATTAACTCCATTGAGAATATATTCTCAATTCTCTAATGCTCAGAAAAATACAATGTTTTGATCTTCATTTGTCACTTGGATGGGGAAGCTGATCGTAAACATGAAGTAAAAATAGGACATTGATTCCTTGTAATGTGAAAATTATAAAAACAATATTTTTAATTAAATATTTTTCCAGAACTATCTATCTAAAATAGGAAAGGGACTTCCTTATATATAAGAAAAGGTAATATGATTATATCTAGGTTTATAATGAAAACACGATTAGGCTTTCATGGTAGGATTCTAACTTCTTCATCAATGCTAAAATTAATTTTGGCCACTTTATTAGTGGGTTAAATCAAAGTATAATAAATGATTTGGAAATTAAAAAAAATTGAATGATATGAAGATATTGTTCATTATTACCTAAAGGTCAATATAGAGATCACATATACTTTGTGATCTTGTGGGAATGGAGAAAAAAATAATAAAATTGATTATTATTCTGGAGGATAAGTAGAAAAATCTGATGGAGGAAATAAAACCCCACATACCACGTGTCAAAGGTGTGTGAAGAAGCATCTTGAAAATATCTAAAGTGAATTGGGAGATTCCTCAAGTGTGTTAAATAAGGGAATCAGGCTAATCAATGTCAAAGAGAGATGAATAAACACACTAGTAAAGTGGAGGAAACCACATATCATATTAACACTCAACATACAGTGCAGTGTTTCAACTGTATTGAACACATGAAATATTCAAGACAATTCCATAAGCCAAGGGTTTTCAGAGATAATCAACAAAAACAGTCTCTAATGACCAGAGAGAAAATAAGGTAATATGAAATCACTATTAGTAATATGGATCAAGAAAATGATGTAGTTATAGGTACTATAGTTATTAATTCAAGAATAGAGAACATTTTTTTAATTCTAGTTCTATATATTCTTTCATATCATGAATTTTTTTTAGAAATATTCAAACACCCCCACAAAACAAGGGGTTGATCTATGTGTGAGAAAATAAAATTAATCAATTTTTTTTACCCAACAATATATTACCCTGACCCATTAAATGATTATAGATTGAGTCTTAAAAAATATCATCTTACATCTTTTAGAGTAGTTTAATGCTATATTAGGCATGGATTGGATATCCTTATATAAACCCAACATCAACTATCAGGATAGGGATATCACTCTTTACATCCCAAGTAATCCTTTGATTATATACAAGTGTAAGGAGGGGTATGAATAACCTTTCAAATATTCTATAATATAATGTTACTATTTTCTTATGAGAAATCATATCTATCTAAAATGATTGAGACAAAGGAGAGAATCATTTTTGAAGACACTCCCATTTTGATGGATTATAATGATGTATTCCTTGAAGAGTATCCTAGTCTTCCTCATGACTGGGAAGTTGATTTATCAATTAGAATTATACCTATATATTTAAATTTTTCCAAAACTCAAAAAATAATGGTCATAGTTGAGTTTAAGAAACTAAAAAGTAGATGTAAGAAAATTTGTAAAACGGTTGTATATGCCTAAGTACTTCACCATGTAGTGTGTTGGTCTTCTTCATCAAGAAAATGGGTGGGCCAATGATCTATTCTATTAATTATCATGAATTAAAAATAATAATAATAAATAAAAGTATCTCATTCTATAGATAAATGACTTGTTTGATCAACTACATGCAGTCCATTATTTATCTAAGTTGTACATTCAGTAGATATATCACTAATAAAAGGTGAATGAGGAAGATATTCCCAAAACTGCATTTTTAACTAGTCATGGACATTATGAGTTCATAGTGATTCCTTTTAGGGTCAATAAAGATCCAAAAAACATTATGTACATAATGAATAGATTATTTAGAGGTTACATTGATAAATTCATGGTAAACATTATAGATGATATTCTAATATACCCAAAAATCAAGGATGATTACAGGAATAATTTCCATATTGTGTTGAAGACATTAAAAAATTAAAATCTATATGTGATTTATAGTAAATTTGAATTTTGAAAAAAGAAAAAATCATTCTTGGGGAATATTATCATCATCAAATGTATATATATGGACCATTTTAAGAAAACTCCAAAGGAGGAGTGTCATATATAAATATCTATAATAAATATTAATAGATTCCTTGTAAAATCTATTTTTTATCAATGATTTGAGAGAAAATTCCATTATTTTTAAAGCCCTCTGACCAAGATGAAATAAAATAGAGTAAAGTTTTCATGGACTTATTAATGCAAATATATCATAAAGGAATTAAAAATGAGTCTTATAACAATACTAGTCCTCACACTTCCCTCATGTGGGGAACTTTTTTCAGGATATAGTGATTCTTCAAACATGGTTTTAGGATGTGTGAAAATGAAAAATTACAAATATATAGCCTACAGCTCAAGGAATTTTAATATTTATGTTTAGAACTATCCGACAGTTGATATGGAGTTGGATAAAGTTATATTTTCATTAAAAACTATCCATGATGTTTGTAAGGTGATAAATATGAAATATACATATATTATAAGATGCTAAAATAAATATTCACATAGAGGAAGCTTAATATGTGCCATCAAGGCTGGTTAGAACTAATCAAAGACTATGAAGGATAAATCCATTACCATCCTAGAAAAGTAAAAAAATTGGAAGATACTTTAAGTATAAAGGATCCCATTACATTATTAATAATGATAATTTAGAATGATACAATCTTCATATACTTGAATACGATAGATATGAGAGTCATAAAGGAAGGAACATCATCATTACATTCTCAAATTATATCTTATCCATCCATTCCGTATAAGATATATTATGTTCAAAGATATGATGTGTAAATTAAAAAGAATTTGGAACCCATAACAAAAGGTAAATCCACAGAGTTAAAAATTTATGAAGAAATATTTTTTGAATGATGAATATAGATCAACCTTCTCCATCCAACCAGAGAGAAAAAATATGTATCAAGATATCTAATTTCACTATTCGTAGGAAAATATGAAAAAGTAGATCAAATGATATACAGAAAAGTGTCTGGTATGTCAAAAAATGAAGTCTAGAAGTTAAAATTCTAACAGCATGATTAATCCATTACCCAAGTCAACATGGAAATGGGAGAACATCACCACAAACATTTTAAATAGTGTTACGATGAAATCAAGGGGAAATAATACTTGATGGGTTTTGGTGGATCTTATAAAAAATAATTCTCACTAAATTTTAGTTTGATAAGAATTATTACTTAGTCAAAATATAAAGATATTCTTAAAAGGGTAGGTGAGTGTTCATGGAATACAACTATCTATTGTATCTAACACTGATCCAAGATTTACCACTAAGTTATAGAAGAGTATACAACATTCTCTAAATAATAAGTTCATTAGATTTTATCACCTTCAAACTAATGGATAATAAGATAGGACTATCCAGATACTAGAATATATGTTATGATTATACGGGATGTACTTTAAATAAGGATGGGATCAACATATACCTCTGGTTGTGCTCTCGTACAATAATAGCTTCCACTCAATCATACAAATGGAACCTTATTAATCCCTTCATGGGAAGAGATGTAGAACACCGATATGTTGGGATGAAGTTAGTGAACATAAACTTTTGGGTCCCTAAATGTTTGAAGAAATGGTAAAAAAAACTTAAGACCATTAAAAAACATATTAGGTACGCTCATAGTCAAAAGAATATCTATGTTGATAATTGTTGATGATACCTGGAGTCTGAGGTCATAGATAATTTTTTTATCCCCATGTCTCCATAAAATAGAGTCATGATATTTGTTAGGAAGGCTAAGATAACTCTTAGTTACATTATACCCTTTCAAATTCTCAATCACAGTGGAGTTGAGTCCGATCGACTTACACTCCCTCCAACCCTATCTCAAGTACACAACATATTCAAAGTATCCATCTTATGGATGTATGCATCAGGTCCCTCACATGTACTAAATTAAAAATTGGTACAACTAGAAATAATTATCTCTTATTTGGAGAATCCTGTGAATATCTTGGACTATAGAGATAAATTTCTACATAAAAAGACCACACACCTCATCAAAACACTATTGTGAAACGATAAATATTAGGAGGCAACATTGGAACACGAGGAATCCATAGAGGAGAATTACCCACACTAGTTTTAACTATAATATATAATATGAAAATTTGAGGGTGAAAATTATTAAGTGTAGATGAATGTAACACCACGAGATTTTAAAATAACACTATATTTGAAAGATTCTACAACCTACAACACTAATGATAATCAAACAATTAAGTATTATTATAGTTATAATCTATCAGTTAAATTGGAGAGTCTGTATAGGATTATAAAAAATAAGATATATATATATATATATAAATCTTCAACACAACAATTTTTTTCATTCATTCTTATAAAATAAATGCTCAATTTTTAGTAAATCCATTTTATTTATAAAAAATATATTTTCCTAAAAATTGATTTTAATTTTGATCTGTGAAAAATTATTATTATAAATTTGAATAACATTTAGAAAATGTATTTGATAAAATGACCGTTAATTTTGAAATAATCATATTAAAATTATCATAGGATGAATTTTTGGGGGGGTTTTTTAAAATATTTCTTTTTAATAAATATTTAAAAACATATATTTTTATTGGAAATAGTATTTTATTTTTAATAATTTACATAGTTAAATTCTATTTAGATTAGTTTTCAAATTTCATTATTCCATTTTTATTAAAAATATTCCAATTTTTGGTATTTTGATTGAAATTTATACTTTAATTTAGTATAAAAAAAATTTTATACTTAAGTGGGGATTTCAAAAAAAATTATTTATCTTTGAAATTTATATTTTCATCTTAAATTAATATACACTACATATATAAATTAAATCTTGAAAAATGGATTCTATATATGGAAATAGTATGTCCAAATTTTGTAAATAGGTCCCTTTTATTTTTAGTCACTATACATAATAACCATAGTAAATAACTGTCACTATAGTAAGGGTAAATCTTGTAATTAAGGATAAAAATAATATGATAATGGATAAAATATTACAATAACACTTGATTTTATTTTATCGGGAACTGTTTAGTTATGTTTTTTCTATATAATTATAGAAAATGTGTCAACTTGGTGGAATAAGTATTTTATTTTCAAATTTATGATAATTAAGTAAAAGATAAAGACAAAAATATAAATTTATTTCTTTTAATATCTATAATATTATACATCATGGAAAAAAGACAAATTATTTTCAATTGTAAATACTTATTTGAAATATTAATGATATTTTTTATTATGATACTTTTAAAAAACGAGGGATGAAATAATTACCTTAAATTCTTACACAACTCCAACATAATATTTATTCAACTATGGTCCATTTATTGGACAATTTTCATTTTATAGTAACTATATTGACCCCTAAATAGTAAAAGACTTTGTCATCATGGAAATTATAAAAAATGGTTAACATGGGTTAAAACAAAAAAAATATGTGTAAGAACGTATTATAAACATGTTTTCATTTTATTGGATGAGATTATTAAGACCATACTCTTACTATATTTTAATTAAATTAGTTTTTAACCTTTTTATATGAAAATTAATTTAGATTAATTAATAATTTTATTATTTCCAATAGTTTCCCTCCCCTCACTTATAAAAGGGAACCTCATATCCTATTTTCTTCATACTTAAAAAAACATTTTATCTCATCTATTTTGTTCCCAAATCTCTCGATAAAATATATCCCATGTTATTGAGGTGTAATTTTTGTCATAATACCAACCTTATATGGTTTAAGGTGTAAATAAAACATATTTTTCTAAAGAGGAGGTATTGTCTTTAACCAAACATTTTAGTTTTATTTATTCTCATACCTCCTTAAAATATTCCTCAAAATTTCTGAAATAATAACATATTTATCATCAATATACTGATATTTTATTATGTTAATGGAGTCACCTGCATTCATCTCCTCTTCCATCAAATGGGAAATGAAATCATTATTCGTGTGTATGACAGACTTCTGCCTTTCGAACCAATGTAATATATTTTCTATGACTGCCTCTCATGGATTGTTATATTATTGATTTCAAAAATATATGTGTTATTTATGATTTAATTAGGATTAAATAAGGGAGAATTAGTTTTTACCTTTATTTACTTCTATCTAATGAAAATGGAAACTAGCGCTCATCTATACAAATTTCCAACCATCTCCATGAATGGTATAGTTTATTTATTTTATCCCTATTTTTTATGGATGGATATATATATATATATATAATATAATATATAAGATTTTAATATCATGGTTAACATTCTATTTTTTATGTAAAAATGATCAATGTATAAATTATTATACTTTCGAACCAAAAAATTCATGAAAAACAAAGTAGTAATCACCCAAAATAATGATTTTAATAATAAATTGTTAATAAACTGGTGGTGAAATGTTATAATAAAATTGTATAGGTTATGAAATTTGTTAATATGTTTTTGGAATACTTTTATAAGAATTCATAATTTATTATAAAAGAATTTCTAAGATGTATGATGAATGATGAGACTTAAGACAAGGGATCTCACTAAACCACCCTTTTTCGTGGGGTTATGACCTTTTTCTCTTTAACTCACTTTATATATATTATTATTTTAATATAATGATTATAAATTATTTATATATTTTTCCCACATATATACCTATCTTATTCTTCTTTTCTTTTTTGTAGTAACACATGCCTCAATTTCATTTATCGAATTCCTTATGATTATTCCTTATAATTGATTCCATTTTATGGAACACGTAAGCAAGTATATGTTATTATGGGTGTGTCCAAATAGCACTCTATTTCATTCGGTAATGTTTTTTTCCACCATGTTACATTGCCTTGGAAATATTCCTTAACTTATGCTTATATTATATTTTATTTTTCTGCCACATTTCCAATGTTTCTTTGATCTTACGATACCATGTTCTTAATGTTATGATCCTATGTGATTACTCATGAGAATTATATTTTATGGTATCTCATTATACCTTTGACTAGAATTTTATGATTCATTATCATGTTTACTATCTTACTAGTCTTTTTATCCCATTCCTTTTTTCTATGTATTCATCAGGTTATCTCATGCATTTTAGGAGATCAAAGGTATTTGGGAGTTCATTATGGATATCAAAATAATGATATTTTATTTTCAAGTTGATTTCTTATGTACCTAGTATTCCAAATACAATAGTACTTTAGATTATTATTTTTATTTAGTAAAAAATTATGTAAAAAATCTTGTAAAAATATGTTTAAAAATACTTTAGTCTCTATATTGGAACATTTCCAAGGATATGTACTCAAGAATACATTTTCCCTACTTGTATTTTAGGATCCATTTTTGGTTTTAAGCATAATTTTTTAGTCAAATTTTGGTTTTGTGGATACTCTCCATGATGGATCTTAACTTCTCTAATTTATCTTCCACAAGTTCTAGACTTAATAACCACCTTTATCCAACTTTAGCCCAGCATTTTGGATTTTATAATCTCTTTACATTCAAGGCGTCATATTAGCCATTATAATTCTGGAGTGGTAAATTTTCAAGTAATAAAACTCCTATAGTATTAAATATTGATCCCAATAAACTTTTCTGTCAATGTAGAATTACCTTAGCGTATCCTCTAATTTTTGGATATTTATTTTAGACTACCCATCCATTTGAGAGAGATAAGTTGTGTTAAGGTTAGGCTTTGTATTTAAAGCATTATGCAGAGTCCTGTAAAATTTTATTTTAAACATTACAAACAGATTTGAGAAAATATTTGGAGATAAAATGAGTGGTTATTCATTCTCAATGGGTTTATAGTGAAGAGGGATGGTAGAATGGGTGCATAATTAAAAAATGTGGAAATATTTTTTATTAATTTATAAACATTATCCTTAGGGATATAAGTTGTGGAAAATACAAAGCTATTGGATTACCCATGGTTTTGATTCATTATTTTTTATATTTAATGAGTTTTATTATATATATTAGAGTTTTAGAATATGAATCAATTATTTTATATTACTTTTAAAATGGTAATAACTTTTTCCAACAAAATATTGTATTTAAAACCATAATATTACTTTTAGACCCAAAAAATTTATTTTTAGTTTTAGAAAATCTTTTTAATAAAATAAGTTATATTTTGATAGGGTTATTTTATATTAATTAGCACTTCAATTCTACATCAAAGTCACATTATAATACAAATTTTATATTCTTTATGTATTTTTATATTTATAAAAAAATAACTTTCTTGGAAAATTATGAAAAAAAATCACTATTAGATAATTTGGACATTATGGTTTTAAATTTGTGCCATTTTTTTGAAAAAAAAAATTCTTATATGATAATTTTAATAAACTAATTTTTTATCTAAAAATTATGTATTCAAACAAAAAATATTAGAAGCATTTTCTTTTATTAAAATTTTATTTTTGTTCTAAGTCATATGGGTGTAATAATATTACTATTTACTCGTTAATATGATTTTATTTCATAATTAATTATATTTTTATAAAATAATTTGATTCATTTTACTAGACACTTACCTGAATAATGGTTTCATTTTTATTATGATGGTCTAATTTTTAGTTTTCATATTCTAACTATGAGATCCCAATGGTCATAAAACAACAATCTAATTCCAATGGTCAGTTTTCCATTTAAATATTTATATTTCATTTTAACATCCTAATATCATTTCTATCATTATTTTATCTATAAATTTTATTCCTTTGTTTATTTATTTCTTTAAAATTGTAATTTTTCTTGTATACTTGTTATCTATTTTCAAGTATGATCCTTTATAGTAAAATTTTAGAGCTTTTCCCCATATATTTACTTATTTTATGGTGCTAGTTTTAGTAGTTTCTATAAATGTGATTTCTCTGTTTTCTATTTTATAATTTTTTGGTGTAATTTCTTGAATCATAATAAAAATTGAATATTAATTACTGTAATTTCCACTGATTTACATTTTACGTACATGAGTAGGCCATAAAATTTCACTAAAAATGTAGATGAAGGTGTAGAACAAGAATGATGGATAGAGGCATCATGTTTTTGGGAGGGAAATGATTTATTAGAATACAATGAATTAAGTTTGGTCAAATTTCATTATATTGTACAATTCTCATTTTACTATACATAAATTATCCTTAGGTCCATGATATTTAAAAAGTAATCATTGTTATATATTATTGTATGAGTTTTATATGGGTTATGTAAATCAAATAGATTGTTGTTTTATTTTGTAAACTGGACTTCTTGATACCACTTTTGGCTCTCTATTTTTTTTACCCAGATTTTTTTTATGCAATCAATAGAAGGGTCATGAAAATATTTCAATAGATTCAGGCATGAGCCTTATATATTATTTGAGTGTAGAGTCTCCTCATGATTTTACTTAGTCCCCCACCACTACTCAACGGCCTCTAGTGTATAAGGAGGCACACCGAAGGTCATGTATTGACCTGACATTGTTACTGTTTGGGTAGACCAAGATAGGAATGTTATATATATATTTTTGTATAGTATGCTTTAAAATATTTATTTCAATTCATGTAGTAGTTTGAAAATATAATTTGGAAAAATATAATTTCATATATATATATATATTATTTAATTATTAATATATTTATTAATACATTCATTTAATTTATCTAAAATGAAATAAAAATTTCCAATTGAAACCTTCTTTTAAAGGGTGTTTCCCTGAACCAATTACATCAAGACCCCTATTAGTTCAACGTTGAGATTGGTAGTATCCTCCAAGTCCAACTTCCAAAAAATCATGGGTTTAGAACTAACACTAATGGTATAAAAATACAATATAGGAGACATTTCCAATTTTAATCATAATAAAAGAACATATTACACTAATCAATACCACATCATAATGGGTATGAAATCCAAAAAACGAAAATTAAAATATATAAAATGAATTTAATGTCATAATACTACATAATTATAACCACATAACCATAACCATGTTTACTATAACTACATACCTCAAATACATAGCCATAACCACATAAACACTACCATATCCATGACAAAATAGATTAATATGAGTGGGAAGCCTTATATCTCTATCCACAATAACCTGAACATTTGGGGTTCACTTGATACCCAAATACACATCGGTGTTAGTTAAATTATTTAACTTTGGTGGTAATGTGTGTAAAAAACAAAAAATGATATATAATAACACAAAAATCCCATCCTAAGTTCCGCATCCTATTAGGGCCACGTATATAACCATCCCACATATGTGTTATCTTTTTAAATCATTTAACACCTCTACCTATAAACAAAAAGAAAAATATCAAAACATCGAGAAAATAATATCTAGTTTATTTTCCATCCACATTATGATCCTATAATAAGATACCACAATATTATATTTTCCCATTAAATATGATAATTTCTAGCATGATATAAATTCTTTCATAAAATATATCTTATTTAATATCACTTCTATATGTCAATTTACCTTATAAACCATTGATTAAATTAAATATTTACTCAAGCACTATATTTCCATACAAAACATTATAAGTTTTTATCTTCTTTTGTTTATAAAATCCATAACTTTACCTCAATTAAACCTATATATCTAACAACATCATCCTCACAATACAACCGCTAAAAAAATAAATTACTTGGTATTTAACATCACTAAAACCAATTATAATTTCCTAAGTTATAATGACCAAGAAAATATAAATTTAACATATCACGTATATCATAATGATTTTTTTACACTCGTATATTTAATTATCATTATATGGTTTAATCAGTAACAAAGATAAACTCAAAGAATCTAAAAAATTATAATTCCACATAGACAACAATAAAATGGGGAGATATTTCATGAATTTTCAACCTCAATATAATGCTCAAATATTCATGTCATTGTAGACTGAGATACCATGATCCACTTCCCACATTTTTATAGAGATTATACAATTTATTTTAATTTATCAATTCCTCATTTAATTCAAAAACACTAGTTGTTATCTTTTTACAAATAAGAGACATAATATATTAATATTGGTAATATTGGGAACAAAAATACCTTATCTTGTGTGGATAAAATTTCATAGTGTAAAGAATCAAAAATTATAAAAGGGTAATAAAATTTACAAAAAAAATAGACTCTCTTTACTATATGTCATTTATAAAAAAATGGATCTAATTAGAAAGAGGAGAGGCATGTGAATTTTTTATTAAATTATGGTAGTACAAAATATGGTGTGGTTAAAAATCAATGATGTGTTTTGGGTCAATTAACCCAACTTTGAAAACCATTATAACTAAAACCTTGATCATTTAAAATTGCATTGATTTGTTCCTTTGATGCTTTACACATTTAACCAGAACAACAATATAGTATAATTTTTCAAGTTTTATTTTCAATGAATATTTTCAATTTATGATAAAGAAACCATCATTTCCTCTCCTGAAAAAATCATTTTTAAAACCATAAAAGTAAATAGTGATTTTGTTTTTTCTACGTTTGGACAGTAGATCCAAAAAATACATCAAATATAGAACAATAAATATTATAATTTTAAATAAACTATATGTTGGAAACAAAGACTATGACATAATTTCACTATTTATGGTGACTAATATCTCTTATAATATCATTTATTAAATTATGATCTCAACTTAGTTTGAAACCCTCTAAACATGAATAAGTAACAAAAACTATAGTATAGTATTCTCATAACAATTACACTTTTTTTTTGAAAATTTTGATTTCGTTAAATTTTTATGTAACTCCTTTCCAAAATTACTTCATATTATTCATTATTTATAAAATCCATAATGTAAATAACTAGATACATACATGAATATATATTAAATAATTATAAATGATTCTTAACCATCAGAATCAAAAAAACAAGGATGAGTAAGATATAATAGATAAGTTATTCTCTATCAAGAGATAAATCTCTCAATAGTTCCATTTAAAAAAAGTCTATTATATCTATAGAATAAGGTAAAAAGGTAAAACAATTTCTCCTTATATAATATACCACTTCAAACATTTTCTTTATCAAAAATGAAATACTTATAGCTAAAAATTAACCCCTTTAGTTGTTAGTTCAAATCAATCAACTAAACATGGATCTTACATATCCCTCACATATCAACTATGATCTTTCTTAACCCATTTCATGAGGTTTAATAGGTGTAAAAGGGGTAGATATACCTCTTAAAAATTAAAAAAAAATTAAAAATTAAGTGTTCAATATTATACTAGAGAACATAAAATCCCAATAAATGTTTTAAATACCAATTAAATTTTATAAATAATTCAATATAGATATGTAATCGAAATTAAAAATAATGAACACTATTTTTTAGTTATTCTAATCAAATCAATACTATAACTACTCTTTACTCACATATCATCCCTAAGAGTATTGATATCTACTAAATCAAAAATCTCTTTTGACAATACGTGATAAACATATACATATATATCTTTTTCTAACTTGGAAGAACAACCCAGACTCAACTTACATTACAATATGTAGACCAAAGTATAAATGGAAATAAATAAACTTTTTAAATAGTGTCACAAATTAATAAGGAATATAGTTTTTTATGATATATAACTGAAAAAAAAATTCTTTTTGAAGTGAATGCATAAATGGAATATTTTAGAACAAACAAAAAATAAAAATAGTGAATTAATAAAACAAAAAAACTGGGTAGCATTGAATTATATTGCAACACTTTGATCAATTTAGTAAAATATTATAGGGTTAATCTTCCATGGTGATCATATTAATGTCATAGAAAAACATACCTCAAATTTTGTCTCACATTCATTAGTATAGTACTATATCATCTGTTTATCGTGTTTTGTTATTTAAAATTCATATACAAATACCTAAATTTTCAGTTGATTATCTATATGATCTTCATCAAGTGAGAGTATAAATACTTTTATCTATACATTGGATCTTTAAAATATTTTACAATGCTTACATAAATATACACAAGAAGAAAAAACACTCCACACAAATTGCATGACATATAAATAAAAAATGATAGTGCATATAAATCAATTTGAAAATCATTATAAGAGAGATTTTGATTATATGTATATATATATATCAAAAGGTTGATATTTCATATGATAGATTTGTCGCATATTATAGAGTTTTTTTAAGATATATATATCTCATATGATATAAAATCATGTAATATTAAAAACTCATCTGATAACTAATCTTTTATAGTAAAAAAATATCAAAATGCTTAATCAAAAGGTTCAGTTTATACCTTATAATGTTCTTAAAATTCAATATTAAGGTTTATATCTTTCTTTATTATAGAACTTATCATCTTTATGGTTAATAAATTGATAGGAAATATTTATACAGATTATGTTTATGGTTAATAGAAACAATCATGAGGTTCATGTATGTCTTCATAAGGATCAGACAATTACTACATGAAAATTTTGCTATATCTGTGGGTGATTCCCATGGATATATCCATAGTTGGGTGGAATATAAATGATATCAGGATGTTAATATCCCAAAAAAAATCCATATAAATTTTTTTGGGTATATATCATGTCTTCATTGAACCAATTTCCTTGGGTTCACATGCTCATGGTTACTATCTAACAAAAATATGGCATCGGTAAGTTTCAAACCTATATCTCCCTTCTAAAATCAAGATACCTCATCACACCAATAAAAATTTAATTTTGAATATATATGTAAAAATAATATATATTCACATGTGAAACAATTTATAACCATATTTTAATATTATTATTATGAAAATAATAATAGTATTACTCTTCACTAAAGCCTACAGCCACGGTTGGGTCCCAGTTGTCATTATAGTATTTACACATTAACCAATATTCATGGTTAGTTTCTGATGAAGGATATAGGCTATTTCATGATCCCTTTATATAGCAACTCAATATTTTAATCAAATAATTATCTATTAAAAAATTGAAATGCGTGATAGATTTCATTACACGTAATACCGTGTTTAAACGAACTGTGATATACTATTAAATTATTATTATTTAATATAGTATTTATCACTTATTAGTATGATTAGATGGTATTAATATGTATAAAACATTATGAAAAAAAATTACATATATTTTTATAATAAATTCCTTAGTTTTTATCTAGTTATAAATTTAAATAAATTCATTTGAAGGAAGAAAGTGATGATTATCAAAAAAAATATGCTTTTTTTGTACAACATGTTTTTAGATTAATAAATTAAATTAATTTTTATTGACTGATTCTATTAATTAAATATTGAAAAAAAATATAAAAAATAAAATATTTTAACATTCATTTAATAGATTTTACATGTAATGATATAACGGTTAACTCAATTTTATTCTTAAAAGTTTATTTTTATAAAAATGTTTTTTATTGTGTTTTACATACTTATTTTAAGATTAATTTATACCACTTATATAAATTTAATATTTTAAAATTTAGTCTATATTTTTAATCATGATAATTAATATTACATAATATGTTTAAATTTTTAGTCATAATTAATAGGGAAAACAATAATCATTTGTTACCACGTTTAAGGTTAAAACAAGTTTACCGTGAGGGGGATAACCTATATGGTTTAAAATATAAAAAACAATTTTTATTATTACAATTTAATTGGATTAATAAATAATAATTATTCCCATTTAATATTTTAAATTTTAGAGAAACTATACTTGAGTAAGACATTAATATATTTTAATCTTTTCAAAATTGTCCAGTATGCTACCTCCCTCTCTTATAAAAGGAAACCTCCAATCCTCTATTCCTCGCACATGAAGATCCTATTATATCCTCTTGAAATTAATCTAATATTTACTTAACATATATATACATGTCCATGAGGTCCTTGTTTTTCCATAACACCATCCTTCCAAAGCTTAAGTTGTAATTCAAAGGAGGTTCCCCAATGAAGTTGTATAACTCTTAAAGTAATACTTACAATATTTTTTATTCTTATACCTCATGTAAATATGTGTTATGAATTATAAAAAAATTAATTAAGTATCTTAAATATACATAATAATTATTTTTATGGTTTATATATCATTTTCCACCTTCTTTCAATCAAATCATAAATGAAAGTATCTCTCGTGCATACATGTGGACTACTGCATCCACGTAGCGATATAACCAATTTCCATCACCATAATTCACGGTTAGTTATTATTATTGATTTAATTTTTATATATGATATCTATGATATAATAATTATTATATAATTATAATGTATTATATACCATATTTTCTTTCTATCTATTGGAAAATGCTAACGTCACTCGTGTATATGTGTGGACAACGACACCCGTGAAGCAATGTGATTCATTTTTCATTTTTGATTTACATAGAATGTAATAAGGATAAATTTAATGAATATATATATATATAAACATATATTAATGATTTTTTAATGGATAATTATAATTTTCTTATCGTTTTCCAAAAAATCAAAACTGAAAACATCACATATGCATACGTATAGACAATCGTCTCCATGAATGATGTAATTCAGTTTTCATCACTGATTTATATGAATTATTATAAAAATATAAATTATGAAAAAATATGATATTTATTTCATGAATAATATTCTAGATATTATGAAACCATGACCTTTGTAAGACCCCAAGATTTTATATGTATTTTCTTCTAAATAAAACATGAATTATTTGATAGCTTTTCTTACATGCAACCCTCAGTCATTATAGACTATGATATAGAAAACCATTGTAACCTAGACTTTATATAGGAAGTTTGAATAGTAATAACCACTTTAACAAAAAAAATTATATATTATTTTATTAATTAAAATGTATTTTTTACTATATAATCAATAAGTCCTCAATTTTTATTATTGTCATTTTACACTTTGAAAATATGTTTTCATCAAAAATGGTTTTTATTGAATTTTAAATATATGAACATTATAATTAATTTATAACATTTTAAAAAAATTAATTTATGAAATTAATATCATATTAAAAATATATATGTTATTATTATCTTCTAGTGAATTTTTTTAATTTCTCAAAAAAGATTTATTTTTTAGTAAATAGTGAAAAAATGTTGATTTTTGTAAAAATTGTAATCTCTTTTCAAGTAAATGTACCATAATGTTCTGAATTTTTTCTTAAATTAATTTAAAATTCCATTAATTATAAATAATATAATTAATTATATATGAATCATCATTATAATTTATTTTTGTATAAGTTATATTTTAGGCCTAAAAACACTTTTCCAAAAAAACTATTTTTATGTGTGTAATATGTTTTAATATTAATAAATTAATTTATATCTTTTTATTGATCATTTTGATTAAATTTATTAATTATATATTCAATTTAATATTTTTAAAATCATTTTATGGTTTTCACTAGGCATGGAATGGAATGAAATTATGTTTTCAAATTGAAATTCATTTTTCAAAAACTAGTTTATGTTGTTGTGTACATGATTGATTAAAATTAAATTCCTCCACTTATATAAATTTAATTTATTAAAATGTATACTATATTTTTAATTATCATAAATAATATATATTAATAGGTTCAACTTAATTTTTTCATAGTGGATAGTAATAATAATAAAAAAAATTACCGCGATTAAGATTAAAAACTGGTTTACCTGGGGTTAAATAATGTGATAAGGGTAGGATTGAAAAAAATACTAGTAAAATTATAATTTTTAAAAGATATTTCAACCTTATATTAGGATAAAATTTATTCCCTATCCATTTTTTTCCACTTTCCCATGAAAGGGACCTTGAATCAATGAATTATTTTAAGAAATTCCAAGTGTATCCCTTAGTTCACTTATAAAAGGGCACCTCTCATCCTCCACTTTTCACACCATTAGAGACTCATAAATTAATAAATAATTTATAAAAATAATTCCTATAATATTTCCCTTTATCTTATTCCTTATGGTATTTTCCTAAGACCAACCCCTCATGTATTAAAGAGTAAGCTAAATGCAGTCTCTTTAATAAGAGGTATAGATCTTAACAAAGATCGTTCAATATTATTCCTTCTTATACATCCTATAAACTTGTAATATTCATAAAATGATTAATAACATTTCATAAATATAATTTTATGTTATTATAATGATTAAACAACCATTTAACACCTATTTTCAATTCATTTGGGGGTGAAACTATCACTCGTGCGTACGCGTAGACTACCACCTCCACATAGAGATAAGACTCATTTAACCTAAAATATAATTCATAGTTGGTAATTATAATATATTTAATGATTATATTTGACATTTATATTATAATAATTATTCTTAAAATATTAATTTATATTTAACTTTATTTCGTTCCATCCATTAAAAAATTTAGACATCACTCATGTGTATGTACATACTATCATCTCCATATACTAACGTAATTAATTTTTCATTATTGATTTATATGAATGGTTATAAATTTGAATATAATGATTATATATTATATTTATATCGTTATTAAAATTATTTATAAAATTTTACCATTTTAAATGTGATTATAACCACTAGACCAATACATACACAAAATTTTAATTTATTAACACCATAAATGGAGATGATAATCTAAGATTGTTAATGAAAGGGTGATAAAATGATATAATTAAAAAATGAACGCAATTATAGGTATTATTATGGTCATTTTATAAATTTATAATTAATTTAAATTTATTATATAGGAGTTTAGATTGCTTACAAATGAAGAAAGACTTGACGTAAGGGTTTTATGTTTCAATCTAATTTATACCCAGGTTATTTATGCTTAAATTTTCTAATAATGAATTTATATGATATATCTCTCAAAAATATTTTTTTTTCTCTACTCTATATTTATTTTATTATATTTAATGCTCCCATTTTATTTCACTCTCTTTAATTACTCAAGATACTAAAATAATTGTTTTGAGGAAACTGACCTTATTTTTCCATTCCGTCGGGAATATTTTCTTCCATGTCCATATTTTTCTTCAAAACAAATTAAATAATGATTTTAATATACTTAAAATATTTTTTAAGTCATTTTTTTATATATTTATCTTCCCTTGAAAATTATTAAAAGTAAAATTTTAATCATTTTCCAAACACGGTACTTTTGACTTTTTACCTAAAATATAAAAGGAAATTTTATTTGTACATACACAACATGAATGGATTCCCCCTCCATCATAAAAATGATCTTATTTTGAGATACCTTTATAGGTTTTCTTTATTACTCTCAAAAAAATTATTCCATAATATTTTTTATTTTTATTGATTCTAAATAAGTCATTTCAAATAAAAAGTGTATTTACCTCAAGAAATGTTATAGAGATCTAAGATATATTAATCTATAAAAAATCCTTTGATTATTATTCTGCATTAATGGGTTTATAATCCATTTTTACCATATTTATTCTTTCTCTATATCATTTATGATTATAATTATGAAATTTTAATGAAACTCATGTCTTTTCCATGGGTTATGATTTGATTATATGATGAATGTTTTATGATCTAATGGTACACAAATGTGCAGTTTTCATTATGTAATGGGTGGGACCAGAATTACATATCCCTACAATGAATTGAGTAAATATAGATATCGCATGAGATAATAAGGAATGGAGTGTGGAGTGAACCAAGTTCAGAAAGGGAATTTTCTCAATAATATTGTCTTGGAGTGAACCTTGACTAGGGAAATGATGGAATGGGGAGTGAACCCAATCCACTATGATAGTCTTTTTAGTGATCCTTAACTAATTAAATGAATTTCTATGCTTCTTTATATACCAAAACTTTGGTCTTATGCTTATGATATTTTTTTGTGGCTTATGGTTTATTATTTATGATTCTAAACTATTATGTATTATGCCATTTGTTTGAAAAAGCCTTACGATATGTTTCATGATTAATGATTTTTGACTGATTGGGTATGATAATTGTATGCATTGATCATGTTTTGATACCCTTAAACTTATCTTACCATCACTTATGATCATTTATTGATATATTTTATGATTACCCTTATTGAGAATTTGAAATCACCCTTTCTTATGTTTCCCTTCCCTAAGTTATGTAGAATGATTTTAGGTACGATATATCTAAGACATGTTCCATTTGTAATGAACTTATTCAAAAATTATGTTGATATTTTATTTACCAGTTGTTTTAGTATCTAATTTTCCTAATACACTAAACCTATATGGTCCCCATGCATGTGTTATTGTAAAATTTATTGAATATTCTTCTAAAATTATTTTATATTTATGTATGAAATGTATGGATCACAAAAATTTTAAGTATAGGTAAGGTTTTGTAACTTTTGAAAAATAGTTTGAGGAAACTCTTATGATAACATATAGGATGTAACTAAGTATAGGATAACATCCTAATATATTTTGAATAAAACTATTTAGTTTCCCTAAGACAATACATCCCTATATAGATATTATGAGTGGGTGTTGTTTTGGCGCATATGCATCTATGGTTTATAAACCTATAAATAGTTGGTCTAGTATATCATGACTATCATTGTAGACCATGATGAATATTCCCTTACTTAACAACTGGTTTGACACTCTTAGGGGATATTATTATATTAATTCACTTTCTCGTTAAGAGAAATTATGATGTATTTGAATATAAAATGATTATGGATGGCCTAAGTTAAACCTATGGTATTATATATTGAAAATAATATGTCATGATTTAGAATTCATATATATTATTTTCATGATGACATGATTTAAAACTATCATTATTGTTTAATACACTATTCTTTTGGGTTTTAGTCAATGGATAGAACCTGAACCAACTATGTCAATGCTAAATGTGAAGGAAAATACAATAATTATCCTCTTGGAAAACTGATTGAGATAGGAGTTGGAAAGTGAAATTGTGTGATTATGCCTAATCAAATATTATGATATATGATTATCAACATAAACATTAGTGAGTTTTATAAAACTTCAAATATGGGAAAAATATCTTTTATGTAAGTTTAGGTGGTAATGACCATAGGGAAAAGAAAGTTCAATTTCTTTGATGTCCAAAATGTGGGAAGAATCACTCTCGAGAAAGTATTAAAATAAGGAGATGATATTTTATATGTATAAATGAAGGAAATAGAGCAACCAATTTCTATGTAATTCATTGTATTACATGTGGGGGACTAGGGAATTATCCTTGACGATGCCCTATTCCAATGGTAAAAACATTGACTGTGGAAGGTTATATGAAATGTAAATCACTGAAGTGTGCCATGATGGTTAAGGAATAAAAATCCTCCACTCCGTAGATAATGATATCATGTTATAGTTTGTAATAATGAGTCCTATAAAAATATTATTACTCTTCCTTTAGTGGAATTTTATGTGATTTTGAACATTGATATATCTCTCTCGATTCCCTTATAAATTGAAAGAACACGAAAATCGGAATTGATATCATGTACCAACCTATGATTTTTTATCAATGTGTGGATAAATATGAACTTCCAATGGAAATCACAACCATTTCATGGGTCATGAATCCAATTCAAAGTGGGTATATATTTTTTATGGTTGGGTAGAAACTAAAAAATTGATGATATGCCTTTTATATGGGTGTAACACTCTAACCCGGGACCCACTTAATTTGTTCTATGGACCAGAGGGCCACTAGGACTTAGGTTTTCATGCGCATATGCCAAAGGTTTTTGAATAGTAGTGAGGATCTATTAGGTGATATTGGGGAAACTATACCCACCTGGTGGTGGTGGTGGTGATGATGATAATGATGATGTTGGTGCTGGTGGTGTTGGTGGTGGTGGTGGTGGTGGTCATGTTCGTGGTCGTGGTGGTTGTGGTGGTAGTAATAATAGCATTGTAGAAGTTCTCAATAAAACATAGCTGAAGTATATAAAATAGCATAAATAATGATAAAAAAGTAATCTTCCTTTCAAAGTTGATAATGTATACAGATTCCATGATAGTTAAATAAAATACCATAATATTACTCATGGTCTGATCATATTAGTTCATACAAAAAAGATAAAAAAATTAAAACTCATCATAAAAGAACCCCCTAGTCCAACATCCATCAATCACATGCACCTACGTGCATACCATCTAACTAAAGTTTTGTCTATGAGCCTAATCCTATACTTAAACTCAAAACCATGAAGTGTTCACGTGTCCCGATGGGCTAGAGTAGGGTGTGAACCTGAAATCAATATTCCACCACCAGAATTTCCCTATTTTTTAACCATATTTAAACTAATGTATCAAAATTGTAAATAAAAAGGTATTGTGTGAATATATCACATCACTCACTTCTCTTGTGATCAACATCCACAAGGGATCATTTTCCTACATCTGCCAATGTCAAAGTGGAACAATGTATCAACTATTTATCATGCCATAATAACCCTCAATATCCCATTGATTTTCATATCACATAGAACATATTTCCAACCATTCCATTTATACATCATGTTATGTAATTATGATCTACCTTCAGCATTCCCATTAATATATCACAAGTCCCATGGAATTCCATTCATTAAATTGTTATCAACTCGGCATCATGACATCCTAAAGAATGGTGATATATTTCATTATATAGTCATATCCTATTGGCCTCAACATCAAAAAAATCATCATACCCCATTCTAAGTTTTCACACCATCAATTGTGGATTTCTACAGGGATTACCTCCTATATTTTAATGTGTGTCACAATCCCATATTCCACAATATCTATAGAGGCCTCCATCTATATCGAGTGGTCAATTCCACCACATTGGGTCTTAATTCTATGTGCACATAACCCCAATAGAACTTTCATCTAGAAATAGATAGAAAAAAATCACCAACATACCAAAGCCAAAAATCCAGTGAACCTCTTTCGCCATATGTGTACCACATTCCCAAACTATGGCATGGTTTAGTACTATAAACATCAACCTGATGAACATTTTTTTCCCAATTATGTTGATCAACATCACCCAAAATCTCAAAAGTCATTCCAAACACACTCCCACGGAACTCACTTAGCCATTGGCACAATTCAATTCAATTAAAAAACATGAAAAACCTTCCAAACTAACTCAAAAAAACGATTTCACAAATGTAATTCCATACCCATCTAAAAAGAATTTATAAATTCATGTGAATTCCTTTTAGAATTTCCAAATAATAATAATAAATAGATACAGAAAAAAATTCACACCTTTACACCCTCACTCAACCTTATTTACTATGAATTCCGTAGATAATTTATAAATTAGTAAAAATATAAGAACCACCTAACTTATACTCTTAAACATTCACTCGTCAAAGAACTACATCTAATTCAAGGTGAAATGGGAGGAAATGAGTAAACGTACAAATTCCATGGAAATGGATCATATTTACTCAAATAGAAATATCATACCCAACAACAAGGGAAAAGACTAAAATAATTGATAAGACTAGTAGAATTACCATTATCTATCCACCACAACTGACATCAACTCAATTGTAGTCGAGATAGAGGAGAAAAAAAGAAACATAACAGAGGGGGAAAAGGGAGATCCACCCACCACTATGAATTATAATGGAGGAATAAATAAGTAGGTACAAGGGTTAAATAGAGGTGAAAAATATATTAACTTTAACTAATTTAAAGAGTGGTGTGGTTTGTCCATAGATTTTTTTAAACAATGCACCAATTGTGTGATGCCACTTTCCAAATTTTCACCCACCTCGAATGGTTACAGTTCCTAGTTATACAAACCATATTCCAAAACATGAAGGTCTCTCTGAGCCTATTAAAAATTCACCCCCTTTCATGGTGTTAACTAACTATTTCCTCATAAAAATGGGCTATATGATTTGGGCTAATTGTGTGCCAATAGTATGCCTTGTGTTGTGTCTCCAAAAGTTTGATTTTCAAGGATTGAAACTTCCAAACTAAATCACACCCCCCATGAAACATATTTGGGCATAACAACCATCCATAAAAACATTAAAACAAATTTTAACTCTCATAATTACATTTTGAAGCTTAAATTTATTTTTTCAAAACCACAAATTTAATGTTAAAAATCCACATAATTTTGCCGAAATATTCAAAATCTCAAGATGTTATAACCTCTGAATCTTATATTATCCCATCATTGAGTTATGTGGTCTCACTCTAAGATGATATCAAACATATTCATCTCATACAATTTTCCTATATTACCTCAATCAGTCACTCGAGGATAATTCATCTTCTAGAGCTTCCCTCCTTAGGAATTTCCTACCTGATCATTTCCCAACCTGGATTTACCCACATTTATGATGTTCCCATACTGACCACAGTTTAAAAACATATTTCCCATCATCCACACACCATTAATTCTATATATCATCAAACTTTCATCTCATACCAACATATCATATGGCGCCAATAAGGTCCCATATCGGAACTAATTCCCAAGAGTCTCTACATCACACTAAATGCTCAAAATATCCCTCATTATATACATAATGAACAAAAAAATATCCTAATTCATATGAATCCCATGAAAGAAACACACTTTACCCAATTTTCATATATTAACCTACACTTGGTAAATTCAAATATCACACATGCACATCACTCCCAAGTATGATTCATACCAAAAACAAATGTAATTATCCCACAATTGTGGTATAATTATAATTTTCATCCGCTCTCTGACCTACTTTGAACCTGTCATATCACATGTATGAACCTATCTTAAATCCCAAATACCCAATTCAAGTCCCTCTATGGAATTTCACATGTTTCTAGCCTCTTCCCCCATTTCTGAGTATCCCTCCCTCTACCACAACCTACACATGCAATAGTATCACATATACTTGCTCCTGGTACCATTCTTAGTTCTACCTCATATCCCTTAGTATGACTCGGTACCTGACTCCTGACTATCTAATACATATTCCGATGAAACCTCTCCAGGTGTCCCATCAGCTTTAATTTCTAGCACTCCTTTGGGGGCCTCTCACACTGAGTATGAACATGACCTAGCAGCCTGCACTAGAAACACACTATTGTTGATAAAATCCTTAGTGGTATACCTAAGTACCTAAACTAACTTCCCTATTAAGGATTCTCATGGACTTTATTTTTTCTACACTAATTGATAATAATTACTACCCCTTATTCCATCACATAGCTTGAATAAGTCATATATATCAACGTCCCCCCAATTATCAATTCTCAGTTCCCCACCACTGAAAACAAGGTCAACATGAAGATGTTCAATTGTACCCTGATGGAATTTCACAAACCACACCTCAACCTATCAATCCCATCCCCCTCCATAGAGGGTAAAAATTGGATAGGCTAGTGAACCTCACAGCAAAGTACAAGACTGAAGTGTCCCCCTACCACATATTTATTAACTCACAAGCTCGACTAGTCCTCAATGTATCTGAGAATAAATTCTCAAAGAATATGGCCTTAATTTCCATCCATGTCATTCCATCATCCCAACCTTATTATACCTATATGTACTTCCAATACTTTCTTAATCCCCTAATCATATATGTGGAATGTTTCACCCTCCACTATAGGGGTTTCTTGATCTAGTTGAAAATAGTTTTTACATACTCAACATAGTATATTTAAACCAATGGTCCACCCTAAACCTAGAAACAATGAGGGTGATGCCCCTAAAATTAACATTTAACGTAATCCATGGACATCTCATCCCCTGTAGCTCCTTGTTCAATACCTGGTATGACCCTCACTATGCTCACCTTGAGTTTTTAAACTAGTCATGACCCAAATTTTAATATCTATTGTCGCTTCCCCACCTTCCTCGGAGCCTCTACTTGTGACACATTATCATCCAAACCATCAAGTTCCTCATCCTATTCATTCCCTTGTGCCACTTCATACCTTCCCCTCAATTCCTCTACTAGATCTCGTCTAGTTGGCATAATGCTAGAAAATCTAGTATCAATACCAACAATAAAATTCCACATATCACAAATAGGGATTGTTGTAATAACTCACCGCTTTTAAACTTCCCTAAAACATCAATATCATATATAATTTGGGCTCATGTCCCCCAACTGACCCACCTAAGAGTCAAAAATCACATATCAATCATACTATAAATCACCAGCCAGGTATGGATGATTATAATTCTACCAGGAATCTATTTAATAAAAAACTATTTAACTTGTAGAATACATTTAAACAACTCATCTATTCTATTTATTCAATACTGGCCTTATCAGATTCAAGATCAGATATTCTATACACACATAATATCGCATACCAATCTCATAAGTAACCATATACTTGGTCTGGTTGAGTATAATACTAGTAAGAAACTATGTAGGAAAACTTGGTTTAGCTTATTGTTGACACTTTAAACATCCCAACCTCATTTCCTATATTCCATGTTCCAAGTAATAATTAAAGTCACATACATATTTCTTGTGAACCTAGTTCCTTTCATTATGCATGAATTCTCTTTCTTTTCTATATCAGGACAAGAGACAAAAGCCACATAAACTAGTAACATCACATCCAAGTGCACCACTTGAGGTGGAAAATCAGTCATTAATAAATGTGAAAAGCAATTAGATCAATTTCCCACCCCTATAAACTCGGTTTTTCCCCTGTGTATGGGGATGATAAAACCTAAGAACAATCTCTTTAAAATTATCAAACTAAATCCTATTCTCATTTATACCATAACCCAATTAGTAAGACAAAACATAGGGCTCTCATGACATTTGTAACACACCAGACCCAGAAATACTTAACCAATGATCTATGCCAAATGAAAAATAGACCTTAGGCATTCCTCCCCAAAAAATAATGGTTTCTAACTCATATAGAGGTTGTATTATGTGATATTAGGGAGACTATACCCTATGGTGATAAAAATAATTATTATAATAATAACATCACTATAGAAGGAATTTATAAAAATTAATGGAAGCTTATAAATTAGTTTATGTAATAGACCAAAAGTAAACTACCATACAAACTAGATAACGTAATACATACCTTAATAATTACATAAAATTAAGAAATCTCTCTTGTGGGATGATCATATAAATATATAAAAAAAATATCAAAAAGAACCTTCATCTCAACATAGAAGAACCCCTTGGTCTAACTATCTTCCATCCCATTCACATACGATGCACCCCTACCCACTAAGATCTAGTCAACTATACCGATACCTTACCTAAACTCAAACCCATAAAGTATGAAAATTTCCTGAGGGGGCCATTCAAGGTGTTAGTACGAACGAATTAGGCCACCACAAATATGTGCCTATCTTGCATCCATATTTATACTAGTGTTTACATAACATAAATAGTGATTATGATCATATATCACATAACCTGCTTCTCTTGTGCTAAACAGCCACAAGGGAGCATTTACTAGATTCATCCAATGCCATGGTGGAATTATGTAACTACTATATGTTATATCAAAAGAACCCTTAGTCTCTCATCCATTTATATATCACAAAAAATCTCATGCCCACCATTTCACATATACATCATTTTATGTAACTCTGACATCCTTCCATCCCACCCATAATAACATCACATGTCCCTTTGAATTCTAATCATTAAATCAGCATCAACTCGGAATCCGAACATCCCAACACGTGGAAAATCTATCCTTCCATAGCCTTGGCCCATCGGCCTCAATATCACAAAAAGTCAAATCCCTCATATGATGGTCTCACACTATAAATCATGGCCTTATATAGTGAGAAACTCCTCCTTTTCGATGGTCATCAATATTCTCTATGTTGTTGTATCTACAAATACCTCCACCCACATTGAATGGTCCAACCTAACTCACTAGATCCTGATCCTATGTGCACAAAACCTCAAATGTGATTTTTTATAACAATAGGGAGCGAAAAATCACCAAAATTCCAAATCCACAACTACAATGAACCTCTATCATCACATGTGAATCACAAAACACTACTATGGCAAGGTTTATCAACATCAACCTCGACCTAAATAATAATTTCACCTAAATTGTAGTGATCAACATCACCCCAAATCTCACAATCCATTCCCAACATGATCCCATGGAACTCACATATCCATAGCCATAATTCAATTAAATTAAAAAATATGAAAAACTGTCAAAACAATCTTGGAAAATCATCTCACACAAGCCATACTATACCTGGTTTAAGTGCATTTAAATAATAAAGGTACTACACTTTATCATCTCCCAATAATAATAAAAAATAAAATCATTAAATAAATGGTTACACCCAGAACACCCCACTCATAACTATTTACTATACATTCCATAGCACACGTAAAAACTAGGATTAATCTATTAACCACATACCTTATACTTGTATATATTCAATCATCAAATCTATACCCTTAATTTGATCTGAAACTGGGGTTAATGAGTGATATGGAAAATATCCTAGAAATAGGAAATATTAGCTAGGATAGAACTAACATTTGAAATAGTGATAGAAAAGATGAAAGAATTAAGTTGACTAATAGCCTTATCACTAAATATATAAAGTGACTGACTTCACCTGAATTAGATCCCAAATGGAGGACAACCAATGTAACCAAATGGAAAGTGAAAAAGTGAGCTCTAACCACTATCATGTGTGGGAATATATGAATAAATAAAGGGGGAGGGTTAATGATATGAGGTGAAAATAATAATTTCAAACCCTTTAAAGAGATTCTTGGTTTTCCACAGGATTTGAAAAATTGTGTGCTAGTCGTGTGGTGCCACAATCTAATGTTTCACCTACCTCGCATAGTTACAGTACACGATTAAACAAACCATGAGCCAAAATGTTTGGGTTTTACTACCCATCTACACTAAAACTCAGGTACTTGTGCCCCATTTAATGGATTGAACTAACCATGTATTAGTATAAATGAGACATAAGGTTTGGGCAACACTGATATCACTAATTGAGCACCAACTGTGCACCTGGCTCTATGTCTCCCAAAGATGGGTTTTCAAATTCTGATTCTTCTGAAACGGAACTAAACCCACAAGTCACTTATCGATTGTTAAACCATATTTAAAAACAATATAAAAAAAGTTTTAATTATCTTAATTATATACTGAATCTTAAATTGAAAATTATAATGTCCACTAATTTAATGTTAAAAATTCCATGAAAGTTATCAACACACTCAAAATCCAAACATGTTACTTGGGAATTTTTTGATGTCTTTCTGGAGTATTTTTTAGTATTCCTATAAAACATGAAGTTTAGATTTCAATAGAAATCATACCTATTTATAAGCCTATTTCAAAAACTATATGTATCTTGGACCCAATTGAGTTGTATGAATTGAAAAAGAAACTCCCTGATAATCGTGGTAAGGGATTCATTCAACCAAGTGCATCACCAAGGGGCACAACTATACATTTTTTAAGTATAGCTATAGATCAATGTGACTATACATTAATTATAGGGAAATAAACAAGATCCCAATCAATAATAAGTATAATGTTTCCCATATTGTTTATTTTTTTATCAAGTATGAGGGGCTCAGAATTTTTCCAATGTTGATTTTTAATCAAGATATAATCAATTGAGGGTAAAAACTGAAGACATACCCAAAAAACATTTCCTTAAAGATATAGACAATATGAATTTATAGTAATTCCATTTTGTCTTACTAATTCCTCTCTTATGTTCATGTATTTAATGAATACAGTCTTTAGATATTACCTTGATCAGTTTATGGTAGTATTCATAGATAATACTCTAATGTATTCCAAGTTAAAGGAGGGTTATGAAGATCATAAGAGGAATATAAAGTAAACCTTAATGAATAAGATTTTTTATCAAAAAATTTCCATGTTTGAATTTTGGCTATATAAGTTTTCATTTTTTGTTCGTATAATCTCATGAGAGGTTATATCGTTGGATCAATCAAATATAGAAGTTATTGAACATTGGCCCAAAAAAACCACTATGACTAAAATCTATAATTTTCTTATATGGGATTTATATTATCGATTAATTTTGAAATATTTCTCATGGATATGTAGTACACTCACCATGATAACACAAAAGGGAGTTAAGTTCATTTTCACTGATGAGTGTGAGGAAAAATTTCAATAAACTCGAGAGAAGGTTGGTTAGTGCACCTGTGATCACACTACATTATAGTGGATACAGATTTGTGATTTATAATGATGCATCGAAAAATAATTTAGTGTGTGTTCTTATATATAATTATATAGTGATAGCTTATACCTCACACCAATTGATGTTTCATGATCAAAATTACCTGAATCAATATTTGGAGTTAATATCTATAATATTTTCATTAAATATTTAGAAGAATTATCCTCATAGAGAAATGTGTGACATATATACTGATCATAAATGATTTAAGTACATATTCACAAAAAAAGAGTTGAATATGAACTGGTGAAAATGGTTGGATTTCATTAAGGATTATAACTACTTAGTGAACTACCAACTGGGGAAAGTGAACAAGGTGGATGATGCTTTGAGTCAAAAAGAACATACCAAAAAATATATGGAAAGGGTCATAAAATATATAATATTTATAAATTTTGAAAAGATTGAACCTAAAATATTAATGGAAGATGGAAAAATTTATCTTTCTCAAATGACTGTTTAACCATCTATCCATGTAAAGATTAAATATGTGTAAAAAAAGATGTTGAGATACGAAAGAAAGTGAAAAAATTAATTTTGTTCAACTATGATTTTGATGAAATGATATGTTTTAGAGACTTATTACATGTCCCAATAATTCAAGACCTAAATAAGGAATAATTTTAAAAATCTCATAGCTCTTCATTCTATATTCATCATGGTAGTACAGAGATATAAATATAAGTGGGATTATTTATCATTAGACAAGATGAAGAAAGATATTGTTGTATATGTATCTTAGTGCTTAGTATGTCATCAAGTTTAGGATGAGAGATATAATTCCTAGGGGATGTTACAACCATTAGCCATTAAAGAATGGAAATGGGAAAATATCACAATGGATTTCTTTTTTGGACTCCGAAAAAAATATGACGGACATTATATTATTTGGGTTTTATTCAACCGCCTTAGGAAGTTAGAACACATCAATGCTATCAGAGAATATTTTTCTCTTGTTTAGATTTACATTATATACATTAAGGATGTTGTAAGGTTGCAAGGGAAACCACATTATAGGAGATGTAATTATAAATATCTAGATACATAGATATGTTTCATTACTGCTTGTCTTTATCATATTTATAGACAATCTAAGAGGACCATTCAACCCCTAGAAGATATGTTTAGATCTATTTCTATATATTTAAGTGTTTTTTAGTATTAATACATTACATTACTCTAGTGTTCTTAAAATAATAACTTTCAATCAAGTATTTAGATGGCTCATTATGATTCCCTCTATAGAAATAAGTGTAAAACTCAGATATACTGGGATAAAGTTGGCGAAATAAATCCATTGGGACGTGAAATAGGTGGGGGAATGTAAGAGAATATTAGATATATTCAATAGTATATCAAGACATGTTAGATTTTATATAGGAGATACGCTGAAATTATTCGGTGAGATCTACAATTCAATGTTGCTGAGATGTTTTTCAAATAGAATTATCTATGGAATAAGTTTATGAGATTTGAAAATAGGGTAATTTTGGGCCCTATTTATATTGGTACCTTTGATATTATTGATCAAGTAGGGATTTTAGCTTATCTCTTGGGACTCTCACCAAACCTCTCTCAGGTTTACGATGTGTTAAATGTATCTCTCCAAATAAAGTACATATTTAATCCTTTACATGTACTGAATATAGAGATTATAAAAATAGAGTATGATATTTCACATAAAATAAAAACCTATATAAATATTATCTTATATAAATAAGGTTCTATAGAACAAGTAAACTCACCTAGTTAATGATGTTTGGAAAAATAAGAAATTTGAGGAAGTTACATGCGAACTCAAGGATGTGAAGAAGCAAATATATCCTTTGTTGTTTGTGTATAAGTGATGTAATATTGAGTTTTAAATTAATTTTAAGTGGTGTATAACTTAAAACATCAATAATTATATGTATTTCTAATGAACAAAAATAGGTTGTATTCGATATCTTACCTTACACATAACCCCAAGTCTTTATGAACCGTGATATAGTAAATTGTTCTAACCTAGACATTAAATGGGAAAGTATGAATAGTAATAACTAATTAATGAAATATATGAATAATTATTACTTAATTTTAATTTATGTATTAATTCATAATAAATAATTACTCAATTTTTATTAAAGTAATTTATGTTTAAAAATAAAAAATTTCTTAAAAAAATGGTTTTTATCATATTTTGTTCTTATGAAATTTGTAATTACACTATAACATTATTATAAATATTTTTTATATCATTACAATTTTAAATATCATTTAAATATTATATTTGTGGTAATTTTGAGGATTTTTTTAAAAAAATTATTTTTCAATGAATAGTGAAAAATACAATTTTTTATAAAAAAAATGTCATTTATTTCCATGTAAAGGTACTACTATGTTTTTAATTTTATATTAAACTAAAATAAGACTCATTTACTTTTAAATTATCTAATTAACTACATATTAGTCATCATTGTACTTGATTCTGGTATAAGTTACTTTTTAGGCATAAAAAATAGATTTTTCTGAAAACTATTTTTACATGAGCATTGTGTTTTTATATTAACAAAATAATTTAATATATATTTATTAATTATTTAAATAAAATATTAATATTATCTATTAAATATATTATTTTAAATTTAATTTTATGGTTTTTACAGGGTAAGTAATGGAAGTAAATTAAGTTTTACTTTTAAAAATCATTCTTCAAAAATGGTATTTCGTTGGGGTTTGGGTGCTCATTTAAAATTAAATTATACACATTATAAAAATTTAATCTATTAAAATATATTAACAAAATATAATTATAATAATTAAAATAACATAATAGGTTTCACTTATTTTGTGGTTATCATTAATAGTAAAACATTAAAAAAAAATTACAATGCTTAAGGTTAAATCGAGTTTATCGAGTGGGATAGACCATGGGATAATGGAAGGATTGTAACCCAAAACAATAAAATAATTATTTTTTGAAGTTATTTCAACTTTATATTATCATAAAATAAAACATATATCCATTTCAAGCCACTTTCCCATGAAATTGATCTTATGTTGTTGAAATCTTTTAAAAAACATTATGTGTGTCCATCCACTCACTTATTATAGAGCACATTACATCATACCTTATTCACAAAATTTTTTTCTAATAGTTCATTAAATACTTTATAAATCACATTAACAAAATAATTCTTTTATTCCAATATTTTCATTTCTTCTAGTAAGACCAATTCGCCAAGGCTTAAAGGGTAAGCCAAAGGAGATCTCTAAAGGGAGAGGTATAGATCTAAACCAAAATCATTCAATTTTATTTCTTCTTATGCTTAATATAAACATATTATATCCATAAAATGGTTAATCTATTATTATAAATATAATAATATGTTATTATGATTATTTTCACAATCATTTACTACTTCTTCTCAATCCAATGGGAGAGGAAAGTGTTTCTCATGTGTATATGTGGACTACTGCCTCCATATTGCGAAATGACTCATTTACCACCACCATCATTCATTGTTGGTTATTGTGATATATTTAATTTTTACATATTATATTTATTTTAGAATAATTATTCTAAAAATATTTATTTTTATTTACCTTTATTTCATTTCATCTATCGAAAAATGGAAATGTCACTTATTCGTATGTATAAATTTTCATTTCCATGTAGTGATGTAATTCATTTTTCATCACTTATTTATATGAATAGTTATAAATAAGTATATAATAAATATATATGATATTAATGTCATTATTATTATTATTTAGATGAGAAAACTGTTATAAAATTGAATCGATCAGAATCATTTAACCAAAACATATATGAAAAATGAAGATGTTAACACCCAAAATGATGTTGATAATGAAGGATTGTTAATTAATTGGTGATAAGATGTAATAAGTAAACCATTTATAGAATTATAGGTATTTTTATGGTATTTTAATAGAAGTAAAATATATTTAAATTTATTATATATGATTTTAGAGTTCTTTTGATACATGATGGACTTGAGGTAAGGGTTTTATGCTACAATATCATTTTTACCAATAGTGTTTATGCATAAATTTTCTAATCATGAAAATATATGATATATTTCTCCAAAATATTATATTTTATTATTATCCTATGGTTTTTTTAATAATTCTTTTCTTCTTTTAATTTCCCTCTCTTTAATCACACAAAAAGACAAAATAATGTTTTGAAGGAAACCTGGCCTTATTTTTCCCTTTGGTCAAGAGTCTTTTCTTCCATGTTTGTATTATTCCATAGAATGATTTTAATAATGTTTTTAATATTATCTGAAGATTATCTAAATTAAATTTTTACTGTATTTTTCTTTCTTTTAGATGTTTTAAAATTAATCCTCTTATCATTTTCCAAACATGGTAAATTTGACTTTTTACAGAAAATATGAAAGGAATATTTTTTTAACATACATCGTGTGAACACAATACCCTGAAACAAATTAATATATTTTACTTAAATATTACATATAAATTTTCCTTATTTATTTTCAATAAAAATATTCCATAATATTCTACAATTTATTGATTTTAAATAAGTTATTTAAAATAAAAAAGGCATTTTTCTCAATAAATGTTCTAGAGATCACTTAAATGTTTTTTATCAATAACAACATCCTTTAATGCATATTTTGAGTTACTAGGGGTATGATCCAGTGATACCATCTTTATTATTTCTTATGATTTTTTAAGATTATAGAGATTAAATTTTTGGGAAACATGTATCCTTTTTGTGGGTTGTGTTTTGATGATACGACGAATGTTTTATGATATTGTGGAACATATATATAAGTGTGTGTGTGTGTGTGCGGTTTTTATTTTATAATGTGTAGGCCCAGAATTATATATCACACTAAGGTATTGGGTAGATATGGATATCTCATTAGATAATAAGGGATAGAATTTGGAGGGAACCTAGTTTAGTAAGGGATATTATCCAATAAGGTAGTCTTGGGTGTTATCCTTAACTATAGAAATAATGAAATGCGGAGTGAAACCAATCCACTATAATAATATTAGAATTGAGATTTGACTAAGGAAATGACTTTTTATTCTCATGTGTACTCTAAAAACATATTTCTTATGATTATGATATGTTTTCATGGATCATGATTTATTAATGATGATTCCCTAATCTTATGTCTTATGTCACTTTTTTTGAAAAAACCTTATTCTATGTTTCCTTATTAATGATCATAGACTAATTGGGTATGATTATTATATGTCTTGATCATGTTATCATACCCTTATACCTAAGTAGTTCCCACTTATGATCATGGATTAATGTCTCATATGCTTTCTCTTATTGATTATCTAATCTAACTCTTTCTTATAGTTCCCTTTCCATAGTAATAAATAAATAAGTTAAGTATTATTTTTCGAAAAAGGGTGCTAGTTGTGAAGAAATTTATCAGAAATTAGGTAGATCTTTTATGTACTATATTTTTAAGTATATAAGTTTCTAAAGACAATAAAACTCCACCATCATCTAAAATGTACCAAGGGAATATTTATTTAATATTTATATAAAATTATGTAATATTTATTTATGAAATGTATGGTTTGATATATCCAAGGTTCAAGTACATGAAGAATCAAACTAAAACATGCATGGAAAAGGAACTAGTTTTCACCCCAATGTTCAATTTACTAAAAAAATATTCATAAAAATTTAATTAGAAATTATAAAATAAGTATACATAGTAAGTTATGTATGAATATATTACTGTAACATATTTATAATAAATATATATTTATTATATTGGATATTTGAACATGCATAAATCATGACAAGACTTGAGGTATGGGGTTTATGTTACAGACTAATATATTTTCAAATTTTTCAATGTTAAATTTTTGTTGAGGAAAATTATATAGATCATATCATTTAAAACTCATATATTTTCATATTTTTGGGTTATTTCATGATTTTTTTGTACAATCAATATTTTCCTCCCTTTTGTACTTAAAATGATCGAGAAATATTTTTTAATGAACAGTCAACCTTATTTCCTCCTTAGTTAAGGAACTATTTATTCCATATCCATACTCTTAAATTTTTATTTATTAATGTTATTACCTTTACAAGAAATGTTTTAGAAATGTAATTTTCACTACCTTTGACCTTATTTACAAAGTTTTAAAATTAATCTTTCAAAATATTTTCTAAATAAATCATTTTTGTACTTATTAAAAAGGTGTGAAATGAATGATTTCTTTTATCATATACAAAATGAAAAAAAGTCTCATTGTATTGACCTTTCATTGATTTAAATATTAATTTACAATTTTCCTTAATTATTTTCATTGAAATAGAGTTTTTTAATATTTAATAAATTTTTAGTTAAAATTTTATCCAATGAATGAATATTTTCTCATGTTTTGAAATAATGGTTTGAATTATTTTGTGAATATATTTTTCTTATATGACTACAATCCTTTAAGAATGGATATGATTCACTAGAGATGTTATCTTATAATACCATACCCTTTCTTTTTTTGGATGTATCATGATGATAATTAGTTAAGTTTGATTCTATGAATTTGTTTCTTTCACACAGGTTAATTAAGTTACAATGAAACCTTTCTGAAATAAATTTATTTTACATGGGTTATTCTATCATGGAATGATGAAATGTTTATAAAGTTCATTTTCTTTGCAAGGGTTATGATATGATGATCTGATGAATGTTTTTAGATATAGTGGCATAAATATGTAGGGTGTTTATTATTTAATGGGTGGTCCTAGATTTATATATCCCTTCAATGCATTAGTTAATGATGACGGGGTTTAGAATCTCCTAAAATTTGAAGGAGTTAATAAACTAATAAGAGATTATAAAGTTAACTAGAGGAATTTTATGCCTAAAAGAATGTTGTAAATGAACGAGTAGTAATTTATGTTATTTAACTTTCCCATAATTCTAGTCTTGGGTTTGAAACAAGAATAATCATATGCTTATGTGTATGCCCAAATCATGTGTATTATTCTTATGTTTTTTTCATGGAACATTATTGATTATTGATGATTATATAACAATATAAATTATTCCTTTTTTATGATAAATATTTTTTCTATAACGTGTAATTAATGAAAATAGACTTATTTTGTATGACCTCTATAAGTTATGATAATTTTATCATACCCTTGTGATTATATTATGATCACTTATTATCATTGATTTATCTATCCTATATATATTCTTAATTAATATATGTGCTCACCCTTTCTTATGTTTCCTTTCTATAAGTTATGAAGAAATATTTTATGTAGACTTTCAATAATCAATGTATTATCAGGGAAGATCTTTGTGGGAGATTTTGAAGATCTTTCATGAAATGATATGATTGTGTATTTAGTATGCAAAGACGCTAAATATTGATGGTTCTAAGAAATTTATTATTATTTTATGTATTGAATATTCATCTAAAATGATTTAATATCTATTTATATTAATCTTATATTTCATCAGTTGGAATCAGAGCATGGTTTAGTTATTATTAGAGATTAAAATTAGGTAAATTTTTTAAAACCCATAGGGCTAAGACTAATTATATGATAATATTCTGAATCTTCAATAAAGTGGAGATTTTATTGTTTCCTATAAAATATATACCTGTATATATACTAAAAAGTGGATGTGGTTATGGAACAGTTGTAACTAGTGTTAAAAACACTGAAATAGGTGGATTGAGTACAAACTCGATCATAACCAGTGCATGATTATTGAAAATAATATTTCACAATATTCTAAACACTTTATATGGACATTATTGGGTTAATAAACATTTTATTTAGGATCCATTATGATCTATTTGAATAGATAATAACCATTAATGACCTAGTTTAAACCTATGGTATTATAAATTGAAAATATGTTTCCATTATTTAGAAATTATGTGAATGAATTTTCATAATTACATGATTACTCACTATTAGTATTGTCACACATGATATTATTTTTGGTCTTAGATAATGTATGGACCTAGGAGGAATCATGTTAACATTAAATTTTATGGGAAATGAAATGAATATCCTTATGAGAAAACAAATTAAATGGGATCTAGGATATGAAATATTGGAAAATGATCACCCAACTCTCTCAAGATATGAAAGGTAACATGAATAAAATTTGACTATAAAATCTACAATGGAAAAATAAATATTATTTCCTCTATCTAGTCATGAACAAATTCCTTTTTTGGTTCCTCTTATCCACTTTTTTTTTGAGAAATGAAACAATGTAATAGAAAATATATTCCCTGTTCTCCAATGCTCAGACCCGGAGGAGGTTATTTTGGTTTTTATAATTTTAAAGTTGATGTTGATCAATCATGGAATTTTATAAAAAATATAAGTCAAGATGAGTAAATTGACTCCATGACATAAGAATATTTTAAGAATTTATTTTTCAATAAGTATTTTCTGATAACTATTCAAAAAAAAGGAAAACATAATTCTTGGAATTGAAATAGAAGGATGATTAATCCATTAGTACTTATGAGGTATATTTTAGAATACATGAAAGGTATGCTTAAGGTTTTATCATCAAGCGTGAAATAAAAATTGATAGATTAATTAGTGTCTTGAGATGAATTCTCTAGAATTAATTTTCTATAAGAGACTTTGATAACTATAGAGAAATTTTTTGATTTTCTCTCAAGAAAGAAATGTAAATTAGAGACTCCCAATGTTCTTTTGGTTTTCATGAAAAAAATATAATGATGGAATTTCTTTGAAATTGTAATAATAAAACCCATAATGGAAAGAAAATTAATATTCCTTCATATTAAAAGTGTGGAAGGATGGAAGGTTTAAATTTCCTTATCTTGTTTATTAAATTTTTTAAGTGTGAAAAATATATACATTGAGAAAAAATATATCAATTTTATGTAAATTTTCCAGTCAATGAAAAGAAATTTCAAAAAGATATACCAAATGTTCTTCCTACACTCCAATTCTATAATTTCAAGGGGTATATACATTATGCTAATTACTTCATGAATATGAGGTTTATTGATGATAATCAGCATCAGTAACCTTTTAAACCAAGAGAATAAAGGAAAGCTCATGTGATCATAACTACTGAAGTGGTTCACAAGAATTAATTGTTGAATGGTAGAAATATCATCCACTATAGAACTAAAAATGCTTTACTTGATTCTAGATCTACATTCTCTTTTACATATTTATAATTTTCTAAGTCTATAAAGTCATGAAATTAATGATTAGATGTTGATTTAGTAGTAAAAACTCCTAATAGTATGATTATCAATTCTCAATTATATATCTCATTTCCAATATAAGTTTTTGGGAATTTAGAAAATATTTTGATTCTTTCTATAGTTAAATTCATTGTGATTTTTAGAATGGATGTTCTCTCTATTTATAGAGCCCATTAAATTTTTTTAGGAATAGAATTCACATTTTATATTCCAAACTAGTATATAATTTTCTTTTGATGTGAGGATGAATATGAACTTTCAATAGATTTTTATTATGTTCTATGGGTCATACTACCTACATGTGGGGAATATTTATCTCAAATACTTTGTTAGAAAATCACCATCAAATATATTCTCATTATTTTGGGATTACACTGATGGATTTTCTAAATACCTTCATAGTCTTCTCCCAAACTGTGAAGATGAATTTTCAATAAAAATCATACCTAGTGCTACACTAATTTCAATGAATGTATATAGAATGGTTTTGATCTAGTTGTGGGAGTTGAATAAGTAACTCGGGGAGAATATTTTCACTAATTATCGAGAACATAACAATATAGTAATCAAGAACTACTATCATCTACCCCATATTGATGTTTAATTTGACCAATTATGAGGAGCTAAATATTTTTCCATGATTTATTTTCAATATGAATATCATAAATTGAGTGTTAAAAAGAAGGATATACCCAGTAAAACCTTCTATATAATGTATGGTAGACATGAATTTAAAGTTATACTATTTGGACTTACCAATGATCCTATTATCTTCATAGACTTAATTAATAGTGTCTTTATAGATTACCTTGGTCATTTTTTGGTATTCTTTATTGATGATATTCTTATATATTCAATGAGAAATTAAGAGTAGGAAGACCAGTTGAGAATTGTGCTAAATACAATGAGTAAGAAAAAGATATACCCAAAATTTACCAAGAGTGAATTTTATCTATTTAATTTTACATTCTTATATCATATAATCTCAAGGGAGGGTATATCGGTGGATACTTAATAGATGGATTTTATTGAGAAATGTACCAAAATAACCATGATAATAGATAGATGTGATTTTTTGGGGTTGGTAGGATACTACCAATTATTTGTGAGATATTTTTTTTGATATATTATCAAATGACTAAGTTGAATCAAAAGTGATCCATGTTCATTTGGAGATATAACGGTGAGAAAATATCAAGGAGCTGAAAATAAGGTTGGTCACCACACTTATTAATATACCACCCTACAATGGACAATGTTTTCATATCTTTAATGATGATTTGAAATTTTGAATAGGATTAATCCTCACATAGAATTATGTTATGGTAGTTTATGCATCATGACAATTTAAAATTCATGAAAAAATTTACCCAAATCGTGATTTGGAGATAGTGGTAGTAATTTTTTCACTAAAAATATAGAGGAATATTATTTTTAGTTAATATTGTTATAAATATACTACTAAAAAGAATGAAGTTTATATTAATGTAGAAATTTAAGAATATTTTTCAAAGTCAATGGTTATAATTTATTAATTATTTTAACTACTCCATACACTACCACCTCGGGAATATGAATAGGGTGGATAATGCTCTGAGTCATAAAGAACATCTTAGATTATATATGATGGGGATTTAAAATTATCTAATATTTATCTATTTTAGAAAATTTATCTTCAAATCCTGAAAAAAGGGGACAGCTCATATCTTTCTTAGATTAATGTTTATTTTATAGGACCCTGGAAAACCCAGAGAGGGGAGTGGTGAATCGGGGTGTTAATTTTTTCTTGTAAAGAGATGGATGTTGCTCCCACATGGGAATAAACATTATAAACTTGTCGTATAGAATCAAGTAGTAATTTAACATTCACATGTAGAGATATAACACAAAAAAATTACTTGGTTCACCACTATGGGATAGTACAAGGAGAATATGAAGAATGTGTGTCAGTTGTACCAAAATACACTAATATTCACTAGTTGTAGAATAAAAAAGTTTATAAATAGTCACTATATTACTGTAATGTTACCTTTATAATATTATATTGATAACATTCTACTTCCCTCGTAACAATTCTATAGACTCCCCCTTGCACACTATTTTGGGTGAATTATCTCTCAGTTTAGTGACTTGAAAGTCACTTTAGTATATTGGAATTTATGTCTTAGAACCTAACTAAAATGAAACTTTACTTGCACAGTAGTCGTGAATTAATGCACTTGAAATCACTAATCTAAAAAACAAGATAGTCAAAACCTACTAGTAGCACAACTCAAGAACTTACACACAACACCAAGACTTGCGTGTGATATTTACATATTGTAATGAAATATGAATACCATGCATCCCTTATCTATCACACAACCATACCATGAGATTCAATTGGTCTTAATGGACATAAAGAATGTTTTTCATGAAATATTTATTGTGCACAACTCTTATGCATGAAACTCTTTCACATGTAAGAACTATCATATCTTCTCTGAAATAGTTACTTAGAATGTAGGGGTTCATGCATATTTATAGACCTATACAACCATTTGTGAATTATCCTTGTGCGCCTTACCATGTGTGAATAATGTTGATTTTGAAGTCTTATTTGGATTATAAGATCATTTCACAAAAATTCATCTCTTGCGCACTGCTCATGCTTTTTCCAAATTTTGATGTGTCAGTCTCGGAACCCGACCTGCATGTAACTCAATTTTTACATCATATTTGTCACATAATATTGTTTCACACATTCTTCTTTGAACACAAATATTCATGTTGTGCAATCCATCTTTCATGAAAAACAAATATTTGGCACGGTTATTTCCTTTGAGGTATTTTGATGATATGGTCATGAAATATGACTTATATGCATCATTTATAATCACTTTCAATATTTACCAAAACTTCCTTTTAAAAAACCATTCTCCATTATCCAATTTTTAGACCCAAAAATTTGCAAAACACTAGATAACAATTCAACCTTCAACATTGTAGTCATCTTGAACCATAAGATCACTTACCTTTCCTACTTTCTGATCAATCTAGTCTGGATTGAAAATAAATAAAAACTAGAATCTATATCAAGTAATGAAAAAACCTTAGTTCTAAGAATCTCCCCTTTTGGGTCTGTTGGAAATCTATAGATGAAATCCAAAAATAACTAATAGCTATCAAAACGTGAAACATGAGGGACAAATTATCCAACACTCTAAGTCAATTTGAGAAAAGATCAGTGTGGAAAAGAATATGGAAATGATGAATTTAGTTCTCATGTTTTTTAATGCTTAATGATGTCCAAGATAATCTCTGATTTTTTCCTCATAACACTAATTTCACATCATATCACAAAATCTTTGCATGGTTTTTTAAAAAATACTAACCACTTGAATTTTTATTCATTCTCCCCCTTTTGGTAATAAAACCAAAGAAACTTATTTATACTTGTAAATCCTAAAACATAATCCCCTGAATCATATCTTCCGTATAACCCTTCATCACTTACATAAAAAGATTAAAACAGTCAACAGAATGGGTTAAGGGGACCATCTTTAACCTCTTAAAGCACTAGGATTGGATGAACACCAAGGTTGAACTGATGTCTCCCAAACACATGTTCTATAAGTGGATTAGTTAGATTTTCATCCACATAGTCAATGGTTCCTACATGATCCATTTTAATTAAACATTGTTCAAAATTTTCCATGATGAAATGATATCTAATCTCAATATGGTTTTACAAGAGTTTTGAACCAGATTCATTATAAGATCGGTCACACCCTTGTTTTCACTATAGATCAATATCGGTTATTTAACCTTATCACCAATATCAATGAGTTGTTTTTTCATCCATAATAGTGGAGTGAAATCCTTGTAGTAGAGATATAATCTTCCTTATCTATACTAATAGAAGTGTTTTTTCAATTTCTTTATTATCTATTCCACGCATTAATTTCTAATGAATAATGATCCACCACTTGGGTACATTATATCTACCACATATCTAGCCAAGTTAACAACCAAAATTAGTGTTAATTCATTTTCTCTTCTAGTAGTAAATTATAATCTACAATTGAGAGTACCTTTAATATATCTCAGGATTATTTTAACAACTAAAAATTTCTCTTCCTTTGGAATACTTTAAAAGTGGGCCACTAAGAATGTTGAAAAGGATATATTTGTCTATATTCAATTCAATTACTATATTCTTCCACTGATTCTTATATATAGGGTGGGATCTATATAAGCCTCATCATTATGCTTTCCAAAAATTTTCTAAACCCCAATTGGAGGCAACATCAGTTTGGAGTAATGCATGTAGAATTTCTTCAGAAACTCTCTTACATATTTTTCTGAGAAATAAAGGTGTAATACTTCTTATTAATCACCTATATCCCCAATAAATATGTGAGTTCACCAATCCTAGACATTTAAAATTATTATTTCAAATGATTAAAAAATTATTCCATTAATCCCTATCAAACTCCTCTAAATATAATATCATCAATGTACACAAGCACTAAAAATTAATATTCCTTTGAATTATTCACACATAGATTATGATTAAACCCACCTATTTTGAATTGAATATTCTTCAAATAAGCATTTAGTTGATAATACAATGAACGCGGTGTCTACTTTAGACCATAGAGGTCCTTATTTAATCTAAAAAACTTTTCTTCATCATTTCTAATAATAAATTACAATATTTGTTCAATATATAATTCTCTTTCAAGAACTCCATTTAAGAATACTAATTTGAAATCAATCTACTAAAATCTTTATTCTATTTGGGTTTTTAAAGAATATAAAACCTATCAATCTGATAAAATCTATATTCTCTTTGTGATTCTTAGGTCTCTTAGCAAGATCCCATGTCTAGTTCTTATCAATACAATATAATTCTTCATTCATGTATTTAACCCATGATTTAACCTTTTATTCTTCTTCAAATAAGGTTGGTTCCACAACTGATAGGAAGAAAAAATGTTTTTTATTCCTCATTATCCTCATCTGTGTGGGTGTTGTCCAACCCCTAATGATGTGGGATTTATTAATTTCTACTCTTGTATTTCCCATGTTAGTTTTTGATGATTTTTATTTAGTCATTCTTTATCATTCTGATTCTTATGAATCATCATTGTTTTGTGAGCCCTAAATCTTTTTCAATAATTCATCTATTTAGGCTTTTGAATTTATCTGATGTCCACTTTCTTTTTAATCTTCTATCATATTGCCATATGAGCTCTTAAAGGTATTCATTGTTTTGTCTTAAATCATCATGATATCACTAATTTTAAAAATTCTTCCGAGAATATTATTGTAACAATTTGAGGAATTACTCTTCATTGAATATCCATGGAATATTCCCTCATCTACATAATCACCATACTTTCCTTGATTTACTTCTTTGTTTCAGCTGAATCATTTACTTCAAAAACCAATAAAATACTTTAGAGAGGTCTTCCTTACATATCATAACTGATATGGTGCATTGGTTTCCCCTATAAAAATACCTAATAAATTTTTATTGTACACTGCTTCTTAAATAGCATCTTTCCAGTAATTATGAGAGAGACAACTCTCAATCAACATCGTTCTGGCCATATTGTTCACCTATCGATTTCTTGTGTTCAAAAATTGCATTTTATTGTGGGGTTCTCATTGAATCCACCTATAGATTTATCCCATGTTTTTCTAATCTATTTTCAAATAAAATGGTTGAGTAATCATTTCTATTATTAGATCGTAGAATATTTATTTTTTGGACAATATCATTCTTAGCTATTTGATGAGAAATTTTCATACAATAAAGAAACTATTATTTCCTTTGTATAATCATTTCACAATCCATTATGCTATAATCATCAATAAAAAAGATATAGTTCCTATCTCTATATGTTCAATACACATTTATTAGATCACATGCATCTGTGTGGATGATATCAAGAGGATTCTATAACCTTTTTTTCTTCAGTTAATATAAATTTTAGACCATATTTCCTTGGATGAAAGCATAACATGAATTTAGCATTCAAGTATTAGATTTGAAATTTCGATGACTATCTTCAACTTAGATACCTTTTCCATTACATATTGGATAATGTGACCCAACCTCCGTTTCCATAGTTTTTTTCTTCTTTAAATTTCAAGTAACAAATGTTATCTTTACTATCAAATTGGTATAAATTTCATTATATTTTACATCATATCATGAAATAATGTCATGTTTTTTCTTTTAGAGTTTAACAATTTTTATTGAATTTCACTATCTATCCCGAGTCAAATATTTGACTCACACTTAGGAGATAGTGACACAAACCATCCACATAAAGAACTTCAATTTTCCTGAGCTCTTCATTTTCCAGTTATATACGTCCACTCCATTTGATCATTAAAGCACCATTTTTTTAACCTTAATGTTCCATTAACTCTTTTCTTAACATTATTTTATAAATCTACATTTCCCATCATATTGTATGGGAATCCTCTATAAAGAATCCAAGTGATACTATTCTTTATAGCTTTGAGGGCTATTTCTATAAGGTTGGATTTCTATACTTTATTGTTTTCCTTTCATGATAAACTTGATTGAGTGGATTAAATAGATATAATTTCCAATATTTTTCCATGTTTATAGGTTCATCATACTCATATTATTCTTCCATAGGATAATAACTATTTTCAAGAGAAAATTCACTCGGCTGGAAGTTTCTAACTTGTCTCTGAATTCTATAGGTATTTCTCCCACCTTTCCTCTGCCTATAATGAAAATAGTTATGGACATGGTTAGAATAAATAAAATAATATCCATATAAACTATTTCCTATATATTATGAAGGTTATGGTATCATTATTTATTGACGACATTCAAGAATTTTTTTCAAATAGATAGCTCTTTCTCACTATATAGTATGACATGGTATAGCATAGAAATCCACAAAATTAACATTTCATAAGAGGAAATGTATTCTCAATTCTATTAATCCTCATTTAAGATTATCTTATAAGGATTATTTACTAGTTATCCTTTCAGGTTGAATGATGATTATATTTATCCCTCTTTTTTTAGTTTAATTCTTTCTTCATAGAGACATCAGGAACATTTTTGATATGTTAAACTTTCTACTTCCTTTCCTTTTTTCTTATCCTATTTCTATCCTTTGATGTTCTTTCATCAAAACCAATTCTAATTTTTCCCATACTGGTAGATCTGTGATCATTTAAGGCCATATATACTCCTTCAAAACAAATTTAAGCACTTTCTAACAGTTATGCATCTGAGAATTTTCCAAAGTATAATTTCTTCTTTGTTTCCCTTAACTTTGATTTAGTATCAATTTTAATCCTTAGAGTAACAACTTATTCTTAAATACCATCAACATTCTTAGTCTTCTCTTATAGTCTAGATTTAAGTTCATTAATTACTTTTTCTTACTCCTAAATCCTAGGGTTAAATTGCATAACATTGGGTGATATTTCAAGAGTTATTAATCATTATTCTACCCCATATTCTAGTCGATCAATTTATACTTCAAGATAATCAACATACTCTGATGAATCTTCTAGAATGGTTCTAAACTTTACATTTCTTTACATTGATATTTAGACTTATCCAGCACATCCGCAAGTTCTACCTTGAGATCAAAAACAACTAAAAATTGATTATCTTTATCTTTTGAAGGTTCTTCCTTTTAAACTATATCCATCATTGATGGTTGGGTTTTAGATTTAAACCATGGTTCTTCATCCTCGAAAAAATCATTATCATCTAGTTCTTCTTTACAGAAAAAAAAATATTTATCTATAAATTATTTCCTAATATAAAGTCTCCTTTTTGGGGAAACCTTTTCTTATGGTTCTTCATCCTCCCATCTTCACTTTATTCATTATTTAACTTTCTTGAACACTGAGAGGTAATGTTCCTGAATCTACCACATCAAAAATAGGCTAGATGAAGCTTTCATTCAAATATCCCTTTTCCTCTCTTGAATTTGTTAGAAAAAAGAGGAATAAGTTCATATTTCTCATTATATTCATCAATAATATCTTAGAAAACATCAATTTTTTATGGATTTGAGTGTCATTTCCTTTTGTAATCAAGTTTTTTCATCTTATGGTTTGATTTTTATTTCATAATTCACTACACTACTTATAAGATCCTTAAGAGAAAGTTTAAAGAGATCCCTTTCTTCAAGGGATGAAACTTTTGGATTGTATAGAGTAGGAAGACTTATTAATATTTTCCTCACAATTTAGATATATTTAATTTCTTCATCAATTCCTCTAATTTCTCTAATAACTTCAGTAATTTGAGTAAAAAAGGTGTCTACATATTCATCAAGATTCATTTTCAGATCATCAAACCAAATATGAAATACTTGGAGTTTCAACTCCTTCACTTTATTGTCACCTTAATATATATTTTTCAGATTTCCCATATCAACTTGGCTGAAGTGGAACTCATCACCTTCAGATATATTTGGTTAGTTAAATATATAGTAAGGGAAGTCTATGCTTTGGCATCAATATCAAGAATTTTACTATCATATTCAGTCATAGACAATCGTGTTTCATCATTAACCTAAAGCCCTTTTGAAGTGGAAAAAAGAAACTCTATTACAAGGGATCTTAGAAGTGGTCTCATCCTATTCTTCTAAATCAAGAAGTTTCTTCAATAAAATATGGGGATTACACTAATATTTTCTGAATTCTCAATGAAAAAGGGGAAATATTTAACTCAAACAATATGTTCCTTTTGATACCACTTATAGGACCTTAGAACACCCTATGAGGGGAAGGGTGAATTAGGGTTTTAAATATTTATTTTAAATCTATATAACTTTTTTCTATGTTGGTAGGAACATGTAAAACCTATCTTATGGAATCATGCAATAATTAAACATTCACATGAAGAGAGACAACAAATCAATTTTACTTGGTTCTCCATTAAGGGCTAGTCAAAAGACTATAAACTGATAGTGTGATGGTCATTCCTAAATACAATAATCTTAACTTATTGTGTAATACAAAAGTTAAGACATAATCACTCTATGATAGGTACACTCCCTTTAAAATATTTAGAGATTACGCACTACTTCCCTAAGAACACTTCCATAGACTCCCCCTAGTTCACTTATTTGGGTGAAGTCTCACTTAATTTAGTGACTTGAAGGTCAATTTAGCTGATTTGAATTTAGGTCTTTGTCCATAACTAGCACAAAACACTACTTGCACTATATTCCATAAATTTATAAACTTGAAAGAATTGATCAAAAAAATGGATGGTCAAAACCTGCTAGTATCAAAACTCAAGAACTATTTCACATTACCTCGACATTCACGAAACTTTTGGGATTGCCTCTCAAGATGAATCTTTTGCAACCCTTAACTTTTTCATAACTATTCCATTTCTTTAACTTGGTCTTGATAGACACAAGTAACACTCTAAACATAAGATTTATTGTGTGCACTCTTTTCATGAAACTTCTTCATTCCAAATAAGTATGGTATCTTCTTTGAAATAGTTACTTTGAATGTAGTGGTGGCTGCCTATTTATAGACCTGGGTGAACATGAACGCAAGATCCAAGTGTGCCTTACCCCATGCATACAAGCATGACATTGATGTCATATTTGGTGCATATGATCCTTTTGTAAAAATTTAACTTTTTTGTAGAACTCCTGCCTTTTCAAAATTTTGATGTGTCCATCTCAAAACTCCACTTGTGTGAAACTCAATGTCGAAATCATATTTGGCCCATAAGATTCTTTCATTCCTTCTTATTTTCATGAAAATCATCTTATCCTAAAAGAAACCTTTTTCGAAAAAAAATAAATATTTCTCATGGTTATTTTATTTTCTATATTTTGGTGAGATGATTCTTAAACATAACTTGCACACAATATATTGTTTCAACTTCAAACATGCACGCAAGTTCCTTTTCCAAAAACAGCTTTCTCTATTCTCCTATTTTTTGGACCCAAATATTTGACAAACACTGGGAAATAACACCACCATAAATATTTTAGTCATCTTGAACCATAAGATCACCTACCTTTCCTACTATATGATAAAACCATTGTATATTGAAAAAAAAGAAACTAGACTCCATTTCGAACAATGGAAAATACTTGGTTCAAAAACAACCATCCATTTATGTGAGGACTGAAGAGGTTTTGAAGGGGGGTTTGGAACTACATAAGAAGGTGATAAATGTTCCTGAGTTCAACAATGATTATAATGGAATGATAAGGTTTAAGAACCAATTATGTGTATAATGAATACAATGCATGAAAATTGAGTTGATAAATGAAGATCATGGTTTATCATTCTCTATTCATCCTAAAATTACAAAGATGTATATAGATTTGAATGTCTATTTTTGATATGATAACGTAAAAAGGTATATTATAGGTTATGTATCTAAATTATTGGTATTTAATGAATTTAATGTTTATAGATAGATATTTAAGGTAATATTATGAGCATTACCCATAATTGAATGGAACTGGGAAAACATTTCCCTAGATTTCATTATCGTACACTAAAAAATGGCTAATGAACCTAATAATATTTGGGTTATAGTTGGTCACCTTATTAAATCAACACATTTCATTTCCGTAAGAAAATATTTCACTCTTGATCAGTTATCCAGTATATAATTTAAGGAAACAATAAAGTTTCATAGAGTACCACATTAATTTTTGTCTAATCAGATGTTGGCATCCACTATATGAGCATCATCTAATCTAGAATTGGTGAGATAACCAAAAGTATGGGTATTTTTTCTCTACAAACAAAGGAAGGGTAGCATGAAGTCTAGGAGGCCGAATCAAACAAATCATGTAACCTTTATAAGTACATGGAATCACATGACCCTATATGGATATTCATATGGATCATGCACTATGCATGATATCTTTATGATCATGTAAAGCCCCTCTAAAAAACCAATCAGTTCTTACTAAGGTGTCTAGGTAAGCACTGATGATCATAGAGAGGATTCCAAATAGGTTCTTTTAATCATGTTACTTGTCAATAAACATATGTCTAAAAAACACCCAAAGCCCTTTATAAAAAAAAGGTGGAAAAGTTGTATGTTTCTTAGGATTGCGAGGTTCCACTACAAAAAAAAGATTATCGATGGCCTTTTTAAGGGGGGTTATGCGTAAACCCCTAAAAATTAATTTTAGTGGGTGTTATGAACAACCCCCTCTAATCATAAAATTTATATGGGGTTCACAAACCTCTCTAAATTTTTTAGCATTATTTTTTAAGTATTCGGTTTTATTTTAGAGGTGGTTATGTCAAAACCACTACTAATTTAATAATTATTGGAGCTATATATTCCGTTTGATTTTAGTATAGCTATATATATAGAATATTCATTTTGATATATATATATATAATTGATTTCTTTAAAATAAATAGTTGGGGTTCTTATACCCCTCTAATTTAAGATATAAGAGGAGGTTCAGGAACCACAGCCAATCCCTTGGATTATATGGGGTTTAGAACCCTCCAAATTTAAGAAATTAGAGGGGGTTTGAATACCTTCTAATTGATAAAATTATTGAGAGGTTGAACCCACTCTAATTGATGATATTAGAGGGGGGGTTTAACCCTCATATAATTGATGACATTAGAGGGGGTTTGGAACCCCCACTAATTCAAGAAATTTGATTGGGGTCACGGACCACTGCTAATCCCTTCAATTAAAGGGGGTTTTAAACCCCTTCTAATTTTTTATATAATTTTTAAATTAAATATCATATAAATTAAAATTTTATAATATATATGTGTTCTTGCACATGTGTTTATATATATATATATATTACATAAACACATTATATAAATGTATTTAAATACATTATAAACACATATATATATAATGAAATTATATAAATACTTGTAATTATAAACAAAAATGTATACATATATAAATATTAGTATACATAATATAAATTTAATTATAAATATATTTATTTAAATTTATAATATTTATATATGGTTTTATAAATAATGTACATTTATATTATAATTTATATTTTACATATAATATATTAAATACATTTTTATTGTATATTTTTATATAAATATATATATATATTACATTATGTACAATAATATATATAATATAGACAAAATTAAATATAAATATACATATATATTTATATATATATTATAATTATTTTATATAAATAATATTATAAATATTTAATCATATATAAATTTATATAGAGGAAATATTATTCAAATAGAAGTGGTTTCCAACCACCTCTATTTAGGTAGAACCCTATCTAATCTAGCATTAAATAGAGCTGGCTTTAGTATCCTCCTCTAATAGAGGACATATTATTCAAATATTGGTAGTTTCTAACCACCTGTATTCTACAAAAATATTAGAGTGGGTTTTAAAACCCCCATTAATCTAAGATTCCATGATGAAATTAGAGGGGGCTTTAACCCCCTCTAATATAACCACTTATAATTTTTCCATTACCTTTCTAGTGGTTCTTCAAAACCACCTTAAACACTAGTAGTAAGGAATATTAGTGATAATTCTTCATAAATTCCACTAATTATTTTAGTGGAGGTTATAACCTCTTCTAAACTAAAAAATAACCCCTCTAACCAGGTCATTTTTTGTAGCGTGTGTTGGCCTTCATGTGATGTGCTTATGGGATTTACAAGGAAACATGATTCCACCAAGGGACATGTACACCTTTTCACATGAGATCATTTTGGCATGTAAAATTTATCATTTGAAGGACCTATGAAGAGGTGGGGGAACTGGAGAGAAGAAGGGGTGAATAGGTGGGGGAGGGATTGAATGGGAGAGGTGTAGGGAAAAAATAAAATAAAAAATTAGAGGTGGTTATGTAAATTGCTTCTAATATATACTTTATTAGATGGGGTTAGAACCCCATTTAACATATCCTTAAATGGATTCGGTTTTGGAAACTACCTCTAATAGAGAACATATTACTCAAATAGTGATAGTTTCCAACCACCTATTTTCTGGTAAAAAAGAGATGGGGACAAAACACCCTATAATTTGAGATTCATTGATGAAAGTATATGTTGTTTAGCCCACTCTAATCTAACAACTGCTAATTTTCCCATTACTTTACTAGTGGTTCTTCAAAACCGTCTCTAATACTAGTGGGAGGAACATTAGCAGAGATTCCTCATAACCATAGAAAATGATTTTAGAGGGTGTTATAACCCCTCCAAAACTAAAAAATAACCTGTAAAGACCCGTAAAATTCAAGGGAAATTTTTTTTCTTAATTTTCTTTGGAATTTTACAAGAACGCGGTTTCTGACGGCACCTGATTCCGAGGCCCGGAGTGCCCGGAATCAATTTCCGAAGTTTGGATCAGGTACGTTCAGTGAACGAACGAGCGGGAATTTCTAACTTTTGAATCGGTGCCCGGAATCAAATTCCGAGGGCACCGATGAACTCGCAGTGCCGATATTTGCTTAAGGGGACCTTTTCCGAGGTTGCGTTTATTACGGGTTGTAAGTTAGTTTTTGGGTTTTAAGAATAAGTTAAATACAATTTGTTGAATACAATTTTTATTTTTAACTTGTTGTTTTAAAACCTCCCAAAGGGAGTTAGGGGTGGGACCCACAACCACTTAACCTCCCTTGGGAGGATTAAGTGTGGTGGGGCCGACACGAATCCCAACTCCTCATCTTCTCTCAAAACTCCCCTATAACCCCTTTAATTAATGTTTGACAACTTGGTTTAATTAATTAAGGTGGGTTGATTTGAATTTCAAACTTTTGAAATTCAAGTTGATGTTTGTGTAAATAAAATAAGCCTTAGCTTATTTTATTTTGGTTAGCCATCTTGAGAGGATTTGAGAGCTCCTTCTTCTTCTTCAAGCATTGACGAAGAACATGAAGAACATTCAAGCTCCGACGAAGAACGCCGCTCCTCTCTTCTTCGTAGCCGGTTGTTTCCGAAGATCGACGACGCCTTCTGTGTCAACGAAAGGGAACGCCACTTCCTCCTCGGACTTCCTTCTTCGGCTTACGAAGATTCACCAACGACGTACCTCTTCGTCAACGGAATTGACAAACGTTTACCACGACGCCCGACCTCTGCGACGTTGTCTTTCTCGGGTCTTTGACGATCATCGATCTTGAAACCGAGGTAGGGGTTTGTTGTTGATTATTTATTTACTCTCGTTCTTGGTTCTAGCATGATAATCTTGTGGATAAATATTTAAGGGTTATTATCTAACGAGAGGGGGGTCGGACCGCACAAACACGGCCGAATTCCCCCTCCTTTGTTCTTGAATATTTTTTATATTCTTATGGATGAACGAGAAGGCGTGGTGTCGTCGCACCATGCAGGAATCGCACGGCTATTGTTGCGCAGCGCCGTCGCGCCGCGCTGCGGAAGTTTATCAAGAACGCGACGCCGTTGCGCCGTGTCGAAGGGAACCAAAGACGCCGCAGCCGGAGCAGGGCCACGGAGGAGGGACACGATGCCGTCGCACCGCGCCGAATGATGAAGGCTGCGGCCGGTTCCGTGCCGCGGCGGAACGAGAGGACCAGCGGCTAGCCGGGCTGCCGGTGTCGGATGCCGGAAGGGGGGACCGGCCTTGCTGGTCCCGTTGAGGAAGATCCGGCCGGCCATGTTGGGCCGGCCGGAAGGGAGAAGTGCCAGGGGAATTAATTACCCCGGCTGGCCACAAACCGGCCCCCCATAAAGGGGGGGGCGCGGTTACACCAAGGGGGGGGGGGGCAACACCCCCCCCCCCCCCCCCGTTTTCCTCAAGGCAGACCCCCACGAGGGGGGCCGGTTTCCTCCAAAGGCGCGACTTCAGCCGCGCCGCCAGCAAGGAGGGGTGGGGGCCTTGCCCCCCGCACGTGGCACCCGAGCGGCGCCCAGGCCGCGCCGCCTGCCGGGCCGGGTCGGGTCGACCCGGTTCGGGCCGACCCAGGGGGGGTCGGGCCAGGTCGGCCCGGACCCGGACCGCCCGTTTTCGAATCGATTTCGGTCTTTTTCCCATAACTTGAGCTACGGACCTCCGAATGATGAACCGTCAGCGGAGATACGATCCTTGGATCGAGACGGTCGATTCTGTATATCGCACTCAAAGTTTCGGAATACTTTGAGTTCGGCCGGGTTGGTTCGTACATGAAACCAACCGGGCCCTCGGAGCGGAAACGCTCATATCTTGAGCTACGGACGTCCGATTGACGTGTCGTCAGCTTTGTTGTGTTCCTCTTAGTGAGACAGATCTTTTGGAATACTCCGCTCGAGGTCTGGACGCAGGTGGAGTACGGTCGGGTTGGTTTTGCCTTAAAAACCAACCGGGCCCCTGGGACGAAAAGGCCAATAACTCTCAGACCGGGCGTCCGATCGACGCGCCGTCTGTTGCGTTGTGTTCCTGTTGACGATACGGAACTTTTGAATACATCAACTCTGAACTTTGTGACAGTTGATGTATCAGCCTCTCGGCTCGTGGAGCGGACCCTCCTGAACGAGCTTGCTGTGTGCGGGAACCCTAGTGCTGGCTGCGACTGTGACTACTACTGCTACTGTTACTGCTACTGTGACTGCGACGGCGACAGTACAGAGATCCTCTGTGGATTCGACGACGACTACAGCACTCAGCGATCCTACGTGGATCAGTGCTACAGGTCCTGTGTGGGCCCGATCCTGTGTGGGTCTTTGCGCTCAGCGGTCCTGTGTGAACCAGCGCCTACAGGTCCTATGTGGGCCCGATCCTGTGTGGGTCTTTGCGGGGGTTAGTTACCTATCGATCCTTCGTGGGTCCGATGACATAGATGGATCAGAGATCATCTTTATCGTCTTTCGATGAAGTATACCTGTGTGAGCTGAATCCTGTTGTTTTCTTGTGTGGATTGTGTTGTGCTATCCTGTGTGGATTTTGTTTTGCCTTCCTGTGTGGAATACGTTTACTTTCCTGTGTGGACTGAGTTGTACTTGGGCTCGGAGGTTGGAGCGTATTGGGATTGATGACTTAGGTATATGTATGGGCATATACCTAAGCAGTGTCGGTTGTTACTTCGTGTTTGTATCTATCCTTTGTGGTTTATCCTTTGTGGATTTTGGGAGACCTTCGGGGGTCTCGGGGTCCCTACTGAGTAGCTTATACTCACCCCTGCACGGGCTATGCCCGCACTACGTTGTGTTGGTTGCAGACGATGGACAACGTTGATCTAGGCTGAGGATTGCAGAGCAGGACGGTACCTGGAGGTGGAACACTGGGCGGGACATGTTCGGAGCGGACGGCGGGACCCGAGGAGCAGTGGAGCTATCTGTACCCACCCTTCAGGTGGGATTTCCAGTGTACAGCTCGGTGTAGCAGCTTTTACTTTACAGTTGTTGTTTTCCCTTTCGAGTTGTACTTTACTTTCAGTTTGGGTTTGTATATTGGCCCATTTACTTTTCTGCACTTTCAGTTGTACTCTGTTTTTACTTAGTATTTACTTTCCGCTTGCTTACTCTGTGGTGTTTGTTTACTTTAGAAAAGCAATGCCTTCCCTTTTTACCGGTATTTATGCCTTGGTACTAGTCGCCAGCCCCTGGCCTATGGAAGGCGGGCTTGGGGTAGTCACGGCACGGACCCCGAGGGCAGGTCGTGACAAATTGGTATAAGAGGAGTTCGGTTCTACCACGAACTCTGACCTTTTCTATGTGAAGAAATAATGTTTAGCGTATTGAGTGTGGCTATCAGTCCAGGGAGTCCAGTGTTGGTGCGGCGGCCGATGTATCCGTACACCAGGACCCTGACTTCTGATTTCCGACTTAATGCACGAAAACATTGATTGCGTGTGTGTTTCAAAGTTTTCTTTGTGATTACATTATATCAGCTCACCAGGTATACTGTTCTGACCATGGCGCACCTGTTTCCTTTTCAGGATGGCCCCATGACGGCAGCCAGCTAGGGTTCCGAGAGTCGAGTGTGACGACAGCCCACCGAGCGACGAGGCCTCGGTGCAGGGCCCTTTGTCAGCAGTGGCACCGGCGGTAGCTCTACCCGCCGAGCCACCGATACTTCCAGTACCAGCCGCTGACGATGCACGTCGCCTCAGCGCACTGCATGAGTTTCAGCGCCAGCGACCACCCAGGTTTCGTGGGGAGACGGACCCCCAGGCGGTAGAGGAATGGCTGGAGGCAGTGGTAAGAGTTTTTAGGCTAGTGAGGACACCTGCAGACCTCATGGTGATCCTCGCTACGAGCCTACTGCACGCAGCATCGGGCCAATGGTGGAGCTTGATGCTCCAGGTGCACGATGAGGCATCTCTACTTTGGACGGACTTTGAGAGAATCTTCCGCTCGGAGTTCGTCCCAGCCACCCTTCGTGCAGTGCGTATCCAGGACCTTCTTCAGCTGCGGCAGGGCAGCATGACGGTCGCTCAGTACTCAGTGAGATTTACTGATCTCTCGCGCTACTCGACCGACATGGTACGGGACCCATTCTTCCGGGCCCGGACCTTCGAGCAGGGGTTGAGACACGAGATCAGGGCATCGCTGATCACCCTCAGCATACCGACTCAGACAGGAGTACTGGAGCGGGCCCTTTTGATCGAGAGCTTCCTTGCTGAGTCTACACCAGCACCGAGACCCACCGCAGGGCGGCACGTGGTAGAGTCATCTGCAGTAGGCAGTCGACGGATGACTCAGGGGTTCAGGCAGAACAGACCTTCAGGCAGACGACCTCATGACACTAGCTCAGTAGTGCGGGGCACACAGTGAGGAGCCAGTCTTTCGAGAGGCAGGCAGTGCTACTCGTGCGGTGGGCAGGGCCACATGGCTCGTGACTGCCCGACCCGCCGTGCCGAGGAGCAGTAGACGGTTGAGGGACCACCGAGGCATAGGCAGAGGGTCGACCGTGGTGGTCCGCAGGGAGGAGGCGGACGAGGCAGAGGAGCTGGCCGAGCAGCAGGTGGTGGGAGACGCATTGAGGCTCTGCCACCACCACCACCAGGAGGTCCACCCCGACCACAGGGAGCAGGCGGACAGAGACAGTCACAGCTCTAAGTAGTAGAGGCCTACGACCACGGCGACCCCGAGATGATTCGAGGTACTATCTGTGTCTATTCCACCCTTGCTGCAGTTCTTATAGACACAGGAGAGAGTAACTCTTTCATAGTCGCTTCCCTTTTTCGGAGCTCGGAGATTCCGACAGAGTCGTTGGCTCGATCCTTACGGCTAGAGACTCCTACGGGAGCAGACTCGACGATTACGCAATGGTTCCGGCAATGTGATCTTACTCTAGGAGGCGAGAGCTTCGGTTGGGATCTTCTTGTAGCAGTGTCGAGGCCTTACGACGTGATCTTGGGCATGGATTGGTTATCTATGTTCCATGCACAGATTGACTGTTTTAGGCCCAAGGTGCGATGTGTATGCACCGATGGGAGTAGTTTCACCTTCACCGGTGAGAAGGGAGCCTTTGCAGCACAGGATGGACTTCCGCGGAGGAGAGGACAACCCATCACTCATCAGTTGGCTAGCCTCATCCTTGGAGCAGTTGACGTGCAGAGTCCTGGTTTTCCTGCAGTGGTGGATCAGTTTGCGGATGTTTTTCCCGACGATGTTCCAGGGCTACCTCCTCGCAGAGAGGTAGAATTTTATATTGACTTGTACCCCGGGACAGCCCCGATATCCACTCCAGCATATCGGATGGCCCCCACCGAGCTTCGAGAGCTTCGGGTACAGTTGGAGGACTTGCAGGGCAAGGGGTTCATCCGACCCAGTGGTTCACCCTGGGCTTCCCCGATATTGTTCACCAAGAAGGAGGACGGGAGCTTGCGACTTTGTGTTGACTATCGTCGCCTGAACCAGGTGATGGTGAGGAACAAGTATCCGCTACCGAGAATTGATGACCTCTTTGATCATCTCAATGGAGCACGGAGGTTCTCAAAGATAGACCTCAGGTCAGGCTATCATCAGCTCAGAGTCAGAGACGAGGATGTGCAGAAGACGGCCTTCAGATGTCGGTATGGCCACTATGAGTTCTTGGTTATGCCTTTCGGCATAACCAATGCTACAGCAGTGTTCATGGCTCTCATGAACAGGATCTTTCTGCCATACCTTGATCGGTTTGTCGTGGTCTTCATCGATGACATTCTGATTTACTCTACGACTGAGGAGGAGCACGCCTATCACTTGCGAGTTGTACTAGACACACTCCGAGAGCACCAGATTTATGGTAATCTCTCGAAGTGCCAGTTCTGGATATGTGAGGTCCACTTCTTGGGACACGTTATCTCTGAGGCGGGAGTTGCAGTGGATCCTACGAAGATCGAGGATGTGTTAGCATGGGATCCACCCAGGAGTGTGACTGAGGTTAGGAGTTTCTTGGGACTAGCTGGAGACTATCGGAGATTCGTGCCAGACTTCTCTAGAGTTGCGGCACCACTCACAGCTTTGACAAAGAAGGGGAAAACCCTTCGTGTGGTCAGACAGATGTCAGCAGAGCTTCCAGGAGCTGAGACAGAGATTGACTAGCGCACCTATCTTGAGGTTTCCTGAGGAGGGAGTAGGGTACGTAGTTTACTGCGATGAATCAGGGACCGGACTCGATTGCGTCCTGATGTAGGAGCGGGCAGTGATCGCCTATGGATCACGACAGTTGAGGCCACATGAGCAGAACTACGCTACCCATGACCTGGAGTTGGCAGCGGTGGTCTTTGCTCTGAAGACATGGCGGCACTATTTAATGGGCGAGCTCTTTACAGTCTTTTCTGATCATCAGAGTCTCAGGTATATCTTCTCGTAGAAGGACCTGAACCTGAGACAGCGGCGATGGCTCGAGTTCCTCCAGGACTGTGACTTTGAGATAGTCTATACTCCTGGGAAGGGGAACGTAGTAGCCGATGCCCTCAGCAGGAGGACAGTAATTCAGCTACTTGAGGAGGTGACGGAGCAGCTAGCCTCTTTGCAGATATCCTTCGTGAATAGAGATGGAGCAGCCTTCCTTCAGTCTCTCACAGTCACCCCTCCACTACTGCTGCGGGTCAGAGAGGCACAGCATGAGGACGCTGACTGTGAGACACGATGTGTACAGATATCCTTGGGACAGGCACCTGATGGTTTCTCCCTTGGAGCAGAGCACGACATCCTTTTTAGAGGATGTACCATGGTACCAGTCGCTTTACGAGAGGAGATGCTGAGAGAGTTTCACACTTCTTCTTTGGCGGTACATCCTGGAGTGGCGAAGATGTACCAGGACCTCAGACGATAGCACTGGTGGCCGGGCATGAAGAAGGTTGTAGCAGAGTTCATTTCTCGATGCCTCACCTGCCAGCAGGTGAAGGCAGAGCATCAGGTACCAGCAGGCTTGGTACAGCCCTTGGAGGTCCCGGAGTGGATGTGGGACGGGATATCTATGGACTTCGTGACTGGACTTCCACGCACCTCCAGAGGTCACGAATCCATTTGGGTGATTGTTGACCGACTCACCAAGTCGGAACACTTCTTACCCATCAGAGAGCAGGGCTCAGTGGAAAGCTTGGGACATCTCTACGTTCAGGAGATTGTGCGGCTCCACGGTGTGCCATCATCTATCGTCTCCGATCGAGATGCTCGCTTTACTTCCCGGCTTTGTAAGGGGTTACAGGAGGTGTTCGGGACGCAGCTACGTCTGAGCACAGCTTTTCACCCTCAGACGGATGGTCCGACGGAGAGGACCATCCGAGGACATGCTCCGCGCATGTGTCATCAACTTTGGTCGTAGCTGGGAGGACCACCTACCCTTGATGGAGTTTGCGTACAACAACAGCTACCACTCCACCATCGGGATGGCACCATACGAGGCGTTGTACGGCCGACCTTGTAGATCTCCTTTGTGCTAGACAGACCCTGGGGAGTCAGCACTTATGGGACCAGAGATGGTCCAGGCCATGACAGAGAAGGTCCAGGTCATCCAGGAGCGGATGAGGACAGCTCAGAGCCGGCAAAAGTCATATGCTGACAGGAGGCCGAGGCCACTAGAGTTCGAGGATGGCGACCACGTCTTCTTGCGGGTCTCACCTCGACGTGGTATACGGAGATTTAGCCGTGGCGGCAAGTTATATCCACGCTTCATCGGACCCTTCCAGGTCCTCAGCAAGATTGGTGAGGTGTCTTATCGCCTGGCTCTACCACCTCAGTTGCACCGGGTGCACGACGGCTTCCACGTATCTCAGCTGAGGAGATACGTGCATGACCCGACGCACATCATTGACCATGGGGAGCTTGAAATCGACGATGGGGCGACTTTTACGGAGGTCCCAGTGGAGATAGAGGATCGACAGGAGTGGGTCCTACGTGGGCGATCGATTCCTCTTATACGCATCAGATGGCAGCACGGGAACCTCCAGGAGAGCACTTGGGAGCGGGAGGCTCAGATGCGTGCTCAGTACCCTCATTTGTTTCCCTAGTTTTTTGATGTATCTTTACGGGGACGTAAAGCCCTGATGTGGGAGTAATGTAAAGACCCGTAAAATTCAAGGGAAATTTTTTTTCTTAATTTTATTTGGAATTTTACAAGAACACGGTTTCTGATGGCACCTGATTCCGATGCCCGGAGTGCCCGGAATCAATTTCCGAAGTTTGGCTCGGGTACGTTCAGTGAACGAATAAGCAGAAATTTCTAACTTTTGAAATGGTGCCCGGAATCAAATTCTGAGGGCACCGATGAACTCACAGCGCTGATATTCGCTTAAGGGGACCTTTTCCGAGGTTGCGTTTATTGCGGGTTGTAAGTTAGTTTTTGGGTTTTAAGAATAAGTTAAATAAAATTTGTTGAATACAATTTTTATTTTTAACTTGTTGTTTTAAAACCTCCCAAAGGGAGTTAGGGGTGGGACCCACAACCACTTAACCTCCCTTGGGAGGATTAAGTGTGGTGGGGCCCACATGAACCCCAACTCCTTATCTTCTCTCAAAACTCCCCTATAACCCCTTTAATTAATGTTTGACACCTTGGTTTAATTAATTAAGGTGGGTTGATTTGAATTTCAATCTTTTGAAATTCAAGTTGATGTTTGTGTAAATAAAATGATCCTTAGCTTATTTTATTTTTTTTAGCCATCTTGAGAGGATTTGAGAGCTCCTTCTTCTTCTTCAAGTATTGACGAAGAACACGAAGAACATTCAAGCTCCGACAAAGAACGTTGCTCCCTTCTTCTTCATAGCCGGTTGTTTCCGAAGATAGACGACGCCTTCCATGTCAACGAAAGGGAACACCTCTTCCTCCTCGGACTTCCTTCGTCGGCTTACGAAGATTCACCAACGACGTACCTCTTCGTCAACGGAATTGACGAACGTTTACCGCGACGCCTGACCTCCGCGACGTTGTCTTCCGCGGGTCTTTGACGATCATCAATCTTAAAACCGAGGTAGGGGTTTGTTGTTGATTATTTATTTACTCTCGTTCTTGGTTCTAGCATGATAATCTCGTGGATAAATATTTGAGGGTTATTATCTAACGAGAGGGGGGTCGGACCGCACAAACACGGCCGAATTCCCCCTCCTTTGTTCTTGAATATTTTTTATATTCTTATGGATGAACGAGAAGGCGTGGTGCCATCGCACCACGCAGGAATCGCACGGCTATTGTTGCACATCGCTATCATGCCGCGCCGCGGAAGTTTATCAAGAACGCGATGCCGCCGCACCGCGTCGAAGGGAACCAAAGACGCTGCGGCCGGAGCGGGGCCGTGGAGGAGGGACGCGATGTCGTTGCACCGCGCCGAATGACGAAGGCCGCGGCCGGTTCTGGGCCACGGCAGAATGAGAGGACCGGCAGCTAGCCGGGCCGCCGGTGTCGGATGCCGGAAGGGGGGACCGGCCTTGCCGGTCCCGTTGAGGAAGATCCGGCAGGCCATGTTGGGCCGGCCAGAAGGGAGAAGTGCCGGGGGAATTAATTCCCCTGGCTGGCCACAAACCGGCCCCCCATAAAGGGGGGGGGGCGCGGTTACACCAAGGGGGGGGGGGGGGCAGCGCCCCCCCGTTTTCCTCAAGGAAGGCCCCCACGAGGGGGGCCGGTTTCCTCCAAAGGCGCGGCTTCAGCCGCGCCGCCAGCAAGGAGGGGTGGGGGCCTTGCCCCCCGCACGTGGCGCCCGAACGGCGCCCAGGCCGCGCCGCCGCCGGCCGCGCCGCGCCGCCGCGCCGCCTGTCGGGCCGGGTCGGACCCGGGTCGGGTCGACCCGGGGGGGGGGGGGGGGTCGGGCCAGGTCGGCCCGGACCTGGACCCCCCGTTTTCGAATCGATTTCGGTCTTTTGCCCATAACATGAGCTACGGACCCTCGAATGACGAACCGTCAGCGGTGATGCGATCCTTGGATCGAGACGGTCGATTCGGTATATCGCACTCAAAGTTTCGGAATACTTTGAGTTCGGCTGGGTTGGTTCGTACACGAAACCAACCGGGCCCTCGGAGCGGAAACGCTCATATCTTGAGCTACAGACTTCTGATTGACGTGCCGTCAGCTTTGTTGTGTTCCTCTTAGTGAGATGGATCTTTTGGAATACTCCGCCCGAGGTTTGGACTCAGGTGGAGTACAATCGGGTTGGTTTTGTCTTAAAACCCAACTGGGCCCCTGGGACGAAAAAGCCGATAACTCTCAGACCGGGCGTCTGATCGATGCGTCGTCTGTTGCGTTGTGTTCCTGTTGACGATACAGAACTTTTGGATACATCAACTCTGGACTTTGTGACAGTTGATGTATCAGCCTCTCGGCTCGTGGAGCGGACCCTCCTGAATGAGCTTGCTGTGTGCGGGAACCCTAGTGCTGGCTGCGACTATGACTACTACTGCTACTGTTACTGCTACTATGACTGCGACGACGACAGTACAGAGATCCTGTGTGGATTCGACGACGACTACAGCACTCAGCGATCCTACGTGGATCAGTGCTACAGGTCCTGTGTGGGCCCGATCCTGTGTGGGTCTTTGCGCTCAGCGGTCCCGTGTGAACCAGCGCCTACAGGTCCTGTGTGGGCCCGATCCTGTGTGGGTCTTTGCGGGGGTTAGTTACCTATCGATCCTTCGTGGGTCCGACTACTTGGATGGATCAGAGATCATCTTTATCGTCTTTCGATGAAGTATACCTGTGTGATCTGAATCCTGTTTTTTTCCTGTGTGGATTGTGTTGTGCTATCCTGCGTGGATTTCGTTTTGCCTTCCTGTGTGGAATACGTTTACTTTCCTGTGTGGACTGAGTTGTACTTGGGCTCGTAGGTTGGAGCGTATTGGGATTGATGACTTAGGTATATGTATGGGCATATACCTAAGCAGTGTCAATTGTTACTTCGTGTTTGTATCTATCCTTTGTGGTTTATCCTTTGTGGATTTTGGGAGACCTTCGGGGGTCTCGGGGTCCCTACTGAGTAGCTTATACTCACCCCTGCACGGGCTATGCCCGCACTACGTTGTGTTGGTTGCAGATGACGGAAAACGTTGATCTTGGCTGAGGCTTGCAGAGAAGGATGGTACCTGGAGGTGGACCACTGAGCGGGACGTGTTCGGAGCGGACGGCGGGACCCGAGGAGCAGTGGAGCTATCTGTACCCACCCTTCAGGTGGGATTTCCAGTGGACAGCTCTGTGTAGCAGCTTTTACTTTATAGTTGTTGTTTTCCCTTTCGATTTGTACTTTACTTTCAGTTTGGGTTTGTATACTGGACCATTTACTTTTCCGCACTTTCAGTTGTACTCTGTTTTTACTTATTATTTACTTCCCGCTTGCTTACTCTGTGGTGTTTGTTTACTTTACAAAGGCAATGCCTTCCCTTTTTACCGGGATTTACGCCTTGGTGCTAGTCGTCAGCCCCTGGCCTATGGAAGGCGGGCTTGGGGTAGTCACGGCACGGACCCCGAGGGCGGGTCGTGACATAACCCCCTATAATTAGGTCATTTTTTTACTGTGTATTGACATTCTTGTGATGTGTTTATGTGATTCACAATATGATGGGATTCCCCCTAGAAACATATAAACCTTGTCACTTGAGAGCATGTTTCCGTGAAACATTAATCATGTTAAGGACCTCATAATAGGGGGAATATAAGGGAAGGGGGTGAAATGGTGGGGGAAAGATGGAACATGAGGGGTTGGAAGAACTGGATGGAAGGGGGTGAACATTTGGGGTGGTATAGAACAGGATAGGGTATGGGTAAAAAATTTAAAAAAAAAATAATTAGGTGTGGTGATGTAAACCTCCTATTATATTTTCTTTATTATATGGGGTTAAAATCCCCTCTAATATATAATTAAATAAAGGAACTTTTTTAAACCACCTCTAATAGAGGACATATTATTCAAATAGTGGTTGATTCCAACCTCCTCTATTCTAGTAAAAATATTATAGGTGGTTAAAACCCCCTATAATCTGTGATTCCTTGATGAAATTAGAGGAGGTTTTAACCCCCTCTAATCTAACTAGTGCTAATTTTCCCATTCTTCAAAACCGCCTCTAACACAAATTGGCCCACGCATTAGTGGTGTTTCCTCATAATTTCTCCTAATGAGTTTAGAAGGGGTTATAACCCCTTCTAAACTAAAAAATAACCCCCTCTAATTAGATCATTTTTTGTAGTGTGTGTTGACCTTCATGTGATGTGCCTATGTGATTCATGAGACCACGTGATTCCCCCTTGAAACTTTCCAACCTTTTCACATGATAGAATTTTGGTGAGTTGAATTCATCTTGTAAAGAACCTCTGAACTCATGGGGGAACTCAAGGGAAGGGGGTGAATAGGTAGGTGTGAGATGGAATTAGAGGGGGTGGAGTACATGAAGTGAATGGGGTGAACATGTGGGGTGGGACGGAATAAGAGAGGGTTTGGGAAAAAATAAATAAATAAATAAATGCATTTATGAAAGCCACCTATAATATTTCCTTTATTATATGGGGTTAAAACCCCCACTAATCTATCTTTAAATAGAGGTGATTTTGGAAACCACCTCTAATAGAAGACATATTATTCAAATAGTGGTGGTTTCTAACCACCACTATTCTGGTAAAAATATTATGGGGGTTAAAACCCCCTATAATCTAAGATTACTTGATAAAATTAGAGGGTGTTTTAACCCCCTATAAACTAAATTCTTATAATATTATCATTACATTACTAGTGGTTCTTGAAAACCGCCTCTAACACTATTAGGTGGGAACATTAGCAGTGATTCATCATAACCGTTGTTAATGTGTTTAGAGAGTGATATAAACCCTTATAATCAAAAAAATAACCTCCTCTAATCAGGTGATCTTTTTATTGTGTGTTAACATTCATGTGATGTTCTAATGTGATTTATGATACCCCATGATACCCCCTAGTGAAATATACCCCTTATCGCATGAGAGCATATTGGTGTGTCATATTCATCATGTGAAGGACCTCAAAATAGGTGGGGAAATTGAGGAATAGGGGGTGAATAGGTGGGGGTTGGATGGAAACAGAGGTGGGGTGGAAGAACTGAAGGGAAGGGGGTAAACAGGTGGGGGTGGGACAGAATTATAGAGGGTTAAGAAAAAAATAAATAATTAATTAATTAATTATAGGTGATTATATAAAGAGCCTCTAATATGTACTTTATTAGAGGGGGTTAAAAACCCCTCTAATCTAGCCTAAAATATAGGCAGATTTGGAAACCACCTCTAATAGAGAAAATATTATTGATATATAAATGGTTTCCAGTAACCTCTATTCTGGTTAAAAGTGGTTTAAAACAACCTTTAATCTGAGATTACATGATGAAATTTTAGGGGGGTTTATCCCCTCAAATCTAACTGCTACTAATTTTCCCATTATTTTACCAGTGGTTCTATAAAACTGCCTCTAACACTAGTAGGTGGGCACAAAAGTAGTGATACATCATAACTACTTTTAATGTGTTTAGAGTGGGTTATAACCCCTTCTAAACGAAAAAAATAACACCCATAATTGTGTTATTTTTTTTAGTGTGCATTGACCTTCTTGTGATGTGGTTATGCAGTTCAAAAGACCCTATGATTCCCCCCTAGCGATGTATCCACCTTCTCGCATGAGATCATGTTGGCATGTCAAATTCATTATGTGGAGGACCTATGACACATCCATTCTATCATGTGATACTCATTTTTATCCATAGAAAAGTATAGGTATTTTCCAAGGCAATGCTCTCACACCATCATGAGATCCATTATTGATCTTGGGTTGCATTTTGTACAAGAAGAGAGTTTATACATGACGACATTTGCATGCCTTCATGAGATACATGAATGTTCGTGTGACCCCCTATTGTAAAACCAATGGTAAATGGATAATATACTTGTTAATAAGAAGGAAAATAAAATGGTAAAAGGTAGAAGCCACTCACTGGGGAAGGATGCACTAATCATCATACAAAAGGGGTTCTAAGCCTCGGGTGATCATCATTGATCACATAAAGTCCCTTTTACAAGCCAGATCTATATCACACAGACCCCTTGTAAATACATCATGATTTAAAACAATACACTTCAACAAGCCATCTTTATCCTGTGAAAGCCACAAAAAATATGTCTTAGTATCTCAAAGGACCCGAGACAAGTCTTCTTTAATCACTCAAGAGTCTTTTTACAGGCATCCTAATCTCATGAAGGCTATCAGGCATGTTGGATCAATGGTATAAAGACCATTTGAAATTTCAGCATTGTTATCTAAAATCCATTTGATCAATTGTGGTTTAATAAAAATGGTGATGTAGGAATGTTCTTGTGGTTGTTGTTATCACGTGATGTCATAGAAGACCCATAGCAGTATCATGTGACGCGAGGGATGAAAAAGTACCTCCACTGATTCTAGATCATATTTGTGAGATATATTCCATTAAATAAAGCATATAACTAGGGTAGAGAGGCCTATATTTCATCCTCCTCATAACCATAAAAAAAAAATAGGACTACCACACACATGATGGTGATTTCTAATGCGACCATAATAGTATAATTCAAGAAGTGGAAAGTCACGCGGCAATAAGGGTCTTAAAACATATAAAATATGTGGAATGAACAATTGTATCATAAAGAATAAATATGTGATTCACATTATATCCCTATATATCACGTGAAAGGATTTTGAATGCCCATCCAGATAATACGAAGGATCTTCTGCATGTTGACTAGGCCACAAAAAACATGCATAATCTAATTCTTGATAAACTGTGAGGCACATGTGAAATAAAGATTGAAAATTCTGAAAAATATAGAATACTTATGTGAATATTGATACACTAATATTAATTCCCTTCGCATGACCTACCAAGATCATGAAAAATCACTAGGATATGTCTCCCAAGTCATGATACTCCCTCCGAACATTTCAACCATGTCTTGCGAAGTCCTCAGGACATGTCAACCATGTCTTTTTTATGTCCTAGGGGTATGTCAACCAATTTTTGTAAATTCCTCCACACATTTCAACCAAGTATTTTGAAGTCCCCCATAACTTCCACCCAATCTAGGTGAAACCCTCTAGACATGCCGTCTAGATTGTGTGATGGTCTTTGGAGATGTCAACCTAGTCTTGTGGATCCTTCCATACATGCCAACCAAGTCTCACAAAGCCCTCAAAAAAAGTCAACCATGTATTGATAAGTCCTCCATACATATCATTCAAGTCTTTTGAAGTCCTACAGGAATTCCGTCTAATTTATGTGACACCCTTCATGCCATCCAGATCATGCGATGTCCATTGGTCATGTCACCCTTTTCTTGTGGATTCCTTTCAACTTATCGCTCAAGTATTATGAAATACTCTAGACATATAGAAAAATTCATGTTACACCCTCCGTACAGGTCATCTAGGTAATGTGATTTCATCCAGACATTCCATCTAGGTAATTCTATATCCTATAGACATGTCAAGTTGTTCATGTGATGTCTTCCATAAAATTCATCTCGATCGTGTGATGTCCTTCAAACAAGTAAAATGGATTATATAATTTTCTATAGAAATTTTCAATGTACAATCATGACATGTCAGGAAGATATATTTAGACATTATAAAATTATCCAATGGAAATATTCTAGCATACCCCATACTGAACTACAAGAACTATGAGGCCTATCCAAACAAGATATCCAGCATGCCTTATTAATGCCCAAGTTAAAATAGGAATCCACCTTGGTGTGAGTCCCTCCATTTCTACCATGTTCAACCCCATGGTACCCAAGATCTCTTATGGGTTTATCTCCCATCCTCATCCATCAATGGATTGAAAATAATATTAAAATATGAGAACTTTGATTCCTACTATATACAAGATATATAGGATACCTTCCTATGGCCTGAGATCAGTATCAAATACCTCATAAGAGTTTCCCCAATGTATAATACCTAAGTCTATTTTTGATGATATGGATCACTTTTTATCCATTATTTATCACACTGAGCATGGATCACGTGGGTCCGGGGATTTTCAATGATCATATCATTTGCATCATAAATCGTCCCTATCCAGGGTATCCTCAGTGCGAAATCCTCGATTAGTGGCATGGTATGACTGCCCCATATAGTGGAATCAACATAAGGTCTAGTCTCAAGGGAACAATCAAACTATGATGACACTAATTAATTATATAAATAAGATATGAGGGATGTCTTTCAATGGATCAACCTCAATACTCATCTCTTAAGTTACCTCATATATGTCATTTATACATGACATAAAACTACCTAGTTGAAAAAAAAACTACATGTGTTTTATTTGCTATTATAAACAAGATATATGGGACACCTCATAAATTTTGTATCCCATCTTTGAATTATTATTCACCTCCCTTGATGGTAGTAAACTCCAGAGTGCCTGGTTATATGGATTCAAAATATAAGAAGCCACCCATTGCAATGAAATAACGAGAAATGGAGGTATAACCTTAGATACATATATATGGTATCATTAATAGAACCCCCTTTACACATGGATTATTTCAATACCTGATAAATTCATTGGGGTAACTAGTCCTGCATCGGAATTATGAATAGATTCTTGAACATATCTTAAATCTATAAGAGAGTCTCAAAAGAGTAACCCCCCCCCCCCCCCTCGTGCACACACACACACACAAATGGTTGAGATGAGCCTGACCTCCCATCCTCTTGACCTATGTGAGTTCCAAAGATTCATTGGATATAAACCCCCAAAGGAATAACTACCTTTTGAAAGAAGGTCTATACTCAGTTACAAATGTGGGAGTTGATGGGAGTTTCTAAGAAATGAAAGTGGAGAATCAAGAGTTAATGATTATAAAACGGTAACTGGACCCCCACAATCATCCCTAAAAAGGGTGAAAATATTGTAAAACTAGTATAAATTCATTTAACGATGGAATAACTATATCGTTATAGGAATTGGACACCTTTTTTTAAACTCAAGTCACCATTCATTCTCTGAGAGAAACAAAAATGGTGAACCCAACATGAATCTCTCAAATAAAAATAATGATTGGTTCCCCATGAATTGGTTAATTTCATTTTGTGTCCCCTATAAAAAAAATGGTATGCCTAACATGATTTCCCATGTAACCAGGATTTCCAGGAAATAAGTCCATTCTCACTATGACAAGTCAATGTGAGTAAAATGGTCAAATTGGGAAAAAGAAAGGACAATTGGGTTATATGTAAATATATGATTGAGGATTTTTTTCACTTTCGATTATGCATTGATCAATGAGATTATACCTTGTTGAATTTTTGACCAAAATTTGTTCTCACAAACAACCCCCCAACCCGATATCATGTCTTTTTCTATATAACATTCTAGAACATCAACAATGGTTGCAACCCATGAAAGTCAGAACAACCTCACCCACCTGACACCTTCATCTTCACATGGAAAACACAATAGTTTGGGAAAAACATTGACACGGTATGATCTTAACCCTAAAAGATTCATGTAAGGGTCTCTATATGCTAAAAATGATGAGTCTATTTCATCCAAAACAAGATGTAAGGAAACTAATGGAACTCGTTGAAACCACAAATCACTTTAGAAGCTTATCCCAGGAACATGAAAATCATCACCTTATGTATTGAGGAAAGTGGATCAAGGAGACAAATATAGATCCATTCCATTTTAGGAGCTACTAAGAAGGGACCCTATCAACCATCATAATCAGCATCATCCTAATGATTCCCCTCAATTGCTTACTAAGGGAACCACCCGAAACATTACCGACCTAAATACACTTGCACGAGTACCAATGAAGTCTCACCCGGCATATAAGGCTATGGATAACAGGGATAGGGATCATATCCCAACAATAACTAATAAATCCCTCCAACGTATTCTAGAAATATCTAGAAGGAAGGCTCATATCCCAACCCCCTAAAATCACAATGACACACATATTCTTCCAACAATAATGCGTGAGGAACATATATATATCCACAATCATGGATCCCATCATCATATTCCAATGGAACAAGGAGGATAGACGTGGGATTGAATCCCCACTTCAATTGAAGATATCTACTAGTACATATTTGGACCAAAAATGTTCAAGATAATATTTTAGTGCACACTTTTCTAAAGTATCCCAACTAACTATAAATAGATGAAGAACTCCACCATCATATTTTAAAACTAGTCCATATTTGGTGATAGAATTTTATTCCTATACTGAAATCCAGGGTATCATAACACTCTGATTATTATGATCAATGGGATACTCCATAGCAAGCTTACATTATTTCTCCCATATGAGAGGATTATTGGCATATTTCGGTAAAGTAAGAGGCACCAAACTAGGCTCGTATTCCTATTCCAACTAGTAATCACCAAGTGATACAAGAACATGCCTCAGTATAAGCACAAATTCATTTAAAAAAACTATAAAAATACTCTAAATGTGCCTAATTGGTATCATGTCCTATTCTTACCTGGTCTCACCAAGTTAGATCGGAACATTTCCTGGGAAAGGATCATATTTCTATAAAAAATACTGGTAATATACTCTAAATGAACATGATCATTCTCATATTCCCATTACAACTGAAACTCACCAAGTGAGAGCCTCACATGCCTTGAGATAGTCTCATATCCCTACTTCTATCGATGAACAACTACACTAGAATCCTTTATAGGATTTATAGGAGTAGTATTATATACATTCTCCCATTCTATAGGTCTATCGATATATTCAAATAAGGAATGGATATTTTAACAAATATCATATCCCCACTTCATCCTAGGATGATCGGCATATTCAGGAAACCACCCATAGGTAGGATTATATTCCTTCTAACAATACAGATTCTCACCAGCATACTCCAGTAGCTACTTAGTAGTGGGATAATATTCCCAAATCACCTAACAATTATCAACATATTATGGAATCCATCATACAATAGATTCATACCCCTAGGAAACCCCAAAAGGTAGGTCAGCATATTTGATCCATGACATATAATGAGGCTTATATCCATGGTATTCCCAATTCTAGTGTCCTTGAGGCTATTCGAAACATATCAATAACACCTGAACAGTCCATGAAATCTTAAACTGAATAAGAAGGTTGTTATTACCTTATTATCCCTCTTCATTTTAGTGTGGATATTGATCATAGGGACTCAACTCCTAAAATCATCCATGTTCAACCTCCCCACGTTGATATCTCCCTTAGACAAGTAAATCCACCCTTTCACAGACACCTCTGTATAGAGAGGTGATTAAAACTCAAAAAAGTTCTTATAAATAGGTGATAAAAAACTAGGGAAATCATATATAGTTCCCAATCTATTATCAACAAACCTTCACCAAGGTCAGCAGGAAACCCAAAGAAGCAACCTTTGTGGCCTAATCAGGTGGAGGTGTATAAGCTTGAGAAAGATGAGACCGACCTGGACATATGGAGAGATTTATCTAGAAAAAACCATCCAACCATGTTCTAGCCCCTTTCCACTTCATAATATAAAATCCTAGATGATCTAGAGAAGTAATTCAATCCTTACTCATGTCAAAATATGTCGAAACTCATCAGTGATTGAATGTGATACACCTACCTCATCAAGGTTATGAGGGTCACCTTTAAACCATAAAGATACTTTTTTTAAAATGGACCTTGATATTATATCCATGAACCAAGACTTGAAACTTGAAAAGAAACATGTAAATATACAACATTATTTCATCCATTTAACCCCACATCTTTGATAATTGATCACTAAATCTTTATTGTGTACCCGTATACACAGATGGGGAAACTATCGTTTGTTTCAATTCACCTCACCCATAGAACAATAGAACTCTCCTGATACGGTTTCCATTAATTTCATAAACTCTGGAGAAATAATGGGGATAGGTAATGCACATTCCAGTTGGTAAATAATATGAAATACCCCCTCTTTGAAGATAAAAAAACATTAAAAATGGTTGGAGTAAACTTCTAATAGATTCGTAAGCTAGGACCCCCAAATAAATAAGAATACATTTGAAACTAGGAAGCTAATTTTGTGCCAAACCAAAAAACTTACAATAGAAAACAACTCTCATCATGGGCTTCCACTACACCCAAATCACACACCATTATGATTGTGACAAATCAAAATTGTGGCGGTAGAATCTTTCATAATAGTCATCCAGAAAGGAACTCATATTATAGGGTTGGGGAATATTTACCACCAACTCCACATCTCATATCATCATTTAATGGGAGGATTTAAGATATATTAGTGGAAGCTACAAACCAACACTTTCCCATGTGTATGGGGGAATTTTTATCTCAATTTTCATCACCAGGTTCATCACACCCTAAGAGGGTTCTAGAGAAGGTAGTGGTGATTCCAATACAACCCCATAATGTTGGGTTGGGGGAATTTATATCCTAATTTCCATCCCATTGGTCATCAAATTATTGAACAAAATCATAAAATCTGTAAAAAAAAATCAACAAGTGCCAATGGTAGTCCCAAATATTCTACAGTTCACAAAGCTGGGGGAGTTTTCATCATCACCATCACCATGGAGGGAATTACTATTCTCTAGGTTAGGAGGTAAATATCAATTATGGGTATACCATATGTTCCTCCCATTACAAGAAAAAACACAAATATTTAGGTCCCATTTGGAAAACACAACTAGAAACTCCCTCAAGGTCACTATTCGCAGACTATGATAAGAGGAATGTATAGAGAAGGAAATCCCACCCAATAAAGGTCAAATACAAAATGATTTAATATGGTCAGTGATAAGATAAATGACCATGATGTAATAAGTGACCAATCAACCTAATTTGTTGATGTAAATTGGATGACTACCATTTGTCGATACACCTCAGGGAATTTCATCAACATCAACACAACAGATGATGTGGATTAAGATGAAAATGTAGAGGGTCACAATATAGAACATATACCTTGAGAGGAGGTTGTTCTGGATCCACCAATCAAGGGTCCACGTATTTATAATTAGATGAGGAACCAAAACCTAGATCCTACGGATAATGAGTTTCCATCTCTGTGTTAGAACACCACCAAGGTTAAATAGGAAGGTGTGGATGCATTCCATTCGACACTTGGAAGAGCCAAAATTTGTTCCACAGAGGAATATTTAGGAAGATATTATAATTAGATACAAAATCTCAGAAAACTCAATGAGAAGATACTAAGAGGAAACATTACCATAGGGTATCATCTTTATATAAAGATGAATATATATCCCCCCACACATTAAGAATGATCCAATCCACTTGGATGAGTGGAATCTAAGCATCAAGATGGCTCTAGATCCATGTATTCATTCTATATAAATGAGAAAGTTGTAAATGGTCGTGACTATCCTCTATTGTGGTGATATTCTTCCCCCATCTAGGGTGATCATTCGGAATTATAATAGATTGAGAATCAGAAAGAGATGAAAAGGGGTATACCTCATCGAGCCCCTCTAACTCCCTATATAGGGAAGACAGCCTATATAATGTTACTTTTAGAACTACTTAATTACATTTAATCCATGGGTGGTTGAATGGAAGACATGTAAGGTCAGAGTGAACCTATTCCTCCCAAGAATTAATCATATCCAAAATGATTAGATGATACTCTAACCCCACCCTATTTCAGTAATCAAACCTTCTTGAACTTTGATGGTGTGGGAAACCCATAAATCTCACACAATTGGTGTCCAAATGTGGCCCAATGATGGTTCATTGAGATCAGAAGAAGGTGAAAAAGATTAGATTCTTTGTATGGATATTTATAGGTCCAAACTTCATTTGGTATAGTAGGATTCCAATAGGATACATTGTACAATGGGAAGAACTTCATCATCAATTATTTTATTAGTTTATATCTACAGTATGGAAAATGATAACTGTAAACCTCACAAACTACACAAAACATAGAAAAGTTATGGTGTCTGAATTCATATCCAAATGGAAAGGTTCAGCCTATTCACTCATCATCCCTCTCTTATAAGTTTAGTTTAAAAACTCTATTATAAAAATCTTAGGGATGAGCTATAAACACCTATGATACCAATGACATATCTAGGAAGATTTTGCATGTTTTCAAAAATGGTGTAATTCCTAGAATATTCCATTCAACAGACTTGATGTCAATCTCATTCCATTCCCTAATCATAGGGAAAATGTATTGGAAAGATAGAAACATCCATATTACACTCAAACAAATAAAAGTTCCCATTAAAGAACCTAGTTCGGCCCTAAATCATCCAACGCCTCTTATTGAGTTCCAACAACAACAAAATATCCCTCAAATGAATGCTAAAGGAGATCAGGGTCAGCTATTATTTGAGGAACAAATGAATAAAGAGTACTTATTCTAAGATGAGCATTCCCCAGGTTATTTCCTTGAATCTATGGAAAATAACCTACTCAAGCTACTGCAACCAGGGAAATACAATGAGGTAAACCTCATTAATCATCCTAACTACTAACCTTTTAATAGGAGGGTAGGTCACACCCACTAGGATTTTTTCATATTCAAATACATTCTCCAAATCTTGGTTGATTCTGGATAGGTTATTCTAGAGAATTTCTTGGAACAGGTTACTTATTTATCCATCGCCAAAATATAATAATAGGATTCTTTTCAAGACATTAAATCCATGAAAGGAAATAATTTCAACAGCAAGATGAATATAAAGTCATTCGATTGGGCTCATTCCACCTTAATAGCATAGCTGCACAAACCCATAGTAGTCATGTTACCTAGGGAGGTGACATTGAATATGCCTCCAAGAGGAGGACGTAATCCTTAGACATAGGAAGAGACAGAAGATGAGGAGTCATATTTAGCTCCTACGCAAGCTCTAACTCTTGAATATTTATTTCATATAACATTTGGTGAACGGTAACTGCCCTACCAAATGGAATCCTCATCATATGGTAAGATCATCTTTGGTTTCTTAAATTTAATAAAAATAATAGATCCCTTCTATAATGATGAGTATTCCTTTAAGGATAATTCCCTCATACCTCATCAGGGAGTTGGAGGTAAAAGGATCATGAGCCAAGGATGCAAATGATAGTTTGAGCATGGTGGGACAAAATATCTTTGTCAAATCAATGAAGGGGACGTATATTGAGTAACAAACCTTGGTAAAGAACTCTAAAAATACCAATAGAAACAAAGAGTCATCCCAGATCCCTCCATATGTTTTCTTATCCTATATATCCTATACAACCAACCGAAATGGGTTCGATTGTCTGGTCATCCTAGATTATAAGAACGGTTGTGGTGTAATATGCCACTGTAAGTGGATTCTTCCTCAACCAATTCAAAAGAAATAGGTACTTCCACCTCAAATTACTCATCTCTCGATCCATGTAATAATGAGTAACCCTGAATTGGTAAGCTCTAACCTCTAGCACAAAAGTATGATATTTTTAAATTTTTGGCATTTATCCTAGAAAAACTCTCAATCTTGGATTCTTTGAATATTTCAAATGAAATGAGAATGGAAATTATCAAGGCCCTCCAAAGCCCATGGGGATTTGATATATAATTCGTTGCAGCTGAGGTTTACTGAGTGCATACTATTCCATACGAATTCCATGTCACTATCTCATTCACAAATTATGATCATGAAGATGTCATACAAGGACATATCATACCCCATTATGATTTTTTTAAAACTCAATGATGTTAACATCTAAAGGTATTTGATTAAAAATGGTTCTAGGATCAACCACATCCTGGTTTGGACCCTTCAACATTTGGGATATGGAGAGGGAGATTTATCTCCTAGAAAATTAACCATTAAAGGGTATGATAAGATCAAGAAAATACCTATCAATAATATCAATATCAAATCTTAGTTTGGGGATATCACATCTAATTTTGAGTTTATTATTATCTAGCAAGGCACCATATATAATTTCATGCTTGGAATACCTTGGCTTCACAACCATGTGGTGGTACCTTCAACATTTAATCAATGTTTGAAATACCCAATTGATGTGAGGGTCAAAATATTTCATTGTGATAGTTCTTCCTTTGATTCTTGTGAATCCATATATAATGAGTCAAGATTACATTAAATTGAAGGAAAATAACTAATGGTGGATGATGATATATTGGTTACATCCCTCAATGGAATGGGGGCTACCCTTTACAATCCATGGAGTATGATCAATGGTGATTATGTGTTACCCATAAAATTGATTGAGGAAGTAGACTTAATCCTAGATATCCAAGATTATCCATTCCCCTATAAAAGTGAAAATGAAATTAATTGACTTTTAAATATATCTATAATGACTATGGAATTTTGGGATGACAATGTCTCTTCCTATGGAATCTCTCACCAGAAAAATGATAGAGATGTTGTTAGATTACCTTCCATGTATGAAAATTCCTCCACGGACTCAGAAGTTAAGGAAGAATATGATGACCTTAATAACACCCCTCCATAATTTGAGGAAGGCATATAACCCCCCCCCATCGATGAGCTCAGGTAGGTAAATTTGGGAACAAAAAAATCATGGTCCACATTGATTACTATTGTTGTGCCTCAATATGATCACGAGATGTACATTTAATTTCTATATAAATATTGATATATGTTTTCTTAGAATTATATAGAAATTATTGGTCTAAACCATAATGTTTCCATACACTATCTAGGCATACCTAATGAACATCAAGGTTTCAAGAAAGCAGTTGGGAGGATGCACCCCTCTCATTCTACAAATATAGAGTCAAATGTTTAAAAATTGATCAAAGACACTATTTTCAAGAAGTTTCATGCCTAAGATCGATCTCTAACATCATCCTTGTAAAGAAATTTTTTTGGGAAGATTAGGGTATGCATTGATTTCTAATACCTTCGTCGACACGTAAAAAATGATGATTTTCCATTTTCAATCACAAAAATGTTGATTAATCCAACTACTATATTTGAAGCCATTTCCTTGATGGATGGTTATTTATGGTAAAATCATATAAAAATTGCCCCAAAATATGGGGAAGCTGCTGTCTTTTGAACACCCCAAGGGATCTTTTTTTATCAGTTTGTAAAATTTGGACTTCATAATGGTACTACTTATCAACACACCAGGAATTATAACTTTATTTCCTTCATGGGAATAATAGTATAATGTTATGTTGACAAAATGGTAATAAAATATCTATAGTGAAGTGATCAATTAAAGGATCTTCAAAAAATATTTAACAGGTTGTGGATGTAAAATTTGGAGATGAATCTACTGAAGTGAGATTTTGGGTTAATGTTAGATAAATTCCTTGAATTTTTGGTATGCCACTACGGAATTGAGATCATCCTAGAAGAGACTAGTTCAATCCTGGTGATGTCACCCCCTCATAATATTAAAGAGTTGAGGGGGATCCAAGTTCACCTCATATAAATTCAGAAATTCATTACTAATCTGGACAAAAAAATATCTCCCCTTCCCCATATTAATGAAGAAGGTAGTCTCCTACTGATAGTATGAGGAATTTGAAGAAGATATTGGGATTCTCAAAAAGTACTTGTTGCACCCACTAGTATTAATGCCATCGGTGGAAGCAAAATAATTCATCCTATATGTGACTAGCATGGAATGATCACATGGTGCTCTCCTCACATAGAAAGAAAATACAGGGAATGAGAACAATTTTACTACCATATTCAAATGATGATAGGTACTGACACCCAGTATTATGATGTCAATAATAACTACCTCACTATCATATTTCTAGTACAAAATCTAAGGCATTACATGCAGCACCATGAAGTCCACATAGTCTCTTTTATCAACACTCTCAAGTATATGCATAGACACCCTATGTTGACTGGTAGTTTGTCCTGAGGGGTGGTTATTCTACAACAGTATGACATCCAGTTCATGTCATAGATGGTAGTGAAAGTATATGCCTTAAATGATTTCCTTGGGGCACATTCCACCATTGATAGTATAATAGTGGACACTAAACTTATAATGGAAGTGTTTTTTATTCCCATGAAACCCCCTAGACATGGGAGATGTATTTTAATAGTTCCTTTAGACGTATTATATGTAAGACTCTAGAAAATAAAAATCTAGACCAGTTTTGCCTAGGTATTTTATTTGTTTATCTATAAAAATAAATCTTTACTTATTCTTTATCAATATATGAATGATTCGTTAATAATGTTTCTTAATTAAAATACCACATTTCTAGCTTGGAAGTATCCATATAGCTATAGATATCCTACCTGAACATCAAAGGGGATTTGGAGATAGTGGTAGAGAATATCAACTTTGAATATGCCCTCAAAAAGGAATAATTTTCCCCTCTTATAGGGTATATTAGAGGACTATTGTTCGTGATCCATTTTGAACCAACATTGAATCATATCCATTGATCAAGAAATGATTTTGCTGATGCACTGTAAAATGAAACCATAGTCCAGGTTAACACTAATTTGGAAGAATTTATCCTCCATATCACACATTGTGGTATGGTTTCATTGGTCATCATCTATGACTTGGAGGAAATCAATTAGATCAAAACCACCCTGGAGCATGATTAACCAATATACCCCCTAGATAGATGGATCCCATAGTTGATTATATTTAAAATGGGGATATCCTAATGGATCAAGATGGAATGGAACACACTCGATGTCTAATAGATAACTTTACCCTATGAGATGGTCCAAATGAGATTAAATACCTCTAAAAATGAGAATTTGATGGAATCATCCTATGATGCATATTAGAAAGAGATATTACTTCCATCATTGATGAATTACATGCAGGCTCTTGTGGTGCCAATCAGTCTGAGACCAGACTCTCCCACCAAATTAGAATGCTTGGTTACTACCGTTAAACAATAATACAGGACTACATAGAATTCACTAGGAAATTTCATGCCTTATGGATTCATACAATCTTCATCCAGAAATCCTCCAAAATTTCTGCATACAACTAAATATTTTTTGTCATTTTCATTATTAGGAATGGATGTTGTGGGGATGTATCCCCCATCCATGGCTAAGTAGTTTGTATAAATCCTTACTACTTCTGAATTATTTTCAAAATGGGCTAAGGTAATACCCATCATGGAAGTTAGGATGAGGAATTTCATTAAATTTTTTATGTAAAATATCATCACCATATTCAGAGTCCCTCACATGATATTAAAGGACAATGTAAAAGACACATATTCTACTGAGTTGATGTAATTGTACTGGGAGTACAACATCAAGTTTAACGATTTATCATGTTATCATAAAGTGTAAAATGTTAAAATAGATGCATTTAATAAGTCTCTATAAAATATACTTTAAAATATGGTGAATAAGGATAAGAACCTCTATCCAAACATGTTCCTCCATGCATTATGGGCCTACCACACCACCACGATTAATACTACATAAGAAACTTCATATTCATTAGTGTATGGAACCTAGGTAGTGTTTACCATTGAATCTTATTTTCCCTCAATTAAAATAGATATCTTTTCATAGATATCACATGATGAGAATTCACAAAAGTTGTTGGAAGAGTGGGAAACTCAAAGGGAAAAGGCTGTGTACACTGCACCACCTTGATGTCCATCATAATTTGATCACTTGATCGTTCAATAAAAAGGTTTTCCTCCGTTCATTCCTTCAACGAGAACTGGTATTGGCTCCTAGAACCTCAATAAATCCATGAAAGAAACCTTTATATCTAGAACCTTGATGGGAAGGGCCTTACGTCATATATAAGGTCTATTCCAATGGAACTAACTCATTAGCCACAACAAATGGGAAATGTGTCACACACTACACCAATGTGATGTTTCTCAAAAAATAATTTGCATAGATTCTATAAAACCCTTCAATGACCAGATCACATGAAATTAAACTATAGGGAAGTTATGATAATAATATGATGTTAAAATGTAGTCATGAATCCAAACCACATAATTTTAAACTATAAGGAATATTTCCCGACCACGTGACATTAAACTACATAGAAGATTTCCTAACCATGTGACATTAAATTAAAAGGAAGACGATCTAGTAACATGATTTTAAAAAACATGATATTTCCTTATCACATTATGTTAATAATCCATGAAATAATTCTTGGAATCAAGACTTTAAACTGCACATCATCTTACATTATGACTGCTTGGTGTTAAACTGGATGTAATTCATCCAGGTCATATGATGCTAAACTGTATGAGTGGTCCTAGTTGTATGACCTAAAAATACAATATTTAGTTCATCCCTACCATAATGTGTTAAACTATATAGAAAATTTAGTTCAAAAATGGCCCAATACACATGAGATAGATCTGTACAAAATCAAAATGAAGTACCCTAATACCTATGTGTGAATCATATCCACATAGGAAATATACACATTCAAGAACTATATATGTCTTGATTCATGTCATTATAGAATATGTAGTGACACCTATATCTCTAATCCTAGGTCCATATATGAAAATCAACATGAAGAATTCCCCCCTCTATGTATGGGTTTGACCTACGAGGATAGTTTCCCATTCAAGAACAACATGTGGCTTGATTCTCATCATCATAGGATATGTAGTGACACCCAGATCTCTAATACGGGTTCTATCTATTAGAATCAATAGGAACAATCCCCCCTCAGAATATAGGTCAAACCTTCATATAGTGTTTACTATTAAATAATATTGTCTTTCTAGATTCTTGTCATCATAGGATATGTACAGTGATGTTTAGATCTCTAATCATGGGTCCATATATTAAAATCAATTGGAACAATACCCCCCCCCCCTCAGTGTATGGTTAAAATCTATATAAAGAGTTTCCTATTCAAGAATTACATGTTGATTGATTATTTTCATCACAAGATATATAGTGATGCTCGAATATCCAATCCTAGGTCTAGCTGCAACAATAAATAGGAACAATCCCCCCCATCTATGTATGGGTTGCACTTGTGTGGAGAGTATCCCATTTATAAATTACATGTGTCTTGATTCCTTTTAACACATAATATATAGTTATTCTAATATCTCTAATCTTGGGTCCATTTACAATATTCAATGGGATTAATTCCTCCATCTATATATAGGTAAGACCTGTGTTGATATTTTCCAATTCATGAACTATGCTTGGAATAATTCTTTTCATCACAGGATACACAGTGATGCTTGAATCTCAAATATCGGTTCCAGTCATGAAAAACAAATGTCCCCTATCTATGTATGATCCAAACATATGTATGTATATTTCATGAAAGAACTATATGTGACTTTATTCCTTTAATCATGTGATATGTAGTGACTCTCAGATCTCCAATCTTAGGATCATCTTGAATAGATAAAAAGATAAAAATTCACGACTAACTATATTTGGGTGGGACCTATTCAGTGTGCTATATAATACCCACTCTTGTTTTGCCTAGTCAATTTCCTAGTTTCACCTTGTTTCTCACATCGATCATGGATTGTGTGAGTATAGGGAACCAAAAAAAATCCACTCTAGCATACATGATTGAGATTCACCTTGGATAGGGAACCATTTCCTCATCGTACGATGTTAAACTATATAAAAAAAGGACTTCATGTTGAACAGATCATCCCCACTAATGGTTCTGTTTCCAAGAACCACATTTTGTATTACCTCACCTTTGAATGTGTTCAATACTCACTGATGTAGCATTCAGGTTGCTTTAATACTTCTTGAATCTTAATTTTTTTGGGAATCAAATTCATATATTCTATATCTGATTCAACATAACTCTTTCATCAAGATGATACCCTTCTCTAAAAACCCCATGGACCTTGGGATTCCATTATATAGGATATTTCCTATATAAAACTAGTAATAGGTATTGTTTCATACAAGTAGACCCTTGGATCCTTGGAAGAACACCTTAAATCCAAGAGTTATTTCCTTTATAATTTGTAACATTAAGGGCTCCTTCCATTATTAATGGTGGACATGTACCCACTAGCTCCCACCTCTAGTTAACTCAAATATTCTTGGGTTATAATTTACATCATTTATAACCCAATTATTCAAGTGGATTCAAACTCCCTTGATGTTACACATTAGTGCATCATACCCATTTTCAAAGAAAAATTATGGCATCGTATCCTTATACCCTTCCATTGTTTTTGGTATGAATCTTCTGTGAAGACCCAATCGCACAGAGATAGTCACCCCTCTACCCTACATATGAATCGAGTCTATGAAAAGGGATATCCTTAAAGGATATAGTTATATAATGATTCCTTCCCTTATAATATTCATAGGTAAACCTAGAAAAACCTATCCATAAAGTATCATATACCTCTATTTAAAGAGGGTTGAGCTATACAATCTCTATCTTCCTACGGAAAAGTAAGATATATGTATGGAATTATTTCACATGAGATAAATCCATTCAGAAAAGTATCCACAATATGGATACCCATCAATAATCTTGTGCATGGATAAAAGGTGTTACCTACATCTAAATTCCCCCAACCAGAAAAAAGGGACCCCATGGATATCTTGCACAATTTCACATCATTTCACACATCCTTACTGCATGATATTATACTACAAGGAAAATGTATTTACCACATGAAATTAAACTATAAGTAAAATGACTTGGTAAAATATTTATGACAATAAAATTTATCCTTATAGGGTACAAATAAAAATACCCTAATACATATAGTAAAATAGACATAAAATATATCAAGATTAAACCCCACAAATGGTGGTGGGAGTAATAGTCAAGTCTCCACTCACAAAACTCTTAATCTCTAAAACTTAGGAAAAAATTAGAATAAAAATGAACAAGGAATAATTCTTATAGGGCAATGACTCCACTTTTAGGGTTCTTTAACCCTTCATGGATCTTAAATGTTCCATTAACCACCTTCTTTATTTGGAATTTTGAGATGAAAAAACCAATTCCTTGAGTTTTTATCCTTATATTAAAACCACATTGTTCGTGTGCTTCTTTTCTCTTGAATTTTCCCCATTTAAACTAGTAATAGGGACTGGTTTGTCCAAATGGGAACTGGATACCAGGAAAACCCCCTCAAATATAGGATTTATTGTCCTAACCATATGGAGAATTACAATATACTTCTATCACTAATGGTGGAACTATAGCCACCAGTTAACACCTCCAATTAAGTTAGATGTTCCATGACCATGATCTCAAATCTCCATAACCATACAATTCAAGAAGATTTGACACTCTTGGTGTTATTTAATCATTTATTCTACCCTTTATCAAATAAATAGTGTGACATTAAATTCCTAAATATTTTTATATCCTACACCACATGACTTGAGAGAACATGGCATAGGGCCCAAGCATCCCAATGTAAATCTCATTTCCCTAGAGTTCCAGAACCCTTCCTAGAGAGTATTTTTATCCATACCCCACTTTATCTCTCATTTGTTTCTGTCTTCATATATCTTTCATGTCCCTCATAATATATTGTTAATCCCCTTTACTTGACCATTAATGAAATATTTATGGGTTCATTCATAAGGGATTCTGACATACTAAGTAGAGGAATATCCACCTTGCAAGTAAAGAACTATGATCCTCATGAGTCACGGTAACATTGTGGTGAAGCTCAACACCTTAGGGTATTTTTGTTCTTCCCCAATATTTATTTCCCATTCCGTACTCATTGATTTGATCGTTTTGGTTATCAACTACACCACCCACACTCCAACTATCCAGGTGTACTTGGCTTCCCTAATATTTAACCATCCATCAATACCATCTCCAAAATATTTCATGGCCCTTGGAAAAGAGTGGAGACACATCTACATGACCATTAATGTAATCCATATACTCTCATATATAAGGTATTATGACTTACTTACTAGAGTAATCGTATCCTTATAGGAAATGAACTCCAATCCATGTGATCACTGGCAACACTGCAGTGGAACTTAGTACCTTAGATTATTTTGGGTCATCCATCGTATGTATTCCCCATTCTGTATTCATAAATCATTTCATATAAGTAAGAATATAAACTTCATAGAATATTAACTTTATTACCACATGATATTAAACAACACAGAATACTTATTTACCACATAATGTAAAACTATAAGGAATATATCCTTACAGCATGACATTAAACTATGTGGAATATGTCCTTACCGCATGACATTAAAATAGAAATGGTATATTACTAGAAGTGGAAGGTCTGAGTTGGAATACCTTAAAATGAAACACAATAATGGTATATTTTGAATGATATTAAAATATCCAACTGAAAGAGACACAATGGTTTCCATTTTGAAAACCCAAAAAGAGAATCCTAGTTAAAATTCAAGTCTTTGTTTGCTAGACATGAATGTTTCATGCTCTATGAAATAGTGATCACTCATAAAATTGAAAAGAAACAAAACTTTATAGTTTAAAACACCATAATAGGGAGGACTATGAAAATTCTATGTGTCCACTAATCCTTCCTCAATATGAATCTTAGGGAAAATTTAGGGAAATATAAAATAAAAATATATAATGCTTGTAGGTATCATCATTTTTTCCTGGAAAAAATCAATATATGCTCACTAATTCCAATATCTTTAGTAAAATATAGATCATTATCACATAGGGACATATATCTTACCAAATTATCCTTTTAAATCAGGTTATCTCAATATAACTAGAGTAGTTAAATCAATGAGGAATATCATGTATGTGGAAATTCCAGAGAATTTCTCAAGAAAAGTATTTTTTGATTAAAACGTTCAAATAGATGAATTTTTGTTTACTTGATATTATAAAATAGATGGGTTATCAATGTTGATTTATGTGGTATTAGGTCAATGGAATTTCAAGCACTTCATGAGTAATGGAAAGCTATAAAATGACATGTAAATTTCAGAATATTTGTTCATTAATAGCATGAATAAGGTGAAATCTTCGCATCCTGGATCCCTCCAATGAATACATAGATAATCTAAGAATCAAAAAAATAAAATCCCATAATAGCATGAATTCAGATGATTCCTTGAACTCTATATACGTTTTCTCTAGGGGAGCAAAGGATTGGAAAAATTGATCAATGATTTTAGTTTCTATCTCTGCAATATTTAAAAATGCCTCCACCATGAAAATAGCATCAAACATTGACTTCTCCTCCATGTTGAGGATCCCCTTCTACTCTAGTATATATTTCTATGATATTTTATGTGAAATTATGAAATTGATATAGCCTATCCTGAACAATTCTAATTTTATACTATAAACATATGATTTCAACCTTCCTAGTGTTGACCTTTTCTCAGTGATCTGTTTCATCCACCATATGCTGGGAAGATTCATTCATGGCCTAATCCCAACTTAAACTTATAAAATAGGTATCATCTAAATATACTATACTTAATTAAAGGGACCTTCTTCTTTCCCTCAGATAGATTTCTTTCTTTACCTAGGCATGAAGAGAGGAATAATCAAAACCCTCATAACCAAGGGTGGTGAACTTGAACCAAATATAAACCATCTAGTATTTTACCCCATCTAAAGGGGACACTAAAATTAACTTCCAAATCCCCCAAATCAATTACCACTGTATCAAATGATAATGTAATACAAAATCTAAACATTAACTCAAACCCAAACTAGGAACAAGATTATATTATGGGACTAAGTAACTAAGTGGGGGAGTTAGGAAGATGGTCTTCATTGAAGTGAGAAGGGATCTGGCCTCTGTGTCAGTTGACTCAGTTAGAGGAATTACCAAGGATGATGGGACCAAAACTTCCAAGATATGGGGTGAAGGTACTACAATAAGAGACAACACGGTTTATCAGCTGAAGGATACATTATATGAGATCATATGGTAACCAAAATATAAGAATGATTTTGGAGACATACATTTCTCAATTTCATCACTAGAAACCTCTATTTCCCCAATATCATCCTTTGAGGAAGAGGAAACACCCTCTTGTGATGAGTGTCCTAGTGGAAAAACTGATTCATTATTGGAATACATACTTTTACCACCTCCTTTGAGGTATGAAAGAGAGAAATTAATGTTAGGAGGAATGATGAAAAGTGAACCATGTGTCTATTTTCTGAAGTAGTTCTCACCTTCTCCAAAATGTGCCTCCATAAAATCTAAATCAGAAGTAGAGTAGCTACTGGAATCAATTTCCACTAAGATTTTGGTTTCCCATGCCCGGTTGAATAGCATAAAAATAGGATATAAATAGTATCCATTATTTATAATAGATTCAGATCATCAACTGTCTCTACTTCATGATGGGTCAGACCTAGTATTGAAGGCTCGGGTGAAGCAAGAGAATTCTCACCTGTATTTTCAGGAACATATGCACGGTTCTCTGAGTGGGCTTAGTGGGGACCTGTTCATTTTAAAAAAAATGGGTTATAAAAATGGTCTAAATTTTTCAAATTTTAAAGTTTAATACATACATGATGTTTCAAAGGGATAAGGCTCTGTATGTTCTGATATATTCCTTTTAATTTTCTTCTCCAATAAAGGACCACCAAAAGATGTTGATATTAAAGGTGTTACCTAAAGATAGTAATCACGACCATCATAAGATCCCTTTGTATTAAGGAACCATTTCCATTAGTCCCATATTAATCTCTTAATTCAACTCCAGTTTTCATTCCCCCAAGATAATATACTGAGGATGGAAGGAGTGTTTTTTCTTCTGAATCTTCTTTCCATATCAACAAAAACACAAAAGACATAATTATAGTTGCAACAACACCATGGACCATTGAATATGGATAAAATATCATCCTTGCCACTACCTAGATGATGATATGGCTTGTTTCATCTATGGAAATCTCAAATGTTCCCCAAAACACCATTATCTACACCAAAGATTAATAGAGGATCCAACCCTTTACTCTATCCCTCGTTATGTCAAGGTCTCAAAGGAAGGCCTTGACCTCAGTGGTATAGTCTTTAAAAGTGAAACCTTTGGGATAAGTAATTTGAGAAAATACTTCTAAACCTATCTCTATTTGGAACAATAGTCCTTGGATCTTAGCATCAGAATTGGCACTCCCCTAGATCATCTATCACTGAAATGTGATGGAAAATAATATTGTAGGTACGACTTCACTCACGTTAATTGTGCTCAACATAGTCATGCTAGTAGATGATTCTATCAGTAATGAAATTGATGGTAAATGTTTCACTTCCTTTTAAGGAACTACCAGGGCTATTGGACCACTCAAAGTAAGATACTTTCCAGGACTTATACTGTCTTTAGCAATTAGTGGAAACCTTCGTACTATGGGTACTAATTCAAATAATTTCTCATTCGGATATAAGAGAATATAGATATCAGTATAATCTCAGGATAAAACAATCTTGACATCGCTTGTAGGGAAGTATATCTGGACCAGAGTATCCTCCCTATTGAACATCAACCAGAACTGAAAATCCACCATCATATGATTCTCAAATCAGACATAGTGAGGGGGGACATTTTGTTTGAATATCCTGAAATTGGTGACTAAATTGAGAAGGTTCACAACATTCATAGATAATTCTCCCATAATAATATGTAGATAGAAATTCCTTATTAATTGAAATCATATAGGCTCAAGCCTCAAGGATTCCCCCATCATTGCCAACAATACTACATGCGGGAATTTTCCCATATGGTTTGAAGGAGAATCATTCGGGGTGGTTAAAACTATCCTAGCTCCCCAAATCCATTAGTGTGATTTTCTTTACCCTATAGATACACTACATAAAATGGTTTGAAACAAACTTCGGGTTTGTTTTTGGATGCTTAGGTATTCATAGCCACCCAAATGATCCCTCATCCAACCCCATAATATCTGAAAAGAACCATAGATTATCTGTGGGGATATTCACCTATAAATCTGGTGTAAGAGGTTATATAATATGGAAAACACAAGAATATATAACCCAATGTGTTTCCCTCCTTCCATATAGGCCTCCATAATAAAGGTAGATACTCTAACTCTACCATTTTCATTTATCAGGAGTAGGTACTCACTTAGGTGCACGGAAAGAAAATTGGTCAATTGAATGGTTCAACCAATGTCATAAATAATCTCCCTTCCCTACCTAGGGAATGAACCTCCTTCAACTATGGACCAATAGGTACTGTCATCACTACTAGATTCCTTTATGGGGAAATCCTTTGGGATATCTTCTTCCAAATTATAATGGAATTTCATGAAGAAATGTCCAACACATTTTTTAAATAGGATATCTACCCTAGGAAGTAAGGCCTTCTCAAAGGTCTTTTCATATAACCTTATCAACTCCATGAGAATGGGAGGGGTCTTCTCTGTGTTATCCCATGTAGGGTATTGGGAAAAAACTCATCGTATATATCTCCTAAAATGTGGTTGACTCAAATCAGTTTGACTTCCTAGAGACCGATACCCACCTCACCATGTGTTATGTGGAATTCATGTGTAACTGTACTCTAACGGTTAACCAAGTCCTCCATCAGGACCTTGTTAGAGTAGGAAAATATTATCAAGATCCATACAACCTCTTACATCCCAATATTCGTCAAATCCATAGAAAATTCATAAGAGATATAATTCACCCAGAAGTTCCAACCGCAATCCATTTTGAAGCTCCACTTGGACGATGGTCCCATTTGGGAAACTAGGTAAACCTCTGGTTTGTAGATGATTTCTATTTTATTGAGTAGTACATTGGGATGTCTAAATAAGTTATATGATGGTTTATTCCAAAGTATTTGGGAATAAATTTCACCATATATCTATATGAGTGTTTCCATTCAGTAATGAAATGGTCTATATGGGAATTATTTTCCTAGAAGGAATTATGGGTCTCCAGAATCCAAGAGGGAGGAATAATTAATAATTGTGGTAAAAGGATAAGAGCATCATTTGTATGTCCTACCCTATAAATATGTAGGAATTCTTAGGTAGTATATTCCATATTATTTACCCCCGTCATATCATTCAGTATTATTTGTGATGACTTGATAATGGCTGCCAGTTAGTATCCACACTTAAAAAAATGGAGTTCTGAAGATCTGTTGTTCTGGAAACCTTCTACTTTGAAGACTTGTGAGAACATGAATCCATATCTAATAAAATAAGAATCATTTGTTATATGAGTGAAAAATCCTTTCAAAATGGGTTCTTGACTCTTATAGCTCCATGTGAATCACATGAACTATGAAAGGATTTGTGATCTCATGAACTAATATAGGTCTTGAAAATAGAATGACCCATGGAGACCTCATGAATAAAATAACCCATAGAGTATCTCACAAACACATGATTGTTTATAATACATATGATTTTATGACACTGAGATGGTCATATAAATAGTTTTATGATCGAGTGATCACGTGACCAGGCCAGCAGATCACGCAAAGCGTACAAAAAAAATCCATGGAGTTGAAGACATGGGTCAAGTATCATGAAAATGACAAGGAGTTATTTTGTGATTAATTTGAAAAATTGTTGGTATGAAGCAATCAAATGGCACGAAAATATGATAGAATATCTTGGAATAGTCCTCACGAAACAATATTGTGGATTAGTCTTGAGATTAATACTTGTATAGAGGTTATATGAAATTGATATTATGGTGAGGTATTGTGAAAGATTCACAAGAAGGAAGAAATTTGGAGATATATAAAATTTGAATTCGTCATTGGAATGAGCCTCCCCACACTCCACTATTTATATAATTCTCAATAGAATACAAAAGGTAACTTGGAAGACCAAACTTCATCTAAGATACCGATCAGTGGAAGCCACAAGCACTAGGTGGTCATTTAATTTCTTTATAACCAAGTACTTTTCCCTTTTTAAATTACACCTGAGGGATGTAATTTGTTTATTCTCACTAAATAATAATTGAAAAATGTATAAGGGAATAAATACTTGAAGTATGGATATTATTTTATCCACAAAACAAAGGAAGAAGTATCATGAATTTTATGTAGTAGAATCATGTTGATCTTGTAACATCCATAAGGACGTACAATCACATGACCCAAAGAGGTCATGTATATGTATAAGGTGTTTTTAATTTTTTTTATGATCACATGACCCCCCTTTGAAAAACCACCATGTTCTTGTGATGGAGTCTTGAAAAGTGTTGATGATCACACCAAGTATGCCAAATCAGTTCCTATGATCATTAGACTTGTTAATCAATAAAAGCACGATAATAAACCAAAACACTTTATAAATTAAAGGATGGAAAAGGATGAAGTTTCATGGGATGGATAGGTATGTTACCATCATGTGACATTCTAAAGTGATTCACAAGACCCCATGAATCCCCCTGGGGACATGTCCACCTTTTCATTGGAGAGCATGTTTCCATGTCACCTTCATCATGTGAAGGACCTTGGACACGTACATTTGATCATGTGATACCAATTTGTCTATAAAAAACATAGGTATTGTCCATGAAAAATCTCACACATAATCACAATATCCATCATTGATTATGTTATGCATCATAGAGAATAATATTGGTTGTCCTTGATAATGCTCGTACATCATCATGGTATCCTCTACTGATCATGTAATGACCTAAGGTACAACCAATGAGAAAAGGATAAGAGACTTGTAAAATAAATAAGAAAATAAAATAGAAAAAGGAATAAATATCTCATAGAAAAAAGATTACTGATCGTCATACGAAAGGGATTGTGCACCTTGAGTGATCTCTATTGATCATTCGATGGCCCTTTGGCAAGCTGCCTTGATCTCACAAATACCCCTTGACAAGCTATCATGATCCTACAAAGACACTTTTACAATCTATCTTGATCTCATGAGTGGCCCCTAAAAATCCATCTTAGTCTCACAAAGAACCCCAGACAAATATTATTCGGTCACATGAGAGCCTTTATATAGGCAACCTAGTCTTATGAACGCTATCGGGCATGTCACATCAATAGTGAAAAAACCATTCAACATGTCAATGTTGTTATGAAATATCCATTTTATAGTTTAGGGTCCAATAAACATGGAAAATGTAATAACATTATTGAGGTCACCATTATAATTTGATTCCATGGATGACCCATAGTAAGATCATCAAAGTTCATGGTGTAAAAATCCATCCATTGAATCTAGATTATAATTTAGATACACATTCCATACATGGTGAAGTATAACCGGGTTAGTGGGGAATATAAATTATTCCACATAACCACCATAATAAAAGAGGAATACCACACAAAATATGGTTAATGCCACAAATTACAATAATATAGTACTTCTCATAGTGTAAATTAATGCAATCTCAAGGTACTCCCACCAGGTAAAATCTGTAGAACAACCTAAGGGTCACATGGAATTAATATTTTATTCATATAATCACCCTATAGATCATTAAAAGGGATTATGGTGGTCTAGACTGATTATATGAGGGAGTTTCCTCATGTTGAAAAGGTCACAAGAAACTAGAATAAGCTAATACTTTATAAACCTTCAGGTACATATGAAATAAAGACTAAAAAATACTAAAAAAGATGGAAGACTTATACAAAGAGGGTTATTCAAATATTAATGTATTTCACATGATCTACCCATATCAGTAAACAAAACCAATAATTGTCTCCAAAGTCATGAGACACACTCTAGATATATCAACCAATTCTTGGAAATTATTGATTACATATCAACTATGTATTTAAAATTCCTAATGACATGCCAACCAAGTCTTGAAAAGTCATCCTGGCGTATAGCCAACTCTTCTAAATTCCTCCATACATGCCTCCCAAGTCAGAATACACTCTTCATATATTTCATCTAGATCATGTGATGTCATTTGAAGATGACAACCATGTCTTTAAAAGTCCTATGGACATGTAAACCATGTTTCTTGAAGAGATTAGAACATGTCAACCATGTTATGATAATTTCTTGTGACATTTCAACCAAGTCTTGTAAAGTCCTCTGGACATTCCACCCAAGTCATGTGAGACCCTCCAGACACATCATCGATACCATGTAAATTACTTTGAACTTTTTACCCATGTCATGTGGATTCCTTTTGACACGTATCCCATGTCTTGAGAAGTCCTCTAGCCACATCGACCAAGTCATGTGACACCCCCCAGACAAGTCATCAAGGTCATGAGACATCATCCAAACATTCCAACTAGGTCATGTGACATCCTCCAAACATGACAACTAATTCATGAGACATAATCCATACATGTTATCCAGATCATGTGATGTCCTCTATGCAAGTAAATTGGATCAAGAGATTTTATTTACACATGTCATGAAAACAATCAAGACATGACAGGAAGACGTCCTGAGTCATGATAACCTTGTCTGGTAGATGTATTTAGACATACCCCCTAAAATATGAAAACTCTAATTCTTTTCCAAATAGGAAACATAGGATACCTTATTATGGACTGATATTCAATAGGAACCCACCTCGGTGTAAGTCCCTCTATTTCTACAACACTCCAACACATGGTATCCAAAATCTCGTATGGGTTCATCTCCTTACCTCATCCATTAGTGGATTGAGAATCCAAATAATCTATGATAAATATGACTCTTGATACAAATATTCTACTTATGAATCATGCTTAAGGCCCCATATTCATATCAAATACCCCTTAAGTTCTTCCCCAATGCAAAAGTCCAGAATCTATATGCAATAAGACTGATCACTTTCTATCCCTTTTTTTTCACACTAATGATGGATGACATGGGCTTAGTGATTTTAAACGATGATGTAATTGACATCAAAAATATTCTCTGAATAGTGAAATCTCAGTGTGTAAGCTCTAATAAGTGGCATGATATGAATTCCCCCATATAGGGGGATAAACCTTGGGGATAGTACTGAGGGACTAATTAAACTACAATGAATCTATTTACATCTATAAATACAATATGTAGGATGCATTCCTAAGTCTCTAGATTAGTACCCAACACTTAATTTCCCTCGTATATTCCCTTTTCATATGATGGTAAACTACATGGCTGAAATGAACTATATGGGCTTTCATTCCTATTATAAACAAGATATGTAAGACACCTCATAAAGGTTCAATCTCATCCTTTAAATTTCAATCACCTACCTGGATTGTATTAAACTCTATATTTCATTGTTATATAGTTTCAAAATATAATCAGTTATCCATTTCTAAGAAATAACAAGAAGGATAAGGTACCTCTACAAATTGTATCATTAATATAACCCCCTTTACACATGGAAGGATTTAACACTTGATCAGTTTTTTAGAGTAACTAATTCCATATTGGGATTATATAGATATTATAGAAAATATCTTAAATCTATAAGATTCATTGGATATTCAAAAACTCCCCTAAAAATGGTGAAATGAGATAAAACACCAATATTATCTACTAATGTGAGTTCCAATGCAACATTGGATCGGTAACCCCAAAGGACCCCCTACCTTTGGAAAACAGGTTGGTACTTATTTACTGATGTGGGATACATTGGAAGTTTATATGAAATGAAAGTGGTGAACCGGGAGTGAATGAATATGAAACCATAAATAAACCTTGATAAAAAAATCTCAAAAAGGAAATGAAGATGATATACCTAATGTAAAGGAATGTAATGACAGAATAAAAGAATCATTATTTTCCTTGGGAACTTTTTCTCTTAAAACCAAGGCACCATGCATTCTCTGAGTGAAAGATTTGGATCCAAGTGTTACCATGAAATTTTAGAGAAGTTTTTAGCAATATCTAGTTAAAGAGTTTATTTTTAGTAATATAAGTCATCCTCGGGAAGGTTTTCATTATGAGAGTAACTTTTAAACTCTATAATAAATATGGATACCTTTATCTATGTATATAAATGGTTTTTGGGATCAAAACCTTCATTTGGTATAATTTCATACAATAATAGATTTCACTCAAGTATATGTTGTCTCTTTATGAATCCCTCAATGTTAGGAAGTTCAAAACTCCAATTTGTTGGGTGGAATTTAGATAGATAAATCTATTGTGACCAGAGATACTTGAAGAAATGGTAAATAATGATTGATTTATTCAGCATCACATCAAGGAATCTTGTAGTCGACAAAAAAGTTATGCTAATAATTTTTGGAAAGTTATAGAGTTTGAATTTGGTGATAATGTATTCCAAAAAATATATAATTGGAATAAGTTTATGATATTTGGAAGGAAATTAATGTTGATCCCTATATATAATGATCACTTTGAAATTCTTGATCATACTGGTAGAATTTATTATGACGTGGTGGTTCTATTAAATCCCTCTCTAGTTCTCAATTTGTTCCTTGTATCTCTCATGAGGAAGTACATATCAGATCCATCACATATACAAAACATAGAGTTCGTACCACTGGATAATGATCTCCTTATGAGGAAACAATTATAGAGATTCTTTATTTTTGGGATAAAGTCTTGTAAAATATGACCACTCCCCTGCTCAACAATTTTTAGCCAAACTATAAATTTGTGGAAGCTATGTGGGAACCCAATGATCTGATGAGGTTGAAGTATTATTAGTTTTTTATATTAAAGTGAAATAATATTTAGAGATAAATTATAATTATGGGGGTATAATGAAACACCCCAAATATATTTATTATATATTTTACTTTAATAAATTTTAATTGTTCGATAGATTTCGTTACAAGTAACATCGACTTTAAATAAAAATTGCTATACTATTGAATTATTATTATTTAATATGTCATTTATCACATAGTTGATGGGTTAGTGGGTATGAATTAGACTAAATAAACTATGATAAATTAGTTTTTTCAAATCTATAAAATAAATTCATTTATTTATAATTGGATATAAATTAAAATAAAATCATTTAAAGGTAAAAAACTATGTTTTCTAAAACAATTATTCTTATGTGTGCAATGATTTTTTATCTTAATAAATTAAATTAATATATATATATATATGAATTATTTTAATTAAATGTGTAGATAATTTATTAAATAAAATATTTTAGAATTTGTATGGTAGTATTTAGAATGAATGGGAAGAATCTAAACTTACTTTTATGCTTAAATATTCATTTTTATAAAAAATCATTTTGTGAAATTATTTTGTAATTAATTTATATAAAAATTTGATAATTTAAAATGGATTAAATATTTTAAATTATAATAATTCATATTATTTAATGATTTAAACATAATTTTTTCATAATGATTAACAACACTATAAAGATGTGTTGCAAAGATTAAGGATAAAAAGGGTTAATTGGGTGTTAACCTGAGAGATAAAATTTTAATTATAATAAAAAAATTAATTTTATTACTTGATGAAATTTATACCTCATAATTGTTATCCTCTATTATTTTTCAGATTTTATCCACTTGACTTAAGTAGTGCATTAAAATATTTTAATCTTTTTAAAAATTCTATGTGTGTCTTCTCCCTCCCTTTAAAAAGGACACAAACACTCTTCACTTCCTCACACTTAAATATAGTATTATCTTAGAAAATTATCCAAATAATTTAATAAAATACATCCAAATATCCTATAGGTCATGGTGTGATCATAATTTCATCTTTTTAAGTCTTAAGGTGCAAGAAAATGGAAAGCTCTTAATGAAGAGGTATAACTCTTAAACATGTACTTTAAATTTTATTTCCTCTTATACCTATTATGAATAAATAGTACCCTTTATAAAATAGTTACCTCATTATATTAAATATAATTAACTATTACTATGATTATGTATCATCCATTTTCCACTTCCTTTTTATCAAATGGAAAATTAAAGTATTGCTCATTGTAGGTGTGGACTACATGCTCCATATAGAAATATGATTCATTTTCCATAACCATATTTCATGGTTGGATATTATGATGAATTTAATATATAAAATAATATTTATTATATAATAATTCTTATAAAAATAAAATATTTTATCTACCTTCTTACCTTTCAATCTGTTCGAAAATGACAACGTCACTCGTGGGCATGTGTGGACTATTACCTTCATAAAGCGATCTGATTTGTTTTTCATTTTTTATATACATGTACGGTAATACAGATAGATTTAATGAATATATAATATTATAATGATATAATTATTATTATATAAAGTTTAATTATAATTCACCATTCTTATATTCTATCCATCAAAATGTGAAAACATCAGACGGGCGTATGTACAGACTTCCGTCTACACAGAGTGATGTAATTAATTTTTCATCACTACTTTATATGAATAGTTATAAAGGCGTATATATTGAATAAATATGATATTTATATCATGGTTAATATTATTTATATGATGAATCCAGAACCATGTTTTAAGTACCATAACCATTTAATTGAAGATTACATGTAAGATAAACCAATTTTCACTTAACGTTATGTTTTATGAAGAAATTGTTAATAAAATGATATTTTAAAAATATAAAGAAATGAAAAAAATAAAGTCATGTATGAATATAGTTTTTAAATATATGGATGATAAATCTATATTTACCATACATTAGAATTGAATGTGTACAAATAAATATAAGACTTGAGGTCAGGGGTTTCTGTGACAATCTCATTACTTTTCGGGATTGTCTATGGTAAATTTATGTTGATGGAATTTTTTTTGGATATTATCCATTAAAGCTCATATATTTCATTATTCACTTATTCTCTCAATATTAGTTAGGTATTAATGCTATTTTCATCTCTTTGGTACTTAAAATGATCGATAAAATTTTTTTAAATAAAATAAAACCTTATTTTCTCTTTGGTCGATGAACATTTTCTTCCATGTCTGTGCTATAAAAATTTGTTTTGTAAAAGTTATTACCTATACATTAAATGTTTTAAAATTTTTATTTTCAATTAAATTGAATTTATTTACAATTGTTTAAAATGAATCATTTGAAATTTTTCTAAACAAATCAAATTTCTTTCACAAAATTATGAAATGAATATCTTATTTTAGAATATATACCATGAATATAGTTTTCCTCTTTCATGACCATTATTTACTTTTAAGCTTCATTTACAATATTGCTTAATTATTTTCAAAAAAAATGGATGTTCCAAATATTATATTAATTTATAGTTAAAATATTATCAAAATAAAAGGATTTTTTATCTTGTTTCCAAATAAAAGTTTGAATGATATTTTAAAGGTATTTTTCATATATATAAATATCCAAAAAGGTTTTTTGTGATTAACTAGGAATATGATATTATGATGTTTTCCACTTCATTTCTTTGTATATATTATGATAATTATAATTTTACGATGATTCTATGAAACTAATTTATTTACAAGGGGTTAATTAATCCATGATGAAACCTTTTTGAATCTATTTTCTTTTCTATTAGTTATACTATGAGTGAATGATTAAATTTTTCTGAAATCCATTTCATTTACATAGGTCTTTATATAATGATGTGGTGAATTTTTTTTGATCTTTTGGCACACATATTTATGATTTTCATTATATTATAGGTGGAAACATAATTATATATCCCTCCAATTTATTTGGTAATTATTAAAGAGATGATAATCTTCTGAGACATGATGGAGTTAATAAACTCCAATGAGATGAAGGAGTTAAATAGATGGAATTTTCATATAAGAGAATTTTTTAAATTGTAAAGTGGTCATTTCTATTATGGTAATTTTTCTATAATTATAGTCTTTGGAGTGGACCTTGACTAAGGAAGTGTTCTTCTATGCATATGTGTATATAGAAAAATGTTATATCTTATGATTACGATATCTACATATGGCCCATGATTGATTATTCATGATTCCAAGAATTTTATACTTATGTATTTTTTAAATAAGAATCCTTATTCCATGATTTATGATAAATGATATTTTAATAATTGTCTATGATATTCATAAGTTATGATCATGTTATCATTCCCTTATTATTATCTTATTCTTATTTATGATCATTGATTAATATTATTATGTTTACCCTTATAGAGAATTTGATCTCACCACTTCTTATGTTTCCATTCACTAAATTATAATGAAAGGTTTTAATTAGGGAATACCTAAGAATTGTACTACGTGATAAGATATTTTTTGGATATGTCAACGATCCTTAGGGAAGTAACTTGATTATTTTTCTAGTCTCTGAAAAAAAAAAACAATACTTTATAGTTTTTAGGGATATATTTTTACGAGGTTTATTAAATATTCATCTAAAATTATGTAATATATATGTATGTTATACTTGGGTCGCCACACATCCTAGGAAAAAATCACATTCCCTCATTCCTGTGAACAAAATTTCACACCCCCTCATGGCCACAGTTAAGTGTAACTGTGACTATGGACTCATATAACCATGATCAATCCCAAATGTGGCTATAAACATGTGTCTATATCCACTTATATCCATAGTGAAGCTCAACCAATTCTATATACCTATGTCTATATCCCAAATATATAGTAGTGAATATAACCATAAGGTTAAAATAGAGTTTATTAATATTAATACAAACTCATTGTAATGTTAAGATAATAAAAAATCAAAATTACTAGATAACCCTTTATAAAAATATTACCCATTGAAATTAATCATAACAAATATTATTCACTTAATAATATAAAAATGTTGTGAGAAATTATAATTATATAATTTAGTATAATATGAGGTATTATAATATTCAAAATATAAAATACAAACAATGATTAAACGTGAACAAAAACGAATCTTACCAATATCATAAAAAACGATCCAAGTACTAACAATATCCCTCATTCTAAAAATTAAAAAACTAAAACAATAAATTTACAAAAACTCTCCCCCTTTTTAAAATTTATCAAAAATATGAAAAAAAATATTCAAAAACAATTGATATTTTAATGTATCTTATTGAATTGAAAAATAAGTAAACAAATTATAAATAATATCCCCATTAAAACAATTATATATTTACATATTTAAAACAAATTTTAATAAAATTTAAGCTTAAAACGAAAAATAAAATTCCAAAATCACCCACAAAATAAATTATTCTTAACATAAACATCTAAACATAAGTAAATTGTGATACCAACTTATAAAATCAGAATAAAATAAAGAAATAATTTTTAATATTTAATATACATTTTTTGAAAATAGATCCATTAAAGTGCATTAGTTAATAAATCAATATTAAAATAAAAATTCAAAATTCTAATAGTAGAAATTAAATTTTAGAAATATTAAAAATTACCTTCCTAACATTCAGTTATCAAATTTATTACTCACTTAAATAGTTACAAATTTGAAAAATAGATGGGACTAAAACATTGAGAAATATCATATATATTTGAATATATTTTAGTAATCTTAAATAAATATAAAATTTGGAAATCCATTATGATTACCAAATTTCAAGATAAAATTTTATTTTCTGAAACTTCACTTCATCTAATTGTGTAGTAAATATAATTTTAAGTTGATGATTAGTTGAACTATATTGCAGAATAGTATCTCATATAATAACATGATCTCTAATAAAATAAATATTGCATATATTGGTTCTAGAATGTTATAAAGGGTTATTTGGAATTGAAATAGTATATATATTACTATAATAAATAATCAATTTATAAAGTTAAATATTAAAATTAGATAAATTTTTTTATCCATAAAAATTGAAGAAAATATTAACATAATCTATATACTAATCCTCAATTTTGGATAAGAAAACTATTAATTTCTTTTTAAATCTCTATAAATTTAATCTTTTTCCAAGTCAATGTCACATTTTTGAAGTATTCTTTCTATAAATACTAAGAAATTCACAATTAAAATTAGAATAATAAATTAAATCAAAATTATTATGAATATAATAAATCAATAATTTATTTATAGTTCCCTTAATATATATAATAAATAATTTAATAGCCTTAAATTAAATTCATTAGGATTATATTGAAATCTAGTACACATAAATATACTGAACATGATATTATGTCTAGAAGTGGTCAAATATAATAAACATACAATCATTCCTCTAATAATTTTATTATCTACAAGGTTTTGAAATTGATAAAAATACAATATAGAATATCTTCTCATGGGGGTTATAAAATTTATACTAGATTTTAGACCAAGCTGTTTAAATAACTACTTATTATATTTAGATTGATTCAAAAATATTCTATCTTTCCTTATGAGGGTAAAGGAAACTATATAGACTATATTTTATATTAATAAGAGTTTTGTTTTTAGGGAAAAATTACACGAGGAATATTAAAGAATTTATAAGGTTTGATAAGATCATACTCACCTCACTAAATGCCCAATCCTACACTATATGAATAGAAGAGGGAAATTTACCTATTATATAACTTATTTAGGCCCAATCATGATATTTTATGCTCATCACACATTATTTCATGAATATGGAAGCCCATTAATATTAATGAATCTATAAGTTCTTGGTTAAAAACAAATAGGTCAATTATGGTGGTCTAAGAAATGAAATTCAAGATTTAGATGTAGAAACCATAATCAATCCCTCATTGATGCCAAAATCCATAGGATAAAACCATGTGATAATTTTCTAGAATTTAAATATTATTGTTAATCTTCTGATAATAATGGAATAAGTATGTATAGTGTTGGATCAAAATATTATATGTGGATGGTCAATTACAATAGGGGTCAATTGAAAGTTTAAAACAAACTTTCATTTTTAACTTTAAGGAAAACTATGTTTAAAAATTTTAAACAAGGTAAATTCAAAAAACCACTTTAGTTCTTAATAATAAGAAAAACTTGCTTAGGGTCTGGAAATACGAATCCAAAAACGAAACTTAAGAACAATTTTCTTATAGGAAGATTCTACCTTAAATCGTATAGAATCTTATTTATCAGAATAAATAAAATTACAATAAAGTATAAGAAAAATTATAATTTCTTATTTTATTAAAAATACAGTGGAAATAAAACTTGAAACAAAGAAAGTAACAAGTAAGAAATATTTTAATCCAAAGAGTAGGGTATCAAACAACCTTGGATAAAGGTCCCTTGATTTATAATTTCAAGAAATTTTGTCTTACCCACACTAGGGTAAGCCTTTAATAGGAATATGAGAATATGTCTTGCTATCCCCGCAAGCCCTTGATCATTAAGGTAGTTAAAACCTCTATCTTCTTATCCGTGGAACCCCTCGATTGTAATCAACAACAATCAAAGTCATACGAAACAAGCTGAACAATATGTTCAAATCTGCAAAAATCATGAGATTCTCTCTCTCTAGAAATCAGTTCACAACATGTAATCTCTAGTTAAATGGAACAATATTGAGCACATTCAAATGAGATCCTATTTATAGTCAAAACTCTAACGGTCATCTCCCTCCTCCAATGGTTATATTTTTTCCTTGAATCTTGGAGGGACCTGTACACGTGTCCCTCAACCAATAGTTAGTTAAAAAAAGATTATAAGGTATAGTTTCATAATAACATGTATAAGGAAAGTGAAGTAGCTTAACCAACTTCTGAATTTCCAGAGTCTAAGTAAAAAATAAAATTTGAAGTCTAATCATATAAAAAATCAAAATCTATAATAAATGGATATTCAGATTCTATTTTTCAATAATATTGGAATCTAAATTCAAAATATTTCAGAGACTGAATTCCAATGAATTTGGAATCTGAATACTGAGGAATTTGGAGTCTACATTCTGAGGAATTCGGAGTCTAAATTCTATGGAATTTGAAGTCTGAATTATGAAGAATTCATTGTATGAATTCTGAGGAATTCATAGTCAAAATTATTAGGAATTCAAAGTCTGAATTTCAGAAATTTAGAGTCTAAAAACAGAACACTCTATATAAGCGGAATTATAAGATTCTGAGGTTTTTGATACAAATATGAATTTTGAATTAGAAATAAAATGAGTTTGATTTAGAGAGATTATAAAATAAGAAATTAAAACAAAGTAAAGATAAAAATTTTACTTAGAGAAGGAAAACATTCCTTTAAAAAAATAAACCTTAGGGAAATATGATTTTCTTTAAGATAAAGTGTTTGTGATTTTAAAAACATAGTGGGATGTAAAATTCATACGGAAACCTTATTGACTCAACAATCTCCCCCTTTTTTGGAAAGCACAAATAACCTTACGAAAAATAATATAAAGACTAAGATTTTTCTTTATGAATTTTAAAATAAAACGTATATTCCTTCACTTATGAATCGTGATGAATACGACTAACTCCCCCATAGGTTTTGAAATCCCAAATGATCATATTTATGAGTTCCTTAGAGAAATTTTACTTTTCCTTGCATACAAAAGAATTATTTAAATAAAATCCCCCTTACATAGGACATTCTCTTCCTTATACTTATTATTACTTTTATCATTCCTTTCCCCACATTTTTATTTTCAAAAAGGAATAGAGATAATGGAAAAAAATATATGATACCTGAAAGATTATAACTATACAACAAAACAAATGAAGAATTACCAAATTTTCCTTATGATTTTAAAAAATTGGTACAAGAAAAGAAATACAACAGAAAACCAGAATTGTAAAGAAAAAATATTCATCCTTATTTTTGCTTTGGCATGATCTTCTTCATGATAGTCTTCAGCTTCTTAATCTCCTTATGAACTTCTTCAAAGTGTTTGAGAAACAGTTCTTAATCCTGATTTTTCTTTTCTAGAGCCTTGATCTATTCATCCTGAGACTTAAGGATTTATGCCTGTGACTTCAAAGGCACTTCTTACTAACTGAAATTTTCCTCAAACTCTATTCTGAGATCCCTTTCCCTATTCAAATTCAAATCAACTGAATTCAGTTTCCCATTCAGATATTTTTCTTCCTACTTCTAGGCTACTTGTTCTAGGTTCAGCTTATCAGTAAAACATTTTGTAAGATATTTCATCCTATCCTCAACTCTATCAAAATCATCCTTCAATGAATCCTAAAAGTCATCAATAATTCTCAGACCTTAAATTGTTTTTTTGGACCACATTGTGATATCATTACAATATCTTCTGTGGGCATCATACCAGATATATAAAGTTTTGAAATCAGTCTCAATGTTGATGAATTTTTCCATGAGCATTGTAAATAAATATGAATTATAATTGAATGAGTTTTAAAGCATCTTACTCCTCAAATCAATAATTAAAAATAAGTGGATAGTGTCGAATAATTTCTCCAGTGACTGTACTACAAAGTCCTAACCCATGGAAGATGATTTTGAATCTGATTCCTTTTTAGGTGAGGATTCGTTTTCTATCTCAACAAACATTCATTTTGATGATCCACCAATATCCTTCTTAGCTGCCCTATATTTCTTATGTGTATCAATTATCACCTATTTTCCTTTATCAACTCTAGAAATTCTCTCCACAAACTTTGGGGTTTCATTCTCACTATTTGATACATGGATGATTTTATCTTCATCAACCTTTCCCTTATTAGCATCTCCTTAAAGATCATCAGGTTGGGAAAATTCATGATTGTTTCTTTCATCATCAGATGGTTTATTAACTTCGTTCTGACCCCCATCCCCTTTTTCATGAGAAGAAAATTTTGTTAATTCAACTAAATAATTCTGGATCTAATGATTTTCAGATGTTATTTTCTTCTAATGATATTCTTAGACTTTCCTTATTACATCATCACTCTCATAACCTTCTTCCTCCTCTTCTTCTTCTACTTCCTCTTTTTGAAATATTTCTTCCTCCACTTCAGGTTATGGTATTTTCATCTTTCTTCCCAGAGTAACTAGTATTGATTCTTTTAGAAAGAATTTTGATACTTAAATTTGTTCAGAACCTTTCTCAGTATCCTTGAGAAGATCTTGAATGATTTCTGCTTCCGACATTTTCTTCTTTATCTTCATTTGTTTTTCTTGCCTTTCAAATTTCTCAGTAGTTGTAATTTCCCACACCTTTACCTCATAAGGATCTATGCCAAATCTAGGATCTTCTTCTTTATTATTCTTCTTCTATTCCATACACTTAGCAAAAAATTCATCAGGAAAATATTTTTGCTTCTTTGTCTTTGGGGGTGCTGACTGGGTTCCTGAACTATAGGTTTTTCTATGACTTCTGGTTACTTATCCTTTCTATTATTTGGTGTTTTATTGGACTTTTCTACTACTTATGCTTTCTTATTTAAGGCTTCAATCTAACATTTGGATAAGTCATAAAATAATTTAGATTTACTATTGAAACCAACATTCATCCTCCTAAAAGTATCATCAATCAGCTGCAAAATATAGAATGTTCTTGGCTTATAACTACAAAGTATTTGGAATGACTCTAAGAATAAGACTATGATATTAGATAGAATTTTCTGAGACATGATTGATTGTGATTTGATGGTACCATTCTTGATATTAGTAATTTTTAGCAGGATGTATGTAACACCCCGAGATTTTATGAAAAATCTTATTTTAATTTCATTAATGTCTTGTGTTTTATTCTACACCAAGATTACCTTGCGCTATACACAACACCGTATTAGCTTGCAGTAAACGTAACTCTATTCTTGGACCGTGTTACACACAATTTTGATAATAGTTATTCTACGCAACATTGAGTATATATATATATATTAAATGTATAAATGAAATATAGTTGGATTCTGTTATACTAAACAATGAAGGATTCATTCACAACACGCAACCCTGACTTGGCTTGCATCACACGCAATCGCGACCTTCCTCGATAGCGTGTGTTGTACGTAATACCGGGTTTTAATAAAAAATGATATATTATTATAATATTGTCATGAAATAGCCGTTATGAATAGTATTAACTAAATTTTGAATTTTATAACATTATTATTCATCTTACACATTTTCTAGAACATGGTATAAGAACAAAATAAATTTTTCGGGTAAAATAAGTAGTTTTCAAAAAATGCAGTTTTGCCGCCTTTTGATGGCACACCCACTTTAAATCTAGTTTTTGACATGTTTATATGTTCAATTTAACAAAATAAAATTCTTATTTTGAATCAGGATGTAAAAATTTACATTAGATAAAGTTTTGATATTTTTCCGATAACTTTAATATTTTAATGAATAGTAAAAACACGCTATATTTTAATTAAAAACAACTTTTTTCATCATAATATCTTATGTGGTTAAATTATAATATTGAATGGTTTTAAAGTATAAATAGAATATATTTTTACCATTTAATATAATGTATGTCATTAGCATTGATTTTACCTTGAATTCGTAGGTAAAATTAATTCAATCTTTTGCAATGTTTTAAACAAAAACCCGTTTTTATTCGACAACGGGATTAATTTTAATTTAATTTCTGCAACTTCTGTGTATTGAATTTTAAAAAATGGATTCCATATTTGGAATCATTGGGTACAAATTATGTTAATAGGCTACTTTTTATTTTTGGGAATTATGAATAGTAACTACGGTAAATTTTATTTACCATAGTTAAAGGTAAATCGGGTAATTAAGGGTAAATATAATATTACAAAATTACCCTAACACATGACAAAATTCTATTTTATGGCTAAAAGTAAACCCATATCAACTAAGGGTCGGATTAGATTCATTTTATGGACTTTTGACCATGAAAATAATTTAATTATTATTAAAACCAAAGAAAGTGACAACATGTCACTCTCTTAAATCCTATAAGTATAATAATTTTAACTTAGTGATAAAAATCATAAAACTTCGAACATGAATAGTCTCCAGAAAGCTAACAAAATTATCTACATCATGAGAATTTATTTAGAATTTTTTAAGGATTAAATAATTATCATTTATTATGACACATAGATGATGCATTAATTGTCTTATTAATGAAATATTGACATAATTGATGTTATAAATGCCCAAATAAATGTAATTTGAGACTTTTTATGACTTACACTAATTTTCTAGGTTAATATGACATGTTATTGTTGATTTAAGTAACATGGTTCGAAATTATCATTCTGTTATGAATTTCATAAAAATCATATATCAAATAGTGTCAAAATTTACATGAAATAGTTTTTAAAACAAATATTATATTATTAATTGTTCTTTTATTCCTAAAAATCTAAGTTTCGGCCAAATGACTTAGATAAGATTATATATATTAATAATAAAAAACTTGGGGTTCTTTTGGCTTGATATAGTATGTTTATTAACCATATAGTGTAAGAAACTAAAATGACACGGTAAAAGTTAAATTATTTAACTTAGAGTTAAATCTAATTGATAAGGGTAAAATAATAAACTAAACATGTCTAAATCCTATTGGATTAGAGGATTTCGACCCATCCCCACCTTAGCTTATAAATATATCAATTTGGAGCTATTTAAAACCGAACTTGACTTTATAATAAAATAATAGTTTTAGTTATTCCAAAGGTGCCCCTCTCCTCCCTTATAAAAGGGCACCTCCTCCCTCTCTTCCTCACACAACTTTGAGCCTTCAAGCTCAGACAACCCCTGCCAAATTTTCTTCTCCACTTCCCTAGAAACATCCTAGAGGTTCTGGTCTTCCTCAAAGACCAATTTTAGTGCCCTAAGAGGAGGTCTCAAAGAGGCGCTTGAAAGAAGAGGTAATTTCCGTTACCGATTCTTTCACCTTTATTTCTTCTTCCACTTATTCTTCTTAGGTTTTTTCATTATGAAGTAATAACATAAGTATCACTCATATAATGATATGTTATTATAAGTATGAAACAATCCTATTTCACCATCTATCCATCCTACGGAAAACGAAATCACCGCGCGTGCGTATGTACGGAATACCGTCTCCACGCCGTGGTGAAATCTATTTTCCACCACCACCTTACTTGGATGGGTACAATGGTGTAAATAATAACTATATATGATTATTATAAAGTGATATTGATACTGAAATAGTATACATACACTTCAACACAAGTTCACTAACATGAGAATGATATCATCGCTCGTGCGTACGTACGGACTACCGTCTCCACAACGCGATGAGATTCATTCTCCATGTTAACCATTTAAGAATGATCATAAAGTACATATAAGAAATAATAATGAAATATATGACATTATAAAGCTACTGGATTTATGTATATATTTATGTCATCTACTTACTTCCATTCAAGATAATAAGGAAAGGAAAACAGCGTCCATGCGTACGTACGGACTACCGTCTCCATGAATGGTGTGTTTCATTTCATTTATCTATCTATTATATATATATATATATATACTGAATATATATGATATATAAATAATGTTTTATATTCTGGAAGTAAGTAAATCATGATATAATTAATAATAATGTCAACAACAACAAGTCTAAACACCTACGATAAATGAAATGATTTTACCCAAAACGCTTCTTTAACATGGAATTTACAAAAGAACGGGTAATATAAAGTCATAAGTGAACCATATATGATATCATAAAATGAATGTGATTCTGTAATAAGTTAATGACATTATTATAATCATTATACAGGAGGTTCGGATACGTACAAAGCATATCGGACATAAGGTAAGGGAAATATCACAATCTCATTTTTATCCGAGATTGTTTATACTTTGGTATTTACTGGGGTGTATTTTATCATCCACATCCATGTTTCCTCAATATTTAATATTATTTCCATCCACCTACAATTGATTAAATCCTATTTTACCCTTTGGTTAGTTTCTAGTAAAATATATGAAAGGAATCTTTTGTCATTTTTTGTACGAGGTACTTTTTTGACTTTTCCGACAAAAGTACGAGAAGAATGTTTTTTTAACTTATACGGAATGAATGGATTTTTAAAACATTATTTCCAAGAAGCTTCCTTTACATGTTTTCAAGTTTATTTTTAATCAACTTCTTTTAGTTTAAAATTGTATGACATGTTAAGAAAGGAAAGTGTTTTTGAAGTATAAAGGATATTTTCCTCAAGAATGAAGTTCAAGTGTTTTATCAAAATTATTTTCCATCTAAGATAATAAAGGGTTCTGTTTTTATCCCTATTATTACATTGATTTGATTATGTTGTGATGGAATTATTTATGAATTCCTTTATCGTATATGAATTGTTTTATGATTTCATGATGTTTAAGATTCCCATTTTTATTACATGGGTTATGCTATGATGTATGGTTTATGATTTTGTGGCACACATAAGAATGGTATCATTATGAGATGGGTGGGACCTATATCTCCCTCCAATGCATTGGGTAAAGATTTTATATCTCATGAGATAGACATGGCTGAATGGTAGGTTATACCGGTTCAGTGAAACAGGACTGAAACGAGGGTGACTCGGTTCAGAAAGGGACTTTTTCCACTAAGATAGTCTTGGCAATGAGTCTTGACTAACAAGAAATTATTCTCTATGATTATGTGTGTATTCCACAAAGTTTCATGTTTTATGTTATCATTATTGGATTTTCATTTCACTACTAAGATTTATACCATGTTATGAAATTATGCTCTCTTTTACAGGTTAAGATTTCCAAAATGTTATGTTCTTATGAATATGATGTGATTGATATTTCTTTTTCTTACCATTACTGAGCATTTGAGCTCACCCTTTTATGTTTTCTTTTTCCTAGGATATAAATAAATGTTTTAGGTTAAAAAAAAGGAAGATCTTTATGGGAGATGTTGAAGATCTATCACCACGATTAGAAGATTATATTCTGAGTTTCCAAAGACACTAAACTATTACAATCCTTATGTGTGTGTTTTTGTTATGTACTAAATCTTCCGCAAAAGTAATGTAATGTCCATGTACGTCAGGGTTCGGGTCTCTACAGTTGGTATCAGAGGAAAGGTTTAGTCAACCTTTGGAAACTAGGATGCGAGATCTTTAGTGAGATCCCTAGAGATATTTCTAAGGTATGTCTAGGGATGTCTCTAAGGTTAAGTATACGTATAGGTTATAGTCCTAGAATTGCACTAACGATCTTATAATTTAACCTAAGATGTTAGATATTGAGGTTACTCCACTTTTATTATGTTGTTTTCCCTAGCGTGATTTTCGCCTCTCACACTATTCTTTTTGGGTTTTAGAAAATGGCTGGAAACAAGGTGATTCACGATAATGGAGGATATGATGGACAATGGAATGATATTTTTCATGAGCAACCAAATGAAATGGGATTTGGAAGTCCAAACATCATTATTATTCCGAATCAGAAATCTCATAATATGATCAATAAAGTAAAATTTGGTAAGTTTCCTGACTCGTCTAATAAGAGAAAGATGGAGTTTCATGATGATCATAGAGGAAAGAAAGTTCAATTTCCCCTATGTAAATCATGTGGGAAGAGGCATCAAGGAGAATGATTCAAAGGAACTGGAAGATTCTTTGGGTGTGGAAAAGAAGGACACAAAGCCAGTAAGTGCAAAGGAAAATGTTCAGTTAACACAAGGGATGAGGATAATGGTATTGCTACGACATCAGCAATGGTTAATTGTTTTAAATGTGGAATGTACAGGCATTATGCAAACCAATGCCCTAAGGGAAAGTATCATGAAGAGAATCAGTATGGTCGTATGGGTAGTATTTATGTGGATGATGATGAAAATAATACAAATGATATGTGAGATGATGGAATTGTTAAAGCTCGGTCAATGGTTTAAGAATTTAGTGGAATGATTACATGTTTATCATGTGTAATGTTGTATAAGTAATCTCATGCTACTATGGAAAAAAGAGACATCTATGGATTGTTACAGTGTTGTCTTTCCTTGAGTTTTGAAGGTGCATGATTAATGTTACCAGTATCCATGAAAGGTTATTCAGATATTTTTGGAATGTAGATGATATGCGCATAATGAAGGGATAAGTAGAAAATGAAATGTTTGACAGTATTCATGAGCTCATGATTGATATAAGGACTAAGTGATATAATGGTTTGAGTATAAATAATTTTGAGGATTTTGGTTTATGGAAAGTGTTAACTTTTAACTTCATTCATGTTTTCACTAAGGTTCAATGGGTATTCAAGAGAGTACATGATTAAGGCCTTTGATTGTTTGGAATGTGACCAACAAGACATATTTTATGATATATGGGGTTCAACGATGGTATTAAATCTCTGGTAATCATTTTCACTATATTATGAGAGTGGACTGAAGTATTATGGATAAGCCTAAATATTGGAATGGATTATGTTGGACATAAGTTAGTATTGTTTAAGGATAGAAGTTTTTTCGATAACATTGATGGGATGTTATAGTAATATAGTTTTATAAAAAGGAAAACCTACAGGATAGGCGACAGCCCATCGCGTCGGACAAGGCCGTGGGAATTGAACCCACAACCGAAGTGCGATTGGCCTTTATCTCCTACCACTGGCCTACAGGAAGTCCCTGGTTAGTAGAAACTAGTTTTATTTTATTAAGAGGTATGATATATGAAGTATAAGTTCAACCTCACAAAAGACGGACTTATGAATATTTGATAACTATTGCTAACCTTTTGTTTGAAACAGATGGAATGACCCATCATTCTATCACATGATCTTTTAACACTTCATTTCTTTAAGAGATGAAGTGGAAACTGTTCAAAGCAGTAACAACAGTGAGATTGTACCAAAATCAAGTAAGTATTTCTTCTAATTCAAAATTTTCAACTTTAGGGAAATGATATTGAAAACCAAAAATGTTGTCCTAGTGATCTTATATCTAATGAATCAGATGGTACCTTAGATCGTCACAAATTTATGGCTTTGTGATTGTTGGCTTTTTCATAGCCATGTCCTCTACCACTCTCCATCAGAACATGATGGTTAGATTTCTCTTCCATGTCCATATTTTCACCTGTGTTCTCATATGTGGATACCCAGTGATTACTTAACTTGGGTAACCATTACGTTTTATACTTTAGTTTTTAAAGATAAGTTTTGGTATTCCTTTTTACGATGTGGGTTTCTATCAAAGAAACTTTAAAATAGTAAACCATTTATAACCCCGACGAATTTTGAGGGCGAAATTCATTTTAAGGGGGGTAGAATGTAACACCTCGAGATTTTATGAAAAATATTATTTTAATTTCATTAATGTCTTCTGTTTTATTCTACACCAAGATTACCTTGCACTATACACAACACCGTATTAGCTTGCAGTATACGCAACACTATTCTTGGACCGTGTTACACACAATTTTGATAATAGTTATTCTACGCAACATTAAGTATATATATATATATTAAATGTATAAATGAAATATAGTTGGATTCTGTTATACGAAACAATGTAGGATTCTTTCATAACACGCAACCCTGACTTGGCTTGCATTACACGCAATCGCGACCTTCCTCGATAGCGTGTGTTGTACGCAATACCGGGTTTTAATAAAAAATGATATATTATTATAATATTGTCATGAAATAGCCGTTATGAATAGTATTAACTAAATTTTGAATTTTATAACATTATTATTCATCTTACACATTTTCTAGAACATGGTATAAGAACAAAATAAATTTTTCGGGTAAAATAAGTATTTTTCAAAAAATACAGTTTTGCCGCCTTTTGATGGCGCACCCACATTAAATCTAGTTTTTGACATGTTTATATGTTCAATTTAACAAAATAAAATTCTTCTTTTGAATCAGGATGTAAAAATTTACATTAGATAAAGTTTTGATATTTTTCCGATAACTTTCATATTTTAATGAATAGTAAAAACACGCTATATTTTAATTAAAAACAACTTTTTTCATCATAATATCTTATGTTGTTAAATTATAATATTGAATGGTTTTAAAGTATAAATAGAATATATTTTTACCATTTAATATATTGTATGTCATTAGCATTGATTTTACCTTGAATTCGTAGGTTAAATCAATTCAATCTTTTGCAATGTTTTAAACAAAACCCCGTTTTTATTCGACAACGGGGTTAATTTTAATTTAATTTCAGCAACTTCTGTGTATTGAATTTTAAAAAATGGATTCCATATTTGGAATTAGTGGGTCCAAATTATGTTAATAGGCTACTTCTTATTTTTGGGAATTATGACTAGTAACTACGGTAAATTTTATTTACCATAGTTAAAGGTAAATCGGGTAATTAAGGGTAAATATAATATTATAAAATTACCCTAACACATGCCAAAATTCTATTTGATGGATAAAAGTAAACCCATATCAACTAAGGGTCGGATTAGATTCATTTTATGGACTTTTGACCATGAAAATAATTTAATTATTATTAAAACCAAAGAAAGTGACAACATGTCACTCTCTTAAATCTTATAAGTATAATAATTTTAACATAGCGATAAACATCATAAAACTTCGAACATGAATAGTATCCAGAAATCTAACAAAATTATCTAAATCATGAGAATTTATTTAGAATTTTTTAGGGATTAAATAATTATCATTTATTATGACACATAGATGATGCAGTAATTGTCTTATTAATGAAATATTGACAAAATTGATGTTATAAATGCCCAAATAAATGTAATTTGAGACTTTTTATGACGTACACTAATTTTTAGGTTAATATGAAATGTTATTGTTGGTTTAAGTAACTTGGTTCGAACTTAGCATTCTGTTATGAATTTCATAAAAATCATATATCAAATAGTGTCAAAATTTACATAAAATAGTTTTTAAAACAAATATTATATTATTAATTGTTATTTTATTCCTAAAAATCTAAGGTTCGTCCAAATGACTTATATAAGATTATATATATTAATAATAAACAACTTGGGGTTCTTTTGGCTTTATATAGTAAGTTTATTAACAATATAGTGTAAGAAAACAAAATGACACGGTAAAAGTTAAATTATTTAACTTAGAGTTAAATCTAATTGATAAGGGTAAAATAATAACCTAAACTTGTCTAAATCCTATTGGATGAGAGTATTTCGACCCATACCCACCTTAGCTTAGAAATATATTAATTTGGAGCTATTTAAAACCGAACTTGACTTTATAATAAAATAATAGTTTTAGTTATTCCAAAGGTGCCCCTCTCCTCCCTTATAAAAGGGCACCTCCTCCCTCTCTTCCTCACACAACTTTGAGCCTTCAAGCTCGAACAACCCCTGCCAAATTCTCTTCTCCACTTCCCTAGAAACAGCCTAGAGGTTCTGGTCTTCCTCAAAGACCAATTTTAGTTCCCTAAGAGGAGGTCTCAAAGAGGCGCTTCAAAGAAGAGGTAATTTCCGTTACTGATTCTTTCACCTTTATTTCTTCTTCCACTTATTCTTCTTAGGTTGTTTCATTATGAAGTAGTAACATCAGTATCACTAATATACTGATATGTTATTATAAGTATTAAACAATCCTATTTCACCATCTATCCATCCTACGGAAAACGAAATCACCGCGCGTGCGTACGTACGGAATACCGTCTCCACGCCGTGGTGAAATCTATTTTCCACCACCACCTTACTTGGATGGGTACAACGGTGTAAATAATAACTATATATGATTATTATAAAGTGATATCGATACTGAAATAGTATACATACACTTCAACACAAGTTCACGAACATGATAACGATATCATCGCTCGTGCGTACGTACGGACTACCGTCTCCACGACGCGATGAGATTCATTCTCCATGTTAACCATTTAAGAATGATTATAAAGTATATATAAGAAATAATAATGAAATATATGACATTATAAAGCTACTGGATTTATGTATATATGTATGTCATCTACTTACTTCCATTCAAGATAATAAGGAAAGGAAAACAGCGTTCATGCGTACGTACGGACTACCGTCTCCATGAACGGTGTGTTTCATTTCATTTATCTATCTATTATATATATATATACTGAATATATATGATATATAAATCATGTTTTATATTCTGGAAGTAAGTAAATCATGATATAAGTAATAATAATGTCAAGAACAACAAGTCCAAACACCTACGATAAATGAAACGATTTTACCCAAAACGCTTCTTTAACATGGAATTTACAAAAGAACGGGTAATATAAAGTCATAAGTGAACCATATATGATATAATAAAATGAATTTGATTCTGTAATAAGTTAATGACATTATTTAAATCATTATACAGGAGGTTCGGATACGTACAAAGCATATCGGACATAAGGTAAGGGAAATATCACAATCTCATTTTTATCCGAGATTGTTTATACTTTGGTATTTACTGGGGTGTATTTTATCATCCACATCCATGTTTCCTCAATATGTAATATTATTTCCATCCACCTAAAATTGATTAAATCCTATTTTACCCTTCGGTTAGTTTCTAGTAAAAGATATGAAAGGAATATTTTGTCGTTTTTCGTACGCGGTACTTTTTTGACTTTTCCGACAAAAGTACGAGAAGAATGTTTTTTTTAACTTATACGGCATGAATGGATTTTTAAAACATTATTTCCAAGAAGATTCCTTTACATGTTTTCAAGTTTATTTTTAATCAAATTATTTTAGTTTAAAATTGTATGACATGTTAAGAAAGGAAAGTTTTTTTGAAGTATAAAGGATATTTTCCTCAAGAATGAAGTTCAAGTGTTTTATCAAAATTATTTTCCATCTAAGATAATAAAGGGTTCTGTTTTTATCCCTATTATTACATTGATTTGATTATGTTGTGATGGAATTATTTATGAATTCCTTTATCGTATATGAATTGTTTTATGATGTCATGATGTTTAAGATTCCCATTTTTATTACATGGGTTATGCTATGATGTATGGTTTGTGATTTTGTGGAACACATAAGAATGGTATCATTATGAGATGGGTGGGACCTATATCTCCCTCCAATGCATTGGGTAAAGATTTTATATCTCATGATATAGACATGGCTGGAATGGTAGGTTATACCGGTTCAGTGAAACAAGACTGAAACGATGGTGACTCGGTTCAGAAAGGGACTTTTTCCACTAAGATAGTCTTGGTAATGTGTCTTGACTAACAAGAAATGATTCTCTATGATTATGTGTGTATGCCACAAAGTTTCATGTTTTATGTTATGATTATTTGATTTTCATTTCACTACTAAGATTTATACCATGTTATGAAATTATTCTCTCTTTTGCAGGTTAAGATTTCCAAAATGTTATGTTCTTATGAATATGATGTGATTGATATTTCTTTTGTTTACCCTTACTGAGCATTTGAGCTCACCCTTTTATGTTTTCTTTTCCCCAGGATATAAATAAATGTTTTAGGTTAAAAAAAAGGAAGATCTTTATGGGAGATGTTGAAGATCTTTCACTACGATTAGAAGATTATATTCCGAGTTTCCAAAGACACTAAACTATTACGATCCTTGTGTGTGTGTTTTTGTTATGTACTAAATATTCTGCAAAAGTAATGTAATGTCCATGTACGTCAGGCTTCGGGTCTCTAAAATGTATTTCACCAATTTTATCTTCCACAAGTAAAAGAAATATATCACTTTTCATCAAGGAGTCCATGTCTCAATTTCTAAGAATTAGGAAACCCTGAACCCATAACTTTATAATCCTAAAATATTTTGGGAGATGGTTAATTTTTTATGTTTTTACTCTTTTAAGTCCAAGTCACTCTACTGATTTCTCCTTATCAAAACATCATAATTCATCTGGTAGCTTGTGGGTGAAAAAAATCGATTCTCCTTCATGTGGTTTTCCAATGATTCTAACTACCATTCAGAAGTAAAAGGAATAGGTTTTCCGATAAATTTTGAATGAAAACTTATCTCTTCCACCTACAATAAAAAACATATTGTCTCATAAAACTCAACAAGAAACTAAGGAAAAATTGGATCATGTCCTTTTGGTTTGGATATGTAGAGACTCTCCCATCCATTTAGATTAATATTTATCATAATGGGAGAATTATACCTTTAAAAGAACCTAAGATCAACTAACCTTTGTCTTTAAAATTTTTCATTCTGATAGTTCCTTGACTGAAGACATTTTCTTATGTGGAGAGGCTTCCAAAGACATTCATAATCTAAGAAAACTCATAAATGCCGAACAACACTTTTTAAGAGAGGTAGCTTTGGTTTGAAGAATCTTGACAACCAATGTGGTACAAAGAATAGGGGGCCTTTATATAGGCATTGAAGTGATGTTTTGAATTCCCAAATTGATCCAATAGTTGAAACAAGCCTGGTCTGATCTGACTGTTGAGATGAAAGCTGAAGAAGTATTTGATAGGTTCTTATCTTTTAAGGTTTTTAAAGTAAAAATTCATATTTAAGGAAAGTAAATCCAAACAAAATCTTAAAACAAGATAAAAATATCAACATGAATAAATAAAAAATCAATTACAAAAATTTATGTAAAGAAACATACCTTTTGAAATACTAGGAAAATTGTTACTAATAAAGAAAACTCTTCTTGAAGAACTTTAAGGTCTAAAAAATCTATTAATAAAAAAAAATTGAAACTAAAATTTTTTTAATTAAAGGATAGTTTGTGTTCCATAATTTGAGTTCCAAAAAATTTTGATTACAAAAAATATTGATTAAAAAAAATTGGTTATAGGAAAATGTACTTCCCTTATTAAAAAGAGTTTCTCACTGTAAGGAGATAGGTTTCAACAAAAGGTTAATATGAAATATTTCCATATGGTTATCATTACTAACTTCTTTTAATGTATTCAAATTTATCGAAGGTTAAAGAGTCTTTAAAAATATTAGCAAGTTGATATTGCGTTCTGATAAATTGAAGAATGATATATCCTTTCAGTGTGTGAACCCAAAGAAAGTGATGCCTAATATCTATGTGTTTTTCATGATATTTATGTGAAGGGTTTTCTATTAGGGAAATGTAACTAATATTATCACGCAATATCTATGATTTGGTAAAACTCATGCCATATTCTGTGAGTATGTGTTTCATCCATGACACTTGGGCACAACAAATTTCAGCTGGTGTATATTCATCTTTAGGAGTGGAAAGTGTTGTTGAGTGTTACTTTTGCATTAACAAGAAACTAATGAATATATTAAGAAATGACAAGTTTCATATGTACTTTTCTTATATATTCTAGATCATCCAAAATTAGAATCTGAAAAACTTTTTAAAACAAAATCATTTCTAGAAGTATAGAAAAGTCATAAATCCATGGTTCCCTTTAAATAGAGAAAAATTATTTTCAACACTTTTAAATAATATTTCTTTGGATTAGATTGATATCTTGCACATAAGCATAATGAAAACATTAAGTTTGTACCACTAGCTATCAATTATAGTAAACTTTCTATCATACCTCTAAATGATGTTTGATCTACTAGTTTCTCAACATCATTAAGATTAATAGAATTTGAGGTGTAGATTAGAGTACTTATACTTTTAATTTTTTTATATCCATACTTTTTATGAAGATATTTAATATAAATATGTTGTGATATATAAGTTTCTTTTGGTTTTGGAAAATTCTGAAAACCTATGACAAAGGTTAACTCACACCTCATACTCATTTCAAAATCAGATTTCATTATATTCAAAAATGAATCAGTTAAATATTACTGAGTTGAACCAAATATAATTCCATCCACATAAATTTGAACAATCAAAACGTTTTTCTTATCCTTCTATATAAAAATTGTCGGATTAGTAGTTCCCTTAACATAATTTTTTTTGTAAAAAAAATCTTGTAAGTATATCATACTAAGCTCTAGGGGATTGTTTAAGTCCACACAAATCATTGGTAAGTTTTAAAACAAGTTCAGGATGTTTTGTGACTTCAAAACTAGGAGGTTGTTAATCATAAACATCTTCTTGAACATATCCATTAAAGAAATCACACTTTACATCCATTTGAAAAGGTTTTAAATTAAATAATGCTACAAAGTCAAGTAAAATACAACTAGATTTAATTCTAGCTATTGGAACATAGGTTTCTTCACAGTCAATTCCTTCTTGTGGATTATATCATTTAGCAACTAATCTAGATTTATTTCATACTGTGATACCATTTTCATCACACATATTTCTGAACACTCATTTTACTCTAATTACATAATTTTACTTAGTTCTTTCAACCATGGTCCAAACATAGTTCCTTTAGAATTCATTTAGCTCATCTTGCATGGCTTTAATCCAATCATCATCACCTAAAGCTTCATAAGTTCTTTTTTGTTCTAATTGGGAAAGGAGTGCTAGATGTTCCACTTCATTCCATTTGGATCCTCTAGTCCTTACTGGTTGATTTACATCACCAATGATACTATCACTGGGATGATTCGTAAGAAATAATTTATTTGGGTTTTTTAAATCTTGTTCATCAACATATGGTAGGAAATATTCTCGAGTAAATGCTTCAGAAATATTTTCATGATCATTTTTCTTATTATTAGAATATTCTTTCAAATTACGGCCATAATTTTTTGAAAACACAATTGTAGATGTAGGTTGGGGTTCTTTAAAAATAAAAAGATCAGTTTCATAGAATTTAAAATGCATTGTCTCTTCAATAGTACAAGTTTTTTTATTAAAAATCTATAAGCCTTAGAAGTTGTGGAGTAGCCTAGGAAAAAAATTCATCAGATTTGGGTTCAAATTTATGTAATTTGTCTTTATTATTCAGGTTTAATACATTGAAACCAAAAACTTTGAATTAAAAAATTCTAGGTTTTCTATCGATCCACAATTTATAAGTTGTTTTGTTAAGAAAAGGTCTAATTAAAACTGTATTTATAGTATAAAAATCAGTACTAATAGTTTCATCACAAAAGTGTTTAGCAATAGAATATTCACTCAACATGGTTTTAGTTATCTCTTGAATAATTATATTTCTTCTTTCAACAACACCATTTTTTTAGTAGTTCATTGAGCTAAGAAGTTATGAGTTATGCCTTTATTATTACAAAAAGTTTCAAAATCTGAATTTTGAAATTCTCTTCCATGATCACTATGAATATTTATCAAAGGAAGGTTTTTCTCATTTTTAACTTGGTCTATAAACATTTTTAAATAATAAAATGTTTCATATTTCTTTGTTTGAAAATATACCCACGTAAATCTAGTGTAATCATCAACTAAACCAAATACATAATATTTTCTTAAATACTACCAGTTTTTGTTGGACCAAAACATTCCTATGAACTAATTGGAATGCATTAAAAGTTGAGACTTCACTGATAGATTTAAAATATTATTTATGTTGCTTTCCATATTGACAAGGATCAAAAACTTTTTAAGAATAAAATCTAAGATCTAATAGATCCTTAACCAGTCTTTTTTAAGAGTTTTCATAGGTTCCTAAGATTACAGTGTCCTAACCTTCTATGCCATAACCAATATTGATCATCCATTTCACTAAGGTAGGGTAGATCTTGGATCTTAAGTTCTTCTATGTTTAGTGTGAATACATTCTCTCACCAATGGGAAGATGTAATAAGTTCTCCCTTGGAATTGTGTACTAGGCATTTATCATTCCTAAAATTCATAAGGAAAAATTCATCTCATAATTGACTTATTCTAATGAGGTTTCCCTTAAGAGCCTTAAAAAATAAAACATTTCAAATCAAATTTATTCCAAAAAGAAAAATGTTACATTTTCCATCAATTTCTCCCTGAGAATTATCTCTGAAAGTTACTTTTCCTCCTTTCTTCTTGATTATCTTTTCAAATAAGTTTTTGTTACCAAACATATGTTTGGAACATCCACTATCCATATACCATTTATTATTGTTGGTACTTTCTTTATTTTCTTGAAAATAAAATTGTTAGACTAAAGGAATCCAAACTTTCTTGGATCCAGAAATTTCAGAAAGTAAGATTTTAGGAATCCATATTTTCATAGAAAAATAAGCTTTATAAAAACCAAATGATTGATTTTTTATAGAGAAAATTTTTCTCCCAATGTCCACCACACTGAAATTTAGTACAAAATGGAGTACTTTGGGAAACAAAATAATTATTACTAAAACTAGGTTTTGAATTAGTATAACCAAATCCAGAATGATTCCTTAAGGGATGAATTTGCGAAAACATATTGTCAAAGTTTTCCTTACCAGAGGTAAATTTTGACTTGAATTTCCTTAAGGAGAATATTTATAACATTAGTTTAATAACCAAGTTCTTGTCCTCAGGGTTATTACTTTTATAACTAGAGTTATCCACTAAAATATTTTTCTTAGAAATTACATTTTCAAGATCCTTAGAAAGATAAACCTTCTCAGAATTAACTTCCTTAAGGTTTTTAGAAACACTTTCAAATTCAAAAGTTATCTGATCAAGATCTTTAGAAAGATATGATTCTTATTTAGTTAAAACAAATATTCTATAATTTGTATTATCTAATAACTTTTTTACCTTAAAATTTTCATTTTCAATATGTTTAGAAATTCTAGAGACTTCTTCAAATGAAGGTAAGGTATTATCTTTTGATAAGGAAGTTTCACCATCAAAAGATTCATAATATTCTTCATTAAAAAAAATTAGTTAAAGACATATTGGTTAAGGATTAAACATTTTGTACCTTATCCATAAGAAATTTATTTTCAATGGGTATTTTTTCATGTAGACAAAAAAATTGACCAGAAGATTCAAAACATGAAGATTCATCTGAAGAGTCGACTCCACTGGCACTCCAGGTGTAATTTTCTTTGAAAACATTCTTAGAGTTAGACTTGTAATACTTATTCACATTTCTATCAGAATGCTTTTCTTTCATGTCTTTTCTCTTAAGCATGGGACAATCTGGCTTGATGTTTCTGGCTCTATTACATTCAAAACAAGTGGAATCTGAATCTTTCATGTTCTTTTCTTATTTCTACGTATATCTGCACTGAAATTATTTATTTCACACTATCTTTTTCATCCGTCAAGAAAGCTTAGCTAACTCATTTTTAGAATGTTCACTTTCACTTGACTTAGACAAAATAGTGACTTTTTTAGACTTAGATCTTGTAACCCTTTCCAGATTTTGGGATTTAGTATCACTAAAGTCTACACTTCCATTTCCTTTCTTCTTCTTATTATTTTTAGCATCTCTTCTCATTCTAGTTTTATACTGAAGAAGAGTTCCAAATATCTCATAAAGAGTAATTTGAGATGCTTTCCTATTCTCATCAATATCTGTCATTTTTTATTCATACTCATTTGGCATGATGTCAATTATCTGGTCCACAAGAGCTTCACCATCAGGACCCATCTCTCCCATATATTGTAGACTGTTGACAATGGTCATAAATTGTTTTTTGAACATTGCAAATAGGTTCTCCATAAGAAAATTGAAATCCATGATATTCTACTCTTAACATAGATCTTCTAGTTTATATCACTTTTGAAGTTTCAAAGATTGTAACTTCAAGTTTATTCTAGATGCAGTTGGTAGATTCATCAAAAGATATTTGACTATATATATTCCTAGTCATATAACACAACAAAGTATTGTGTGCATTTTAATTTAATTTATATTCTGATTTTTCATGATTGGTAAAGGTTCTAAATTCCTTTTATGGAATTTTTTAATCTTCAGTAAGTATAAAAAAAAATTTATACTCTAGTATTAATGACAAAATTCTTCATTCTATCTCCCCAGTACTCAAAATAATTACCATCAAAAATAGGTGTACTTGTATGATTTAGATTATTAATAGAACCAACATTAATTCTGTCCATTCTTTATGAAAATACTTTTCCACAAAAATTTGTTAATAGAAAAAATTTATAAACAAAGATAAAAACATGTAATCAAAACATGAACAAGAAAAGTTAAGCTGTAAAAATTTAGATTAAGGAAAATTTGAGCAAGAAAACTTATATATTAATATAATTATTTCAGAGGCCTCCTCTAATACCAATTATTGGACCTAAATAGTATATGAAGATTCTCAATTACAATAGAGGATTGAATTATATGTTTAAAAACATTTGTTTTTAACTTCAAGGAAAACTATGTTTAACAAAGTTAAACGAGGTAAATTCAAAAACCCTATTTAGTTCTTAATTATAATTCAAACTTTCTTAGGGTCCGGAAATATGAATCTGTAAATAAAACTTAAGAATAGTTTTCTTACAGGAATATTCTACCTTAAAGCATATAGAATCTTATTTATTATTGTAAATAAAAGTAAAAGAAAGTATAATAAAGTTATACTTTCTTCCTTTATCAAAATACAATAGAAATAAAACTTAAAACAAATAAAGTAATAAGTAGGAAATATTTTAACCCAAATAGTACAATATCCAAAAAAACCTTGGATAAAGGTCCCTTGATTTATACTTTCATGAATGTCTATCATATCCACACCAGGGTAAGCCCTCGGTAGAAATATTGGAATATGTCTTTCCATCCCTATAATCCCACGATCTTTAATGTAGTCATCACCTCTATCTTCCTATCCCATGAAGCCCTTGATTGTAATGAGAAACCATTAGAGTCTCATGAAGAAAGATGAACAAGATGTTCAGATCCACACAAAGCATGAGAGTCTCTCTCTATAGAAATCACTTCACAGTATGTTATCTCTAGATTGATGGAACAGTGTAGAGCTCATTAAAATGATCTCCCTTTTATAGTCAAAACTCTTATGGTTGACTCCCTCCTCCAACTGTCATATTTTTCCTTAAATCTCTAAGGGAATTTTACATGTTTCACTCAACCAATATTTAGTTAGAAATAGATTGTATGTCATCGTTTCATAATAACATGTGTAAGGAAAATGATGTAGCTTAAATAATTTCTGAATTTATGGAGTCTAAGGAAAAATAGAATTCAGAGTCTAATCATATAAACAATCAGAGTCTATAACAAATGGATATTAAGATTATATTTTTCAACAAGTTCAGAATCTGAATTCTAAAGATTCTAGAGTTTTAATTCTAATGAATTTGGATTCTGAATACTGAGGAATTCAGAGTCTGAATACTGAGGAATTTTGAGTCTGAATTCTGAGGAATTCAGAGTATGAATTCTAAGGAATTTGGAGTATGAATTTTAAGGAATTCAGAGCTTGAATTCTGAGGTATTCAAAGTATCAATTCAAGGAATTATAAGTTTGAATTTGAGAGAATTCGGAGTCAAAATTTCAAATAATTTGGAGTCTGAATTTCTGGGAATTCAGAGTCTAAATTTTGGAGAATTCGGTGTCTGAATTTTATAGAATTTGGATTCTAAATTTTAAATAATTTAGAGTCTAAATTTCATGGAATTCAGAGCCTAAAATAAAAAATATATATATATGCAAGTAATTATATGATTCCATGGTTTTATTTACAAATCCGAATATTTGAATTAGAAATAAAATTATTTTGATTTTGAGAGATTATAAAATGAGAAAATGAAAACAAAGGTAAGGATGAAATTTTTCTTAAATAGGGGAAAATTTCCTTAAGAAAATAATCCTTAGGGAAATATGATTTCCCTTAAGATAAAGTGTTTGTGATTTTCAAAACATAGAGGAATGAAAAATTCATAAGTAAACCTTATTGACTCAACATATAGGATTTATGGATTTCAATATTAGAATCACGACCATTGTATTGAGGATTGGTTATAAATATCCACCCTCATGGAACTTTTAAGGTGTTAAAGACTATGATAGAGAGATTATTCTTTATTTCTAACCATTATGTGAGGATTGTTCTGAACATTCCTCTTGATCGTGAATATTTTTTATTTTTTATAATATAACTTATATCATTAATATATTATCACAAAATCTACCAATTTGTTCCTCAATACAAGGTTTTCATTATGTGGATTGGTTATCATGTTCATTATGGGTTTATTTTTTAATTATTGGTTTGGTTGTCCTTAGAATTGATTTATACTTTTCATCCACTAATACTACACCTTATACTTCATCCACCATCTTATACAAGGAATATTTTTCCACCTAATGTGACTGTAATCAACTTCTATCAGACTTATGATAAACAAGATATGACATTTATACTTTCATTATTTTTAAGATATTTCACAATGTACTTCATATCTCCCAATAATCTACCCATTAAAAAACATTTTTATTTGAAATCATCTATAATTTTTAAATATTTTTAATGATTTAAATATTTTACATTGATCCAATTGTTATTTTTTTTTGTTATCATTTGATTTACTCTATGTGATTTGCATCCAATAAAATATTAAAAATTCTATTAACTCATCATTTTGTGATTTTAAAAACTAAACACATCCTTTTTTAGATAGATTTAAAGAAATAAAAAAATGGATATTATCACTTATTCATCTATTTTTGGGTTACGTTATTAGAACATTCCATTTCAACACATAATTTTATACTTTATTTCACTTTACCATTTTATTATAATTAGATTATATTGTTTTTAATTTTTCTATTCATTCAATATTTTGAAAAACCAATAATCAATACTTAGCCACATTTCTCTAAATTTTACCCATATTCACTACCCTTATTTTCCACAATTTAACATATTTTAACCATTTACCCCTCAAACAGGTTTTTTTAATCCATTACCCTAAACCATCTTGGTCATGTAATGATTAGAAACTCATGATATACCCAAATAAAATATTAGATTTCAAAAGATATTTGGATTTCATTTACGTATTAATAATTAAGAGAAAATTCAAGAAATTGTGTGTGAGTGTGTGTGTGTGAGAGATAGAGAGAGAGTTTGTGTGTCTGAGTGTGTGTGTGTGTGTGTGTATTAGGTTTTCTATGTGTGTGTACCTTTGAGTGTGTATGTGTGTGTCCTATTTTGTGTGTGTGTAACTTTGTGTGAGTGTGTGTATCAATGAATGTGTGTGTGGTGTGTGTGTGTGTCTTTGAGTGTGTGAGTGTGTGAGTTATCTCTATGTGCATGTGTGTATGGGGAGGTTGTATGTTTATGTTCATATTACATAAATATGGAAGAATATCATGAGAATATAATTTATCATCCTATTGATAATGAAATAAATTGTTCATATCCTACATAAGAAGTTATATTGTTCCAAATAAACCATTCCAAATAAAATAACGGGTGATCTATTTTGAAAAACTTTTTTATAGGATGTAGGAATATCTTCATGTGTATATCTCAGATGCCAGGATGGATCAAAGTGAATGTTGGTGGTGCTTCCAAAGGCAACCCTGGTCCTTCCAGTTTTTGTGCTATCTTCAGAGACTCAACTGGTCAATGTCAAGGTTGTTTCTTCGTTGGATGTGGTCACTCTTCATCTCTGGAGGCGGAAATGCTTAGAGTTATTCATGCTGTTGATTTGGCTCTTCAAAGAGGTTGGAGAAAGCTTTAGATTAAAGTGATTAAACTACAATCATACATGCCATCTGGAATGGAAACATCCATCAAGCATGGTCTCTCACCGCTCGTTGGATGAACTGCCTTAATTTGCTCCGTGGGATTGATTCTATAGCTACTCATGCCTACCTTGAAGCGAATGCCGTTTCTGATGCTCTAGCCAACAAAGGAGTCCAACAAAGCATGACTTGTCTGGACTCTATTCCTCCTGGCTTAATATATCTTTTGGATAGATATTGTAAAAAATCCCTTCCTTTCGCATCTTGTAATCCCTCTATTGCTTATCAATAAATTATGATTTGGTCTTTGACCAAAGCATCACCTTTTATAAAAACTGATTTTTTGGGATACATAGAAAAGGTAGAGAGAAGTATATTGAGGACACCCCCATCAATTCATGAAAGGATGTAAAGTTACCCATGAGGAAATTATTTTTTCTCATATACTTATAAAGAGATGAACAAAACAAGATTCAATTCCTTACCTAAGGAAACCTCTTTGTGGAAGATTATTGAAAGGATATTAAAATTTGCATGACTCTAGATAATTATTTAGAGGAAAAAATGTAACTATGGCTTAAATCTATATATGTATGACCAGTAAACTATTTTCTAAGTGGAGAAGTACCGCTATGAAGAGGTCCAATATTTCATCCATCAATTGATGAATTTTTTTGAAAAACCCCACTTTCATATACTTGTTTTTAAAATAAAAATACATATTATTTAAATTTCATTAAATTTTATTTTTTATTCTATTTTATTTTAGTTTGTATGATTAAAATCAGGTAACATTCAATCCAGAAAATTTCAGTTCATGTCAATTATTTGTAAAAATTTAAAGCAACAAATGTTCATTTCAAATTTTTTATACCAGATGTTTGAGGACTATAGTGGTGGGGATTGAATTCATCAGAAGATGGAGATCTATACAGAGTTCATTAGATGATGAAGAATAATCATCTAATTTTGTTACAAAAATATCAAAAAATAATTATAAATTTGAATGTTAGAGTTATTTACAAAATCATTTATAAATAGAACTATAACCCATGGGATTCAGAGTACATGATGTATATATGAGATTTCTATAAAATATTTTCTTGTCATTTTCAAGCTTCCAATGTCTTATTACTAAGTTTTCTTCTGATTATAGTAGTAATATTAATTATTATTTCTACTTATATAATATTATTATGAGGATTTCATTATAAGTACTCTAATATTTTATTATTTTGTCCTATTTGATTCTGATTGTTGTGTTGATGGATTTTATAATGATGGAAAATCAGGTAGTGATTATTGGGATATTGAGCTTCCAAGTGTGGATGTGAGCAGCTAAAATCATCCGAATCAAGGGATTTTATAAGGAATATAGATTTATGTTAACCCCTATAGATCAGTGTACTTCATGAAAGAATATAAAGTGTTTTAGGATAGGACATTAATAACATTTTAAAATTTACAGTCAAGGGTTTCTGGTGATATGCAGATAAAATACCAACTGATAGGTTTACAATAATGAATATTTTGGTATTTGGAATGTATATACCTTGATCCAGTTTTTGATCCTCCTACATTTTTGGAACAAATAAAAGATTTTTTATTCTCTCAAGGAGTCTATAATAATATCCTTTTTGTATCAAAATATTTTAATGATAACTCCATGCATCATTTTAATACTTTTATGTGTTTCAATTTTATTTAATTATTATGCTTAAATAATTTTTGTCAATGTTGTTAAAATTATAAACATTTAAATTTAATTTCCTTACTTGTATTTTGATACTAGTCCTGATCATAAAATTTTGATTTTATATTTTTTTTATTAGAAATATCTCACTTTCCTTACACTAATAGTGTGCGAGAGAAATTTTTTTTGGTCAAAAAAATAACTATTGGATATATAGATAATTTAAATCCAAATATATCAATAATTTATTATTATTGTGTTTATAAATAGTTTTATTGTCGAATTGATATAATAGTTATAAATACATGTGGGTAAACTTCTCAAATGTTAACCATAAGTAACACAGTTGTGAAGGAATAAGTCCTTTCTTTTAATTGAGAAAAATGAGATAATTTTTTTTAAAAATGTGAGTAATACTCTCTTGTTCTTAGTATAGAGGAACATATATATTCATGCTTCATCATGTAGACTATTATTTAGAAAATTAAAAAATTTAGAATTCATGTATTTCATAACATTGATATTTCTTGAAACTAAGTGAGCTGTGTTAAGAGATGACCATCAAGATTTTTATTTATTAACTAGAAAACATTATTCTTAGATGCATCAATGGTTAGTGAAAATTTTTACTAGATTTAAATAACCTGGTGATAAATAATTAGTGAATTTTCAAATATTAGAGGATGTTATTGATATTTTTTCTAATGAATGGGTATCAAATAAAAAAGTCATATAAAAACAAAACATATCACAAGTCCAGGTCTATATGATCTAATCATAATTATTATTCAGTGTGAGAGTAGGAAAAAATGATTTAAAAAAGTAATAAATAAAAATAGTGTTTCTTATGAATCAACTTCCTTTGATTTTAATTCATGACTAAATATTCCAAAAAAAGTACATATGTTAGAAATACTATATGATCTTTATATGATAGATGTTTATAAATTATTGAAGATGATTTTGCATATATGGAAAGAAATATGTCTATAACTGGTAATTTTTAAGATATTAATAAAAGGATATAATTAGAAGGTATATAAAGTATAACAGAAAAGATGACTCTTTTGATGTTATTCATTTTTAATGTAAGAATATATTCCATATTAAAAATCATTTTAAATAGTTTAAAAGAAATGGATGAAATTTTTAAAATAAGTCTTCAAAAAATAAAGTTAAAAATATTTTCAAATTTTTGGAAACATGGAGTGATTATAGTGGAGAAACTAAATCTGATAGTTTATTAGAAGATAGTGACAATAGAAACAATAGTCAAAATATAATTTCTTTTTTTAATGAAATTATGAATGAATAGAAATTTTTAATGGTTAAAATTGTTAAAAGGAAAACAAAATATACTCTAAGATATTATTTCTAATTTTCATTCAGAGATAAATAATATTTATCCAATGATTAAAAATGTGATGGGGGAATTGAAATTTATATTTACATTATAAAATAATCATGATAAGAGTTAAATGACTATATTTTTGAAGTTTAGCAATCAGATAAGAAGATATAAACAACCTGCATGGGACTCAATGATTAAGTGGGAGATATATAAATATAATAATGAGGTTTCAAAATTAAATTTTTATTTGGTCTATGATAATTCTTCTAATTATAAAATTAAATCTAGTAAGTTAATTATGAGTTAAAATAAAATAGTGCTTATGTTAATTCAATAGAAAATGTTTTGTCAAAGATCAAGAATGAGGATGAAATACTTGTTTTGGATTTGGATGGGTTAAGAGACAATATTTCTAGGATAAAATCAGAAATAAAAGGGAAATTATATTTATCTTATCAGAATCTAGTCATAAAACAATGGACTGGATGAATAAATATTCTTCTTTAGAAAGTAAATGAAATTAGTCTCTTGCATCGATAAAAGATAAAAGTTTTGTTGTAAATTATTAATTAGAAATTGAGAGTAAAAAATGACACAATTTTTCAAAGATGTATGCCCTAATAAGAGTTGATAGAACTACATCCAAGCTTGGTGGTAAACCCACTGGAAGATTATCTAAAATGAAATTAATTTGTTCTGATCAAACTACATTTTTGTACATAATTCTATAGAGTAGAAATAATATTTTTTCTAAAAATTCAATTCATTTATTCAAAAAACATGCATTTATTTCTAGATAATGTACAACCTATAATCATTATAAATATAAATACATTTAGGCACCAAAGGTACCTTTTTGAGAATTCAACTAGACCTAAATAGGAATGGATTCCTCATACATAATTTTTGATCAAGTGAAGTCATTGTGTACCGGAAATTATATTCTTATCATTAGCACCTAGTAACCCTTTTTTACATATGTTATGTTTTTATATTCATGAGTCTATAATTTATTGATTAATACATTTCATTAATTCATTTTATCAAAGGGGGTTTAGTCCTTATTTTTTATCTAACTTTTTAGTCAAGAAACTTTTAATTCCTCAAAAATTAATAAGTTATTATGATATTGGTTTTAAAAAACAATCATTTAAAGAACAAAATAAAGTCATTTTGTTAGAAGTAAACATTCATAGGATTGTATATTTTTATTTTAAAACTAACTATATTCCAAATATATATTTTCTTCTTTTTTGATGAAATTTATAAAATAATTTTTACATTTTTTTAATTTCATTAGTAATTATTCAGTGAGATTTGAGAAACAAAAAATAAAATTCTATATAATTTTAATACATTGTATTCATTTAGTTAGATTTTATTTAAACTTTTCAATAAAGGAACTTCAATGATAATCCAAATCACATATATAAGGGGTACTGGACTCAATGGTAGTTGGATTCAATCAGTGTTGAGCTACGATTAGAGTTTTTTATGATTTTAATTCTCTATTAATTATCCAATCATTTAATGGAGTCATCCAAATATATTTATATAAGATAAATTATTCGTGAATGGATGGTTGATTGGGTGTTATATTCAAATAATAAATTCTTTTTTAGGGATTTTATCATATTCAAAGTCTTAGAATCTATCATTTTACATAAGGAGTATTGAGATTTTTTAGCATCTTCTTATTCATAAGATTCATGGAGAAGTTAAATTATTTGAAATAGAAGGAGGAGACATAGTTTTCTTTAATATCTTTGATCATAAATTTTCTTTTTCATCATGGACATTTTTTTCATTTTAATTTAGAATAGAAGGTGATTTTATTTTTATATCACACAATTACCTTAAGTTAGTGGTTATTTTTTAATTATAGTGATTAGGAATGTTTATTTTTAGTAAATTAATGATATTATAAGATGAATCACCTTTAACTGTAAATTAGGATAGTACTTTAGTGGGTTCAGTTCTTCTTAATGAAAATAGAATGAGACAATGATACAGTAAGAAGAAAGGATGTTTGCCCATTGTATTTTATTTTAAACATGATGAAAATAAATTTTTCTATTTTTATGTGGTAATATATTGAGGTAATTTTCAAAGTGATGGTAAATTTAAATATTTCATTATACTCTAGAAAATTGAACTGGTATTTGGTAAATTTATTAAAATAATAAGGTGTGAAAAATTATTCTCTTGCTGAAAGAGTAAATAATAGTCTAATAAATTTTACAACCAACTCTCATAAGGGTTTAGTTTATGACCCATGTGAAAAAACGTCTGTTGGTAATTCCTCAAGTATAGTTTTAGAAGTATTTTAAAAATCTATTAGGAAGAATTTTGTAGAAATAATGGATGCTTCTAATTTTTTATCATTTGAAAAATATTCTCTAAAAATGAAGAATAATGATGAATAATGAGATGTTAAATAGAGAAAATATTTTCTTCTAATGGTAACTTATGAAAACAAAAAATGTAAAATGATATAAAATTACAATAAATCGTGAAAAAAGTTGGTCTAAATGTTAAAAAAGAAGGAAGAAGATGAGGTTATCGATAAACACCTTTTTTATATTGATAAATAAGAGGCAAATGCATTAAAGAAAAATGGTGACCATAGGTAAGAGGAAAGTAATAACAAGAAAAATTATTCTTTAAATTTGTAACAATATCTGGTTTCAAGAAAATTTTTACCATCTATTCATATTGGAGAACATATTCGTGAGGAAAGGTTAATCAAGAAAAGAATGTGATTTTAATGGTGGAGGAAAGTAGATAGTGAAGGAATTGAAAAAAAAATCATCACTCTCACATTTTCTCTATGAGTAAGAAGAAGATGGAGGAACTATTCAACCTATTATTCCATCGTATGTCTGATCATAAATCCCATGGGAATAAATTTATGCTTCTAATGAGGAGTTTTTTCCAATATAATTTGATGTTCACAAAAAAGAAGATATAAAATAATTTTAAAAATAATGTTAACTGAATGAATATATAGTTCATACATCATAATTTTCAACCAAAACTCACACTATGGATTAAAAAGACAAAAAAAATTAAATGAAATAGGGAATTATAGGTTTATTTTTTATATATCCAACAGAGATGAAGGGAATGAAGAAAGATCATCAAAATCAAAAACATTAATGGAATTAATTTAGATAAAATTGATAAGCCAATAGATGTTGTTAATGAAACACCTAGGGAAATGAAATTCTATATGATAAACTATATGGGGATAAATAAAGATATGATAAATATTATAGTTTATCGGATTTAGTTTCAATTATCTGGTCTCAAAGAATTGAGAAAAATATTTATTTTAAATCCAATTTACTAAAAAAATAATATCAACCGACCATGATGCTCTAATTTAATATCATAGTTAATATATTAAAAGATCATATGGGTCTCTTCAAAAATTAATAGTGTAGAAAATAAGTTACGAGAATAAATCACATAAATGAGGGGTGGGTTGAAAATTCTTATGAAATAATGTCATAGTTACTTTATAATAATGTAAAGATTTACTAAATACCTATGTTCTATTGTTAAATATGTTCAAGTACTTTTTGAATATGTGTAAGAAACCGGGTTTTTAGAATGGCTCAAAATCCCGACCCTGTTTGAATTTTTGACTGGTTTCTGAGAAGTCTGGAAAATCTGGGAAGTTTCTGGAAATTTCCAAACTACACATCGTGTACTTTTAAGTACACGCCATGTATGTGTTAAGTGAGTGTCAGCCATGTGCTCGCCAAGTCCATGTCGTGTGGTGATAGTGTAGAATTTTTTTACTACATGTCGTGTAACCCCGACCGTATGGTGCCCATACGTGGCGTGTAGGCCATTAGCCGGGTAGAACCAAGGACACACCGTGTTCCCTTTGGACATGTCGTGTAGTCTAGCCGTGTATGAGGGATATACATGGTGTGTGGGTATGTCAGCGAGGAAGATAAGAGAAACCAGGTACACGCCGTGTACCTAGAGGTACACGTCGTGTACTCATGTCGGCAGGTCCGGAAAGTAAGTCGGTGGAATTCAGCCGTCATTTGAACAGTTTAATGAAATATACACTGTGTGTAGTCCTAAAGTACACGTTGTGTACTTTCTTTTTTTCTCTAAAATGGGCAGTAGCCTCGTTTTTGAGGTAGAGCACCCGTTTTTCATCGGGTTGAGCGGGGAGAGCCAGACGGACCTGTTTCCCCCTTCCGATCGTCTGTTCGAGACCCGTTTTGAGTTCCAATTAGAGTGTTGAAACCCCCTTGGTAAGGCCTTGATTCCTCTTTGGTTGTTTTTTCTGATTTTAGTTCTAGAACGAGTTATAGCCCTTTGAGCGGTTTTGAATCATTTGTAGATCTACAGCATTTTAGACCAAATTGGTGGATGTTACCAGAGGAGTGGCATCGTACGAGTCTCAGGTAGGTGGTGCATACTTCATTTTTTGTTTTCATGGTTGTTTGGGTAACGTGGCCTTCGGCACGTTTTTGGGTATTTTGAGTGGGACCTGTTTTATCTGATTTTTCATGCTGAATTGATTATGGGACCTATGGGATGCCTTTGGGTATGCCCGATTACTAGTTTGCATGAGCGGGGCCGGGTGAGGGGTCGTCACTCATCGGGGCATTTTGGCTGGGGAACGCCAAAATGGTTTTAATTGAAATATTATTGTTTTGAACTGTTTAGTTTAATTTATTGAAGCCTTTTATAAACTTTTAGAGGAATTTAAGACCACAGTGCTGGTATGGGATAACACCTGGTATAGTGCAATTCAATTGTTTAATTGGTTTTTCCTGGTTATGTTTTTTGTTTAACTATGTTATATATATGATTGTTGAATTGCATCTGCTGGACACTTTGGGTTGTGTCGGATTTGTCCGGTTATGCTTTAGTGATGCTGATCATAGGTTGGGGGTTTTCCCGGGTTACTTTGGGTGGTTTTGACCACGGGATTGGGTGTCATGGACGTCGGCTTGAGGCAGTAAGACTGTCAGGTTGGGCATGGCCGGGGTTACTAGGATGGCGATGCCATCGGACTTGAGCGACATGGTCGTAGGGACAAGAGGTTTCAGATGTGTTGGTGGCTTAGGACTATTTTGGTGATTACCGCTCACCCGTCACTTTGAGTAGTGTACACACAAAGATACTTCGTGATGAGGTGGTTTTGACCACTCGTGTGGGTAGAGGCCCCCGTAGTTGAGGTTAGGTGTTTGGTTGGGGGTGCTTGTCGTAGAAAGCCACATGGGAGGTGAGGAGCCTTTAGGGGATGGGAGTGCCTTCAGGATGTCGGTACTTGAGGCACGAGGTGTCAGGAGGCACGTGGTGCCGGGTTACTATTCTTGGGCATTCCTTTGGGATGTCGGTACTTGAGGCATGAGGTGTCAAGAGGCACATGGTGCCAGACTACTATTTTTGGGCATGCCTTTGGGACGTCGGTACTTGGGACACGAGGTGTTAGGTGGCACATGGTTCCAGGTTACACGACAGAGATTCTGGCATTGGACAAAGCAGGTGAAACTCCATGGTGTCTATTGAGCACCGGTGGAGTATGTGTTTATTTGTGCATTGTATTGTTTACTGCTTTCCTTGTAAATGCATGACTGCTTAAACACATATATTTGGTACGCATCGTTGGGTGGTATCTTACTGAGATTTGTCTCACACCCTGCACGGGACCTTCGGGACGCGTACAAAATTTATGGATTTTTGTGCAGAAAAGAGGCCAGTTTCAGGATCTGGCTACATTAGTTGTTTCATGGAGATGGTATGGACCTTGAGGTCATACCTAGCGGGGTTTACTTTGTTCTGTTTACTTTTCTGTATCATTATGCTTACTTGTTGTAGCTACTATCAGTTATCCATTGGCTCCCTTTTTATATTTAGTTGTGTACGACCTACTTTGGATGCATGTTTTAATGTTCATTAGTAGTTACCTGTTATCAGCATGTTGTTGTGTTATTTCCACTGCTGTTGTTTATACTTATTTCTTCCGTTGTTTATTGATACTGGATATGCTTCCGCTCTGTGGGTCTGGTTCGAGTCAGCTGAGTCTTTTTTTTAACTGCATCTTTACTGTTATATTTAGACCAGTACCCTTATCAGGATCCTCCGAGAGGGTATAGCCTCCCCAATATACCTATTCAGACCCTCGCTTCTATTCGGCAGCCTTTGGCGTTCAGGGAGGTGTGCCTAAGGTAGTGACACCTGACCTGTTTGGAACTATTCGGGTGGTTGGCCGGGTCTGGGTCATTACAAAGTGGTATTAGAGGAGTTCTTGACAAGGATTTAGTAGCAGTGTTTTCTGGCTACTAATGATATTGAGACTTATCTTTTTATTTCTGCTGGTTTTACTATTTGGGATATGGTAGACTGGAGATAATTTGTTGTTACTAGGACTGGGTTTTTAGCTTCTTCTTGGGTTCCTGCAGCCCCAGGTACGAGGGATGGACCTAGTTTCCATGTGTGGGAATTGTTTTTTGTTTTTTTCTTAGATTACAGTTTATATGATTTCCACCTTGGTGGCTCACTTGGTGTGTGATGTTCTTGATTATGATATGTGACCCTTGACCCGGTGTGGTAAGGGATAATTGAACCTTGGCCTGGTATGGCAAGGCTTGTAGTTCGGATTTTGATAGGCACATTTTTAGGGTATTTCAATTTCATAATTGCACATATGCTTTGTGAAGTGATAATGCCATGTGAATAAAAATCAATTGCCATGTTTTATCTGCTTTAAAATGTGAATTGGTGAAATTCCTGATAGAATTTATCATTATTGAAATGTGATGTGCCATGCTTTATATTTTTGTATAATTTCATGTTGAAGGATATTTGGGTATGACTCTTATGAGAGCAGGCAGATACTATGGTTGAGGCAGTGTAACTATCAGGATTAGGAGACTTTGTCGTCGGTTTGAGGCAACGTGAGTTGTTGGGACGGGCATGGCCCGAGGTACTTTTAATACTTGGCTCGATTGAGGGTGGGTAAGGATTCCATGAGGCCGGGATTCCATGAGGCATTGGTTGCGGTGAGGGGGAGTTAGGGTAGTTTTTATGCACTGCATTTTACTACTTTCTTTATCTGTGTATAATATATTGTTATATACATGTATGGGTTGTCTGACCATTTATGGTATTCAGCGGGTTACTCCTTCAAGACTCGATGGAACGTCAGGGAGGAGATGATATCGTGCTGCAGGATCAGGGTCAGAATTTTGTACAGGCAGAGCATGAGCCGCAGGTACAGGCTCAGGGATAGGATCAGGTTTAGGATCTAGTGCTGGCAGGACAGCCGCTGGGTTTGGCATCGTTCGGGCTGTGTCTCGACGAGCAGCTCCGAGCGAGCCTGGAACGCATCTTGAAGGGGATTGACAGTGGCGCATAGGTTACAGATCCATCTATGGAATATCTGACGTGGGAGTTCCATTCGCAGCACTGGCCGCTTTTTCAGGGTGAGTGTGGTTTGCAGGCAGCTGAGAACTTGATAGAGAGTATGCATATGATCTTCGAGAAGCTCGAGACGCCTCTAGGGTGGAGGTTCAAGCTGGAGACGTACATGCTGAGAGGACCAGCGAAGCATTGGTGGGATGTACAGGTTCAGGCTCATAGGCACGAGGGACTGGCTTGGAAGGACTTTGAGGACAGGTTCTTTGACAACTTTTATCCAGAGACCCTGAGGGTAGAGAGAGCTCGGGAGTTCATGAGTCTTCAGTAGGGAGATATGTCCGTCATGGACTACACATCTACTTTCACAGAGTTGTCTTGCTTTGCACCTGGTATGGTGAGATATGATGCAGCTAGGGTGAGGTGTTTCAAGGATGGCTTACGACACGCCATTCGGGTCCAGGTGAACATCTTCAGGCTGGGTTCTTTCTCTGAGGTGGTGAATCAGGCACTCATAGCCGAGGGAAATGAGAGATAGAAATCTCGCTTGGTCAGGGCGACAGCTTCAGGTGATGTCTCGGACAACAGGAAACGAGGAGGGGACAAGTTCCAGCAGGGCAGTCAGGCCAGGGATTCAGCTAGATCACCTCGTGGGAGTTATTCGGTGATTTTCCTCCAGTGTGTATAGGAGGGACATATTCAGGCATTGTGAGATAGGTCTACGAAGGAGAGCCGAGCGTGTAGACAGAACGGGCATCTGGAGAGGTTTTGCAGGCAGCCTTCTCAGATAGCCGGCAGGCAGGGACCAGGACAGACTGCAGCGTCTGGAGTTGGATCAGGTTCGGTACCCGGAGAGGGTAGTCGATGTTCAGTTGTACGCGGAGGTCATGATAGATATGGTGGGACCCAGCTGAGGGGTTAGTGGCCGGTGACTGGAGCAGCATCGCAGGGAGGTCAGGCGTCAGGCAGCTGTGTTTCAGTCCAGGTGCACGCCATGGAGCTTCTAGAGGCTGAGCAGGCTGGTGAGCTGATGACGGTTAGAGGTACACCGCGGTGTGACCGTGATCTCCATGTTTCCTTTTTGGCATGACCTATAGAGGCATGTCTGCTTTGAGTGCACGTGGTGTACAAGATCTATGTGGACTGACTAGATGCTAGTCAGTGGGATTGGCACCATATCGGGTGCCTAAAATATTATATATATATATATATATATATATATATATATATATATATATATGAGATGCATGGCATCTGGGCATCTAGGATACGGGTTACTTGAGGTTTCTTGGGCATCGGGGCATCGAGGATGTGGGTTACTTGAGGTGTCGTGGGTATCGGGGCATCGAGGATGCGGGTTACTTGAGGTACTAGGCACCAGGACCTCATGGAGGCGGGCACCGATGTGGTGCGGGCTACGTTGGGTGTCGGAAGTGACACAGGAGCACCAATGAGGCACAGAGGTGACGATGCATCACGGAAAGACTATGCGTCCGGAAAATAGGTTAGTAAACCTTGTTTTCTTTACGTTTTGTTGGGTTGAGACCAGGTAAGGAAATTCCTAAGGTGGGGATCCCCCTTAAAAATTTTAGCCGGAACCTTTGAGATCGGGGTAGTCCAAGTTTTTTAACTGGGATGGGCATGTTCGGTGCTATCTTCTGGTTTCGTTTGGTAGCTCGGGGATGAGCTACGTTAAGGTGGCGAGTTTGTAAGAACCCGAGTTTTTTGAACGGGTCAAAATCCCAACCCTGTTTGAATTTTTTATTGGTTGCGGAGAAGTCTGGAAAATCTGGGAAGTTTCTAGAAATTTCTAGACTACACACTGTGTAATTTTAAGTACACGCCATGTATGTGTTAAGTGAGTGTCGGTCGTGTGCTCTCCAAGTACATGTCGTGTCATGACCGTGTAGAATTTTCTTATTACACGGCGTGTAGTTTTAAACACATCGTGTAACCCCGACCATGTGGTGGCCATACATGGCGTGTAGGCCATTGGTCAGGTAGAACCAATGACATGCTGTGTTCCCTTTGGACACACCGTGTAGTCTAGCCGTGTATGAGGGATACACATGGCGTGTGGGTATGTCGGAGAGGAAGATAAGAGACACCAGGTACACACCGTGTACCCATAGGTACACGCTGTGTACTCATGTCGGTAGGTTCAGAAAGTAAGTCGGCGGAATTCAGCCATCTTTTGAACAGTTAAATGAAATATACATGGCGTGTAGTCCTAAAGTACACGTCGTGTACTTTCTTTTTTTCGCTAAAACGGGCAGTAGCATCGTTTTTTAGGTAGAACGCCCGTTTTTCGTCGGGTTGACCGAGGAGAGCTGGTCGGACCTGTTTCCTCCTTCCGATCATCCATCTGAGACCCGTTTTGAGTTCCAATTAGCGTGTTGGAACCCCCTCAGTAAGTCCTCGATTCCGCTTTCTCCATTTTGTCTGATTTTTGTTCAAGAAAGATTTATAGCCCTTTGAGTGATTTTGAATCTTTTGTAGATCTACTACATTTTAGACTGAATTGGTGGCTGTTACCGGAGGAGTGGCGTCATACGAGTATCAGGTAGGTGGTGCATACTTCATTTTGTGTTTTCGTGGTTGTTTGGGTAACGCGGCCTTCAGCACGTTTTCGGGTATTTTGAGCGGGACCTGTTTTATCTGCTTTTTCATACTGACTTGCTTATGGGACCTTTGGGATGCCTTTGGGTATGCCCAGTTACCAGTTTGAGTGAGCGTGGCTGGGTGAGGGGTCGTCGGTCATCGGGGCATTTTGGCCGGGGAACGCCAAAATGGTTTTAATTGAAATATTATTATTATGAACTGTTTAGTTTAATTTATTGAAGCCTGTTATAAACTATTATAGGCAATTAAGACCTCAGTGCTGGTATTGGACAACACCCAGTATAGTGCAATTCCACTGTTTAGTTGGTTTTTCCTGGTTATGTATTCTGTTTAACTATGTTATATATGTGATTGTTGAATTTCATATGTTGGACCCTTTGGGTTGTGTTGGACTTGGCTGGTTATGCTTGAGTGATGTTGATCAGAGGTTGGGGCTTTGCCTGGGTAACATTGGGTGGTTTTGACCATGGGATTGGGCGTCATGGGCGTCATCTTGAGTCAGTATGACTGATAGGTTGGGCATGGCCCGGGTAACTAGGATGGTGATGCCATTGGACTTGAGCGACATGGTCGTAGGGACACAAGGTGTCAGATGTGTTGGTGGCTTAGGACTATTTTGGTGATTACCGCTCACCCAGAACATTGAGTAGTGTGCACAAAGAGATACTCTGTGATGAGGTGGTTTTGACCACTCGTGTGGGTAGAGGCCCCCATAGTTGCAGTTAGGTGTATGGTTGGGGGTGCTTGTCGTAGAAATCCGCATGGGAGGTGAGGAGCCTTCAGGGGGTGGGCGTGCCTTTGGGACGTCGATACTTGATGCATGAGGTGTCAGGAGGCACATGGTATCGGGTTACTATTTTTGGGCGTGCCTTCGGGACATCGGTACTTGAGGCACAAGGTGTCAGGAGGCACATGGTGCCGGGTTACTATTTTTGGGCATGCCTTCGGGACGTCGGTACTTGGGACATGAGGTGTCATGTGTCACATGGTGTCGGATTACACAATAGAGATTCCGGCATTGGCCGAAGAAGGTGACACTCCATGGTGGCTGTTGAGCACTAGTGGATTTTGTGTCTATTTTTGCATTTTATTGTTTACTACTTTCCTTGTAAATGCATGACTGATTAAACACATATATTTGGTACGCACCGTTTGGTGGTATCCTACTGAGATTTGTCTCACACCCTGTACAGGCCCTTCAGTACGCGTGCAGACTTTATGGATTTACGTGCAGGAAAGAGGCCATCTTCAAGAGTTGGGCTACGTTAGTTGTTTCATGGAGCTGGTATGGACCTTGAGGTCATACCTAGCGGGGTTTACTTTGTTCTGTTTACTTTTCTGCATCAGCATGCTTACTTTTTGTAGCTACTATCGGTTAGCCATTGGCGCCCTTTTTATATTCAGTTTTGTATGACCTTCTTCGGATGCATGTTTTATTGTTCATTAGTAGTTGCCTGTTATCAGCATGTTGTTGTGTTATTTCTGCTGTTGTTGTTTATACTTATTGCTTCCACGGTTTATTGATACTGGATATGCTTCCGCTCTGCAGGTTTGGTACAAGTGTTCTGAGTATTTTTTTTCCGCTGCATCTTTACTGTAATATTTAGACCAGTACCCTTATCATGATTCTCCAAGAGGGTATAGCCTCCCCAATATACCTATTCAGGCCCTCACTGCTAGTCGGCAGCCTTTGGCGTTCGGGGAGGTGCGCCTAAGGTAGTGACACCCGACCCGTTTGGCACTGTTCGGGTGGCTGGTCGGGCCCGGGTCATTACAATAGGTTTCTTCTTTTCTAGGAAATTTTGAATTTATTTTTATAATATGGAAAGAATACAAATATATTTTCAATAATCAAAGAGAAAAGTATGATAAGAAATATAAATCTATCAAATATTTTAAGAGTTTAGCGGGGATTTTCAAATAAAAGTTTTAAGAACCATAAAAGGTGAACGGGGATCATGGTGTAAAATTTTCAAATCGACAAAATAATATCAGGAAGATGAAGCATATGATTGGAAAAACCCACATGTAATGTTTTTTAACAATTTTGGAAATTCTTAACTTATAATCATTTTATTTATTAATACTTGTTATTACTAGAGATATAAATTTTAGTATATAATAATTCAATTTACTTTATCCTTGATTTGTGTTTTTTTTAATTATTTTAGTTATGTATTTTTAAAAAAAATCTTTATTTTTGAAAATAAAAAAGGGGATAAATATTAAGAAATGATATGTTTTATGAATTAATTTTTTTTATTTGAGGAGAAAATTTATAATTTAACACATTATTGGAGATTTATTTTGTTTATAAAAATTTATTGAAATTTATTTATATATGGATAATGTGTTTCTGCCTATGTTCTTGTACTAGTAGTCATTTGTGTACATGATGAAAATTAATTAACATTAAATCCTAAGTATTTAATTTTGTGATTATATATTTAAAATTAGGTATAACTAACACTATGTGAAAATTATTTTTTTGATTGTTTGAGCACTTAGTAGTGCTTATTATCTTGATTGAAATATGATGAGTTATGTTTTCCACATAAAAAGCTGAGGAAGAATCTTATAAATTATCTGAAAATGAAATGAAAGAAATTATAATTTCAACATTGGATTTATATACATAATAATCTATAAATTTGACCAAAACATTGAGAATTTGGAGTACACAAATTATTTATAGTATTTCTCAAATAGAGTTGTTTATTATTTTGAAGCTTGTAACATCTTATTACTAAATTAACTTATAATTATAATAGTTTTATTTATAAATGTCTCTTCATAGGACTTATAAATGTGAGGAAATCATTGAAATATCTATATTGTCTTATGATTTTATTCATTGTGTTTTTGGAAACTCTATCTATGTCTTCTGTAAAGAAGACAGCGTAGCTACTGGTCGTTTAGATCATGAGATTCTGGGTGAGGAAGTGATTTATTTTCAATATTATATATTATGTTATTCTATAAGAAATATGTAGTTTTTTATATACTTTGAGATAAAGGGATTATAATTAGGAACGTAGAGTGTCTGGGGATATAACCATGATACCTAATGATAGGTTTAAATCGAGGTCTTTTGGGGATAAGAAGTGTAATAACCTAAAATTTTATTAAAATTTTCTCCTGAAATAAATAGAATTTTCAATATATTCTTCAATATTTAACACGAAACTTAATAAAACCAAGATATATTAATAAAACAATTATTAAATATGAATTTTATAAAAAAAACTATAAAATTGGTAGGTATATATAAACAAAAATTAATTGTGAAATTTATGTATAAATGGGATCCATTTGTGTTAATCATTACAAGTATTCCTTATTAATTTGATTTTGTTAGGGTTTTAATGGAGTAATATTTCTTGTTTTTTCCCAATATCGATCCCAATATTAACTTCAACAAGTACAACGTGTAAGAAATCAAATGCTGGAGAAATTTGCACTCTTGGAAATCACTATGAGATCTATGCTAGATAAACCACAACCTATGACTACCACCACAAAATATCATTCCTTTATATAATATATATAAGTATTAAGTGTTTTTATGTAGTATTTAGGATGATATAAATATATAATTATTAATAAAATTTATATTTTATCTTATTAGTAATTTTTAAAAGGTGTACTAATAGAAGTATTTTTTAAATATTTTATGTTTTCTTCATTATGAAAACTTATAGTAAATTTAATTTCCATAACTTTTACAATTATAATTTGATAATTTCATCTTTATTTATGAATTAATCGTATCAATATTATCCAAGGTTGAACTTTTTTTAATAATCTAAATTGGTTGATTTTCTGGTGAATACTAAAAAAATACAATTTCTAAAAAACCATAACTGTTATTGAATTGTTATGATATAAGAATGTATTAAAAAATATAAAAACATTATCTTGACCATTTTTATCCTTATGGAGTAGTATAAAACATTTAAATGTATTATATTGAATTTTTAAACCCATTCTTGACCTATGAAACTATGGTTATATTTTATTCTAATAAAACATTATTTAGTACTTTTCATTTATTTAAACATTGAAAAGGTAGAATTTGATTTTATTTATTTATTTTAAAGAAATATAAATATAATTTTATTACTAATAAACCAATTAATCTTATGAAAAATTTTAACCTTTATTATTTTTATCCTAAAATCATTTTTTTGTTTAAAATTTATTTTTTCTGAAAACAATTTAATGCGCAATAAATTTATTATCATAAAATTAATTTTAATCAGTTTTATAAATTGAATCTATTAAAATTTATTTCATATTTTAAATCATCATGTTAAAATTATGTAAAACATTATATTTCATTTTTAGTCATAAAAATAAATTGCATAGGTAAAAAATTTCATCGCAGTAAAAGCTAAAAATAATAAGTGTTAAATCGTACTGTAAAACAATTTAATATCAATATCCATTATCCTGAAATGAGTGTATTATAGTATTATTGACAACTATTATATTTTATTCCCTTGTTTTAAAATGTAGATCCACTAGACTTCAAAATGACATTTCTTTTTATAATAGGAAATTGTGTTTTCCAAAATGAAACTCTCATAACTTATAAACGGAGCCTTCTATAATGTCTTCAAATACACTCAAAATATTATAATAATTTTGAATAATCTACCTCATTTACTTCCCAAATAATCATCTCTCGTGTTTTTGACCTTCTTCTCCCTTGATATTTTCCAAGTCCCTTCTAAATCAAGAGGGTTACCAAGAGAAGATTAAATTGTTCTACATAATTATTTTCTCCACTCTTATCATTATATTATTTCTTCTTCTTATACCTCTTCTTAAAAATTATTTATCACTATATTATCATGTTTTTTAAAATCATTGAGCTTCTAGAAATGTAATATTTCTATTATTAAATAGCTTCATCTTATTCATTAAGTCATTATAACATTCTATCATTTTGGTCAGTTTTACCACCATCGAGAATGGTGTTATAATGATTATATCATGAATGAGTAAAAAATATAAACTACTAGTAATATTTCTATAATAATGATGAATCAATTATGTTCTTGTAGTTTTTTAATTATGATACTATAATAAAATCATTCCATGATAATATTTATCCAATAAATTGTAACATGTTCTTGTTTTGATCAGTATAACCGCCTAAATGAATGATGTTATAAATTCTCATTATATATTTTTTAGAAAACATAATTTTATGTAAAATAAAAATATTTATATAAAATGGTTTTTTCTTTTATATTGGTACTATTAATATTTTAACTCAATATTAATGAACAACATTTTTATAACAAAGGTTACTGAAACAAACATGTTTTAATGTTTTCTTTATGATTAATATGAAAAAGTTCCATTGGATACCTACAACATTATAGAACTTATATTTCCAATACATTGACCATTTTTTATATGAAAAACTTATAATCATGTTCTAATAAGTGGAACTATTATAATAAAACAATCATGGAATGGTTAAAGCCAATAATTTTAAATAATTAATATTAAACAAAAAAGTATAAAATATGTAATAAATGAACGTAAATTATTATTATTATGGGTAATAAATATAAATGATATTTTTTAATGGGTTATTAATGATTATGTAGAAATTTTATTGCAATTCATAATGCATTTGACTATGCAGGAATCCACGTTAAGTGATTTTCCTAACTCAACTTCATTTCTTTAGACATAATTATTACTCTATCTATATTGTTAAAAGAAAATTTTATTTTATACAATGGTGATATTATATTTAATTTACTCCTTTTATATGAAATAAAATTTTTATAATAAAATAAATATTTTTTTATAAATTTATTTCTTTGTAAAAGTTGGTTATGTTTAGAATAATTATTATGCTCTCCAATTTATATCATTCTCTTACATTTACAAATTCACTATTCATACTAATATTATCCCTTCTTATTTTCAAATCCATATATGTTTAATTCTTTTGATCTTAAAATTTCTCTTTACATTATTTCAAGTGGAATATTTTTCACACTTTTTATGATGTGGGTTTCAATAATGTAATTTTTAATCTTTAAAAGACTATTTTTCATTTCGCAGTGGCATATTGTATCAAATAAAAATTTACTTTAGTAACTCATTATGTATTATTCAAGTCTACATTGTTGTTATTTTATTTAAAAAAATATTGAAGAGCTTATAGAGGTGTTGTTCCACTAAGAGGGGGATCAGGTTTGAATCACTATTGAATTTTTACAATTACTCTTTTTTTAAGTTAACCATTATTGATCTATTAGGATAGTATCATATCTTATCATTACTCATCCTTACCCAAATAAAGAAAAAATAAATATCACATACATACAATATTTTTACAAGGTTTGGAATCAATGTGATCCTACTCCTTGATGTAATATGTCAGATAGCTCAATCATAGATTTTTCACTGTAATCATAAGTAGTTAACCAGACAACATTAAATATCATATATTCATGCTGTGATTTTAGGATTCCACCTGGAACAATTGATTCACAATGCTTAATACAAAATGAGTTCAATTAAAACAAGAAATTTCACTTCTAAATGCTAGTTTCTCATATAACTATTGATGTAGATCCATCTTTGTAAGCCTTCAAGTTAAACTAAATAGCATGAGATCACTTATTAAATAATATTTAAAATATATTATCACTATCAATAATGTATATCTTGATCATTTTCTAAATAACATCATTGGACTGGTTCTTCTTCTAGGTTTATCTGTAATTTACATCTCAACTATATGCTTATTATATAATATCTGAATTTATCATCTTTCATATCATATGATAAAAACATAGCATATATGTCTCATCACATATAAGTGATTTAATTATTTGATGTTTCATGTACTATTACTTCAAAAAAAACTTCAAAATATTTAATTAATCTTAATAAAACATATAATATCACTTCCGTCATATAGAACCATCAAGTCGCATGGAATACGCATAGGGATAATTATTTGTGAAGGAATATGGTTTCTCAAAAATAATTTTTCATATAGAATGACACTTGATTTGAAAAATTAGATTATATAAAAGAATTAATTTTATATTGATAGAATCTTCTCTATAATTATGCACAACTTAATGTAAAATTAAATATGTATTTATAGGCAACAATACTTGTGTTTTTCACCCTCACATTCCTGAAACTAATTCTAAAATAATCATATATTCATTATGAAAAAAATAATGTCACCTCATGATCACAAAGGGAATGCCCTCATGAAAACTCAGCTTCACTTTAAAATAAATATAAATATCCTCAAAAGGATATATCATAGACTATTATTCTTCACATACTTCATGCATCGCAGAAAATTGAAGATTGTAAATTTGAGACCCCCATTCCCATAACATGCATATCTGTATAATATGAAAATATATTTATCACTCCTTACATATATTTCAATGGTATTTATGTTCACATTGCAGGTTTGAAAACTTATTTAATTTGTATGTGAAATATATACATATAAATTTTCTTCATTGAGTTAATCTCATGAACCTTTCACATGGAACTTAATATTGTATATCATCATAAGAATTAATAACTCTATGTATAGAATCCTTAGAAGGATTTATAAAGAAGATTATACTTGGTTTGATCAAATGTTGTCTATTGATTAAATCGGAGGGACATCGTTATATGATTAAGTTTTTAATTCATGAAAAATGCCATCCATAGTGTTGTCCCACATCGATCTTCACAATTGTTCACCTCCATGTAATAAGAAATACTTCTCCTTCAATACCTCAATTAAAATTATCTAGGTATTCTATGAGATTCTACTGGAATTGACTAATGTTGGAATCTCCTCCATGGTACCACCTCGCAGTGTGGCTCCACTTAATCTCTGCATGTGAATTCTCTCACACCATACCTATTTATCCATCCTATATTCCCTATACATTATAGATAACTCCTACATATTTTGTGTAACACCCCAAGCTTCCACGGTACACTTCTCATTGAATAATATAGTAGCGTGTGTTGTACGCAACTTCGAGTTCTAACACACACCACAACCAATAAAAGTAGCCGTTATGAATAGTAATAACTAATTTTTGAAATTTTATAAATTTTATATTTCTAAATGGACTTTTTTTTTGTATTCGTAATATCAAAATTATCCTAAGTTGAAATTTTTGTAATTTTCTGAGAACATCCAATTTTTTATGAATAGTGAAGAATACTTAAAAACAACTTTTTTATTCAAAATAATTTATAGTGATAAATTATAATATTCAATGTTTTTAAAGTTTAAATATAATATATTTTTACCATTTTATCCAAAGGTGGTAATTATAATTAATTTCACTTTGAAATTGGACATAAACAATTGTCAATCTTTTGATATATATCGTTTCTTAAAAACACGTTATTTGTTGTGACAGCGGGAATTAATTATAAAATTAATTAATGAAAATTATATGTTTGGAATTTTGTAAAATAGACATCATTTTTGAATTCGTAATATCAATTATATCTTAGGGTGAAATTTTGGCGTTGTTCTGAAAAACTTCAACTTTTGAGGAATAATGAAACCACTAAGTGGTAGTTAAAAAACTGATTTTTCATTTAAATGAAACATTACCAATTTTGTGATTTGATTATCAAAAATCTGAAATACATGGTTTTCATTAGGAAGTAAAATGTGGTTCAATGGGATTAAAATAATTTTTTTGGTGAATAGTAACTTTTAAGTTTAATTAATCGTGATTAAAGGGAATTAGTGAAATTTAAGGTAAAAATGATATTATAAAAATATGAAAATAACTTTACACTTGTCCTACCCATATTGGATGTGTCATGGCCGACCAAGACAATCCATGGGTAAACTTGGGGACCCCATGGAGCCACTTTGGTAGGAAAATGACATAAATAACTTTTATTTAAAGTTAAAATAAAAATGTCACAAACATAAGTTATTTTACTAAAACAATTTTAAAATGGGGTTATACAAGTCATATTTTTTACTGTAAATATTAATTAGAAAGATAAAAGGATTTCCTACATCATTATATTTTTTTATAATTTTTAGACATTAAATAAATTAAATTATTTATGACGCCATGATGATGCAGCGATTACCTCATTAATTAACGATTTTAATAAAATGGAAGGATAATGTAAAATATAAGAATTAAACTTGTTAAAAGCCTATTTAATGAGTATATTTCGAACCTTTATCACCATATCCTCGAAATATATAAGTTTTGGACCTTTAAAATCCTAAACTCATTATATAATAAAGTAACATTTCATGACTTTCCAAGAGTGCCCCTCCTCTCCTCTTATAAAAGGCCCCCACCACTACCACCTTAATCACACCTTAAAAGCCTTTTGGCTCGGCCAACCTCTGCCCAAATACCCTATCAACTTCCCTCTCTTAATCCTAGAAGCCTAACTTTTGGCATAATTCTTCCCAAGGAGGCCTTTGGCTCAAATCAAAAAAGAGTTACCCGATTTTAAGGTAATGTCTTCTCTTATGTTATTTTGTTTTATTTTGCTTCTCCAACCCCATAAACTCTTTTTTTACTTTATTTTGTAACAAAACCAGTATATACAATATACGAGGATATTTTTATCAGAAGGATTTGATTTACACTTACACACACCTTCGTCTACTGGTTAACGATCATACTGTTTCTGTGGTTGGCAAATTTCTGCCTAACGAAACGATGATTGTTCAATCTTCTTTTAACACCTCTAATGGTGGCCGTTATGATGAAACTATTTTTACATATGATATATATTATATTTTTTTCTTATGATTCTGTATTTTTCATTTATGGAATACCTTTACAATTTCCATTATGGGTAAACGTGATAATTTCATTTTTGGAAGTGCGGACTACCGCCCCCTCAAAGTGATTTGAATCGTTAATGTCATATGTGGGATTTATAAAGGATGGAGTAAATGGTATTATATATTATATTATACTGGAATTATATTATACATTTATATAATTATAACTTCATTCCATTAAACACTAAATAGGAATGAAAGTAGCGTTCATGCGTACGTACGGCTTACCGTCTCCATGAACGGTGCATTTCATTTCTTACCTCTAAATGTTATGTAATATTATAAATGAATGTATATACTGGATATATATGATATATATGATATCTACATCATGGATATAATTATGGAGATAATGGATATTCTACCACATAAACAACTTCTAATTATAAGAATTTTATTGTTGACTCAAGTACCAAAGATCGACAAAACGACCGTTATTAACTTCAATGACTACATAATTTTCGTAACATGGTAATAAGTTATATAAAAGGAATAATGAACATGAAAAAGGTTCTTAAGCAAATAGAAATTAACTCTAGTTTATTATTCAGGAGATTAAATAACGATCGAGTCAAGTCGGACACGAGGTAAGGGAATTTCTTAACCCAATTTCCATTCATTAGGTTAATCTCCTACTTTTAAATTATGTCATGTTATTATGTCCTATCCTGTATTTGTACTTTTTTATGTGTACTTATAGTAAATACACATAATAGATCTATTTTATTTTAAAAATGATCTTTGTAAGGACTTCATCTCAAACTCCTTTCATTGAGGCATATTTGGTTTTATACACAACTTTCATTTATACTGTGTATAAACCCCTTTGAAATTTACTTTTATTCAAAAGGAATCTTTTTTTACGAAGATTTTTTACTAAAGGAAAAAATGTATGTTTTTTTCTTACATATGCGACGACAACGACTTCTCCACTGCCGTGACTATTATTTGAGTTTCGGCCTCCTCTATAAGCCATAAATTTTTTTAAAACAAAAATAAATATCACGTTTTACTTTTCTTTTATTTTGGTAATGAAAATGGTTTTGATAAAGTTTTTATTATTTCAATGTGTTGTATTGATATCTTGTGATTGAAGTGTGGAAATCTTATGTTTCCTTTATGCATGTTTTATGTGATACAATTATGTTATGGTTTATGATATGTTTAAACCTGTTCATATGAGGAATGTATTGGACTTAATAAGTGACGGGTGGAGCCCTCTATAGCTCCTCGATGCATCGGTAGGTCTCATGAGAAAAACTAGTGTCTTGGCACGAGGCCTTGACAAAATCTTATTTGTAGTCTTGGAACGAGGCCTTGGCTACGTGGTTATGATAGACTGGCATTATGCATTCCATCATTATGAAAGTGGTTATTGATATTGCATGTGATTATTCGACTAGTAGAATATCCATGTGAGTAAGTAAATGGCATTATTTAATTTTATTTTTTCCATATTATGCTGAAGTTCAAGTTTAAAAAGGCTTTTGTTTTAGTTATACATTGCCTTAAATGTTAATGTTTATTTATGAAAGCTTCCGTAATATTTTTATCCTTACTGAGCATCTGAGCTCACCCCTTTCAATGTTTTAATATTTTCCAGGATGTGAAGAAGTATTTTATGAATGACCTGCAGGGATAGTCATAACAGGATATGATTGTGGACTATGGAGACTTTGTTATTGTATATTTTCACTTTATGATGTAATGTAACATTTATGAATGTATCTAGTGTTTCCAAAGCTACTAAACTAATTGGTCTTTTGAGACTTGATCTTTTGTGATCATGCCAATGTTACGCAATAATGCACCGACTCTGGGTAACTGGGGTCGGGGCGTTACAGTTGGTATCAGAGGCAGTTTAGTACTAACCTTGGAAGATAGATTTAGATAAACTCTAATTAGAGCACATAGCCCGAATATAGACTTTGAGGATTTGTATAGAAGAACTTCCTAGAATTTTGGTATTATAGAGATTTTGTGAGATTTCTGAGGAATACATCCCTGTCTGGATACGAGCAGGTAGAGGCGGCTCTGGCACAAATGTACCAAGGGGTAAAACCCGAAAACACCACTTTGAGCTAGACTCAAACGGGAACTGGTGAACGACAACGGGCCTTGCTGCACTCTTGGTTACGACACTCCCGGGGGATATTTTTAGGATAATTCTTGTTTTGTTTACAAACCACTATGAAGGGTTATGATTATATACTTCCTCAAAGAAAACATTTTTATGATTATGGATTATATCCAGAAATATTTCAATTTATGTTAAGTATTTTACAAGTATGGAATTATGTATTTTTATTCATAAACTAATCTAATTTATTCCATTGTTTAGAAATGGCGCCTAGTGGAAGGAATGGAAACCGTATCAATGCACGTACTCCGTGTAGGGATTGCCCTCCTACTCAAGATAATTATTGTGGATCTGGAGATATAATTGGTGCTGATCAACTTATTACCATACTGGGACAACTCACTCAGGTTATGAATAATAAACTTACTCGTATGGAGCACCCTGATCCGCAATGTGGAGGATCAATGTTAGACCGCTTCATGAGGCAAAAACCACCAACATTTAATGGGGGTAAAAATCCATTAGTAGCTGACCAATGGATAAACTCCTTAGAGAAAATATTCCACGCCTTGGGGAGTAGCGAAAGGGAGAAGGTTTTCATGGTAGTCTACCGCCTCACTGGAGATGCCGATTAATGGTGGTCACCGATTCAAAACACAAAGGAAGATGAATAAGTATCAAGTATGGAATGGAGGGAGTTTAAGGAAATTTTTTTAGAAAAATACTTTCCACATGACCATCGAGCAGATATGGAAAGGCAATTTCTGAGTCTGAGGCAGAATGAGGATGAGAATGTCGCAAAGTATGAGGCTAACTTTAAAAGGTTAGCGAGGCATGCTGCAGATTATATACATAACCCAAGAAGTAATATTGATCATTTCTTTGATGGGTTAAAACCATTTCTCTGTCGATCATTAGTCTCAAAAACCTTCTCATCATACGAAGATATTGTCTAGTGTGCTATAAAGATGGAAAAGGAATTCTCTAAGTCTAATGAATTTAAAGAAAATCCAGAAAAGAAGAGATATTCTGATCAATCTGGAAATGGAAATATGGGGAAGAAGCGAAGAGTTGAATATCAGTACTGCAGTAAATGTGGAAAGAAACACCCCGGTACTTGCTTGAAGGGAATGAGAGTTTGTTACAAGTGTGGTGAAAAAGGCCACCAAGCTCATGATTGCAAGGGAAAGAAAGTTTTTGTCAATGTGGAATGCTATAATTGTAGAGATATGGGGCATTATGCAAATTAATGTCCTATGCATCAGGGGAACTTACCTCAGTAGAGGCCAAGGGATCAAGGCCAAGCTTATTCTATCACTACTACTGAGGTTGAAGCTCCGAAAGACGTGGTGGAAGGTAAATTAATGGTTTCCTCAAGTTTAGAAAATGCATTATTTGATTCTGGATCATCGCATTATTTCATATCTTCGTAGTTTTCTAAGAAAATTAGATATTTCCACTTTGATTTAACAAGAGAATTGTCCGTCAAAACTCCTAAGGGAGGTATTATTGAAAAAAAGTTTTGTGAATAAGTCCCCATTAGAGCACATAACAGTTCTTTATCCACTGATCTCATTTTTATACCTATGATTGAGTTTGATATAATCCTCAGTATGGATTGGATTTCAGACTATGATGCAAAGATTTATTGTAAGAAGAAGGAGGTTATGATTTTTTATGATGACGATAAGGAACACCTTATTTTTAGAGCAGAATCGTCACCACCTAATTCTTATTTAGATCCACCCCTAGTATCTCAACTAAATTCAATTATTGGGGAGGAAGAGAATGAAATTACTAATGGAGAGGAAAGGAATGTTCAAATAGAGGATGTACCTATTGTGAAAGAATATATAGATGTGTTTCTGGAAGATTTACCTGGACATCCTCCAGAACGAGAAGTTGAGTTTTCCATTGATTTAATTCATGGATCAAGGCCCATATCGAAGACCCCTTATAGAATGGCCACCATGGAATTAGTTAAACTAAATAAACAACAAGACGAATTGAGTAATAAGGGATTTATTCTCCCTAGTGTTTCTCCATGGGGAGCCCCTGTCCTTTTTGTTAAGGAGAAAGATGGATCTATGAGGTTGTGCGTTGACAACATGGAGATCAATGCTATAACAATAAAGAACAAGTATCCCCTACCTCGCACTGATGATTTATTTGACCAATTGCATGGAGCTCAATAATTTTCAAAGATTGACCTTCGATCTAGATACAATCAGTTGTGTGTGAAGAAGGATGACATTCTGAAGACAGCATTTTGAACAAGATACGGGCATTACGAGTTTACAGTAATGCCTTTCGGATTGACTAATGCACTCTCTGTATTCATAGATATAATGAATAGAGTTTTCAAGGAATATCTTGATGATTTTTTGGAGGTATTTATTGATGATATCTTGGTATACTCTAAAAGCTGAGAAGATCATGAAAATCACGTGCGCATTATCTTGAAGACTCTTAGAAGGCATGAATTATATGGGAAGTTTATCAAGTGTGAATTCTGGCTTCAAGAGATTTCATTTCTTGGCCATATTGTCTCAAAGGATGGAATTTCCGTTGATCCTTCTAAGACCAAGGAAATCCAAGAATGGCCAGCACCGACAAGTATAACTGAGGTACGCAGCTTTATTGGTTTGGCAGGTTATTATCGACGTTTTGTCTAGAATTTTTCCCGATTGGCTAACCCATTAACGAAGCTCACACGTAAAGGGGTTAAATTTGTCTGGACAAAAGAGTGTAAAGAATGTTTAGAAGAACTGAAGAGAAGATTAGTCAAAACTCCTATATTGACTCTACCATCTGGGAATGATGGGTTCGTTATTTATAGTGATGCATCAATGAAAGGACTTGGTTGTGTCCTTATGAAGAATGATAGGGTTATTGCCTATGCATCACAACAGATAAAAATTCATGAGAAGAACTATCCTACTCATGATCTCGAGTTAGCTGCTATAATCCTTTCCTTGAAGATATGGAGACATTATCTCTATGGTGAAAAATGTGATATATATACCGATCAGAAGAGTTTGAAATATATTTTCTCACAAAAATAACTCAACATGAGGCAAAGGTGATGGCTTGAACTACTCAAGGATTATGATTACACGATACACTACCTCCCAGGGAAGGTAAATAAGGTTGCAGATGCTTTGAGTAGAAAAGATCATGGAGTTTTGAACATGATGAGAGTGGAAAGGGATCCTAATTTCATGGATCTAGTAAAGATGGATATGGGAATCACCAAGGAGTGTGAAACATCAAAAAAATTCAAATGGTTGCCAAACCATCTTTACTAGAAAGGATAAAGTGTTCTCAGGCCAATGATGAAGAGTTGAAAAAGAAGATTAAAGCTGTGAATGATGGGCGATTGAGTGACTTTGTGTACGAAGATGGAATTTTGAAATTTGGGAGGAGACTTTGTGTTCCCGATATTCCTGATTTAAAGAGGGAATTGTTGGATGATTCTCATAGTTCCAATTTCTCTATACACCCTGGGAGCACCAAAATGTATAGGGATTTAAAGGGACATTTTTTGTGGGACAACAAGAAGAGGGAGATTGCTGATTTTTTGTTAAGATGTATGGTTTGTCGATAAGTGAAAGCTGGAAGGCAACTGCCTGGTGGAGTATTGCAACCACTTCCCATACCTGAGTGGAAATGGGATAATATTACGATGGATTTTGTCATGGGACTACCAAAGACTCCAAGAAGAAATGACGCAATATGGGTCATTGTTGATCGTCTCACGAAGTCAGCACATTTTCTTGCTATAAGGGAAGATCTACCACTTGAACGTCTAGAAAGACTGTATATTAATGAAGTTGTGAGACTTCATGGAGTACCCCTGTCGATTGTCTCGTATCCTGATCCTCATTTTACATCAAGATTCTGGAAAATCTTCACAAGGACTTGGATATTGAACTTCGTTTGAGCACTGCTTACCACCCTCAAAAAGATGGAAAATCAGAAAGAACTATTCAATCCTTAGAAGACATGTTGAGATCATTTTCACTTGACTTTCAAGGAATTTGGGATCAATATTTACCTCTGGCAGAATTTTCCTATAACATTAGCTTCCATTCAAGTATTTATATGGCACCATATGAAGCGTTATACGGAAAGAGATGTCGCACACCAACCTGTTGGGATGATGTTGGTGAAAGAAGACTTGTAAGCCTAGAACTGGTGGAGGAAACGATGAAAAAGGTGAAAGTAATCCAAAACCACATCAAAGCAGCTCAAAGTAGGCAGAAGAGCTATACCGACAACCGAAGGAAGGATTTGGAATTTCAGGTAGGAGATCAGGTTTTCTTGAAGGTATCTCCATGGAAGGGGGTTATACGTTTCGGTAAGAAGGATAAATTGAGTCCCAGGTACATCGGACCCTTCGAAATTCAAAAACGAATTGGGGTTGTAGCTTACCTTTTGGCAATGCCGCCAAGTCTCTCCAAAGTTCATGATGTATTCCATGTATCACTGTTGAGAAAATACATGCCTGGCCCAATGCATGTACTCACCTATGAGGAATTAGAAATGGAACCTGATCTGTCTTATTGCGAAGATCCCATTAGGATTCTTGATACAAGAGAACAAGTGCTGAGAAACCGGACGACTCATCTGGTAAAAGTTCTATGGAAAACCATAAGATGGAGGAGGCAAAGTGGGAACCCGAGGAATTTATGATGAAGAATCACCCGATTCTTTTTATACAGTGATATTATATGAAATTTCAAGGATGAAATTACTTGAAGTAGGGGAGAATGTAACACCCCAAGCTTCCACGGTACACTTCTCTTTGAATAATACAGTAGTGTGTGTTGTACGCAACTTCAAGTTCTAACACACACCACAACCAATCAAAGTAGCCGTTATGAATAGTAATACCTACTTTTTGAAATTTTATAAATTTTATCTTTCTAAATGGACTTCGTTTTTTTATTCGTATTATCAAAATTATCCTAAGTTGGAATTTTTGTAATTTTCTGAGAACTTCCAATTTTTTATGAATAGTGAAGAATACTTAAAAACAACTTTTTTATTAAAAATAATATATAGTGATAAATTATAATATCGAGTGGTTTTAAAGTGTAATTATAATATAATTTTACCATTTTATCCAAATATGGTCATTACAATTAATTTCACTTTGAAATTGGACATAAACAATTGTCAATCTTTTGATATATATTTTTTCTTAAAAACACGCTATTTGTTGCGACAAAGGGAATTAATTATAAAATTAATTACTGCAACTTATATGTTTGTAATTTTGTAAAATAGAATAAATTTTTGAATTCAGAATATCAATTATAACTTAGGGTGAAATTTTGGCATTGTTCTGAAAAACTTCAATTTTTTATGAATAGTAAAACCACTAAGTGGTAGTTAAAAAACTGATTTTTCGTTTAAATGAAACATTACCACTTCATTGATTTGATTTTCAAAAATCCGACATACATGGTTTTCATTAGGAAGTAAAATTCGGTTCAATGGGATTAAAATAATTTTTTTTGGTGAATAGTAACTTTTAAGTTTAATTAATCGTGCTTAAAGGTAATTAGTGAAATTTAAGGTAAAAATGATATTATAAAAATATGAAAATACCTTTACACTAGTCCTACCCCTATTTTATGTGTCATGGCCGACCAAGACAATCCATGGGTCAACTTGGGGACCTGATGGAGCTACTTTGTAGGAAAATGACATAAATAACTTTTATTTAAAGATAAAATAAAAATGTCACAAACATAAGTTGTTTTACTAAAACAATTTTTAAATGGGGTTATACAAGTCATATTTTTTAATATAAATATTTATTAGAAAGATAAAAAGATTTAATACATCATGTTATTTTTTTTATAATTTTTATACATTAAATAAATTAAATTATTTATGACACTATGATGATGCAGCGATTACCTCATTAATTAATGATTTTAATAAAATGGAAGGATAATGTAAAATATAAGAATTAAACTTGTTCAAAGCCTATTGGATGAGTATATTTAGAACCCTTATCACCTTATCCTTGAAATATATAAGTGTGGGACCTTTAAAATCCGAAACTCATTATATAATAAAGTAACATTTCATGACTTTCCAAGAGTGCCCCTCCTCTCATCTTATAAAAGGCCCCCACCACTACCACCTTACTCACACCTTCAAAGCCTTTTGTCTCGGTCAACCTCTGCCCAAATACTCTCTCAAATTCCCTATCTTACTCCTAGAAGCCTCACTTTTGGCATAATTCTTCCCAAGTAAGCCTTTGGCTCAAATCAAAAAAGAGTTACTCGATTTTAAGGTAATGTCTTCTCTTATGTTATTTTGTTTTATTTTTCTTCTCCAACCCTTTAAACTCATTTCATTCATTTCTTTTGTAAAAAAACCAGTATCTCCAATATAATAGGATATTTTTATGAGAATGATTTTATTTACACTTACACACACCATCGTCTAATGGTTAAAGAACATACTTTTTCTCTGGTTGGAAAATTTCTACCTCACGAAACGATGATTGTTCAATCTTCTTTTAACACCTATAATGGTGGCCATTATGATGAAACTATTTTTATATATGATATATATTATGTTTTTGTTTTTCTTATGATTCTTTTTTTTTCATGTATGGCATACGTTTACGATTTCCATTATGGGTAAACACGATAATTTCATTTTTGGAAGTGCGGACTACCGCCCCCTCAAAGTGATTTGAATTGTTAATGCCATATGTGGGATGTATAAAGGATGGATTAAATGGTATTATACATTATATTATACTATAATTTTATTATACCTTTATATAATTATAATTTCATTCCATTAAATATGAAATAAGAATGAAAGTAGTGTTCATGTGTACGTACGGCTTACCGTCTCCATGAACGGTGCATTTCATTTCTTACATCTAAATGTTAAGTAATATTATAAATGAAGGTATATACTGGATATATATTATATATATTATATCTAAATCATGGATATAATTCTGGAGATAATGGATATTCTACCACATAAACAATGTGTAATTATAAGAAGTTTATTGTTGACTCAAGTACCAAAGATCAACAAAACGACCGTTATTAACTTAAATGACTACATAATTTTCGTAACATGGTAATAAGTGATATAAAAGGAATAAAGAACATGAAAAATGTTCTTAAGCAAATATAAATTAACTCTAGTTTATTATTTAGGAGATTAAAGAACGATCGAGTCATGTCGGACACGAGGTAAGGGAATTTCTTAACCCAATTTCCATTCTCTGGGTTAATCTCCTACTTTTAAATTATGTCATGTTATTATGTCCTATCCTGTATTTGTACTTTCTTTATGTGTAATTATAGTAAATACACATAATAGATCTATTTTATTTTAAAAATGATCTTTTTAAGGGCTTCATCTCAATCTCCTTTCATTGAGGCATATTTGGTTTTATACACAACTTTCATTTATACGGTGTATAAACCCCTTTGACTTTTACTTTTATTCAAAAGGAATCTTTTTATACGAAGCGTTTTTACTAAACGAAAAAAAAGGAATGTTTTTTTCTTACGTATGCGGTGACAACGAATTCACCGCCGCCGTGACTATTATTTGAGTTTCGGCCTCCTCTATAAGCCATAACTTTTTTTAAAAGAAAAATAAATACCATGTTTTACTTTTCTTTTATTTTGGTATTGAAAATGGTTTTGATAAATTTTTTATTATATCAATGTGTTGTATTGATATCTTGTGATTGAAGTGTGGAAATATTATGTTTCCTTTATGCATGTTTTATGTGATACAATTATGTTATGGTTTATGATATGTTTAATCCTGTTCATATGAGGAATGCATTGGACTTAATAAGTGACGGGTGGAGACCGCTATAGCTCCTCGATGCATCGGTAGGTCTCATTAGACAAACTAGTGTCTTGGGACAAGGCCTTGACAAAATATTCTTTGTAGTCTTGGCACGAGGCCTTGGCTACGTGGTTATGATAGTCTGGAATTATGCATTCCATCATTATGAAAGTGGTTATTGATATTACATGTGATTATTTGACTAGTAGAATATCCATGTGAGTAAGTAAATGGAATTATTTAATTTTATTTTTACCATATTATGCTGAATTTCAAGTTTAAAAAGGCTTTTGTTTTAGTTATGCATTGCCTTAAATGTTAATGTTTATTTATGAAAGCTTCCACAATATTGTTATCCTTACTGAGCATCTAAGCTCACCCCTTTCAATTTTTTAATATTTTCCAGGATGTGAAGAAGTATTTTATGAATGACCTGCAGGGATAGTCAGAAGAGGATATGAGTGTGGACTATGGAGACTTTGTTATTGTAGATTTTCACTTTATGATGTAATATAACATTTATGAATGTATCTAGTGTTTCCAAGGATACTAAACTAATCGGTCTTTCGAGACTTGATCTTTTGTGATCATGCCAATGTTACGCAATAATACACCGACTCTGGGTAACTGGGGTCGGGGCGTTACATGTTGGGTCAAGATATACAAGCTTGGATTTCATGGTTGGACCCTTTTTTTTAAATAAACTGATAATACATTGAAAATTATAGGTAATATTCTCAATAAAAATATAACAATAAACCCAATCCATAAACTCACAAAAAATTAATTCTTATCCTTCTAAAGTCCTTAAAAATATCTTCAATAATCCTCATCGAAAAAAATAAATTATTTTTTTATGTCATTTAAAATAATTCTCCTCGCTTTCTTTTTCTGTTAATTCCCAATTCAAATTTTGTAAACATAGTGCTTACTCTAAACATAATTATCACATGTTTTATGCATTATGAACAACTTTCCAATCATAATAATAAATGAAAAAACTTAGATATCATATAAAAAATTTATACACAGTTAGTTGAGAACAATTACAATCTCACCAAAAAATCTACTAGTTATTCAATTTCCTTGTTTTTATTTATTTTTAACCAATATTATGCTTTCAAAAATTCTCACCAATATTTATGAAATAAATTACTTTATTAAGGAGAAATTCATAGACACCAAACTACCATATAAGGTAATTTTTTTAAAAGAATTATATCTCTAAATGAAGAGAAATTTTTTTCTGGGTGACTGAGATTCTCCCCCTCAATTATAATTTACTTTTCTTCTCCTTTTTTCTATTTCTGCAGCTTTAGATTCAAAAAAATAGAAAGAACCACTCCCCTAGATTAAGAAGACTACACTTTTTCTCCTCTTTTCACTATAGAATCCAAATCCTTGTGGGGGACTCACCCATGAATCTTCAAGTGAGAGAAGAACATTGAACATGAAGTCTCTACCTCAATTCCACAAACCTCTATCTTTCCATAGCTTTGGTTAAAATATATGCCACATGATTTTTTGTATAAATTTATTCCAACATAATATCTCATAATTATACCTTTTATTTGATTAAATGATATATAATATCAATATTCTTAGATATTAAATGTTTTAATAGGTTCTTATACAACCCAATAGCACTCTGAATATCATAGATTTTTTTTGTCCCTCGGTCTCAACATCAAAATCTACTAACTACAGTTTCATCCATATCATTTGTGTACAATAATGTGTGGAATATACTTATTTAGCCTCAAATATACTTAGTTTAATTTAATTATACTCTTTTATACCACTTAAAACTACCTTATCTCGGAAATAAAGTTCAACCTGAATTTAATCTTCATTTAGTATAGTCACCTGCCCAATCTACATTGGTAATACCCAGAAAGTTCTAATCTACCCTATGTTTATATAGTATCCCATAATTAAAAGTTCCATTCACATGTCTCAAAATTATCTTAGCATAAAACATGTGATACTCTTTAGGATCACTCTGAAACCATGCACATAAATTCATTTCTTATGTTTTATGTTTCCTTGATTATTTTTGATAATATACGCTTATAATGACTTATAAATTTATTATGGTTAACATTGTTTCCATCTTCATCCTTACAAAAAATTCCAACTGAAATACGAGTTGAAATATATTTGGAATTTTCCATTCCAAATTTTTTCAAAAATTATCTTGAATAATTTTATTGCGATAAAAATATATAATTCCACTTATGCTCAATAAAAAATCCCATAAATTAAGCTATATCACCTAAAATAGAAATCTCAAAAATCTTGTTCAAATACTAAAAAAACTTTTCATAGTGACACTATTTATCACCATTAAATATGATTTAATCCACATAGATAATTATAGTGATGTTACCTTTAGACAAATTTTTCACATAAGTTTACTAACAGCCCATAGGGAATCTTAAATTTTCAACCGAGGAACAGAAATTCATAAATTTATAGAAATTGGATAACCTAACTACAAAAATTGTTGTACTTTGTTATCACAAGTACAAAACCCATAGATATGAAACCTATACTCTAAATTAATTGTATAAATTTAAAATTATATTTCTTTATTTTTTGGAGAGATAGAAATATAAAGTATGAGATAAAGTAAATTTGTTTTGTTTGAAATCAGGATTGAAGGAATGTCAGGGTTCTTTAGTTTCTATGTTTAGGTGCAATTAGATCATAGGAATAAAATTAATTGATTCATGTGTGGTGTCCTAGTCGGGATGAGGTGGATTAAATATCCATAAAATCCTTTACTCAGTGTAGTAATCCCCTTTTTCCATTGGTCAATAAGTTTAGTTCATAGCCAAATTGAGTTTGTATCCACACCATTTTTAACCCTAGTTCCCATGTTTGTGACAATGGTTATGCATAAATACAAGGTAACCGGTTTCATAATTATTAAATGTTCCTATCAGATTCAAATAAATATTTTGATGATAAAATAAAAATAAATATATTGTAAATTGAATAAATAAATAGTATTAAACCAAATACATGAATAGCATAAGAGAAATACATCCAACGACACCCTCCCCTTTAGCTAAATGATCCTATCACAAGTAAGGTTTTACCTCCTCATCCAAATGTCAGGGGAGTAAGGGGGAATAAAGACATAAATTGAAAAAATAAATGAAATACGGAGATGAAAATAGTGTGGACCACACATAGAGTAGCTTCTAACTCCAAGAATTGATCATTAAATCTCACTCTACAACAATGGTAGCTTAAAATTCTAATTATAGACTCTAATAGGGCTTATTTAGTATTCATTGGGGTCATACTAGGTTAAAAAGTGATTTCGGCTTGAATTAGGTCATAAAATAGGTCTCCTCCCTTAATTGAGTCTAATTTTGGATATTTTTTGAGTGGTCTTAACACTTTAATGTTGTGTAAGTGATTCACTACATGTAATATTTTGGACCTTGAAATATTTGGGGCTAGATTTCGCATTCAATAAATATAAATGACTATCACCTCTTGTGATTTTTCAACATAGTGTAATGTATTCACATTGTGTAATGTCCTCCTTGTTCTAGCATTGTGTCATGGAACTTTTCTCCTCTTATTTGCCTATTTTGTGTTCATTCTCCCAATATTAGTTTTATCATACCACAAATCACAAAATAATCTAAAAATTACAAAAAAAATGGAAAAAATGTCCAATATATTATATATTTTACTGCATTAAAACACCCTAAAATATATTCTTTAAATACGCATATCAAAATATCGATACATGGGAATTTAGACTTGACCTTAAGGATGGATTGTCAGCATACGAAAAAGGAATTTCACCATGCCATAAATTAAATTCAATGTTAATAAAATAAATTGAATAAATGGGAAATTGAATATTAAATAATAAAATAGAAAAATTAATTAATTCTTCTTTTTTTAAATAAAAAATCAACCAAGTGTGTTAATTATCTCCTTTTAAATAGATATTCCTTTTCATTTGTCCATTTTTTATTTTTCAATTCATTATTAATCTACTTTATAGTTGAAATTTACCTCACACGAATTGTCCTACCCATCATCAAGGTATATTTGTAAGTAGAGTTCATAACATAACTCAATAACCTATCACTTACCATATGTTTTCAATGCATCTACATTCTCCACGTCATAGAGACAAAATCAAAAATAATCATTAGGGATTCACCATTTAGGATCAAGTAACTTTGAATATTATGGAAGGTGGGTACATATTGTAAAACAAGTAAAGCTCAATAAGTAGGTTATATCTCATTAATTTTTCATGATAACCAAAAATTACTAAATGTATGATTTTATCTCCCAAGTTTCTAAAAGTAGGCTCATAAAGACATTAAATATAATAAATTTAACACTCTCTTACATTTATTTCTTTTTTTATATTTTTTTCAAAACAAATCTTGGGAAACATCTAACAAAAATCATGAAACCCTAAGTTATCTCCTCATTACACTATTTTTAATAGTTATAACAAGTTCAGCGATCAAGAAATGGTGATATTTGAATTTCTCAATACAAATACCCCCACAATTGAAATAAAAGTTGTTCTCAAAGATGGAATATCAACATACAAAAAGGGTTTTCACCTTACCATGATTTAAATTCAATGTTAATAAAACTAATATATTAAATGGGAAATTAAATATTCAATCATCGCACCAGAAAATTCTTCAATATAAATTTTTCAAATTAATAAATCAACCCATTTTTTTACTTATCTCTTTTGAAATAGACATCATTCAATAATTTTTATTTTTCAATCCATTACTAATATTTATGTCATTTTGAATTTACCTCACACTAATATTTCTACTCATCATAAAAGTAGATATATAAGTAGATGTTAGCACATACATCAAGAACATGTCACATACCATGGGCTTACAGGGATGAACTTTCTCCACAGCATAGAAAAACACCCAAAAAACCTGAGGTATTGACCATTTAATATCAAAAAAATCTAAGGTTTATGGTGGTAGGTAAATAATATAAAATAAGTAAATATTAGTAAAAAATTTATCTCTAATGTACTTTTCATGATAAAAAACTAATTGATGAAGTATCATTTATCTCTTGTATCTCATAGAAGGGTCATAAAGATTTGAAATGTAATAACTGAAGAACACTATTTTATTTTTTTTATTTAATTTTAAAAAAAATGTCCTTGGGAAAAATCTCATAGCCACCACCCAACCCCAAGTGATCTCATCACGATGCTATTTCTAATATTTGTAAAAATATCACAGATCAAGTAGTGGTTATTTTTTGAATTTTGAAAGAAACAAATCATTTTTTAAAAATATATTTTTTTTTAAAAGGGTGTGAAAGAAATACCACGAATGATCCTTCCAAAAATCCCATGAAAATACACCCACACATATCTATAAAAAAATTTGTATCACTTCCATTATTCACTATATCCCCTAGTATTATTTTTGATAATCAAGAAAAATATTTAGATGAAGGTAGGAAATGATAAAATGGTCTTCTAATATGGATCTTCCCAAACAAGTTTTTTTGTAGATTTTATTAAATTTAAAATCGATTAATGTAATCTTGGCCTCAAGATAAGGTTTAATCTAGTAAATTTCATCAATAATTTTAAATATGAATTGTTTTCAATAATATATTCAACAATATGAAAAGAATTTTCTTGAAAATAACATGATATAATTTCATAATAAATATACTATAAAAAATAAGAAATATTAGGCTTAGAGTATGTCTTAAGAATGGGAATGAAGGTTTGGGAAAACTTCTCATAGAAATGCATTTGAATAATTAAATAAATTAATTCAAATATATGAAAATCAAAGCATATAAAAATATTAGAAAATTTCATTTACCAAGATCGAATAGTATCCTAAAATCATTATTTTTCAAATACAAATCAATAGGCTTATCCTTACTAATTCTTTTCCTATTTTTATCATTTAAATTTAATAATAAATAAATTTAAAATAAAGGCATAGAAATTATCCATGGTATTTTATGTCTCTTAGTTCTACTGATTAATGAAAGAATAAAATGTAGTCATCCAATTGGAAGTTAAATATTTAAATAAATAAAAATTATTGAATACAGTAGAAAAATTCATAATTGAAATTCATATTCTATTTTTAAGGATATTTTGAACATGGTTGTGCGTGTTCTTCCTGCACTGAATTCACAACTTGTATGTGTTTTGTGATGTGTATTCTTTATTATTCATGAAATTAATAGGGTTCATGGTTTTTAATGGTCCTAAAACATATTTTTTATGATTTATTCTTATTTCTTCCAGTTCTTGATGGTCCTACAAAATAAAAAAATAATAAGGTGAAATAAAATGCAATTATCAATGAAATTTGAATGATTTGGGGTGAGTACATACACACCTCTAAAAATATAAAAAATAAAAATTCAATAAGCTTTGGTTGCCTCCTATAAGAACTTTTTTTACTATCATTTTTTCAACCTTATATTTTTCATCTCATGTTATGGATGGAAGGAAATAGGTTACCAAATCTGGATCTACAAAATTTTAAATTTGTGATTCCTCTATGTAGATGGGCCATCACTATTTTTCAGAAACAAATTTTATTATTACATTGGTTAACACATTCTAAATTAACATGGGCCTAATCCATTAGTTATTAACCCTTATTGAATAATTAAATGACAACTCATTAACTTCCCAAACATGTTATCTTTCTTTGAATTCCTCTAGGATGAATGTTCGCCCATTATATTTAGCTTTTTCCAGAAACTTCTTACCTTTCTTCAGATTTTTTGTAAATTCTTATTTACATTCAATTGAATCTAATTCAGCTATTCTTCCTTTTAAAATAGCATCATCAACTTCTTGTAGACTATCTTTTTATAATTCATCAATTTTTTCTTCTTGTTTCTTTATTTACCAGTGGAATTTGAACTTCACTTATTATCCTCCAAATCTTAAACCCATTTAACCATTTTGAACATCAATTATCCCCCTTACCATAGTTAGGAATGGTCTTTCCAAGATTATTGGGATCTTATATCCATCAATTTTCATCACTATAAAGTATGCTAGAAAATAAAACCTATCTAACTTGAAGATGACATCATCAAGTATCCTTCAAGGATGTCTTGTTGTGGTATCATCTAGATAAATCTTAACTTGATTTGGATGTATCTATATCAATACCAAGGTCTTGAATGTTTCATATGACATTATATTTACATTTTCACTTAAATCACATAAATCACTGCCAAACACATTAGATACAATAATAATTATAATAAAAAAAATTATATATATTAATTTGATTCATTGGTTGGATGTTTGATATTACTAGAAAACATTCCCTTATCAGTGTAATGGTGACTAATTCTTGATCATTTTTTGTTCATCACTAACACCTTTATGAACTAGTTGTAGACATTCTTTTTTTATTTCATCAGTAAATGGAATGTTGAAATGAAACTTTTAGGACATATATAAGAACTTTTATTTTCTTTAATAAATATTTACCTGTTTTTTATTAGTATATTGTAGTGGTGGTTTAAAAAGTGATAGTCCTTCCTCTTCTTTATGTTCCTCATCATTTGTATGCTTTTATTTACATTATCCCACTGGTTGTTCTTAATTATGTCTTGTAAATTCTCTCTAACCACCTTGTGTATTCTTATCACTTATAGTAAATACATATTTTAGATCTACATGCTTATTATGGTCTAGGAATCTTGAATGTACTCTTATATTCCTTTCTCTATGTTTCCCGATAATCTAGTCAACATTGGTTTCCAAATACCTCATTGCAGCTCATTGGTTTTGTGAGTCATCTCTCTATTATTTGATTATAGTTCCTTGATGTTTTGATTATGTTAAAAACTATTTATGTTTATCTCATGTGGTGGTCATAAATTTATCAAGGGTCTTCTTCTATGAATGGACTTGAGTAGTTAGTATTGTCCCATGGAGTTGAGATTGAAAACCTTATTGTCTTGGATAAGATCCTTGTCCTTGATTATGATCATGCTATTTTGGTTGTTTTTTACTCCATCCCTACACATAACTATGATTATTAGAATAAAAATAATTCACCTCTTCATAATACATACCTCAGAGATTTTTGTTTTCCATCATTGCATTGAGTTTCTTTAAAATGACATTCATTTGTCTAGTAACCAAACTGTTGTTTACCATGTGAAATCCTTGTGATTTACATTATTCTTAATGTCCCTAAAATCTATTTATAGACATCACATCCAACAAATTTTATATCTCCTCCAAATATTTTCTCATAAGTGAACCTCCTCTATCATCATCAATTTTCTAGTGATTTATCTATTAAATTCCTTTGTAAAAAGTTTTTAATTAGAATCCAATTTTTGATTCCATGATGAGGAAATAATATTATCAAACCCTTAAATCTCTCTCATACAATATATAAATATTATCCAGTAAATTTATAAAAATTTAGAATAATTACCCACATATCCATTAACATTGAGGGCGGGAAAAACTTATTAAGAATTTTCTTACCAAATCCTACAAAGTGGTGATAAAATAAATTGGATGACTTTGCATCCACTACATTGATTTTTCCTTCAATTATAATCTTAAGAGGTATAGTATCAAAACATAATTTGTGACATTTTAAAACTATAACATGTCACAAATTTATAATAAACTTTCAATGTGTGTGTTGGGATATTCATGATGTAGCCGGGAAAATTAGAGTGAATGTGTAATCATATGGATAACTGTCATCTTGATCTAAAAATGATGATTAGAGATAGGGGGTATGAGAATACTTGGATTGACCCACACATTTGAGGGTCTTCTATATTTTATTAGTGATTTCCCCACATGATTTCTTCCTTGAAGATATATTCATAGATCATTTCCATCTCCTTTATATTGATCCCATAAACACATGATGTCTTGATGATTCTCAAGGTATTTTGTCTTTTCCTTTTATTTTGAATAGTTATTTCCAACTCTGGGTCTTATGTAAGATCATAAATTTTCTATTTCCCATTAGTGGAGTATTCATAAAAAATATTTAAACCTAAAACAAAAGCATGATAAGACCAAGCGTGAAATAGGTAATTAAAACAAAAATAGTTATCGAAACTCCTAATTAATTTAAACATAATCTAAATTTTCCCCTACAATAGTGAATAGAATTTAGTAGCATATAGGGGATCGTAAATTTCAAATGGGAATACACAAATTTAGAAATTTATAGAACTTAGACAACCTATCTACAAAAAAGTTTGGTAATTTCTCAGTTTGAGTGCCGAACTCAAAGAGATAGTCTATATACTATAAATTAATTCTAGGAATTTAAAAACTTATTTCTTTGATTTTTTTCAAGAGATATAAAGAGAGAAATAAATTAAGAGATAAAAGAATATTGGTTTGTCTGAAATCATGATTGAAGGTGTTTCATGGTTCTAATGTTTTAGGGTTTAGCTAAAATTGGGTCTTATCAATTAAATTAATTCATTCATTTTTGCCATCATAGTCAAGACAATATGGATTCACTTTTAATTAAATACTCTCATTAACACAGCAATCCCCCTTTTCCCTTGGTCATGTAGTTTAAGGAATATATGTTTTGAGCTTGTATTTATACCATTTTTAAACCCGATTTCCCTGAATGTAAAAATGGCCAAGACTCAATTCAAAATAACTAGTTTCACAATTATGAAATGTTCCTTTAAAATCAAAATACCAACTTTCCTAGTAAAATAAAAAATAAATAAATTGAAAATTGAAAAAATAAACTATGATAAATCAAATAAATGAATAGAATAAAAGAAATACATCCAATGGCACCTTCACCCTTCGACTACATAACCATATAATAATACAGTTTTTACCTCCTTATCCTTAGATGTGGGAGTAAGGGGAAGGAAGAAATAAAATCAAAAAAAATAAATGAAATATGGAGATGAAACTAGTGAGGACCCTTCATAACATAGATTCTCACTCCAGGATTTGATCTCTAGATCTCCCTTTATAACAACAGCTCAACGCCCTATTTATAGACTCTCACAATACACATTTAGAATTCATTGGTGTCATAATGGGTTAAAAAGTGATCTTCGGAGGTCCTAGAATATAAAATATTTCTCCTCCCTTAATTTCATCGAATCTAGGTATTTTTTGAGTCATCTAGACACTTTTATGTCATGTATGTGATTCACGACGTGTAATTTCTAGGGCCTTGAATTATTCATGGCTTGATTTTACATTTTATAAATATCAAGGAGTTCTATGGCAAGTAATATTTCCACATCTTGTAATATATTCACATCTTGTAATGTCCTCCTTTTTCTGGTGTCACATCATGACACTTTTTCTCCTCATATTTGTCCATTTTTTTATTTTTCCCAAAATTAGTTGTATCCTACCACAAATAAATAAATAAGAAGAATAGTACAAAAAAGGAAATAATATAAATCATATTCCATAAATCAGTGCATTAAAATACATTAAAATATATGTATGAAATTCACATATCAATTATTTTCCACATTTATTTGGAAAACTTAATATCCCTTAAAAACCCTTCTATTTTAGAATACATGCTCTAGAAATATCTATCTAACCACATAGACATTTCTCCAATTAGTATATAATGTTTCCATCATTATATAAGTTTAAACCCACAAGTTTTTAAATATTGACTTCATCCTCAAGACCGCCACTTAGAAAGTCTAATTTCAAAAATCCATTTGATATATATTGTAATTTTTGTGTAGTTAAAATACCAATAACATTCTAATAGTCTCTAGTATTTATACATGTACAAAATTTTCTCATGATTCAATACCTTTAATTTAATAATTTTCTTTTCAAACCACCCTAAATTTTTTCTTTGATAACTTGCCTTTATTATTTATCTTATTTCAAGAAACCCACTTTGTACCAATTAGATTTTTATTTTTAGGTCTTGGATGAAGATCCCAATTAGAGTTATTCTCAATCTGATCAACTAATTAATTCATAGATTGTATGAAATCCACATGTTAAACTTATCCTAGCACTAAAAATGATAAATTTTAAAAATGAATGTAGTTTGATCTTAAAAAACTAAATTTTTGTCTAATTTATACTGGAGCCAACATATTTTTGATGATTTTTTTTACATTAAACAAGTTTCTTCAATTATTTATACTATTTTATACCATTTCCAATAGCATCATCTTTATCACCAGTTTTTTCAGAATTATTATAAACTATGATTGGATCCATCTCATTAACTTCATTTACATTTTGTTCTGACAACAAGATGTCATTTTCTTCAAAATATTATAATTCTTATTCACCTGGTATATCTAATTTACTATTTTTTTCAATAATTTTAACATCACCCTAGTAAACTATCTTGTGAACCTATTCTTTCCAACATCAATAGCCTCTTCCATTAGATTGGTAACTCATGAAAATTCCATTCTCCTCTTTATTTTAAAATTTTTCCTAACTTCCATTACTATTTTTACAATCCCACAACTTCCAAAAACTCTAAAATATTTAAAATTTTAATTTTTCTTATACCACATTTCATATAGTGGTTTTTTTGTCTTTAAACTCTATAGAAACGTTTTCTATATATGTATTCTAGTATATATATCTTCTATCTTGAAATAAATTGATTTTTTGTGCTAAACTAACATAGTCATGCCCATATAAACTATATTTGTCTTCATCCTTTCAGCTAAAACTTCTTTTTGTGGAGTATATAGTGTTTTATACTGAATCTTGATTCCTTATTTAGAAATTTTTCTTTGAAAAGTATCACATGTAAACTCCTTTCTATTTTCTGATCTACATTTCTTGATATAAAGGCCTAACTCCATATTAGTTTTCCATATAAAATTTTAAATATTTATATTTCTCTTAATTATGTTGATAAATATGAAATTAAATAGTTCATTATAATCATCAATGAATTTAATGAGACACATATCACATATGGTATAATTTTGTCTCATTGGACCACCTAACTCTGTGTGAAAGTGTTCAAGTGGTTTGGTAGATAGAATTTCCACTCCCTTATGTGAACCATAGACTATTTTCCCTTTTTTATAGGTTTCAAAAATTCCATCATTTTCCCTTTTTCATCTTAGGATGATATCTCACAATATCATGCTTCAAAATTTTATAGGTACTTATTTGGTGAAGATGACCAAGGCTTATATTCAATAATCTATTTTTATCATTTCAACTCAATTAAAATTAATTCATAGAATCATGAATTTGTAATATATTGTAATTGATTCTTCTCCATTGAGTGTTGATCCTTCAATCCTTTTTTATGATATGTGAATTATTCTTAAATACCACCTCATATCTATCATCACAATATAAACTGACACAATGTAAATTGTGTTCCAAGATTTCAATAAATAATACATCATTAGACTTCATATTATGGGATTCAATCTCTATTGTGCTAAATCCTTTGATTTTTAGGGGAAAATAATTTCCAAATGTCACTGATCCCCCTATATACTTATCAATATTTCCCATAATTCTTATTTCATCAATTATGTGTGATAAATATACAATATAAAGTATCCATTACTTGGTTCTCATGTTATCCTTCAAAGTGACATCAGTAAAACATGATTTTTCTACCTTTATTTATTGAGTTCCCTTCCCTTTCTTGGCATTGGATATCTTTCTAGGTTAACTAGTCATGCACTTTTCAGAAATTGACCATATTGATCACATCTACCATAAATTTATTCTAAGAAGTCATATTGGTTTTATATTGATAGATAATATGAATTCCTAGTCACATCTTTATTTCATTGAATTATGTTCTTATTTTTCACAGAATACACTCCCTTGGTTCATGTCTGATCTCTGGTGGAGAAATGTTATGATTGTACGAGTAGTATTTGTTCCAAAACACTCCACAACACCAGTAGTATCCTCTAAATTTTAATCCACCATACAGATAATTGTTTTTCTTAAATATTATTAATGTTGTCTTTCTATATACAATGGTTTTATGAACAATGAGGGTAATGATATTATTGAATAATAAATTTCTTCCTTTTATTTAGAATATGGACTCATACTATTTCTCATAGTCCAAAATAATATAGAATTTATTTTAGAACCTGTATTATTTGAGTTAATAGGTCAATTATGAAATTCATAGGGAGCTATATTAGCTTGCTTCTTTGGACCCATATTTTCATTATCATGTGATAATTCAGCCTTGATCTCAAAAGTCTTTTTGAAAAATTATTTAATATTATTCAAATCATTTTTATCTTTATGAAATTATGATTATTTATTATATTATTATTATTCATTGAGAGAAAGTTTTTCTCTATGTTTTTTTACAATATTCTCTATTTCATCCCCATTCAATTTGTTATCTCTTGATTGCATCTATGAAAAAAGCCTCTTTATTTTTACATTCTTTATTTTCTTAAGATATATTTCTAATTTATTTTAAAAACTAACTATTATCCTTTTTGTGATTTTTGGTTCACTTAATAAAATTGTCTAATTCATTATTGAACATTTTTTATAACTCTTTTATTTCACTTTCATCATCTTCACAACTATATTTATCAAACAATTTTTCAATGTTATCCATGAATTTTGTTTCATATTCTGATTTTTTTTCCCTTATGTGGAGTCAGATTCTTCTTATTTTATCATTAAAATTATTCCTGTACTTTTAAAAAATGTCTTTTTATTTCTGAAAATTTGGTTTAATGTTTTGAAAATTTTCCCCATTTCTTTTTCTTAGGTTTTCAATCATCTTTCTTGGGTTCAATTGAATTCTTATTAGGAAAATTTATGGTGAAGTATATAATTTAATTATTATTATATATCCTGGGTGGTTTTTTTACTTTACCCTTACTCTTTACATAATTTAATCTATTTGATATAAGAGAAATTTTACATTGTAACATTCATCTTTATATTAATTATTAGATTCACGTGACTCTATAATTAAATCATCTCTGATTTTGAGATTTCTCCTGGCCACAAAATCCTTCTCATCATTAATATAATTTTTGAATGTTGTACCATTTGGAATTCTAGGAACAAGGCATGGCATGAGGGTGTTTTGAGTTTGTGGTTGGCTCTAGAAATAAGGTATTAGAGCTTGGTAGTTAATCTGGGGATCATTCTAAGGCATTAGGATAATTCCTCTTCTCTGAAAATTTGCATAGAAGGGGGATTCTATTTTCATCTTGTCTAGCATCTACCCCCTAAAAATATATGGGTAAAATGAATTCCCTTAAAAAATGGTATGAAACTAAATATTGATGGATCATGTATGCATGGACTCATGAAGGGAGGGGGGGTGGTTCATGACTCAAGGGGATCGATCATTTTGGATTTCTATGTAGCTTATGGGAATGGATACTACCTTATGGTAGAGATCGGTGTTTTTCTAAATAGGATTCAAGTAATCCAAGATAGGAATCTACTTTTGGAGTCCATAGAAACCAATTCCTATATCATCCAAAAATCTTATCATATGTCGTCTTTAATATCATGGTCCATTATTTATCACATACGGAATAGTAAACTAAATCTTGGAACATGAGTAAAGGTGAATCACACATAGCATGAAAGTAACAAACTTGTGTATTTTCTTACTTCCTGGGGATCTTAGGAGAATCACTTCATTTCTTTTGATAGCTTGGGTTCCCTTCCACCTGAATATGTTAATACGGTTAGGGAAGATACACTTGGATTACATTATTTTCTTCTTCTTTGACTATTTTGGGCTTGGTGTTTCAATTTCTACAATAAAAATGCTACTTTTATGAACATTAACACTTATGAAATAGTCATCAATGTTTTATTCTTCAACCGTCTTTAGGCACTCAAATTTTCTATTCTAAATTTTAAATTTTTCCTCATTCTCTTTCACCATACCTTCATAACGGATTTCTAACTTGTCCCAAATTTCACTAATAATTTATATCTATAGAAAATTTTTATAAATATTTATTGAATGAGACATTCAAAAATAGTTTTTTAACTTTTGTATCAACTTCCATATTTCACTTATCAGCAAATGTCATAGGATATTCCTCAATGATAAGTGGGAATCATATTGTTAATGCATCTTTAACATCAAGTCAATGATATAGAATATATGGAAAAATCCTATACTTTAAAATGTGATGGTTATTATCATCAAATATAGGGAAACTTCTATTATTAATAGAAGGTATATAATCCACCATTTTTTATTTCATGGATCTTGATAGATGGAAATTTCACTCTTATACCAATTGAGGATCCTATAGTGTTTTATAATGACTAAGAAGGGGGTTGAATCTATTGTGATTTTTTACAATTACACTTTCATTTTAAAATTAAACTCTATTGATCTATTATGATCTAGTCCTCTCATATGATTAATCAACCTTGCCCAAATTTAGTAAATATAAATATCATAGGGACACAATATTTTTATAATGTTCAGTCTAATTGAGTTCCCACTCTAAACTATGATTGGTTAAAAAATCCAATAAATTATTATAAACTATAATCACAAGTGGTTAGACCATACAGCCTTCAATAGCATAATTCCACACTATGCTTTCTAGAGTCTCATTGTAATAATTACGTCAAAGTTATGGACACAAAATTATGTCATGTAAAACCAGAAAGATCACCCCTAAATTTTTGTTTCTTTTGCATCTATTGATGAAGATATTTCCTTTTGAGACTTCGAGATGAACTGATTATCATGTCCACACTTCTTTAAAAAAATTGAAAATATATGATCACAATGAACATTGTCTATCTTTATCACTTTTATAAGAACTTAATTGGATTGGTTTTTCATAAAATTTTATAAATTATTGAATTATCAACTATATTCTCTTTATATAGTACAAAAAAATATCATCATTCACATGATATTATCAATGTATAGAATATGTGTCTCATCATGTACCATGAATTAAAATATTTTATTTTTTGTGTATTGTTGCTTCATAAATAAGTTTAAAGAATTAAATTTTTCTTAATGTGACATCGTATAACACTTAACTCACACAACACCAACTTATATCTTGCACCCCTATTAGGACTAATGATTTTTAAATGAATATAGTCTCTCAAAATGAATTATTTGTGTAGTGTTTCACTTGATTTTAACAAATAAACTGGAGTGATTCATGATTTTTCTCTAGATAAACTCTTCTTCATACATAAGAAATCTTTAATATAAGATTTAGATAGGCATTTATAGGAAAAAACCCAAATGATATTCACCCTATAATTATAGAAACTCATAATAAACCAATCATCTAACTATAATTACGAAAATAATATAAACTCTTGATTAGAAAGGGTATTCTCTTAGGAAATATCACCTTTACTAAAATCTACATATCAATATCCTTTAACTAACCTGGAATAGCGGCTTTATCCTCACATATTTCATATATCACATAGAAAATAAGATCATAATCTACATCCTTCCATTCACATATAATTCAAATTCATATACTATTAAAATATATTTATCAAATTTTTGGTGCTGAAATATATTCCCTAATAAATGTTCAGGAAGGTTTCAGCTAGTTGAGATGAAATCTAGGCTCAAATAGCAAAAATATCAATAAGGGGGCTGTCTTATGAAGCACTTTCGCACATCCCCCAGTCTGTGAGAACTTGAGAGGGATTGATAGTATTCTCCATGATTCCAAATATCCAAGTAACCACTGAAAATGAAGTTGATAGTAGGCTCTATGTGTCTGATGATCCCTGCGAATGCCACAAAGAAAGTCCACAGAGAGCTCGGTAAGTTCAACGAGCCCCACACCTCATCACAGAGATCAATTTTCCTTCATGGTGAACCTTTGATCATTGAAATACCAATTTTCCTATAAATAACTATCTCACCTCTCCCCATAAACATCGTTACCCGGACCTTTTTTCATCCGATCTCCCTTTTGGTGAAGCATCGAGCACCATGAAATCGAGAAACAAATTAATTCACCAAGGTATTGGAGCATCACAAAACCCCTTTTTCTAGATCTAATTTACCCATACCTATGGTAAAAATTCCCTATGAGAATTCATATTCCCCTCACAAAAGAAGAAGTACCTATGAGGTACTTGAGGCTTCACAAATCATTAATCCTTCGTGAAGCACTCCTTTTACAACTCATTACTCTATGCCAAAGTATATTAACATTACTTTAAGGAGATCTTATCTTTAGAAAGCCCCTGACCTCCACAATGAACCTAAGATTCATGAAGATCCTCTTAATAATTCCCCTTGCTTCATGATACCCTCTTTGGTGCATCCCTCCAGGCATATATGCGGTGATTTAATGGTCCCTCATGTGGTGTTCCTTTTTATGCTTCTCTACCTAATTCTCCTTCACATAGGTATGCTAATAACTATTGCTTCTTCACATAGCTACACTAACATGGACCCCATATCATGCTACTCCTCCACCCTATTTTATCCTATCATTTATAATGTCTTCCCTTACCCAAGTGTGGGTGGGAATCAGTTATGTGAGTCCTGGGGGTAAGGAGCTTGTCCTCCCCATTTGATTTGTAGGACATTAAACAACCAAGTACCATCATCATCACCACATGATGTTATACTATAGTCTCGCACTCTACAATGAAAATTGGGTAATAGTCCTTGGTTATTTTCTATGCCCACTTATTTCCATGAGAGTGAGATTGAATTCTCCCTCCTATCAGGGAATAATATATTCCTCATGTGAAACAAGATCCTCTTTGGGAATCCCTCGTAGAGTAAGCCCCAATATCCATCTCAATGGGTCACCTTAGTGTGTAAGCCTCACACCACTTCTCTTGGTCTCACCATTTTTGACATGATATTTATGTCTAATTCTACCTCTTATTTCTCATACTGAGCATGAATCATGTATTCTTAGAGATTAATAGTGAGCATGACCCCATACAGGCCTCTTTGGCACATAATCCCCATGCAACCTTAATGCTGAACTATGCAATTTTTTATCACTGTCTAATTAATAGGGTACGTAGGAATCCTCATTGAGGATCAATACCAACCAAATGTAAACTTAGATTCCCCTCCAAGGGGTTCACCTCCTTGATCCACCCTCAGTGGTGTTCAAATCATCTTTTACTTGGGTGGCCTTATCATGTAATCCCCTACCACGTGCCTCATATACATTTAGGCCACTATCCATGTGTAAGACCCAAATCATCCCTCCAAACTATGCGGGTTATGATCCCTATCCTCTATATAGGGTACGTAGGATGACAGCCCATGCTTCAATCCCAATCAATGGTAAATTATACTACTCCCTTCATGGGATGTACCTTTGTGATGTGACATTTTCCTTTTTCGGTACACATCCCCCGAATCCACATCCTTGTGGTATATGATCCATACACCAGGGTAATTAGCCATGTGTAAGACCTTATGCCATCTATAAATACATGGAATTTAATACTTTTATTTGTAATAGGGTTTTAGGAAGACTCCCCTAGGTTCAATACCATCATCAACTCCAATCTTGGTCCTTCCCTTGAGTCAGTATATATCAGGGGGGATAATACCCCATCCTAGAGGTTACATTTCCTTCGGATCCCCATCCATGTGCTCTACTACCACGAGTTGAATCCTTAGTTGTCTCATCACCCCATCCCAAAATATGTGTACTTTGATTCCCAAAAATTGTGATATGTAAGAGGCCTCTATGAAGTTTAATCCCATCACTCTCTACACTCCATCTATTCCATCAGCACTTCATCCACATCCTTCATGATTCTTACCCAGGCCACCACATCTCAATGAGATCATGCCATCTATATCACCTCTGATTCTAGTAAAACATGATAATCTAACCATTCATAAGCCCCACACAATCCATATTCATCCAACCAAAACTAGCCTTCTTGTGAAGGGAAGTTATGCATGTGTAATATCTAAATCATCCCATAGAACTACATGGGTGTTAATATCTATCTCTTAAACTATGTACATAAAAATCCTCCCTGAGGTTCAATCCCAACCAATGGTAAACCTTGGTTTCCCCTTCAATAGGGTCCACCTCCCTGATCCACCCTAAGTAGTGTCCAAATCAACCTTCATAATGTGACATCTTCCCTTTATTGGACACATCACCTGAGTTCGTCATCAAAGGTGTTCCCACCCATCTAATGGTAAACCTCAGTGCCTCCCTCCTAAGGACACCCCCCTTTACAGTGTGACATATATCCATTATGGGATGCACCATCCTATATATTATATTATCAAGCATTCTGATCCATCCATCCAGTAAACATTCCAAGAACTCCCTCCTAGGGATGTACCCATCATATCCACCTTTATAACTGTTACGATCAGTATGATCTATCTCCTATATATGTTAAAACCACATCCTACCTCATTTTAAACATGATATTCCTATGGAAAACCTCAGAATACTTGCCACTGGCATAAGATACCCCACAATCGGTATGTGATGCCATGGGTTTCCGCACCCTTGAGAATCCCTCTTATGATGAAGAATACAGGCTCTCAAATGTTCTTGTGTCTAAACATGAAACTGATTCCCAACATGACTAATTCTCTAATTGAAGGTTGCTTCCCTGACTAGACCCCTTGGAATGTCTAGATAGAAAAAATTTAATTAATCAGTATCCAAAAGAGATGGAACTAGGAATGAGGATCATGAACAACATCTTAATCTATAAGGGAGACCCAAACTAGGGGAATAATTCCAAGAAAGAATCCATGGAAGGGGGAACTAACATCCCATCATCCTGTTTTGATCAGGTATAATACATATCTTAAGAAGTGATAAATGTCACCCACATTTGGAAAGTTGTAATGTGTGGCAACAAATGCACGCATCACAACTCACAGAGCCCGATGATGTGCGTACCCCAGAGGAAGGTGTCAAAAATAGAAATGCTGAACCCAATGTGAAATATTCTACTCAGCATGGGATTATTAGAATTTGAGACATCAGCAGATAAGCATGTCACTGGATCCATTTATATGGTGTCAGGTCCTACCAACCAAACATTGGTCCTAGCGTGAAACTCACTAAAATTTGGGGTATTTAATTGTTGGGAATTTTGTACTATGACATCATCATTGTGGATCTCTCTCTCCATTCATGGAAGATTGGATGGTTCTAGGAATTTGGAATTACTTTCTTATTATCTACAAAGATAGCTAGATATTCCTTCTTTTTAGGCCCCAATCCATAAGAAAATAATCTCCCCTACCCACAAATGTATGGGTAGGAAAAAAAATAATTCAGTATACCTTCATGACTCTACCTCTTCCATGACATCTTCCATGACAATGGTTGTTAGGTTTCCATGCCTTATCTCACCATCTAAAATCATTCAAACAATGGTGATAGACACCATTGTTTATCACTAAGAGCGGTGGGGTTCATTCCCACACATGATATATCCCTTTAGGACTTGGAGGATTCTGAACCTCACCATCACTGACACCCCAAAGGGTCTTGTTGAGAGCCACTTCTCCCCACTCCGACCTTTAACCACTTCGAGAGCCTCTCCTAGGATCGTTCTTGTGACTCACACCCCAATGCCAATGAGTTAAGAGACATACGAGTCATCCAAGCTATGAATGCCACCTGGGAGCTGTCATGGATGGCTCACACTTGGCCACATAAATGCCAAAAACTACTGATCCCTTAGATTGTGTAACAGGTTCTCTATAAACCCACTCCATTGGTCCCATTCTGAATGACCCAATGCCAATGTCAAACACAAGGTTAGGAATATTCCCATATGGGTCATCATCTTCTATAGCTTTTGTGAATGGTTCCATCACTGGTGCATTATACAAGGTCCCTAAAACTATAGACTAGGGAATCACCTGCACTCGATCATAATTGAGACCTCATATACCTGATAGGTAGGCTGGGTTGACTCTTTAGACCACTGGAATGATTAGTAGCTGTCGTGGGCCAACTCGTGATGATGAGAACCAGTATGGAGGTCCACCCCGTACCACCATCATCTAGGTTGGAGGTCCTCCTTACTCTCACATCGAACATGGATTTCCTCCCCATGTTACCATCATCAATCAAAATAGAGGTCCTCGTCATCTTTTTGAAATCTAATATGTAGTTCCTCCCCATGCCTTTGATTCTAGATACAGAGCCCCCCCCCCCCCACAACAGCATTGACCAGAGAGGAGTTCCTCCTCACTCCATCACCCATCGACATGGAGGTTCTCCCCATTTCCTCATCAACCCAAGCAGAGGTCCACCCCACTCCAATATTCATCGAAGAGGAGGTCCTCTCCACTTCATAAATGGTCAACATGGAGTTTCACCCCATGTCTGGTTCGATTAGTATGAATGAAATCATTGGGTTACCACTATCAATCAACACGGAGGACGTCCCTATGTTCCCACTAGCTCCGATGGAGGTCCTCCCCTCTCAAGATTTCTGAAACACAGAGGTCCTCTCCACTATAGCACTATCAACTTTTTAGGTACTCCCTACGCATCCAATGATCAACATAGAGGTCCTCCCTATGTTCTGTTTGATATATGCCCAGGTGCTTCTCACACCACAACACACCAATGTGGAGGTATTCCCCAATCCAACAAAAATAGATACGAAGGTCCTCCTCATGTCACATCTAACTCAAGTAGAGGTCCTCCCCACTCTAACACAAATCCACATAGAGTTCATCCATGTGTTAGAGACATACCTACCCTGAAATTCCATCCCGGGGTAGAAGGGAGTACGGTCACCACAAAACAAAGAACTCTGATAAGAACCATATCATTTTCAATCTATTATTTTTCCCATATTCTGAATTAGAGTGTGACTCAATGATGGAGCCTTCACTCAGATCCTCTACATTAGGGTCTGGGGCAGGAAACCATTGTGTGAGTTTTGTCTACCTGAAAAGTGAAATACACCAGATCCGTGAATCCCTCCACAAGTAAATGAAGGAGGAATAATATTTGTCTCCCTTTTAGAGTCTTTTCTTATAACCCTCTCTATTGTCTTCTGTTTCATTCTCTACCTTGATATGAGATCATAGAGAGTTATTTTGGGGCATGATAGGTGGAGAGAACCTGACATAATCACCACCTATAGCTACTTCCTTCTTTCATGAAGAATTGGTATGTATTTTATCTTACATCGATGTGATGATGTGGTTGGAACCACCCCTAAGAGATGACCTAGTGAATGGTTTTCAGTCATCCCACATAGTGTTTTCTCCGCTAGCTAGTCTATAACTGCAGTGGTCTATATCAGTATCATTTATAGTTACTCAGTCATCCCTGATCGAATAAAGGGGAAACCAGGAGATGGATCTAATGTCTAAGCAGATAATCTTATGGGACACTCTTGTAATGGATTAGTTTTTTTGAGATGTTCTGGTCGATCACTACTCCCAACTTTGACATCCCAGAGGAGATCACCCAGGATGAGGTCATCTGCTTCCACCAGACTATCTGGGTGATGCATTTCCACCTTCACAATCATCATATGACTTACCTTAAGATTCGAGAACACTTAGACAACATTTCCCAGTAGTGACACATGGTTGGGATAGAAGCACTTACCATGGCTATAAATCTCACGTCACTCAATTGTCATCAAACCCTTCAATAATGATGCATTTAGAGCTTTAGAGTTCTCTGTAGAATTATTGAGGAGGAATCCACGCACATCTAGATTTGTGGGTGGGTGGAATATTCTACTCTTCACTTTAGTTCTATCATATGGAATTCAGACCATCCCAGTGACATTGAGGATACCCCTCCAAGCACTATTTCATTGAATATTGTTGTACCCTAGATACACTCAAAAGGGGGAGTAGACATAGGGTCTGATGGAGGGAACCTACCTTCTGGGGCAATGTGCTATCTTCTAGAACCCTAGGTGATGTCACTCATTATAAAAGGTAAATAATTGGTCTTGTACTTCCCTCCAAGTCATTGCCTATTGAAAAAAACATCAGCAAAGGAAAGAAGCAGACTAAGACCTTTAATCCCTCTGACATATCCAATTCAACGTAGAATGCAAAGGTTGAACCAACTATAGAATCATTTCTCGGGAAGCTTTCTGAATAGAAAAATATCATTAATGATATTCTTGTTGAGCATCTTTCATAATGAAGTCCATACTATAGTGATCCTCGATACAATATTTTCCCTCATCCACTGGGGTAGTAGGGGTAGCCACAGGTCCTTCTCAGCAAGTTTCCTTGTATGGATCTCGACAATCCCATTCATCCCAACAGGGTAGAGACTGGAACCTATGAAAATCAACTACAGTAATTATCACCAAATCCTCCCATGCCTCATGAGAATCCTACTCAACACCTAGCTTAGGACATTCCTCTAGTGGCACCATAGTTTGTTCCATAACTGGCACCACCAGCTGCTCCATGATCTGCTGAGCCTACCTATCATATTGAAGATCTTGCCAATGCACTGGCAATTAGGAATCCTCGCTAAGATAGGAATCCCCATCAAGATAGGAATTTAAACCAGGAAAATCAAATTTCCAATCTCATTTACCACCTTGATCCCTTGAGACGTGATAGGTGGTGATCCCACCTGAAAGAAAGTTGTATCCGGTATGGTTGGACGACACATTAGAAACCCAAGATTTTGGGAACCCTATATTTTCCACCTTCAATGGGATGGGAAAACCACTTCAATAACTGACGTACTTTATTTCAAGTTGTGGATCCATTCTAGGAACTCCAGCACGATAGGAAGCCTCTAAGATTTGGTGTTTCATACATACATTGAAAGGGAATGTATTCATCTTGTACATCTAGTTACCCATCGGGTCATTTGCTAGTTAGGAATACCTTCGCAAGTAGTTTCTTTATCAGTTTTTCTCCACTATGTGTAATACAAGTATCGCTAGCCTCCTAAAGTAAAAAAATGGCTAGATGAGTGAGTCGCAAACTTCATTTCTAGGTGTAAGGGCATCATGTATTCACTCGACATGTCGTTGACTTATGATCAGTTGTGTATGATGTGTGTAGGGAATTTAAATACCAAATTGGTTCCCTTTATCATCACTCATAAATTCCAATGTGGATTTAGATATTTCTCATATAAGACTAAGCACCTAGAGGTAGCCTTGCAGTAGGCTAAGCATGAACATCCATCGCCTTCTCTAACTCCTATAAGAAAAGTATATAATGTTGAGACAATTGTGGTCACATAGATAGAGGCCCCTAGATCATTAGAATTGTAACCAATAGATCCTCCTCCATAGACTAGCATAAGGAATCATACTTAGGTCTAGCCTTAGGCTTAGCATCCCCCAACACAGAATCGACAAGCACTGTCAGGAAACACACCTCCACCACCTAGGTAAGATATTCAGGTTTTGGCCCCTTGTCTGCCTCCAGTCCCTTAACAGGGCCTGGCTCCCAGATTTTCATTCCCTAATAGGAGAAACTAGGCCAAATCATTTATCGAGGATCAGATTCCTAGTTATTTTTGTAGTTCCTTCAATCAACGAATTCTGAAGCTTCCAGAATGAAGGATACGTGAGGATGCTAATCTCATTGATCTCCCAAGCTACTTCCCTTATCACTGGTTACCAAGACATACCATCAAGCAGTGTTATATATTCAAGGACTGGCTCCATGACTTGGTTGATAATAATATCATTAGGTTTGGACCTGCCCTAATATAGGTAGCATGAATTTTTATAAATCCTGATAGTGATAGTGGAGATGAGGGTCAGTAGGTCTCCATCTGTGAGTCTCAGAAGTATGATGATTGGATTTCTCATAGGGTAGTTTCTCATACCCATGGTATCATCTGTGCTCATTTGAATTGACCCAAGCCTCCTAAAGCTATCGTGCCTCCTCTAACTACCATTTCTTCATCCACATATCAGCCTTCTAGTTCTCATAATAGTAGGATCAGACGCCGTAATAGAAATAAAATCACCCCCCTATGAAAAACCCATCACACAAAAATGATGATTTCATGCCCAAAAAAAGGGGAATATACCCTAAATCAGACCAGTATTGAAATATTCTTCAAATGCTGAGCAGTAGTATGCATCTATGAATACCATCAAGCTAGTGTACCTCTACATGGTTCCCAATGATGTGGAGTATCAAGTCGGTCCTCCTAATGTTCATGGTCGATGCCATCATCGACAAGGCTGTTGATATGTGAATCGTCAGAATGCTCAGTCTAGCACTTCCAGTCAATCCATGCATGTTACCAAAACTAAACATCAGGATCAGTGTAGAGTTCAACATGTGGAGTCCTCTCATTGCATCTTGTCAAGATCATTGCCACTACTGTTTGTGTTACTCAACCAGGCAGAGATGTTGCGGCCAAGTCAGGATTAGCCACATCCAGATATGGACCAACCTCAATCATCTGATAGTCAACTAGTAGTAATTTTTCATGGTTTAGCTAGTGAGAAATGACGTATTCCCAGCACCATCCAGAATCCGCTGATTCAACCAGTGACACCTATAATGCCTCTAGCCACGGTAAATGTGTGGCTAGTATGGATGTAGGATGTTCTTAATCACCTTGAAAACATTTCTACAAATCTCTCAATTCTCGAGGCCCTTCACCTATTAGAAGAGCTATGTGAATCCCTCATAGAATCTTTTAAAATCCCCTTCTAGTTTAATATATAGGTAGTGGATACAAAGTCATTCCATGCTAAGGAATTCAAAAGAGAAGAATTCCAAGCCATCATCTCATTATTAGGAGGAGAAGAATGTTCTCCCATTTAGGGGAACATTATCCCACTATACATCATAGGCCAACTCAATGGTATGGAAGTCCACTGTTGTCTCCATGACATAGGTTCTCAGATCAATATCATCTTTACCCAGACAATCCGTAATCTATGACTGACTGAAGAAAACATAAGTCCCTCAAAACTAAAAATTCAAGGTTATCAGAGGACCGAGTAGAGTCCATGTGTCATAATCTACCTGGATACCCAGTTTGGTGTCCTATTTGTAACAACTAAATTAATGTTCATCTCACAGGATACCTTCTATAATGCACGGATGGGTAGATCTTGGCTCCATCTTCATGCGACATTCTCTCCTCAAGTCACCAATGCCACAGGTACTCCCTCAACGGTCAAGTGGACATGATCCAAGGTGACACATATCCTTTTTCCTCTTGTGAAGCTAGTTATTTGGATGATGATTATTAAAATAGGAAGAGGAAATGGTTTTAGACCAATGAGGTTGATCACACTGCTACTATGGCTGATCCCTGGATAGACTTTGATGATGCTTTTGTCCTCCTGATTCACCAATTTGAGGATACAATGCGATACAAGGGATATTGCTTCACCGTCTCCAAGATAAGGGAATAAATGTACCTAGTCCCAAGGAACGCAGAAATATTACCTCTTACTTCAACACAAGATAGGATAGAGTGATAGCAGATCATCTTACCCCTGTGAGGTATCAGAGTGTTCGCCTCATGACCACAATAGTATGTTATACCTGGTTATTTCGTTGGGATGGGTTAAGTCAACACAGACCAACCTACCACAACTACTTTAACATCGTCATGAATAGACCCCTCAGTTGAAGGCCTAATGGAATTGGTTCGAAAAATTTGTTTCCATGGTTTCAAAAATGCAGAAGTCTCCTGATGAAGAATACACTGCCACTCAAGCCAGCACCAGTATTTCTCCAGGTTCAACTAGCTCATAAGAATTTCAACCACGTGATAATTACCTTACCTAGGACGATGAAGAGGATTTTAAATATCATCCTCCCACATTTGAAGAGGGATTCTCCACCACCGTCGATGAGTTTGTATAGGTGAATCTTTTCACTAAGATAGATACGAGGATGAGACTAATTAGTGCAGTTATGCCTGCATAGGAACAAAAAAAGTATGTGGACTTTTGGGAGAAACATAATGATGTGTTTCACTAGAGTTATTATGAGATAAAATTTTGAGACTCTCAGGTCACTATCCACTATATTGGTATCCCGCTGAGTAATCATGTGTTCAAACATCCTCCATGGAAGATGAACCATTCCCATAGTGTTATGCTCAGGGGTGAAGTTGATAATATTTTTAAATTCAATTTAGTCAAGGAAGTAGAGTACCCCCAGATGGTTAGCCAATATCAATCCCATTAGGAATAAGAATGGACATATCAGAGTATATATTGATTTCTGAGATATCAACTAGCACTCCCTAAAGGATGATTTTCCCCTCCTGGTGATGAATTTTTTAATTGATTATACTACTGGATTCTAGGATCTCTCCTTATAGAATGGATATTCTTGGTCTAATCAAATTTATATGGCCTCCTAAGATGAGGAGTCCACTTTCATCAGGGTGCCCCAATTTACCTTTTGTTATCAAGTAATTTCCTTTGGTTTGAAGAATGCAGGATCCACCTATCAGTGTGTCAGGCACCGTATATTCAAACCAATCCTTGGGCGACAGTGGAATTATGCATTGACTATTTAGTGGTCAGATCTCACCAGCATCAAGACCATATCAGAGATCTTGGGAAATTGTTTGGCTTCCTCCACTCCCACCATCTGAAGTTGAACCCCTTGAAAAGTTCTTTTGGAGTGACCTCTAGAAATTTCCTTGGTTTCATTGTTAGATATAGAGGCATTGAGATCGACCCAGAGAATATCAAGGTTATTAGTAAGATTCCTCCTTCAAGAAACCTCTTAGATATTTTAGGTTTTAAAGCCCACCTAGCCTATATATTCCGTTTCATTTCTAATATGGTTGGAAATTATAATCCCTTTTCCAGACTCACGGTGAAAGGTGTTGTTTATTAATGGTATGAATACTTCTAGACCACTTTTGTGGAGATCTAGTAGTATCTTTTGTTGCCTAAAGTTATGATTCCACCCATATTTAGAAGGTCATTGGTCCTTTATGTGATTTCCCTGGAAGGATACCTTAGTTCCTTTCCCACTTAGAAGAACAAAAAAGGGATAGATAACTATTTTTACTATATCAGTTGCATGCTCCTTGACACAAATACCATATATTCTCCTATCAAGATGATTTATATCATTCTAGTTTTTGTAATGTAGAAGTTGTGGCATTATCTACCGCACTATCTAATGTGGCTGGTGTCTCGTATGGATCCACAAAATTATATTCTGAACCTACCTATGTTGGCAGGATTCCTAGCTCAGTGAACAGTGATCCTTCAGAAGTTCGACATCAAGTTCATTCCACATAAATATATCAAGGTTTAGGTGATGTTAGACTTTCAGGCTGCCGATTTGGCCCCCACAGAGTAGTCTTTGCATTTTTATTTTTCTAAAAAATACATTCTCCCAGTAGATCAGGTTATTCCCTGTTAGCAGATGAACTTTTATGGCACCTCCTGGAGTCCCACAAGCATAGGGATTAATGATCCTCAACATAATAGTGTAGGCTTGGGTATTTTCTTTTTCATGTATACACAGGTTGTCTTTCCCTATTCATTCTTTCTCTTAGAGTGCAGCATCAAAAATGAAGCAAAGTATCAAGCTCTCATCCCTTGTCTTGAGTTGGTTCTTGAGATTTATACTCACCACCTTCATGTGAAGGGAAAATTCGATCTTGTTATCAAGAAAATTAATGGTTATTACATCATTAGGAATACGAAGCTTGTGTCATTTCTTAAGCATGATCATTAGTCGGTAGCCCATTTTTCTTCTTTTCCAGAGGTCACTCATGTTCCTTAGTCACAAAATGGTAGATCTAATTCCATGGTCAATATAGTTGCTTCTCTCTCGGAGCATAAAAATGAATATATGTTCATTCATGTGGAACATATAAGGGTAATCTCCCCTTTCAGTTTGGATGATGTCAACAACCATCATGTAAATCACCTCACCATTGATGCTTCCTCATTGGGTCCTCCAGATATCTCTACAGCTAAAGAAACCTTTGACTAGACAACTCCTTTCATCAAGTATCTCCAACGGAAAAATATCCTATTAGATAGAGCTAAACATGAGAGAATATATCACTATTCGGTTCAATTCACCCTATATAGCAGTCCCAACCTAGACCAACCCCTCTACAGACAAGGTTTTGATGGAATTCTCCTCCACAGCATTCAAGGAGATGATATTTCCAACATCATGCAGGATGTCCATGCTGGATCTTGTGGTCCTCACCGTGAAGGGATGAATCTCTCCCACCATATTCGAAGTTTGGGATACTTTTGTCCCACCACAGTCCACGATTGTATTGATTTATCCAAGAGATGATATGTTTCCGACTCTGTACATCGACCATTGGAACCCCTACATATTATGAATTACTCTTGGCCCTTCGCGGTATTGGAACTCGACTTCATGGGACCATACCCAATAGAAACATCTCGCCAGTTTAGGTTTATTCTGACCCCGAAATATTTCTTTTACAAGTGGGTAGAAGCAATTTCTCTCTAGGAATTCAATGCCTGGTCTATTGATAAATTTTTGAGAACCAACATAATACATCAATTGAGATTCCCTAATGTTGTTCTCACCAAAAACAAAATCAACTTCGAAGAAGATGAGTTGAAGAAATTGTAATCCAAGTATAGTGTCTGGTCTAACTATACTTCTCCCCATCGTGAATAGGTTAATGGGTAGATCAAAGTGTTCAACATGACCCTCTCTAACATTTGGCAGAATATGATGGGTCAAAACAAGAGAATTTGGCTAGAAAATCTCCCCAATACACTCTAGTATTCTAGAATGATGACTCTTAATTCTACCCAAGTGACTCCATATTCCCTGTTATACAGAAAAGTGGTAGTCCTCCCCATCGAGATTCAGTTTCCATCACTCCATATAGTTGTCTATGATTAGAAGATGTCAGGTATAGTAGCAGAATTTCATCTAGCCAAAATGGAAGATCTTGATGAGAATATGAGTCAATAATTTCATAATATAGACAGGTACCAGAATAAGAAAGATAGATATTTCAACAACATATTTCTACTCCTCTCTTTCCTTCAAGGATATATGATTTTGGCTCTTCAAATGTTCATGATTCCCAAGAGGAAACCGCAAAAGTTGGAACCCAAATAGGAAGTACCTTACAATGTTCCCAAATTCTATCCCAATGGTTCATACTCTTTAGTTACCATGGATGGTTAGATAATTACTCCCCCACTAATTCCAAGTTCATTAAACATTACTTTCCATGAGAAATATATTTATCATCCTACATTATGTTAAACTATTACATCCTACATGATGTTAAACTACATGGAACTTCCCGATCATCCTTAAAAATGATAAAATACATATTATTCCCCATAGGTATGATCTATATGACCTTAAAATAACATATCTTTCATCCTACATGATTTTAAACTGTTATATCCCGCATGACGTTAAACTGCACAGAACTTTCCAATCATCCTACATGACAATAAACTGTATAGAGTTCCCCATAGTCCAAGCTCTATAACCAAAAATATGATCTGTTTCATCCAATAAACATGACAGTAAACTATGATTCCAAATCCTACATGATGTTAAAATTATTTTCATCCTTTTTACATGACATTAAATTACATAACAAGTCATCATCCTAGTTACATGATGATAAACTAAAAAATGCACAATTGGTACAAGCACTATGACCTTAAACTAAGATCTCTATTGTCCTAAATAATGTTAAACTACTGCTTCCTAGAAATAAGATATTAAACTGCATAGGATTGATGGATCTTTCTACATGAACTTAAAAGGAAAGTACCACTTTTTCCTGTATGACACAAAAATTATTTGTCCAGTATAACATTAAACTATGACCCATCATTATCCTTACCACGTTAAATTAAATTTCAAAGATATTCAGGAACTATGTATGGATTTATACTGATCCTTATGGGATATATAGAAATTCCCAGACATTTAGTCTTTGGGCTTGTCCATAATTTCATCCTTTCAGTCCCTTGGCATGAGTCCTCTCTTGTGAGTGTGTAGTGTGGTGTGGGATTTCATAGTCCTCATTCATGTCAGGTTATTCTTCCATTCCATACACATACCCTTTAGTATACCACTCTCCCCTATGTCCTAGTGGCATGAAAATAAATTATGTTACACTATTGTCCTTACTGCATGATGTTAAACTGCAAGATAATCATGAACTATGTATGTCTTGATTCACATCCATATGGGATACGTAGTGATTTTTAATCACTTCATCTTCAGTTCCATCCACAATATCTCCCAAACATTTTTCTTTGTCCCCCATGATGTTAAAATATGTATTATTTCTTATTATTAATTTTCGGTGTGGTGTGTATCTCTTTAGTCCTCATTCAGGTTAGGTTACTTCATGGTGCCACACTACACATTTCTGCTTTGTAATCCTCATCCTATAGTCTGAGCTCTATGAACTCAAACTAAGATCCTCATTATCCTTGTTGTGTGATGATAAACTGTATAATATCCCCTACCCTTATCATATGATGTTAAACTACATATTCTGCATCATGGCTATATTATGATAAACTATACAATTCCACAACTTCTTTATCTGAGAATACACTTCTCCTTGGAACTAACCATCTACCATTCCTCCCCTCAAGAAATATTCATGGCTTGATTTACATCCTTATGGGATATGTATATACTCTCAAACGTTTTCTCTCTGGGCCTAGTCGTAGAGTCACAAACTCACCCCTTTGGCCATTTGTCATGGATATCATCTAGGAATGTGTGGTTTGGTGTGGATCTATCTGGTCCACATTCATGGAAGGTTGACTCATAACGTGTCACTTCACAACTTTTCCTTCATTGGTCTAGACTCTATGACATTAAACTAATATTTTTAGTGTCCTATTCGCATGAAAATAAATTGTGTAACAACCACGATATTATCATTTGAGAGAACATCACCCCCCCTTGGTGGCACTGGCCATATTCCATGACATATTACATAAATATGTGTGGCTTGAATATCATCCTTATGAGATACATAGTCACACCCATACATCTTTTCCATGGGCCCAACCATAGAATAATGAACCCTCACCCTTTCTTAGCTTGGGTTCCCTCCTTGGGAATGTGTGGTGTGGTGTTGATCTATTTTTTCTTATTCACATTAGTTTATTTGACATACCATTCACCTCTCCCATGGGATTCATATTTCATACTCACACAATGATAAAATTCATGACATTTTTTTCCTTACCACATGACATTAAACTACATGGATACATCCCATGCGCCCGATGTTAAACTAGGCACCCATGGTCTACACTCTATGACCTTAAAATGAGATTTGCTGGTCCAAGAAACATGACCCTTAAACTATTTGAAATACCCCTACTAGAAACTCGGTCCTTTAAGGTATATCTGATCCCATCTATGGATGTTACACACTAACACGCTAGAATGTGGGGTGGTATTAGACCTGGAGTGTTGGATTCCATAGGGACATTCTCCCAATCCATTTCCATGCTTCACAAGTCACTTTATTTGGTTTCTTATCATCTTCTACATCTAAAGGGACCCCCCTAATAGCCTGGCTATGCCATATTGGATCACCTACCATTTTGGGCCAACGCCCTGGGAGACATTGGATGGTATTTTGAGGTAGGTCTCGTATCTCGAACATGGTATGCGGTTGACCCACATTTGTCTATCCCCATTCCTAGTAACACGATATGGGTTTTTTCTCTCAAATAAGGTCAATGGTTATCCTACATAATATTTATACCCCCACTGTGTTCCAGATATCAGACACAATGATTCACATTATCTACCTTTTTATGTTCTAGTGGATCCCCAACACCCCTAGTGTTTTCCCTCTGTGTAGCCACATGCATTTAGTGGTAATGTTAGTGGTTAGTAATTTTCATCCCCATAATTCCTTTCCATCATTGTGTTCTCCCATATAATGGAGAAATCATAAAATCACTCCTTGTTCCCCACACTGAGCATGGCTTATTTGGGATTATGATTCTTGGTAGGGTTTGTACCCATATAAAATGATATCACAACCCTGTATTCCAAACTCTATGACCTTAAACTAGGATCCCTTAGGTCCAAACTCTATGACCTTAAACTAATATCCCCTTCATTATTTTCTTGGAAGTGCTTGGAATGGTTTGGACCTCTCTAGTCCCCATTCACATTGGGTTTCTAGTATCCAAACCATAAACATCCCTTCTGAAACACCTCCTATGGAATCCTTACCGCATGATGCTAAAATGCATGGGTCAGTCCTATTATAAGACCTTAAAACTATAGACTCATTGTCTAGGCCACATGATAAAAAACAACATAATATTTTGGTGTTCTCTCTTGATAGGGCATAAGCTTTGGCACTAGTCATCCACCATGCCACCTATAAAGACCTACACATGGCTTGATTCCTATTCCAACACCCGAACATTCCATCCTGGTCCAGCCACTCAAAAAAATAACAAATAAGAAAAATCCCATGTATCCTCTATCTGTGAATGGTTCAGACTAGAAAAGGTAAATTTTCATTCAATCACTATGTTTTTCTCGATTCCCATCCTTATGGGATACATAGTGATTCCCAAGAACTTCTTCTTTGGGCCCAGTCCCAAACTCCTTCAAACATTCGCATCTTTGGCATTTCCCATGGTCTAATCTCTATGAACTTAAACTATATGTAGTTCATCTTGATACATCCATGTGGAACATGGTCACTCTTAGGTACCCATCCACATTGGGTTTTAACTCTTGTGTGTCACATGTGTACCCTTGATATGAGTGTTCATCCATATGGTCCAAACTCTATGAGATTTAACTAAGAGCTGGTGGAAATTATTCTCTTCTAGGATGTGTTGAGTGGTATGTGCCTCCTTGGCCTCATTCACGTCTGATTAATCATAGCACCACACCACACACACCCACTTGGAATACATTGAATCATGATTCGAGCTCTAGGAACTTAAACTAAGACCGATCATCCTCAATGCATGATGTTAAACTATGACCATACCCTGAGCAAGTTCAGGATTCCCCATTATGATTATTCAAAGTTTTAACTTCCTCAATACAGAGGGATACCCCCACCAATGTTAGTATCCAACTACACTGTCATCAATAACTATGTATGGATTGATTACCACCCTTATGGTATATGTAGTGATTCCCAGGAATTTTGTATCAGGCTCATCAAAAAGGTTCATTTTCCTTTTGGTCCCCTCATCCCTATTTGTGTTCCGAACTCCATAAACATAAACAATGAGCCTCATAGGGGTAAGTGGTGTGACAGTGGGTCTCTATGGATGTCATTAATTTTGGGTTTTTCCCTCATTTTCTCCCAAATTAATCTTTCCCTTTTATTCCTAGGTATTTCAATGGTGTGCAAGCCTCCTTTAGATCATTCACATCGATTTAATATACTTCGTGTCATAAAAACTTTCTAGGAATAAGAATCATAGTTCGTGTAACATGAATTTAAACTATTGGTTAGTGCCCAATTAGTATGACCTTAAACTATGTGCAACATCCCAGTCACATGGTGTTAAACTACAAGAATCATCTTGATCACATGATTTTAAATTGTACCATGCATCATTCTCTCCATATGATATTAATTTACACATTCATTTTCCTCACCTTCATGACATGAAATTGAAAATAATCCTAGGCCCTCACTTGAGAGGTTCTCTCCCATAGTTCTTATCATCTAACTCATTTTTCACATATTCAGTTTTCACTCATCATATTAGATGATGCTCCCTGGAAAGATAGGTTTGATCTTTATTCAGCCCAATGCACCTACACCAGTGTACTCTTAGTCGTGGGGGCATAGTTTCAAAAGTATTATAATTATTTTGAACATCTATTCACTTCACTCCACACTTTCTGTGCCCCTTATTTTGATACTCATCCTTTTTCATGTCTTAAGGTACTCTCTAATAGTTTTTCTATGCTTTTTTATCTCACTTATCACCTAGGGCCAATTCCCCAAAAGATATCGAATAATATTTCACGTTAGGTCCTTCATTTCGGATATGGCCAGTGGTGAGCCCTTGTTTATTTGTCCCTGTTTCAGAATGACATTATGAATACTTTTAATCAAATATGGTCACCATTCATCTTGTATTGGCATTCCATCCCCTTTGGGATTTTGAATTTTGGGCATCGTGATTCACATTTCCCATTTCCCCATTGTTTGGATTAATTCCAACGCCCCTGGCATTATCCTGCTCATCCACTAGAGTACTTTGGGAAAGGAGAGTTAGATATTCTGAGAGATCTATTCTCTAGCCATAACCTCTCTCTCATCCTAGACACTCTGGGTGGTAAGTCAAAAATAGTATACCCTAATTATTCAATGATTAGTTTTTACCCTCCTACAAATTGAACAGTTTTGTGTTCATCCCTTTTTTATCACACAGGACATGACCCACATGATCTTAGGGATTGATCACTACTTTCTTCAAAGATATTATTGAGGTGAATAAATTAAATTAATAAAGAGATATGTCTATACACACAATTCAAAATAAGTGATCAAGAGGGTATGCTTTAGGATTTTGTAAAAACGTGGGCCCTATGGATCTGCCCCGTCAATGGAGCACTTTAACACAGTCACCCTTTGGCATGTGGCATCCTAGATCCACTATCATCACTGGAGCTCTATTTCTTCTTCATTTTTCTCGGTATGGATCGCATCATCCCTGATCAATGTCCAGTTGTGTTCAGTTATGAGGTTAGCCACTTGACCACTCTATATCCACAACTTCTTTTGGGCATCTGCTAGTTGGACCTTTAGTCATATGACAAGTTCCAATTGATTGTAGATGAATTATTAGTGCTTATTTATCTGCTTGTCCAGATGTTGGATCTCTTGCTCAACCTCCTTGAGATTATGGATGTTTTCATTTTTTTCTGGCACTAGGTAGCATCCAACCACTAACTACTTTCCTGTATCTTCTCAACAAGGTAGTTATGGATAATCATGTGTCTACCTTGTGTATCCTCCCCTCTAGCGCATAGGCTATGCATCCAATGGAGAAGTGATCTCATTAGGATTATCCACTCCAATTATTATTTTTTGTTGATTAAGTGTTTGATTAACTTCTATGCCCCACATCGAGTATTCTGACTATCCCCAGTCGCATCAAAATCAAAGTCTTCTAGCTCCATTGGATCAGCAGGCTCTTACTCTAGAAATTTTTCAAGGAGTCCAGTAGTATGATCCTCCTTTGGCATCATTTATGATGGGTTAGGATCTATATTTTTTATTTTTATCTTCATCACTTTATCCCACCTCAATAAGATTGTCCCTATCAACCCCGCCAGCAAGAAACACTAGTTTCCACAATTGACCAATCACCATAGCTCATGGACTGGTCAGCTTGGAAACTTGGCTCCATATGAATCGGTACCCATCTCAGGAAATGGTCCTAAGGTCCTTTTTACATTCTCACCATCACCTCACCCTATAATCTAAATACAATCTAGATAAGGTTCATATTATTTAATCTGATTTAGAAAACAAACAATTATTACTTTGTGATGCAGGAAACTTATGGCGGTCAAGTGATGGATTCTCATGCTCTCTCCTTTGGAATTTATTCATTTTAATACTAATACATTCCCCCCCCCATATATGATTGTGAATTAAAAAGTTGTGAAATAGGCCACCATGGCTTTCCCAGCATTGTTGGACCCTTTATCCTCTATTTTTTAGGATGCGGGTCATGGTGCTTGGTTCTCTACGCTCATCACAATGCCTCCATCCCAGCAAGAAGGGGTCTCTTGTGCAAGGTTCCCCTGTACAGAACATATGTATGTCGAGGAACCTATATAAATTTAAGGTAGATAATATCACAAGGTAATAAGTTAGATCTTACTTCAATAACCTCATAAAATCATCCCAAAGAATTTTTTTGAGGCTGTGACTTTTCCTTTTTTTAGAGGGATCCCTCTGTTAGCATCTTCCCCCTATGACCCATATGATTCCTTGGGAAGGGGAAGGCACATTGCTAGCTTAACTACCAATAGTTGTGGTGGATATGTTTGATCTAGTAATACTTTCCCCAAATCTATCACTAAATGTAGAGTGCCTTAAGAGTGCACTAAGTTCCCCATCTCAACCACATACATCTCCCCCTCTGCATGAGATTCCATAAAGATATTTTTTTCCTAGCCAATGCATGGAAGATCCATCTCTAATTGGTTGAGGTGATCCCACATTTGATAAGGACTTAAAAAATTATTTTTTATGTCCTATGTCTCCCAAGACTCATGGTAGATGGAATCCTCATGTATATCCATGCAACAAAACCGCTTCCGAGGAGCATGGGTAGGTATTATATGGAATCCTATAGACGGTTTCCCTTTATCCCAAGTCTACCCGATAGGGACTACTAGGCCTGTTACTATTTATCTTCTTCCACATCTACGTGGTACATGACTTAGAACTATTGGATCTACTACTATAGTTCTTCCACTACGATGTGAATCAGCCCTACAACTATGGTGTACTCTCGTCACTATTTATCCTGAACGGTGAGGTAGAGGGGCCACTCCATCACCATCTCTGATGGTCCTTTATTTCATCATTTCTCTCGAGTAGGCCTCCTCCTAGATATTTTCATACTCCTCGACTATCCTATAGGTGGAAGTGAGTGGAGATATCTTTTTCTATATATTCCTATCTTCCCACATGAACATGATCCAAAGCTGCCTCATCACACATGGGTGATCTTCATGATGTACCCCAAGGTACACCTACATGGTCAGTCTCTATGAACATTTGAACTACCCTATGAACCGGTGTTGGATGTATGGTTCATAGATTCACTCTCAATCCACCCATGCCACTATTACTCCATCTCAAAAGGCTAGGAGATATGACCACTTCACTTCAATTTTTCTATTATCATCAGTGAAAAATCTAGTTGGAAAAGGAATGGGATCGAAGTTGAACTCATCTTCCCTCCATATGTAGGTCAGCATCATCATCAAGTTCAGCTTGAATAGGAATCTTCGTACATCATTCATAATTTCTAGTCGAATTTTTGTCACAGGAGGGGAAATAGAATTCATAAATTCATATACCCTTTTCTGTGTTGGAACCCATCCATATAGGAAGTGGAGTGGTCCCAATATTCATAGTGGATTTTTTTACTCAAATATATTCCAAAGCACCTTATACAAATTCTACAACACTAAAACTATGAGGTTGATGTGTTTCCCCATTTTCAGCATTGCCTCCATGATGAATGTGCTCAATCGTGTTCCCATATCTGCATCTCTCACTGGTAGCATCCACCCACAAATGAGCATCGATATGAACCCATCCAAACTGACTACCGTTTGATGTTCATTTTGGATGTTGTACCCCCATAGATTCAATTGGTTATACTCTAGGGTTATCTAATAAGAACCTTCCTTTCCTCACTAGGCCCCTTTTAGGTAGGTATGGGTCATTATGGGTAGTTTCATTGGTTCCTCTTTTCCATCAGTAGTCCTCTTCATGGGATAGTTTAGGACACGACCAAACCACTTCTTAAATTAGATGTTCATTGTATGTATAATGAGACCCTCATTCCCAATTTATAGGTCATGACCTACCGAGCTTCAAGGTAGCCTTCACACTCCCAAACATTATTTCACCCCTCTCCAAGCTCACATCGCGCCCCTTCATCATGGGCCAACTTCATGGCCACCCACTTTTTGTAAACTTACCCTCAAAAGTTGACCCTCTTTTTCCCATCAACTCCCATTTTTAGGGGGGCATTTATTTGAACTTAAATTTGTGCCCCGAGATATGTTGACGAATTATGAGGCTAGTTGAGATGAAATCCAATCTCAAATGTCCCAAATAACAACAAAGGGGTCTACCTCACATAGCACTTTTGTGCAACCCCCAATCCACATGAACTCACAAGGCATTGATGGTAGGCTCTATAAGTCTGATCATTCTATCAACCACCACAATTGAAGTTTATGGTAGGCTTCATGAGTTCGATGATCCATATGGTTTCCGCAAAGGAAGTTGACGGATAGAACCTTGAGTCCAATGAGCCTCGTGCCTCTTCTCAAAGATCAGTACTTTGTGGCATGCCTCCAAACATTGCGAGACCCCTTTTCTTATAAATAGTCGAATCACCCCTCTTCATAAGCATTGTTACCCCAAACTTTTTCCTCCCGATATCCCTTTTCAAAAATCCCTGAGCAATGCAAAATCAATAAAAAAATAATTTCCCTAAGGTACCGGAGCATCACAAAACCCCTTTACCTTATTCTAATTTACCCTTGCCTATGGTAGGGATGCCCTACGATAATTATTGAACCCTTCACAAATTAAGAAGGCCCTCCGGGGTACTTGAGGTTCCATGAAGCATTAATCCTTTGTGAAGCACTCCTTGTACAACTAAAGCCTCTATTACAAAGTATGGTAACAATACATAATAGATATCATATCTTATGTAAGTCCCAAACCTTGGTGAATCACCTAATATATGCGAAGAACCACTCAGAAAGTCCCCCTTCTTCATGATACCCTCTTCTGTGTGGCCCTCCAGGCTTGTACGCAGTGAATTCTTGGTCCCCTAATTGGTGTTCTTTGTTGTGTTGCTCTACCTAATGCTCTTTCACATAGGTAAGCAAATAGATATTGCTAATTAACATAGATCTGCTAAAATATACCCCACGAATAAACACCCCTCCACCCCATTTTATCGTAGAATATTTTATGCCCTCCCATTCTGAAGTGTGGGTGCGAATCGGTTATGTAATTCCAATGGGTAAGGATCCATTCCTCATCATCTAAGCTATAGGAAGATAAATTGCCAAGCATCATCATCCTCATAAAATGAAGTTAAATTGTAGTCTCACCCCATGAAATGAACATGGGTTTCCATGCCTCAAGCATTATCTACACCCAATCATCTCCACAAGAGTGAGAACTCCTTCCCCCTCCTGGAAATGAATGATATCATCCTCACATGGAATGAGATTCTCTTCAGGTATCAATCTTGGAGTAAGCCCAAATCTCCATCTCCCTGGGTCGCCTCAGTTTGTAAGACCCACACCACTTCACGTGACTACACCCTTTGTGAAAAATCATCAGATCTACTAATACCACTTATTTCTCACACTGATCATGACCCATGTAGGTTTAGAGCTTAATAGTTACCACGAACCCATATAGGTTTTTTTAGCTCGTAATCCCATGCCCCCTCAATGCTGAAATATGTGGATTTTGATCTCTATCTTCTAAAAAGGGTATGTAGGGAGACTTCTTGAGGTTCAATCCCAACCAAAGGTAAACTTAAGTTCCCATCCTAAGTGTGAATCTCCATAATCCACCCTTAGTGATGTCCATGTCATCTTTCACTTGGGTCACCGTAGAGTGTAAGCCCTTACCACATGCCCCATATCCATTTGGGACAATAGCCATATCTAAGCCCCAAATAATCCTTCCAAACCACACAGTTGTTGATCATGGTACTCTATAAAGGGTATCTAGGAAGCCTACATATGGTTAAATCTCAACCAATAATAAAATCTCATGATCCCTCCTAGAGATTTACCCTCATGATGTGACATCTACCCTTTTTTGGGACACATCTCCCAGATCCACCTCCCTAAGGCATTCTAATTCATCTACTCAGGCAGCTAGCCATGTGTAAGCCCCAATCACTAGTGGAAATTCCACATATACCAACACTTTATTCCCAATGGTTTAAATAACCATTGAAATAAGGATCATTTACCAAAGGTTATAGAAAACCATTAGTATAGAGGATTTGATGAATGTTTTTCCCAACGGTTTTATCAAACAGTTAGTATATATTGTCTTCATACAATGATTTATGTCAATCGTTGGTAAAGTTTTCCATTATCCCACTATTCCAATAGTTTTTACAAACCATTAGGATAGAAAATCTCTAAATCCCACGTGGGCAGTAGCCTCCATAACTGATCTCGAACATTTTTCTTAAAGTATAACTCTATGATACTGCGAACCCTACTTCCCAACCGGCTCTCGAGGTGCTAACTCTACTTTCCAACTGGTCATATATCTTTGATTCATGAAATTTTTGTTCTTCCACTAAAAATTGGTGTGTCTAACTTAATTTATTTGATATTTTTTTGTTCGGTTTTTCTATATTGTATTGTTCATTAAGATCCCCTTTTTCATTGGAAGTCTTTGAGAAACTCTCATATGTGGTCATTTAACCTTTTATAAAAAATCTCAATGTTTCATACATAGTTCCAATTATTTTATAACTTGTTATATTTTTCATTGGTATTATTCACCTTTTATTTTAGAAAATATCTACCATGAAATCATCCTTACAAATACATCCTTTTATAAAAGGTACAACCAAAACTTCCTATCCATTTTTCCATCAAGTATAAAAATCATTATATTCACCTTGATTAGCTCAATATTGTTGTGATTTTTTGTTTTACATTTTTATTTTCACTGAACTACATCAAACTTTCACATGGTCAATGAAATATGAATTCTTGGATTTCTTATTTCACATAGGTAACCCTAAAGTATAACACATTGAGTACCATAATGTGGTCTCCACATAGTTTCCCATTTAGAGTTTGATAAAGGGAATGTATCATTTCTCATTCACACCTATGGATTTCAAAAATATTTGTCCATCTAAAATGTCTATATGTGGGATTCCCATTTCCTATATGAAAACTCTCAATGTGAAACAACTTGTACCCCATCATGGTGTAAAAATATTCCCTATTTTTAACCACCATTACCATGGTATTCTACTATATGGCATGGTATTATTCTCTTCACATTAATATTATTACATATACCCACAATGAACATCAATTATTCCATCTTCTTATTTATCATCCTCAACATGGCATGCATCCCTCATACACCTTTTGTGGAGTGACCCCGCACCATGACCAATGCATCTTTATGTTGCTAAATCGTGCATTTATAGCCAGTTCCAACCCAAATTTTCTTATTCCTTTTTCTTCGTTAACCCATACATTCTTACCTATCATGGGTAGATGGTGACTTTAGATGCAATCTTGGATAGACCAATTTTAAACTAACCACATTTTCTCTCTTTTCAATAAATATATCATTCTTCTCCAAAATTACACACACATAGACACAAATATATATATATATATCATCCATAAAATAGACCATAAAATTCAGAAAAAAAAATTAGGCATGAATCCCAGCTAAATATATTTAGAATTATTTATATACCTCTGGTGGTAATTTTACATCAATCTTTGGAAATGAAATACTTAAGAATATAATCACACCTATCACCCAGAGTCCTACATCCCTTCAAAACAATGCATGATGACCTCTCATATTGATTCATTATCACTGATCCTAGATCTTTTATGCCTCTATCAATAATTACATAATGGATCATGTAGTTGAAAATTAGGAATTTTTAATATTCATCATTTGAAGAAAATTTTCTAAAATAATAAGCTACTAAAAAGTACAGTTTTGAAAAAATAAAAAAAATGGGACTATAGGGAATAGAATAAACAAAGTGATTTTTTGGGGTTACGAAAATGGTCCACAAACATGTCATTGGTTTATTATTAAAAAAAGATTTTGAATTAAAAGTGAAATAATTTTCACTATTACAATAAAAGTAAAAGCACTTGGGATTCTAAACCACGTTTTATCATTAAATACATATTTGGAACACTGTTTTTAAATGTTTGGTTGTGAAATAACATGTTAATTATTCCATTGAGTTGTTTACCCATTGTGTGGGTTTTTTGGCACTCGGTGTGGTGATATGATTCTCCACACCATATATGGTCAGGATATATGGGATTATTCATTTTGAATGTGTTACAAGTGAGGGAGAGTCATTTCTTATGTCTTGGTGTTAATACTTGCTTGTTTATTCACCACCATCACTTGTTTATTGGTTATTGGATCCTTGATACTAAGTAGGAGTTGTGTATTTATATTTCTCTAGAGGGTTCACTTGACATCATCCACCACCTACCCCCATGCAACCCCACCCCCCACACCCCCTACACACGCCCCACCCCCTGCACATCCCCCACCCCCTAGATATCCCCCACCCCACTGTACACCCCCACCCCCTAGACACCCCCACCCCCTACACACCCCCGCCCCATGGAAATCCACCCCACACACCACCCACCCACCCCCACCCCCTGGATAGCCCCCCCCCCCCCCCCCCTCGGATCCCCACCCCCTGGACAGCCCCCCTGGACAGTCCCCTCCCCATGTAGACCCCCACCCCTTTGGACACCCCCCCTAGACACACCCTCCCTCCACCCCCGCCCCCCCCCCCCACCCCCCACTCCCTTGGATAGCCCCCACCCCCCTTCCCACCAACCACCTTCCCACCAACCACCCCACCTAGAAAACCCACCCCTTATAGACACCCCTCCCCCCTAGACAGCCCCCCGCCCCTAGATACCCCCCCCCCCACACCTCCCCTGGACAGCCCCCCTGCAACCCCCCCCCCCCCCCACCACCCCCCTGCACACCCCCCACCCCCTGGACACCCCCCCACACACACACACACAACCCCACACCTTCGACCACCCCCAACCCCTACACTACCCCACCCCCTGGATATCCCCCACCCCTAGATACCCCCCCCCCCCCACACCCCTACCTCTACCTCCTAGACATCCCCACCCCCTGAATAGCCCCCCACACCTCCCCTATGAACATCCCCCACCCCCCTGCAGACCCCCCACCCCCTGGACAGCCCCCGCACCCCCCCCCCCCCCCCCACTGCAGACCCCCCCCCCCCCCCCTGAACACCCACCCCCACCCCATTGCACACCCCCACCCCCCTGGACAACCCCCCACCCCACTGCACGCCCCCACCCCGTGGAGACCCCCCATCACACTTTCTTGTATGACTCCGAGCATGAACACCATAAGATGACCCAAAAGCTCACTATCACCCAAATTTGATACCAGAATCAATGAAATTGTCTAACTGAACACACCATATTTTCCTAAACTGATTCCCCTTGAGGAATCAAGGAGATCCCCATCATAGGAATCATTATATGGGACAAGATTCTATAACTCCAATGGAATTCTTAGTGAAATTCAGTTCCATCGCACATTATTAATGAAAGAAACAGGTGAATTTTTAATAACCAAACCTTATTCTTGGTTTTGAGCTGAACCAATAACTCACTACCAACAAATGAAACTTAAATAAGATGAACTTACTTGAAAGTAACTATATTATTATTACACAACTTATTCATACTTGATAGATTTAGCTCGATGTAGTTACAATCCACATCATTTAGGTTCATAAAAAATAGTAGTTAGTTCACTTCCCATGTCTAGAAATCATATAGAGGATATGGATTGAGGAGATAGATCCCATAATCATAGGAAGATTATTATTCAATCTTCATATCTATTTACCTTCAAAATTTTGAATTCAATTCTGTATGTGTTATATATAATTGAATTCTGTATGTATTGAATTTTGAATTGAATACACTATGCATAAAATATCTCAAGTGGTATAGTTCTTCCTCAAATCTATGAATACTCGAGAAAAACATGATTCTTATCCTTAAATGTCTCCCAACATTAAAATATCTCTCTTTCTTTGATATATGATGTATTGATCTCTCATAATTATCGCATAGTTTAGGAAAGTTCTTTCAAAATCCACTACTTTCATCTATTTCAACTTTCATAATAAATTGAAACAAAATAACATTTGAGTAAAATATTCCATATTCAAAATATGGATTCTCTATGTTCTTCGATAGAAGGTAATATTTTCTATTTTAAATCTTCAAAAACTATTCTAGATTTATTCTTCCTTCAAAGGCTCATGGATTCGAAATCCCTCCTTCTCGTTGACACAATATGTATAGGACTCTCAAAATTATCCCATAGATTATATATGTTCTCATAATATGCACAAATTTCCGGGTATTATACCTATAATTTACATCAATATAATGGATTTATATTAATTTATTGTATTTTGTTATAAATATAGTATTTTTATCTTTTATATTATGATTCTCATATAGAGTAATGTGTCAGTTATGGTTTCATATAAAGTGAACAATTCTCATTAACTTAAATATATTTTCTATTAAACTTCAATATTATTAAATTTATTTTGACAAAATGGCTTATAAATTTTTTTTACAAAATGTATAGAAATTATATGTTTGAAACCGATCGAATCTCAAGTGATTTTCAAAACAATTTGGAGAGATTTTTAGATTTTTCATTTCACAATGCTTCAGATAGTGCTCACATATGTTGTCCATGTTACAATTTTGTTGTAAGACCTTGGTTGATCCATAAAGAAATAATCTACCACAAAACCAAATATGTTTTTCAAGCAAACTACTATATGTGGTATCACAATGGGGAGAAAATGAAATCTCAAAATTCTGATGATCCAAGTGAGAGGACTGGATTGAATAATTTATTATATGGACGGTTTCTATTTATTATTTATCCAGAAAAAGAAAGGATTTTGACCCAAGATGAATTCGATATGATCACACATGATGCCTCTAATGAAAATGATGATGTTGTTAGAGTGAAAAAATTGAATGATGCTGCCACAACTCCAGTATATCGACAATGTGGTAAAATGAAAAGGTTTGAATTTTTAATTTGATTGTTTCATGGAAAAACTATGTATGGGATTTCTAATACTTCCATTGATTACATTCTTAACTTATTAAAGGACTTACTTCCAAATTATTCATATATTCCCTCACACCACTATATGGCATGGAAGTTAGTTGAGGAACTTGGATTTTCAAGAAACAAAATTCATGCTTTCCCAAAAGATTGAATTTTATTCTAGGAAGAAACTGCTGAAAAAAATGATTGTATAAAATGTGGCGCATCCCACTGGAAGCCAAAAGCTTATGGAACACCATCCCATGTGCCACAGAATGTAATGTGGCACTTTCCATTGATCCTCAGACTCCAGAATATTTTTATATCTGATGAAATATCAATAAAACTATGATGGCATGATACTAAGAGAAAGAAGACAAATGATGAGTTGGTTCACCCTGCAGATATATTTTCATGACAGAGAATTGATGCTCGATATCCTGATTTTACAGTTGACGTGTGTAATGTGAGGATGGATATATCATGTGACGGTTTTAATCTGTTTAGGTGGATGCTTACTTCGCACAACACTTGGCTAGTTTTTATACACATTTATAACCTTCTCCCATGGTTGGGTATGAAAAAACCATTCAATTTCATGAGTATGCTGATATCTAGATCTTTTGATCCCAGTAATGTTATATATCTATACATGAAACCTTTAATGAAAGAGTTGAAACTTATTTGGGATGTGGGTGTGTTCGCATATGAGGCAAGTTCAAAAGACATATTTCATATGTGTGTTATGCTTATATGGATGATCAATGATTTTCCTGGTTATGAAATGATGTCTGGATGGAGCACGAAGATCAAACTATCATGTCCTATTTTTTTTGAAAATTACATGATCCAAAAGGCTGAAACGTCACTATAGTTTTAGTTTTATGGGATATCAATGATTCTTTCCAATGGACCATCCATATAGAAATAATCATCAAAGATTTGAAAATACCATGGAGACCGGTGATCGACCTTAGCGTATGTCTAGAACTAATGTTCTTAATTAATTGAAAGATATTAGTTTTCCATTTGGGGAGGGTCAAATGAAATATAGAAAGAGAAAGAATGTTTCCACTAAAACCTGTTAAAATTGGAAGAAGTGGAGTATCCTTTTTTGTTTTACTTATTGGTCAACTAATTTATTATGTCATTTCCTAGACATAATTCAAATTGGAAAAAATATATTTTAAATGTCACAATCAATTCTTCTAAATGATAAGTGAAATAAAAAATATGGTTTACGATCTTGGCAAAACTTGGTGGAATGGGGCATTAGACCAGAATTGCATCCTATGTGTATCAATGAAAATAATTGGAAAGTTCCATGTGCTTCTTATGTGATGACACCTACATAAACAAACAATTTAAGGAAGTAATAGAGACTATTAATGTTCCTGATGGCTATTCAAGAAATGTATCTAAATGGGTCAATAAAATAGAGTTGAAGCTTAAATCTTTGAAGACTCAGGGTTATCATGTCCTTCTATATGATTTGATTCCAATAGCAATCTGTCATGTTTTTTTAAATAATGTAAGGTTGGATGTTATTCAATTGTTCAATTTGTTTAGAGATCTTTATACTAAGAAGGTGTCCAAGTATTTCTTTAAAAAAAATTGGCAGATGCCCCATTAATATTTTGTGAGTTATAGAAAATATTTCATCCGTCATTTTTCACATGCATGTTGCATCTGACTGTACATATTCCAACTAAAATACTTCTCGGAGGACCTATTTATTTTCATTGAATGTATCCAACTGAAATAAATATGTACACATTAAAGTCTTATGTCCAAAATAGGAAACACCCTGAAGGTTCTATCATGAACGGTTACTTGGTTCAAAAATGTATGGATTTCTACTCTATGTATTTTTATGATCTTACTAAAATAAAGAATAGACAAATGAGAGATGAAGATGAACAATATGAAAAAATTGAACTAACTTTTCCATCACTTTATCATATAGAATTAATTCTTGGATCATATACATTGACGACATTAATCCTTGAAAAGTGGGAGATGGCACATCGCACAGATTTATTCAATTGTGATTTGTTTGATGACTTCATCAGGTAAGTAAATTTAATATGTATATCTTATATATCTGTTAAAATATTCCTATTTTTATCTATAGGGAACATAAAGAAATGATAAATAGAAATCATTGTTCTTTATCTTTGAGAAGGAGAGAGACTTTTCATGGCGAAGAGTTTTCTGCTTGGTTAAAATTGAAGTTAAAAATATTACTATTTAAAATAATTAAATCAATATTTAATTATGTTTAATATTAATTTATATTTTAGGAATTGAGTTTGGCTGTTGACTCTATCTCTAAGGAAATAAGAGCTTTGGATTTTGGTCCTAATATCGTGGTTCGTGACTGTAAATCAATTGTTATCATTGGGTACAGATTTATTATCATTGAACGAGAAAATAACATGATAATAAGACATGATGGTGTTATGATTACTTCCACAATAGATTGTTATGCCAATGCATCAAATATTAGACCTCAATTTGAAAATGTAGTTTATTATAAAGTCTTTGAAAAAAAATATTGGATTATTACTCTCACAGATGAGTCACTATGACGAAAGGAAAATGGAATGATTTGATGATGAGGTAGGGAACATTTATTAATGATTGTGGATTATGAGTAATTTATATGAATCAGAATCTTTCTACCAACTAACCATACATATTAGAATCAATGGAGAAACAAGTTTATTATGTTAAAGATAATATTTGACCTGAATTTGGTGTCATTATTGAAGTAATTCCAAGAAATATTTTTTATGATGGTGATGATGGAATTGAAACCATCCCTACTACCATTGGAACCGATTCATTTATTACTTTTTATGACTCCAATAGATCAATTTTCTGAGTTGACTATGAACCTGAATTTGTAGTGGTAAATATATAGAATCATCCATCCATGTTTTCAATTCTTTTAGTTTAGCTCGACTTGAGTTTTTATGGTTGGTACTATTCAAATTGATTTAATATTGATTAAAAACATGTTGTATCCGACATTAACTTAATGTGAATTTTCAATATTGGTTTCATTTTTATATGAATTTTATTTTCTAATTTGGAATTGAACAGTATTCAAACCTATAAAACCAAAATTTATAACTTGGTGAAGATTTAAATGTTTTATTGACAATAGTTGCATGACCCCAGAGCCAATAAATACCCTTATACCCTCTCTTATATATATTTTTTGGGTTACACATTAGTTATCATTTTCTAATTACTTCCATATTTGTTTTCAAATGTATGAAATGAAACTGATCGAAGAGATGTGATGAAATAGGATGACGGACAACAACCATCACCAAGATGAGAAGGTAGTCCCTCCACTAGTTCATGTTGTTAGTATTTTATTTCAAATTTATATATTTAATTAACATATAATTTCTTGTGATTAACTTTTTTTAAACATTTTTTCAGGATCCACCACTCAGGTGACAGTTATTTGATGAGGAGCCTAGTAGTGGTCTCAATTCTCAGGTCGGTGGTATGGGTGGTACAAGAGCTAGACGATATAGTCAACATACCTGATTAGACCCTACACGTCAAACTAAAGTACCATATATCCCATATTATGATCATAGTGTGTCATTACGGACACATGGGATACTTAGGCCTCCCATGTTTTCACCACCATTTTCATATGAGCCTCTTCACTCATCTTTACCACATCTGATGATGATTCCCACTCACCATCCATATCAATCATTTGGCCAACCATCTATTACTTCTTCTTTTACTTCTACTTACTTCTCTCTAAGATTTTATATTCCATATTATTTGACTCATACTCTACCACAGTCTGTGGCTGAGGAGAATACACTAGGAACCACTCCACCTGTACAAGGTGTTCCTTCAGTTTTTGTGAATCCAGCGGTGCCAACTGATCAGACTACCACAGTTATATTTATAGAACCCTAAAAAAATTATATCATAATTTATTTTCATTATAACATATATTGATGTAATTTTTTTTCTTTCATAACAAATACATCTATTGATAGGAGTTGGGGGTGGGGGAACACACGCATGTGTGAGGTGTGGAACCACTGCACACCATTGATGGTGTACTATAATGAAGATATTTAAGTGGTAGAAAAAACAAGGAAGTAATGCTGGAGTTTTTTTGGCAACGGTTTCCAAATACTCCGACATCATTATCGTCAGCCCATTATCATAGAGATAGTTTCGAAATGAAGTCAAGGATAATGCTTGGGCACATATATGGGTAAAAAATTACATTATATTTAATGTAATAAATTATTTTTGTATTTATATAAATTAATATTTTTGTGTCCTCTTCTGTTTAATTTCCCCAATGGTGAGGGTGTACAATCAGCATGTCTGCAAGAATTAGGTGAGATTTATAGAGGATAAAAACATGAATTTTATATTTATTGGCATGCTAGAGTTGGCACAGAGTTGGATGTGGTACCTTTCATGGATTACTACTTGATAAAATAATATAGAAAAATGATTACTCATTGGATGAAAACCAAGTTTAAGGTATTAATCACATTTGAGATTTTTAAATGAAAATATTCATGATTTTCATTAATATTATCTTTTGAATTATTGAATTTTATTTAGGAATTATCTGGAAAAAATAAACAAAACATTGATTCTAAAAAATACCTTCATGCCCTGGGGCATACTACAATGTCAGATCATGAGAGGAAGCATTTTCGACAGTTTATAATTTTTTTAGTACTTTCAATTTCTATTGATTACTCTATAATTTATTTGATTTCCATAGTTTTGATATAAATTTATTTATGAAATTCATTATTGGTAAATTATTTTCAATTATGTTTTACTACATTCAGTGTCACTTTAGAGGATGAAATTGAATATTGAAGGATGTGTGCCTCGAGAAAAACTATTTTTCTCGAGTAGAAAGAAAAAAGATGGAAGTGTTGTTAAAAAGTGATATAACAACAGATTGTAAGATTTAATTTGATGATTTAAAATTTTAATATATATTTTTTTACTTAATAATCTATTTAAATTTGTAACAGGCTACTTTGGAGGCTCTTGATGCCCAGTTCCCAAAAAAAATGGGCCAAATAATCATTTACATTTGGTGTTGGAAGATGATAACTCTGGAAGAGTACGCTGCTGACCTGGGAAGTGTATAGTTCTGATGTGGTATTGGCCCTATTCAGGTACTGTTTTTACTTCCACCGAGTTGGAAAAGGTTAAGTCACATGTAGAACATGCTGAAAAAGTGGCCATGTAGGAGGAAGAACGAGTTGAAAAGGAAAATATTGAATTCATGAAATTGATAAAAGTTTTATGTCCATCACTTCCACTAGAGACCAGTGAGGATTGTGATGCATATATTTTTTCAATGAATTAATTATATAGTGCACTAGGTGGAAGTTCTTATGGTGTTCAAGATGATGTGGTTCTTGTAAATGGTGATGGAGATGGAGAGGAAGAGGTATAGGGAGAGGATGATGTTGAGGACAAGGGCGTGGAGGAGGTCGAGGTAGAGGATGAGGGTGAAGAGGTGGGTGAGGAGGACGTTGGGGATGAGGATGGGGATAAGGATAGGTTTGGGGATGGGGGTGAGGGTGGGGATGATGATGGGGATAGAGATGAGGATGAGGATGAGGCTGATTATGATGGTGATGATAGTGATGGTGATGAGGGACGGATTGATCCATTACATTTTTGACTGATATTATTGAGATTTTATGTTTGATGATTTGTTGTGACTGATATTAATGGGATTTGATGTTTGATGATTTTATGTGACTGGATATCCATTACAACTTTTTCCTCAATTTATTTTGGATTTTTTCATTTGGTTTCGTTGCAATCTTGATTCAATTCTCTCCTTTGATTCAAATCTCTCCTTTGGTTAGTATCATTTTAGTTATTATATTGTTTTATTTTATCATATGTTTTTTCATTCCAAGACCTAGTGATTTTTGAATTGGGATATTCTAGTTTTGTAGTTTTTTGATTGTGTCATGGTTTACCCACACAGTTAGGAGTAACCACATGGTTCATATGTTGAGGGGTCAATCAGGGAGATAAAGACATATTTAAATGTGTTTTAAAATTAGAAGAAAGGGTTTCTCTTTTGAAATTCAATTTTAATGTTTGAAATTGAATATAGTTGTCTTTAAAAATTTATTAAATACTATTGAGGCCTTTTGAAATGGATTTAATGGTGTGTGATAGATTTTGATTTTATTATATTTTTTATGGAGTGAAATTTATGTTTTTTTATAAAAGGTGGTGTCTCAGTCAAGGACCAAGACACAATTTATTGAAGAAATAAGGGGGGTTACATGATTCTGATGTAAGGGAATTTTTTACAATCCCTTTCATAAAGAGGAAGGATCTCAATAGGTATATCCCCTTTCCAAGTAATTTCCTGACTAATACCCATGTTAGCAAGACTGTCAACAACCTTGTTCGCCTCACGAAAGGTGTGTGTGGAAATGTATATGATCTCCATGAGAGAAGCCAGGCATCTCATCCAGGGAGTAGTGATAGATCAGGCTAGATGTAATTCCCCGTTCCATATAGCTTGAACAATGGTGGATGAGTCACTCTCAATCCAGAAGTTGTTCCATCCCTTTTTCATGATGAAATCCACAGCGTGAATCACACCCATCATTTCCGCCTGCAAGGATGAGGTCGTACCATAGCTGCCAAAGAAGCATCCATGGAATCGCCCATTAGAATCTTGGAAAATTGCACCATAACCAGTAGTTCTAGGATTGCCTTTGGAAGCTTCATCAACATTCACTTTAATCCAGCCTGGAAGCGGGTTTTTTCAGAAAACTTCAAAGATGCGCTTCGGTTGCCTCTAGATACCACCAACTTTGAGGCAATGAAGGATCACGAAATCACCAATGGAGTTATCACACGAGTATTTTTGAACTTAAGCGGTATCATTGATGGCCATTCGAATTCTCGTACGACCTGTATTAAGATTGTATGAGTAATTGTTTTTAATAATGGCATTTCAATCATACCAGATCACATGTGGGAGCTCTGCCACTACTGCTAAGAAGAGGTGTTTGATTTGCTGTGAAGAATTTATGTCCACACAGTATTTTATTTGAATACTAATTGATTTCAAATTTAACCATCTCTATCCAAACAAGTCAGTAATATAATTCCAAAGTGGTAAAGTTGTAGCACAAGTGGGGGTGATTTCTCTTTAATATAGTGAAGAGGAGGTGGATATGGTTTCCTCATCGCTCACTTTGCTTCTTCTCTCTGGTACTTCTCCTTCCTCTGACGGCCCTTTTTCTCTTGCAGTGTCTGGTTCTTTTCCCCCTCTCTCAGTGTGGGGCAGGGATTCGAGAGGGGTGCATTCAAAGGTTTCCTTCAAGGATGCGTTATGTAGTGGGTGATCGGCTCATGACCTGCTAGAAAGGGAACCTGATCTTGGGTTTTCTTCGGACCTGACGGCCATTCCTTTGATTGTGGTTTCACCTAAGGCTCTTAGTCAGGTTGACGGTTTTCCTGTGGTGGATCTCTCGGTGCAAGAACTTCAGGAGTCGTATGTTTTCCATGATCTTACTTCGGTGGCTCAGTTCGGATGCAACAATCCTTCAATGAGTTGTTTCAGGGGTTTCTTGGACTCTTGGGGGCTCCTTCATCCTGCGGAAGTTTCGTAACTCTCCCGGGTGGCCTTCTGTATCCATTTGTTCTAAAAATAATATCTTGTGATGGTGTGGTCACGGTAGGATAGGAGGTGTGGTTTTTAGCACTTCTCCTTTACGCGGTGGTCTTGGGATTGTCATTTCAGCCGAGAATCCCCTTAAAATTCAATCTGGCTTAGTTTGCTTGGTCTTCCACTGCCTTTCCTCAATCTGACGATCTTGAAGGCCATTGGCAATTCGTTGGGTTCGTTCCTATGCACTGATCCAAACACTAGGTGCCTACAAGCCACTGCTAATCCTTGTGTTTGTGTGGATCTGGTTCTATCCGCAAAACGGCCTTCTCAAATCCTGCTAAGGGCGAGTGATGGCTTCTATTAGTGGCAGCGTATATTCTTTCAGCGGCTCTCAAAGTTTTGTGTTTCTTGTAGTCTTCATGGGCATTCCATCGCTTCCTGTCGGAGAAATCCCTCAGATGCGAGCACTTCCAGCACTTCGAACGACCAGGAAAGGGCCCCACCAGGGTCGTTGGGGATTGTGATAGGCAAGGTTTCCGTTAGAGGGACGTTTTTTAATTCAAATTCTTTGGAAGGCCGTCACGTGACCAAAGTTCCCAAGGCAACGGCACCCTCTGACACAGTTGTTGGCCTGTTGGATCTGGTTCCGGAATCTTTGGACCTCATTGTCTTATCAGTTGGTTCGGAGCCTTCTAGGAACACTCCTCCAGACGAGTTCCTTTTCTCGGGAAACCTCTTGTCTCCCTGTGACTCCAGCGTCCTTCTCTCCTTTCTGAGCCCATCCATGCCCTTGTCGCACCATCCTATGACCTTCTGTATCTCAACCCAGCTTTCCCCAAAGTTTATCCAAAGGTCCTTTGTGTGCAGCATGGCTCTGGATGATGATGGGTTGCCTTTGCATGGATGCTTTCCCGAGGGTGTTGAAAAAGAGATCTATTCATCCAGCCTTTCTCCTCAGCACATTCTTCTGGACTCTCCAATGCATTCATCCTTGTACATGATCTCCTTGGGGTTTTCCTTATCTAATAGATGGCCTTTCTTGGAGGACTTGGATTCTCCGTTCAAGAAGGCCATTCAATCTCCAAAACCTGCTTCTCTAGATACGGATTTTGTGGGACTGGTTACGTGATCCATATCAAAGGATATAGGTTTTCTTTCACCCCTTTCATTTTCTAGCCCTTCGTGCCATAGAGCTCGGACGGGTCTGTTTTGATGCTGCCCCTTATGATCTGTAATGCATGGGGTTTGGGAGCTCAAGACAAACATGCATATATCTCTTCTGAATCCAAGAAACATCACCTCTCCCTTGCTGCTATTGTCGAACCAAAACAGGATCCAATCAAGCTTCCAGGGATTGCTATGAAAATGGGTTTTCCAAATGTTCTACATGGAGGTCAGAACAATTCTAAAATTTGGATCTGTTGGAACATAAAGGTTCCTGTTGAGGTTGTGAGTGTTATGCCCCAGTGTATTGACACAAATATCTCATGTGAGGGAGTCGACCTTCTTTTTAAATTTGTTTATGCATTCATTGATCCTCTTGGGAGGGTGGAGTTATGGAATCACCTTGAGGCTTTCAACTCTAGCTCTCTATCATGGTTTGTTGGTGGTGACTTCAACTCCATCTCGGATCCTTCAGAGAAAAGAGGCATCTCGATTATGAATCTGGGTGGTATGCATGAATTTCAGGCCTACATGCTTTCTGCGGGCCTTTTGGATTTAGGGTTCTCCGGGCCAAGGTACACATGGTGAAATAACCGTAAAGGGTCTAATTGCATTTGGAGCCATTTGGACAGATGTTTTGCAAATATTCAGGGGTTGGAACTTTTGCCCAAAACGGCAGTTTCTCACCTTTCTCTCTCCCTTTCCAATCATTCCCCACTGCTAGAGGATGTCAAGAGTGACCATGTGATTAATCAAGCCTTATTTTACTCAAATAATTGGCATCGGGAGGATTCCTTATTTTTGTTGTTGAAGGAGTCGTGGGGTCAGAGGGACGATGGGTGATCCTGGCTTGGCCTTGAGAACCGCCTCTCATGTCTCAAATAGGATCTTAAGACCTGGCTTGTGAGCATATCCAAGGTGGTTTCTGAGGTTGATCATATTCAGAAGCAGGTGGATCAGCTGGAAGAAGTTATTCAAACCAGCTTGGATGAAAACTCTTTCATTTATCTCTGTGATAAGCGAACTGCTCTTGCGGAAAAACTTCTGGAGATTGAGAGATATTATAGACAATGCTATCGGGTGAGATGGCTAAGAGAAGGTGATCGTAATAGTGTCTTGTTTCATGCATGCATGAAGGAGAAAAGGATCATGAAGGTTAATTTTCACATTGGCAATGTAACCTACACCTCTGGTACGGATGTTTCAGGCAGAATGGCATTGGACCAATTTGAGGGTCTCTTATCGGGAGATCCCTCTTCTTCCTTTGATCAGGATGATTTGGATGGTGAGGGATTCTTGAGCTGCATCCCCAAGTTGGTGAATGATTCTGATAATTCTCTTCTTAATGCACTTCCTACAGAGAATGAGATTAGATAGGATGTCTGGAGAATGCCTAAATAAAGTTCTCCCGGGCCAGATGGCTTTCTTGTTTCCTTTTATGTGGCAGCTTGGGATGTGGTTGGTTCTCAGGTGGTGGAAGGAATTCCGGATTTCTTTACCTGTGGTGATTTGAATAGAAGAATCTTCTCTTCGAGGGTGGTCCTCATTCCGAAGGTTAGCAATCCAACTCTTATCTACCATTACCACCCTATCTACCTCTGCAATTCTTCCTATAAGATTTTGGATATGGTTATTGATGGAAGACTTGGTGGGTTTATACCCAAGTTGGTTTCGATAGAACAACAGTGTTTCATTCAGGGTCAGAACATTCAAGGAGCGGTTGGTATCGCCAGTGAGCTTTTGAATGACATGAATAGGCGTCAGTGGGTTCCAAAATAATTTTCCAAGTTGTTATGAACAAGGCTTATGATACTATTGAATGGAGCTTCATTGTCTGTGTTATGAGGAAATTCGGGTTCCAAGAGTGGTTTTGCGATATCTGTTTCAGGTGCTACTCCTCTCCTTGGCTCTCCATTTCCCTGATGGGGGGAAAGGCTTTGGTTATTTCAAGTCAATTTGGGGTGTCCTCCAGGGTGACCCTCTATCCCCAAGTATTTTCATATTAGCTCAAGATGCGTTGTCTCACAATCTGAATAGGAGTTTGGAGATTGATAGAATGAAGCGGTATTGCTATCGGCAATCCACGGTGTGTATTTCTCATTTGATGTTTGTTGATGATATTTTGATTTTCACAAATGGCAGGCACAGGTCCTTGTACAACCTCATGGAGATATTGTACATTTATGGTCACTTGAGTGGATAAAATATTAATTCCTCAAAGAAGTGTATATTTTAAATAGGTTCTATGGTAGACATTGTAGATAGGTGCAAGGCATTGTCAGCTGCCTTCAAAGGCAACTAGTGATCCTCTACCTTGGCGTCCCGATCTCAAGTGGCCGCATTAAGAAGCAGCATTTCCATGACATTCTGAATCTCATTCTAGGTAGGATTTTCAACTAGAAAAATAATCTACTGTCTTTTGGAGGATGGGTTACTTTGATCAACAGTGTGCTCTCCTCTATTCTGATGCATATTTTCTCTATTATCAATCCATCGAAAGGTGTTGTGGAGAATCTGGAGAGAATTCTCAATTCATTTCTGTGGGACTCTAATCAAATGGGGCACTGCCACTGGGCTTTATGGCCTTTCATAGAAAAACTAGTCTCGGAAGGGGGTGTTTGTCTCCGAGATATTAAGGAATCCATCTTGGGCATGCAGGGTTAGTTAGCATGGGATATTCTGGTTGGGGAGTCTCTGTGGGAGAAATTCTTTAGCGCTTGTTTTGGTCGAGCTCTAGGCGACCACAGTTCTCATTCCTCAGACCTGGAACACTGCATGTTTTCTCACTTAGAGTGTCTTGAAAATCACACATTATGGATCATCGGTAAACGGGATATCAACTTCTGGGACTTAAATTGGTCGGGCGAGAAGCTATTCTTTCCAGGCTTCCCCTCTCCGAACATTACCTTCAACGAAGCTACGGAACACTATGGCCTCATCCAAACTACGTTGAACCCTACTCGGATGTAGGTCTTTGAAAGTGTTGTGATGAACAATACCACCGATAAATGTTGTTTCAGCAGGTCGAGTTCGGGCAGGTTTAACTTGCAAGGTTATAGGGGTCTTCTCCATGACGAGGATGCTTCGGATGAGAGGCCTCCGGTGTCCCGGTGCACTAAGATACCTACTAGTATGAATTTTCTAATTTGTCGAATCACAAACAAGGCAATTATGACTAATGATAATATCCAAAGGAAGGGAATTTCAATGGAATCTCGATGTTTTTGCTATGAGAGTCCTAATTTGGGGACAATGCTTCACTTATTTTTTCAGAGTTCCTGGGATGTGCATATTCAATCATTCTTCTCCCCTCATCTGTGCAAGTATGGCGACCCTTTCTCCTTACAAGGTTTCTTGACATCTTGGTTTCAAGGATCTGAAAGAAGAATCATGGATTGCAAGGTGCATATCATTATCTTATCCTCGATATGCTGGACTATATGGCAGGTATGCAACCATGTTCGGCTTGTCTAGAGTCGCTCGTAATTATTCATGCATATGTGGTCCTGGTCCCTCATTGTAGAGTTGGTTTCTATTCTGAAGGGGGGGAAAACTTCAATCATGATCGGAAATCTCATTAGCACTCCTTACACTCAGAATAGGGTATGCGAAAAATGGGTTAAATGGGAGCCTCCTACCAATGGTCTCAAATTCAATGTGGATGGTTCCTACTCAAAAGGAATCATGAGGGGCGGTGGAGTTCTGAGGGACTTTAGGGGCTCTGTTTTACTGGGATTTAGTGCCTTTTCTGGTACTGGAAACTCACTCGGTGCAGAAGTTCAGGAACTTCTTTCAGGTTTGAGGGTTTGTAGAAGGATGGGCTTCCAGGTTACAGAGACTGAATCGGGTTCTGAAGTTCTTGTAAAGGCTATTCAAGGGAAAAATTTGATGCCCTGGGAGTTGACCTACCTTATTCGCAGATGCACTGTGGAAACCAACCAAGGGAAGATGATACATCAGAGTTGGAGGGAGATGAACTTTTTTGCGGATGCACTAGCTCGTATGGGTGGACCGGAAGAGGATCTAGTGGTTTACAATAATCTAGACTTGATCCCTATTGATTTCAAGAGTATTGTACAAGGGGATGACCTTGGCCTTCATCATTTTCGTCCTCCATGATGGCGGCAGGGTTCTTGTTCTGTTTTTGTCTTCTTAATCCAATAAAGAACATATGTCTAGTATCACAAGACAAAAATAGATGGTTAGCATCTTCCCTGTGCTGATGGAAAAAATGGCACTTAGAACAAATTTGTATTCCAAAAATATTGAAGACAAACCTTAGTGGGAATATGATTTTGGGAAATACTCCAAACAAGATTAAGTCTCGAGGGCTTAATTCAGTTCTTATTAAAGTAATTTAACCAAAAAAACTATGATTCAGATTAGTAATGTTATTATTGTTAAAAAAAATTGAGTCAAGGATCCCATTGGGAGTAGGGTCTCATATAAGACAATCATAATTAGCATAGGGATAATTATCAATAATATGTATGATGTTTTCAGGTAGGTCGTATCTACCGAAAAGCCTGATATATTTAACAGTACAATTAGTGTTCACCATAATGGAGTTAGAAGGTAACTTAGTGATAAGAGGGGAACCAGTCCAGTTATCCAACCACAAATTTATGGAAGAATCTACACTAACCATCCACCTAGATTTGGCCATAATGTGTGCAAATGATTGTTTAATGGAGGGCCAGATGGACAATTGGACATAGTTCAAATTGCCTTTCCTAAGTTTTTCAGTGAATCTATTTCTAAGAAAAGCGATGGAATCAGAGTTATTATTAATCAAACTCAATGTGAGTCTAGCTTGAAGAGCATCGTTAAAATGTTGAAGGTTTTTAATACCAATACCAACTTTATCCAACGATTTGCAACAAGTAGCCCACGGGGTGGTCACAATTTTCCTTTCAAGAATGCTACCAGTCCAAATAAAATTATTGATGTAAACATTAATTTTTTTGAGAAGACCAATAGGCCACTTATAAATCATCAGTGAGTAGACCAACTTTGACACAATAGTATATTTCACCAAACAGATCCTTCCCGCTATGGAGAGGGATTTACCCTTCCAGGAGGAAATCTTGTTGACCACTTGCTCAATAATGGTGGAAAAGAAAATAGTTTTAGGCCTTCCCCAAAATATAGAAACACCATGTCAGTTGAAGGGGATGGATCCTTCCTTGATATTGATATAATTTACGATGTAATTTTTTCTATTATGAGCAAAGTTTCTCCCGAATAAGAAAAAATATTTCCACCAGCTAATAGATTGACCAGAGAGATCTTCATAATGGGTCAAGGAATTTTTAATATTTTGAATATTTTTTTATCTCCTTTTAAGAAAATAATGATGTCATCGGCATAAAAAAGATGCATAGTCACACTTAAGTTTCTTACTGCCTGAATGGGTTTATGTTTGTTTTGAGTAACCAAGTTGGTGAGAATCCTACTAAGGTAATCTTTGGCTATGACAAAAAGGATCCCAGATAAAAGATCACCTTTCTTGACGCCCTTGGTACATTTGAAATATCCCTTATGAGAGCCATTCACAAGAATAAAAATAGAGTCCGAATTGAACAAGGAATTGATTCTACTAATGAAAATATCGCTAAATATGAAGGCTTCCAAAACTTTGAAGATAATGCTAAAGTCAATGGTGTCAAATGATTTCTTAATATCAAGTTTAATGGTGACATTACCTCCTCTATTAGCTTTGTTCAGAGTGTTGGTGCATTCCGAGGAAAAGAAAATGCAATATTGTATGTTCCTTCCCTTTATAAAACCAAATTGATTCCATGAAATAATTTTTTGACAAAGAGAAGAATTTCTGTTGGCAATCAGTTTGGTGATGATTTTATAGAGAGAGTTAATAAGCGCTATGGGGTGAAAAAGATGAATTTTAGAAGCATTGTCACCTTTGGGGATTAAAGTAAGGAATTGATCATTTAGACCATGAGGGAGAACCCCATTATAGAAGAATGATTTCACAAGTTTTCTCACATACATATTAATGACTTCCCAATGATGTTGAAAAAAACCATTATTAAAACCATCAGGGCCAGGGGCACTATTAGGATTAATGGTGAAGACAGTGTCTTTGAACTCTTGGTCAAGAGGGATGCTTAGAAGTGAGTGGTTATCTTCTTCATTCACCACGATCGGAATAATCTCAGGACGAAGGTATTTATTAATATTTAGTCCATTGAAAATGTTATCAAAGTAGTTGACCACATGAGTCGTAATGGCCTCCTCTGTTTCAAGAAGGGTTTCATTGTCTCTAAGGAAGGAAATAGGATGATAAACTTTCTTCATTCTTTGAAGAGAGTTATAAAACTTAGTATTTCTCTCACCATCCAAAATCCATTTTTCTTTAAAAAAATTCTTACTAATGTTGTCTTTTAAAATAAGGAGAGAATTCAGTTTGAGAGTAGTGTTGACTTCATTTTAATGGTCAGTAGAAAAATCAGAGCAAGTAGAGTTATGTTGAATTTTGGAAAGATCTTTTTCAAGGATAGATATTTCATTGTCCATTTGATTTTATTTTGCATTGCACCAACCCTTAAGGTATTGTTTGAGGTGATTTAATTTAGTAATGTAGGAAAAAGTGTATTTGTGATGTTTCATAGACTCTCAACAATTTTTTATGATGTAAGAGAAATCTAAGTCAGAAGACCAAGCATTTTTAAATCTAAAAGGGTGAATGGTTTTAATATTATTATATTTGAGGCTGAAAAGGATAGGATGATGATCAGAATTAATCTTGGGTAAGGTGATGCTAGAGATGGTATCCCAATAGTCTAGAGCTTGAGAGTTAGTGAAACCCCAATCCAGTTTGCTTGCAACTACCCTATTGTAGTGTCTTCAGTACCATGTGTACTTGGTACCAGTGAGATTAATTTCTAAGAGATTGCAATTTTTAATAGCACTTATAAAATCTCTCGAAGAAATGGAGGAAAAGTAATGAACAATTTTCTCACAAGAGGTAAGAATAGAATTGAAATCACCTTACACAATCCAGGGGTCATGAGTGTTGCGGGATAAATCAACAAGATATTTCCAAAGGGACCTACGGTCCTGATATCTATTTTTGGAATAGATCATCGTACAAATATTAGGCTTTCAATCTAGAGATAATTTACAAATTAACATTTTCTCAGTGGAAAAAAATCACTAACATTTTGTAAAGGTTCATGATAAAACATCCAAATAGATTCAATAGATGACCCAGTTTTTCAAGCACTTAGATAATTATAACCATAAGCACAAAGATGTATAAACTTTAAAGAGAAGTTGATTTTTGGATCAGCTATAGCAAAGAGTTTAGGATTGTGCATCAAAATCTTTTAAGATTAGAAAAATTGGCAGGGCTCACAATGCCCTGATAGTTCCAAAAGAGGCAATCCATTAAGACCTATTCTTGGGGCTAGATCCCCCTTTTTCCTTTTGGATCCACCCAAGCCCCTCTTCTTTTGTGATCTTCTGAAACTTTGGGAAGGAGGATGACTGGATTGTTTAACCTATTCATTCATATATGAAATATAAATTTCCTTAACAACACCTGTAATAGGACTATTCTGATTTTTTTAGGTGTTTCCAAAGTCTCAAGTGGACTATCGGGTTTAGCTTTTGATGCCATTGAGGGATTATCCATATGGATAATAGAGTCATGTCCAATGGACTGCGAGCCCTCTCCTTCTGTTTTTTCTTTTTGGTAATTCGTAATGGATATAGGACTCTTATTGAGAGAAATATATGTGTGCAATGTTAGTGTAGCTTCACTAATTAGGGGGAGGTCCTTTTTATGGGAACCACCTAAATTTTTATCTAGTGGAGCAAAAAAAGTGGTAGTTTCCTTACCTTTTGGAGTTGCAGCGCCCATATTATGTACAATATCTATAGTAGAATTGGAAAACTTGATGTTAGAGGTACCTGTTTTTTGTCCAGCATTGCTAAAATAGCAGGATCCATAGAAGAGCTTTTAGCTTCGACTTGGTGTCCCATTTCTAGAATCATGCACTGGACATACTCTTGTGTCTCACATACCGACACACTGCCAACCAACTGTTCAGCACCCTTCGAAGCTTTAGCAAACTCATGTTTCCAATTAGAGACCTCATTAATATCCAAAGTGTCTCCTTTGAGACCACTATTGAGGAAATATGAGACCTCAATATGAGCATAGGTAACTGGGACTATAGGATCTATTTGAATTTTCATACATGCATCCAAAACAAGTTGTTCAATCTCTTCTATAATGAGCAGATCAGCCTCTAATTTCTCCTCAGTTTCTACCATATCTGCCCAGATTTTACCTGAGTTATCTCTCAGAAAGGTGAGCTTCTTCATCCAAACTTCCAATTTTTTCTTAGAGACTTCTTGAGAGTTCTAAACCATTTTATTTTTGTGCTTATAGACTTCCATCCAACCATCATCACTCGGCTGAGAAACCTACTTCTTGACAATCCTGCATTTGAGAAATGAGTGTCCTACAATCTTACATAGCTCACAATCAGGAGCCATACATTCAAATTCTATCTGGAACTCAGTTTTAAATCCATTTTCATTGAAGATAATGGTCTTCGGGAGCTTGTTGGTAATATCTACCTCCACCATGACCCTAGCATATAATCCAATTTTAGCATTGAGGGTTCTTTGATCAATTTTCAGAGGAGTTCCTATGAATGAAGCAATGCCATTCAATATCTTTGGATTCCAGAAATACCAGTTAAGTCCATGAATCCGAACCCATATTTGCACCATTTTGTTCCGAGCATTGTTTGGGTTGAACATGTAATCCCATTCAAATAGGTGAAAAAAATCCTTTTTTGAGTTGAAGATTTCTGATTTTCCTGGCACAATCTAGAGATTACTGGAATTTTAATATCATATGGAAATAATGTTTTCCAATTGGAACAATTTTCCAATATGCAAAGCCCCATACATGCGCAATTCTAGCCTTAAAATCATCATTCGAATAGGGTTTATCTCCTTTTATATATGATATGCGACCCATCAATGAAAACTTACAGAGTTGCGAGCATTCATGAACTGCATCTGGATCAGCCTCTACCACATAGCTTCCATCTTCCAGTTGCTTGTACTGAGGAACCCTCATCGAGGTAACGTTGCACGAATATGAGACTTTGAGCTCATCCAAGAAAGATATGACTCTAGGCCTCTTGGTCGGAAGGGTTTTCTCCAAATTCATTTTTGAATCCAGACCTTCAAGAACATTTTCCCATCCGGGATCAAAACCCACCATTAAAAAGTTTTTTTAATGAATTAGAAAATTTTGATTGAAATGAGTGTGTGGTTCTCCACTTGAGATAATTAATTAATTCATATTTGAAAATTGGTGGGGATGGTGTGGGTGGGGGTGGGATGGGTTGTGCAGGTGGGGAGGGGTGTGAGTTGTGTAGGTGGGGAGAGGGTGTGCAGGTTCAGAGGGTGGTGGGGTGTCTAGGGAGAGGGGCTGTGGGCTGTCCATGTGGGGTGGGGGTGTGTAGGGGGTGGGGGTTATGTCCAGGGGTGGGGATGTCCAAGGGGGTGGGGTCTATAGGGGGGTTGTCCAGTGGGTGGGGGTTCATAGGGGGGTTCTAGGGGATGTCCAGTGTGGTGGGTGGTGTGTAGGGGGTGGGGGCTATCCAAGGGGGTTGGGTGGTGTGCATGGGGGTGGGGGATGCAGGGGGTGGGGGTTGTCCAGGGGTGGGGGTTTTCAGGGGGTGGGAACTATCCAAGGGGTGGGGGCTGTCCAGGGGGTGGGGTGTGCAGGGGGTGGGGGTCTGTAGGGGGGTTGTCCGAGGGGCGGGCTATCCATGGGGTCTGTAGGGGGGTTGTGAAGTGAGTGGGTGGGGTTGTGCAGGTGGGGGTGTTGTGTAGGTGGGTAGGGGGTAGACTATGTAGGTGGGGGATAGAGGGTGTGCAGGTGGGCAGGTGTGTGAAGATGGGTAAGGGGTGTGGCTATCGGGGGGTGGGCTTTGTAGGTGGGGAGTGGGGGGATATCTTAGGGGACTGTGTGTGGGTTGGGGGGCTATATGGGTGGGGGATGTGGGAGGGGCTGCAGTGGGTTAGGGGTTGTGCAGGGGGGTTGTGCAGGGGATGGGTGGTTTTAGGGGTGTGGGGGAGGGGATACAGGTGAGGGGTTTTAGTAGGGGGTGGGGGTTATGGGAGCTATAAGGGGTGGGAGCTGCAGTGGGTTAGGTGGGTTGTGCAAGCTACAATTTCTCATCATACTTATTATAAATCCTAAAATCCATTCCGTTTTCTAGTGATAATAAGGACTACTCAATGGAGTTCGTCCTTCTCGGATATTCCTTACTTCCATTACCCTTTTCATATTCTTCAATCCATACAGATTTCTTCATGTTATCTTGGGAAATATTTTTAAAGGACACTCCTTCTCTAACCATTGGTGAGCCACCATTCTTGTTAACTTGATCATTATCCCCAATTAATTATTGATTTTGTGGTTCTCCTCACTATAGAACCTTAGTAATATGGATAGTTCGAAGCTATGGTTCCTCCCACCATTGGAATTTACTACCATGACATGATACTAGTGGTCCACCAACCCACTCAGTGTGGTTATCAATGGCCCTCACCTAGACATGTGCAAGAATTATATCCTTACACTAGTATAAACACTTTCTTCTCTTTTTCATGCTAAAATGGTCATGCCTTCACCATCCTAAAAATTCATTTTTATTTGATTTTCAATGAGCAGTAATCTACAAACCACTAATAGGGAACCATAAACCAATGTAACCCCAATACATGATTTCAAAATTCAAAAATGTTCACAACACCCGATGAGAAGATCTGAGGATCACCCACCATCTTCATGAGTACCACTGTAGTTGTCTCCATTCATCATCATGATGAGTACCTCATGGTAATTTAATTACCCACACCAATTTTTTACCTAATTCCCCATGTGATATCTTCTTTTGGACCATCATAAACCATCTGAATCCAACACCCATTCTCAAACTCCACCCAATATCACATCTCAATTTATACATGGAATTAACCTTAGAATCCAAATGTATTTGGGTCCACTTATTCACCAGTATCATAATGTTATAATTCCATCCCATGTGTACACTCTCATGGACCTCCCATCAAAAGGTTCACATTCCCGTGACTAATACATCACTCCCATCCATAATAGTTTTGTTACCTTTTCTTCACTGGACCAAACTCCCAACATCCATGAACCATGCTCCATTAATTTCCAAACTCAATGATTGGGTGTGTCCATGCCTCTATCATATAAGAGATAGTAAAAACATAATTTACCATATGTTTTTTTCTTATGATAACAATACCCACAACATGGAATAAGATCCATCTCACACATGCTACTCATTCCATGACACTCCCCTTATTCTCATCCAAAGTTTCAGGTCACCACACCCTAAATAATTTCATCAAAATTTCCCAATCCCCATGAATATAGAGTGTTTAATGACTTATTTTCATTGAAACATAGGGGTCACATGTCATGTTGTGACAAATATTTAAACTTGAATTACTTAGATTCCCATTAGCTTGTTAGTTTAACTTTAAGAAGAATCACTCTAAGCACTTTTATATTAGACCAATTTCCACACTAGGGATACAACCACCTCAATAACAACTAACATGCGATGAAATTTCAAACACTCAAGTGTACACCTATTCTCACACTACACATAAAAGAACACAAAAATAAAAAGTAGGTTTAGGCATCCAAATGATCCTTCCCTCCAATACCAACCTAGATACAAAATCACTAGCACTCAAGGCACCTTACTTAAGAAAACTAATTCATCACCTTAACAATATAATATACTTGATAACACCTCTATTCATTTATTCCATATGCTAAAACATCTACATGTTCCCCACACATCTAAAACACTTATGATATCAGGTTGATCCCGTTCATGGATATCCTCAATCACCAAACCCACCCACTCAACTCTATCCTAATATGTGCTTATAGATCATTGGGCTCTCAAAACTAGTCCCTTTGGTCTAGCCTCACAAAATCCACTTCTCATGTGAGGAACTCCTACCCCTATTCTAAAACACACGACATCTAATACGCTAAGGAAAACTACTTTCACTAAGTCATAAAAGCCCATTGATACACACCCATTATTATCATCACTAAGTTAAAAGTCACCTACTCTAGGGTTTAATAGTTATACAGGTTTAAAATAAACCACCCTACCCTCTCTCAGGTAAGTGATAAACTTATAAGGTTCATGAGAAACTATGGAATAACATGATTTCTCACAACTCCTAAGGTTTAATCTCAAAAAAATACAGTAGGTAACATCCCACTATCTAGAATATCTCATATCCATGGTTAAGGTATGTTCAATATATTGCTTTGAGTGAGGTGTGTTCTTTGTTCTGGGTCACCACACATTCTAGAACCCCCACAAATGAAATAAAAAATGTGAAGTTGTTATCAGTTTTTAAAATTATGTATATGGTATTCTAGAGTTTTTGATATGTTTTTATATGGTATTGTAGAGTTTTTGTATATGCTTGTGGTTTGTGTAATGTATGAAATGTTGGAGGTTTTTGTATGAAATATTGGAGGCTTTTGTATATTGTCTTCTGTGTGCAGGATTATGTGTACAATGCTAGAGCTGGTGTGGAGCTTCAAATATGGGTGAATATTATACCAACGGTTTATAAACGTTGGTATAGTGCTGAAAGAGCATGTGTTTCAATGATTATATATAACCATTGAAAAACCTATCTACCAATAGTTATGAAATAATTGGTATATCTCTGGACATGTAATGTATACCAATGGTTGTAAGTAACCATTAGAAAAACTCTATTCCAACGGTTAAAAAACCATTGGTACTACACTACTTCCTTTTTAAACCAATGGTTTTAAATTGTGGGTAATTATATATCCCAATGGTTCTAAGAAACCATTGGTAAATTTTATGTTATGTACCCTATACCAATAGTTATTTATAAACTATTGGTATATGTTTATCCCAACACCACACTACCCAACGGTTTAACAAATTGTTGGGATATTGCATACCAATGGTTTACCCCCCCCCCCCCTATGAAAATGGTTTGTAACCATTGGTATAGTTTAACTTTTCAGAATTTAATGCCATTGAGAACTACATAGAATTTGATCCCATTATTCTAAATAGGGTATGTAAGAATTTTCACTGGGGTTTAAGCCCATCATCCACTCCCATATTTGTCCTTCCCTTGAGTATCTATGTCTAGGGAGGATCATTCCCCAGCACGGAGGTAACATTTCCATTGAGTTCCCATCCATGTGACCTATTCATGCGATTCTCCTCCATAGTCATCTCATTGCCCCTTCCCGAACTTCATGGGCTTTTATTCCCAGCCACTGGGATACATAGGAAGCATACCCAAGGATCAAGACCATCACTCTCCACACTCCATCCATTCTATCATCATTTTATCCATATGTATCCTGATTATTACCTAGGCCTCCATATCTCAGTGAGATCATACCATCCACATCACCAATACTTCTAATATCACCCAAGCATCTAAACATGCATAAGCCTCATATAATCCATATTCATCCAACCAAGATTATTCCTTTTAAGAAGTGCATTGAGCCATGTGTAAGACCCAAATCATCCCTTAAAACTATATGGGTTTTGATACTTCTCTCATAAATAGGTTACATAGGAATCCTCTTGAAGGTTCAATCCCAACCAGTGGTAAACCTTGGTGTCCCCATCAATGGGGACCACCTCCCTGTTCTTCCCTCAGTGGTGTCAACATCAGCCTTCAAGAGGTGACATATTTCTATTAAGGGACACATCACTTTTGTTTTTCATCAGAGGTGTTCTTGCCCATCCAATTGTAAACCTCAGTGCCTCCTTCCTAAGGACACCCCCTTCAAAGTGTGACATATTTCCATTATGTAAAGCACTATCCTGAGTCTGCTCTTTTCGAGAATTCAGATCCATCCATCTGGTAAACCTTCCAGGTGCTCCCTCATAGGGATGTACCCATAAGATCCACCTTCATAAGTGTTTCGATCAGTCTGGTCATCTTCCGCTAGACATTAAACACCTAAGCTACCTCATGATAAACATGAGATTCGTGAGGAAAACCATAGAATACATGCCACTAGAATAAGATACCACACAGTTAATGTGGGATGCGTTGGATTTCTGTGACTTTGATAATACCTCTTATAAGGAAGAATACAGGTTCTCCAATGTTCTAGCATCCATACATGCCACTGATGCCCAACGTGAATACTTCCCTGACCATAGGTTGCTTTCCTGGTCGGACCCCTTGGAATGTCCAGATAGAAGTAGCGTAATTAACAGGTGTCCCTGAAGATATGGAACTAGGTGATGAATTCTAAGGAGGAATCAATTGAATGAGGAATATTCATCCCATCATCCCATTTCAATCTAAGACCATAAATATCTGAATAAGTCATGAATTTTTCCTACCTTTGGAAAGTGATAATCAGGGGAAACAAATGCACGCGTCGTAGCTCGCAAAGCCCGAAGATGCACTCACCCTGGAGGAAAGTGTCGGAAACAATAGTATATTTGGATTCATATAATATTTATATTTTCATATATGGTTCAAAAAATAATTTAAGTGGTATGAAAAATTATATACATTGAAATTTTATTCATTGAGTAAATTTCATGAAGTTCTCACATGGAGTTGGATAATTTATGTGGTTGGCGATATTAATAATCATATGTAAATAAACCTTCGAAGGCTTAATAATGAAGAATATACATGGTTTGATAATATTTTGTATATTAATAGGACAATATTACCAGTTTTATTTGAATACATTTTCAACATGTGAATAGTGCCACATATAGAATTATCCCACATAGATCTTTTCATTAGATTTCCTCCACTAAATAATAAAACTTGTTTCTTAAACACCTCAATTTCAAGTATTCATGTCTACTCCAAGATTCTATTGACACTTATCTATGATAGAATATCTTATTCACTTCCTCTATACTATGAATCTATGCTTACACTAAGTGTATGCATGCTCTCACACCTAACCATTCCTCCATGACTATACAGATGTACTGGTTCCCCTGAATGGTTGAGTAACTCCCACATATATTGGGTTGATCATGAAAAAACATAACTTGAAAGGTTTTCCCCTTTTTATTAATCATACTCATAATAATTATAAAATTCCATGTAATATGTGCCATAAAATATCAAATGATACCCAAAATATATTCTCAAAACATGTTTGAATTATTATTATTCTAATTTTCTCAATAAATTATTTAACTCTACTCATGAAAAAAAGAGATTATTTTTTGTATGTCCTTTATTACAATTCTTCTCACATTATTATTCTCAGAATTCCAAATTCAAATTTTATAATTAAAGTTCTTATTCAAAACATAATTAACACATGTTTTATGCATTATAAATTCAATTCAAACCTTCATAATAAATATAACAACTTATATATCGTACAAACACATTCATACACAAATGGTTTTCAAAAAATACTATATAAATAACAATTACAATGGTTCTTTAGATACTTTAAAAGGGGTTTTATATTACTTTATTAAAAAAAATAGTAGTTACTTGAAAATTCACCTTTTTACAATAAGTTAAAAAATGTTTTATGAAATCTATTTTAATGGTTTTGCTTCAATTTTCCTCATTATATCAAAAATATCAAGCTCATATAGAGTTATTTGTTAAAAATAACCCCTAAATAACTTTATGAAATACTCCTTTTGAGTGATTGAATTTTTTTTATCAACCAATTTACTAGGGATATCACATTAGACAATACAATTTGGAAATGATATAAAACCTGTTTTTTATTTGGGTTATCTTGGAATGATGAATTATTGATATCTTATAGTAAAAAATATGTATGCTTGTTTACGGTTGGGTTCCTATATATCCTTCTAATTAATTGGTTAATTATTTTTCTCTCATGAGATAACGATTTTATGCACAACAGGGTGTGTGCACATCTTGTTTGTTCAAAACATGATGCATGTATATATTTTTTGTCCACAACATAATGTGAGGGTATGAATGAATTTTCTCACAGAGTTATGATTTCCATATGCTTATAATTATTTCATAATTATTTTTTATTCTATTTTTTAATGAAATTACATATTTATATAAAATATGCCTATGATTATGATCCATGGACCATGTCATGAACCAAGATGGGTCACCATCTGATCTGATGACCGGACCAGTCCATGGTATAGCCTAAAGGGTGTTCCTAATCCCCATCGGTTGGCACAAATTCCTCGGTATCACAAGAAAAGTGTGGGAACAACTTACCTGATTTAATAAAAATAAGACAACTAACATTTTAAATCATCCAAAATTGGAAAAAGACAACCAAACAATCCCTTAACATTTTTTAGATTTTTATTTTACAACTTGAACCAAAAATCACAAGGGAACCACAAAAAAGGAAAGATAAAACTCATACATGAACCTTCATGAAATAATAGGAGCCACATCCTCAATCCACAATCACTAAACCAGTAAGAGATGGTCACTAACAACTCGAGCTACCACCACTAAGCATGTTTACTTTACTTATAATACACAAAGAAAAAATAAACATACTCCCAAAGATGTATATAGGGTGTTAGCCAAAGCCCAATAGGATTCTACCCAAGAAATATGTTCCATGCTATAACATTCAATGATAATTTGACATGCTCATTCAAATAAAACTTTGAAAACTTTTTTTAGGAAGGGTATTTATTATGAAAAAATATCAAAAGGGGAATATTTCTAAGAAAACCATTTTATGAACACTTTCTAAAAATAAAACGAGGATTTCTAATAAATGCACACACACACACACACACACGAGTTCCACCATATGCATATGGATTGAACCATATCATTTAATGTAGAGCACCATGGGTAAATCCCTAGGGTTAATCTAGCTCATGTGGGACCCTAGAACCTCATACCTTATTGAAAGGTGGTATAGTAACCACAACCATCCGCATTCTCATGAACGAGCCAATAGAGAGGAGAATAATCCCAAATTATATTGGCATCCAATCATCATAATCGTTTAGTTAGTGTTTTAAACGTCAATCATGCTATGTGAAAATGGTACAAGCCACTTCTAAATCACTAGTATACTAGATCTAGTCATCCCACCTAGATAACCAGGATTATTTATGCTCAAGTTATTGTTCACATTTCACACAACATACCACTCTCACAACCCATTGCCAAGTATTCCAATAAAATATCAATTTTTCACAATACCAACCATTTTTCATTTTACTCACACCAAAATCCCTTTTTAAATACATTTACCATAAACTACATAATTCATAAATTCCCCTTTTTACAAACACAATAAAGGAATACAATTAATAAACTGAATCCATGGGCCAATCCCCTATGTAAAGTCTCACACACACTAAGAACATGTTTAAAATAATATTTTACATCATTCAAGCAATTATAAATTCAGGCTTAGAAATTCACAATAAGGCCAATGAACCAAAATGACTCATTTTCCATCAAAATAAATTTTTAACACACACACACCTCAAGTGCCAAAGAAAACGTATTTTTCAGCCTCAAAACATGTCATAAGTTCCTTTTTATAAAAATATATATAAATCATCCATAATATATAGAACTTTTTCCTTTATATAACTTTATTTTCAACATAAAAACATGCCAAATCATTCAAAAACATGCTTTGCACCACGTAAATAAAGTATAAAGCATTTTAAATTTAATTAAGTGAGCAAATAAGGTCATCCATAAATTCTAGGGAATGGAGCCACCAACCTCACATTAAGAACCTTTCGAAAAACATGTGAAACAGAAACCACACCTCAACCACACCCAAGGGAGGCTAGGTCCAACCTCAAGAAGACCTAAGAAAGAAAACCCCCAAAAATAAAGACTCCCAAGCCATAAAAATCATCCAACATGGCCCCTAGTTTTATGTAAGAAGAGTAAAATATAAGGAAAGAAAAATAGGAGGATAAGAAAGTCCTAACCTTTTGATCTGGGTGAAGAATAAACAAGAATAAACCTTGAATCCCACTTGGAGGGTCTTGGAGGGGCCAAAAACCCCCCATTTAAGGCATATAGGGAGAAGGAGTTCGAAAGGGGGTCCAAGGGGAGAAAGCCCAACTAAAAATAATGAAAAAAACCCAAAATACCCTTTCCAGGGCGAGTTTCATGGTTTGCTCGAATGGTTTGAAAAACAGTGTGCAAAACATGCATTTTGCCTTTGTCTAGTGTAGTTGGGCTGCACAGTTTGGGTGCATGGTTATTTAACCCATGTGCAAATAGTGTGACCCCCTTCACACTTACTATATTGTTAAACTAATTGTGCACCTTAACTGTGCATCCTAGAAAAAGTCCGCAAAATCATCATTTTCGCCCCAAAACTTATCTAACTCAAGGGGTAAACCACCCAAAAAACATACCCCTTAATAATGTGCCACTAGTAGTGTCACAAACTCATTTTACAAACCACCCCTCCTTGCACCATTCACACTAACCAAGAATAGGTCTAAGAAAAAGCACCCAAAACCTATGAAACATAAAATTTAAATCTATAACACCTAGAACTTGGATGAAAAACTAAGATCCAAATGATAAGATAGAACAAAATTTGAAATCAAAATCTAGGTGTAATAATTTTCCCATCCATTAATGATTTCTTCCCCCAGAAAGCTGCAATATTTTCTAGTTGTTCGATCACCAACTAAGGATTCACAAAATCACAATATCCAACCCCTTGATCTAAAAAAATCCCAACACAATCAAATAGAACTGATGCCTATTGCACGAAACATAACAAAAAACCAGAACCACTCCCTAAGAATCAGTCGATAAATCATAGCCACAACCTCCAAAACCATACTTCGAATAGAATCATTAGGAATACTCCAAAAAAACCAACCCTTTACACAAACCCAAAATGAAATTCAGAAATCAAAAAAATTCAAAGGAAATCCACTTCAACCAAAATAACAACAAAACCAAAAAAATAGATCACCAATAGGGGTAGGCCCAATAATACTCTCCGCCATTTGAAGCAACCTAGTACTTATTTCTCACCAAAGAATTTTTCCATGAGACCCATGGTAGGTCTCCCCACCATTAAGAACTAATGATACTAGAAAAACTTGAAAACTCTATCATACGAACCAAAAACCACTACCATAAGGGGAGGGGAGGGGGAGGGTCCAATGAATAGAACACTGAAACCAAAAATGACAACTATCCATGAATTATTACCTCTAGATAGCTTTAAACTCAAACCAAAATCTATTTACTTGGGGAAGTATAAGAAAGGAAACTGATAGGAAATTTGCATCCAAGAAGGCACAATCACATACCTTTCATGAGGGATAAGTCCATCACACATTCAGAAATAAGATGGAATTTTTAGCGATATAGATACCACAATAGAAACATAGAAACTTCTTCACTACAAAGGTGGAAACATAAGCTTATCCAAACTCCAAACACCCCCAAGATTCTTGACTATGTGCCAACTTCACATCGTAGCCTCTGGCTGGAGCCCTGATGTTTAAATAATCCACTTCCTCATAGTCATGAGATACTAATACCTAATTGGAAATCCTTATTTTGGTGCCACAAGTGGCCACATAGCACTCCAAGAAAAAAAAGATCAAGACATACCAATAAATTCACTTCCTCAAACAACACCCTTTACTCAAACAGGGACTTAGAAGATGCAAACATCAATTGTTCTCACTTAGAACAAGTAAAATAATGAACAAGGAATCCGACGAAACCCACAAAACACCATAGATCACACCTTATATAACCAATAGAAACAATAAAATAGGAAGTCACTTTAAATCGATCCCTAACAGATATTTACTACAAAAAATGGGCTGGGGTGTCCTTTACAGAGGTTGATTTAACTTTTGAAACTCAAGAATAGAATCCTTAGGTTGATCAACTGGAAATATTGCTAATGAGGAACCAACAGTAGTCAAACACATGAAAAATAGAAAACCAAGATCTCTATCAAAACCATTTCATGAACTAAAACTCACATAAAATAAACATTATCACAAAGGGAATCAAACTTAAAGGTTCCCAAAACATTTTTAGAGACCACTAAACACTAATTAAACACCAAACTACCACCAAAATTTCAATCTCAAAACACAACATAAACATCACTTCCAAATGAAGAGGAATCGCACCAAATAAACAACTCTTCCAAAGCATAGAAAAATAACTGACATGACAATTGGATTGAAAAAACACCGCAATTTTCATCTTAAAAACACTTTATAAATACATAACAATCTTGGTGGATTTTCATACGCACCAATGGTATTTCATAGAGTCTCACTCACATGCACATTCTTGTGCCACAATGGGCTCCCATCAACCATGCCTCACTAGTCACTAGTCCTTCCATAACATCATCCACCCACTTTCCACACATCTTTATGTGTATGAGTTCTCAAGGAAGTACCAAAGGTCGAAACAAAACATTTCCTCTTTCCAAAAAAACATTCCACCCATGTTTTAACAACCCCAAACCACTTCACATCTCAATTCTAAAATAAATTTCCAAAAATATATTAACTACCAAGTAAAAAACCATTTTATAATTCCACATTACAGACCATTGTATCAAAATCAAAAAAAAAATCCCATTAATTTCCATCTGAAATTTTTTTCATCTCATTCAAAACATTTTTCAAAAACTCATCAAATTCCATTTTTTCAAAAATCATTTTAATAAAGCTGACTCCTTTTCATTTAAAACAAATTCCAAAACAAATATCCAATTTCAAACAAAATTATTCCAGAAACTCCAAGTATTCACATTTTTATGAAACATGGGAACTATGCATGGTTAGGCTGCACGGTTTACCAAATTGTGCACCGACCATGCATCCCATACTATATAACATGGGCACCAGCATGTTTTGGCTACATGGTTTAGGAAACCATGTGCCAGCCATGTGGTATGGTTCTGTTTTGAGGCAGTGGATTCTCACACTCTTTAGACACAGTTTGACTAACCATGCATAGGATGTACACCCTCAACCAGAATCAAACCAAATATCACATGGTTTTCCCAAACTGTGTGCTCATCATGTTCCAAGGTAAAACACCCAAAAACTTAACATTTAAATCTTAATTACACCAAACTCAAAATAAAAATTGATAATAGAAGAATTAATCACCATAAAACTAATCAATCTCATTCAAAAAAATTCCAACAATTCTAGAATCCTCATTTAATCAATAACCATTAGAATAAAAACTCATTTCTTCTCATCTAGAATGAATTCCAAAACTCTTTTCAAAAAAAAACTATTTTCCAAACAGGTGATTTCAATAAACTCCATATTTAAAATATAAAAACCCAATCTTGTTAAACCAATTCTATCTCACCACATAAATAATTTCAGAAAAACCCACATTTTTAAAGCATTCTATAAAATAAGTTATGGAAATCAATTTTCCAATTTCCAAAATGAATCCATTACCATATTAAATTCATATTTTCACAATTCCACAATAATAATTTTCAATACAATTTTCAGAATTAGGGAAGATCAAAATGATTCAAAAGGGGGAAACTAGTATCGATTGGTGACTTGGACATATGGTTGGAGACCATATGACAATCACACCACTGTCACAAGGATAATTATAGGGAACTTTTCCTAGATCCACATGGATTTCCAAGCCGTGTGAGCTCATGGAGGCCACTTCCCAACTCCCTTTTCATTTCCTAACACCAAAAGACCCACAAGAACCAAAGGACACCAACAATCCTGTACATCCCATGGTAACCCGAGGTTCATAATGAGCAAGGGTTCATGATGTCCTTCATGTTCCTACACTTAGAGCCTGATAATCCTACTATTTATACCATGACATCCCCAAATAAATAAGGGTTTTTTAAAAATAATGGTCCCTTAAAGAGTCGGCCTTCTCTTATACCTTTTTTTTGCAAACCAAGCCAGGTCTCTATCTGATATAGTGCCTGTATCGGTCCATGTCATGTCCAGTAGGGAATTCCAGATCCCCATGGACTAGAACAAGTACTTGGGTATCACAAGAAAAGTGTGGGAATGATTGAACATATTTAACAAAAATAATACAACCAATATTTTAAATCATCCAAAACATGAAACACACAACCAAACAATCCCTTAACATTTTTAAGATTTTAAGTTTAGAAATTGAACCAAAAATCCCAAAGGAACTATGAAAAAGGAAAGATAAAACTCATACCCAAACCTTTATGCAACAAGAGGAGACACATTCTCCATCCACCATCACCAAACCTGCAAGAGAAGGTCACAAATAAGCCAAACCAACATCATTAAGCATGTTGCCCTTACCTGTAATATACAAAGCACAATATCTACAAACAACTAAAGGTGTATGTAGGGTGTGAGCCAATGACCAGTAGGATGTCACCAAATAAAGAGTTTACATGCTATAACATTCAAATATAATATTTCATGATCATTCAAATAAAATATTGAAAAAAAATTGGGAAGTGTATTTATTAGGAAAACATTTAAAAAGGAAAAATTTCTAAGAAAATTTTTTTATAAACACTTGCTTAAAAGAAAATTTGGATTTATAATAAATACACACACACATGAGTTCCACCATATACTGATGGATGGAACTATATCATCTAAATTAGAGCACCATAGGTAAATCCATAGGGTTAATCTAGCTCTTTTGGTACCCTAGAACCTCATACCTTGGTGAAATGTGGTATAGTAATCACAAGCATATGAATTCTCATGAATGAGTCACTATAGAGGAGAAGTATCCAAAATTCAAGTGGTCTACTATAATCATCATAGTTTATTTAGTGTTATATTCATCAATCATGCTAAGTGAAACAGGGACAAGCCACTTCTGAATCACTATCATACTATATCTAGTTAGCCCACTTAGATAACCAGAATTCCTTTGTGCTCAAGTCATTTTTCACATAACACAAAACATACCACTCTCACATCCCATTAACAATAATTCTAGGAAAATAACCATTTTTTACAAAACCATCCATTTTTAATTTTACTCACACTAAAACCCTATGGCGTGATCCCGTAAGGGGTGGTTCCCTACTAGGGTTATTTCCTCATAATTGCATACCTCACTTCTGCCTCAGGTCAACTTAGATATTCCCCTCAGCATTATCCCAATAGCTATATCAGTTTCTCTTTCAAAAAGGTGACATTTTGGACTCTTCTTCTTCTTCATTTCTCATCATTTCTGGCCTTCTTTACCTCACTCCACCTTCACTATATAGGGTTTCTTCTGGAAGTTCAGTGATGGTTCAGTAGATGAGTTCCATATCTCATGTCTCAAGGTTGCATTCTCACCTCAGGTGTTTGCATTGGGTAGTTCGTTGTGGTCCCTGAGTGTGATTTGGATAGTGGAGTTAGGATTTGGGATCTTTTCTAATGATCTATGTCAGTTGGGTGTCTGTAAATTTGGTTATTGGTTATTGATATTTTATTTTTTCCTTCATTTTTTGATTTCAAATTTGGTTGTTTCTCTTCTTGTGTTGGTTTTAGGTCTGCGTTTTTGCTGGATATTTCTATGTTAGGATCTGGATTCAATTCATCCTAGGTTCATGTTGGTTCATGTGAATTTGATCGACGGAGGGATTGTGGTTTCTTCGATTTTGATGCCTAATTCACGATGAGGATTTGATGGTTTAGATCCAAGTGTGGTTTACGATATGAAATATGGAAGTTTTTGGTGATGTGTGCTCATGGATTTGGTTCAAGTGGATTTCATGGTTTGAGTTTTTGCTGATGGTGAGACTTGAGGGTTCACTCAATGTTGGTTAGTGTATGATTTTAGTGCAGCCATGTCCATAATTGGGGAATCTGTTTCAATCCAGTTAACTGCCTGAGCTTGAGGAACTGTGATGAGGAAAGCTGGATGCAAGGCTAAGTCTACTAAATACATGGATATATAGTTTGAAGATGAGTTCACCGTTACCTTTCATGGATCTCATTTGTTTTGTTTTTCTATTTTTTTTAAGAAGATGGATGCGATGGGTTCCAGTGCATACTTGATTTGGGATGGATACTGATTCTTTATGGTTTTTTATTAGGATCGAAGATTAAGACTTGATATTTGGTGTTGAAGGTAAGGTCTTTTGTCAATGGAATTCAATTAAAGTGATTCTTGGAAGCATTCTATTTGGTTCTAATTCAGAAGAGGTCCAAAGAAGGAAGATTTCACCCTATAATTTCATTCAGATTTGGAAGTTTGAGAGGGTATGGATTTTCCATCATTACTGGGCCTGTGACACTCTACATGCGATAGTTAGCTGAGCAGTCATGCAATAGTGAAGGCTTTTCATCATGATGTAATTGTTGGGATGGGTTAGATCCTATAGTTTTGGCCCAGGTATGCTCTTTCATTGTTTTATTTGGTTTTAATGTTTGGATATTTTGGTTTCTCACTTTTTCTTCAAGAGTTTTTCAATAATAAAAAAGGTTAACTTTAAGGTAGTCGCACCAAAATACCTTTTTAAATACATTTACCATCAAGTAAATAATTCATAAATTTCCCATTTTACAAAAAAATAAATGAATAAAATTAATCTACCAAATACATGGACCAATCCCCTTTTTAAAGTCGTACACACACTAAGACCATCTTTAAAACAATATTTTCTATCATTCAAGCAATTATCAATTCATGCTCATAAATACACAACAAGGCCAATACACAAAAATGACTCACTTTTTATCAAAATAACTTTTAGCACACACACACCTAAAGATCCAAAGAAAACATATTTTTTATCCTTCAAACAAGTAGTAAGTTCCCTTTTAAAAAACTCTACATAAATCATCCACAAAAATATCCCTTTTCCCTTTATAAAATATCATTTCTAACATAAAAACATTCCAATGGTTTTAAAATCATTATTAACACCTCATAAATAAATTATAAAACTTTTAAAATTAATTAAGAGAACAAACTAGGTTATCTATAAATTCTAGGGAATGTAACCACCTACCTCACAAGAAGAACCTTTAGGAAAACATTGCAAAACTACAACCACACCTCAACCACACCTAAGGGGGGCTAGGTCTAACCTCAAGGAGCCCTAAGAAGAAACAAACTAAAAAACCCAGGCAAACCTAGCCAAAAAAATTGGCCAACATGGCACCTAGGGTTAGGTAATAGGATTAAAATAGAAGTAAAGAAAGATATGAGAAGAATAAAGTCCTAACCTTTTGATCTGGGTGAAGAATCACCAAGAAAACACATTGATTCCTACTTAGAGGGGCTTGGAGGTGCGAAAAACCCCCATAGAATGCATCTAGGTAGAAGGAGTTTGAATGTGGGGTCCAAGGGGAGAAACCCAAATTAAAAAAAATGAAAACACCTAAAATACCCTTTCTCGATCGAGTTTTATGGTTATCTTGCATGGTTTGAACAACTGTGCACAAATTGTGCATTCCGCCCCTATCTAGTGAAGGTTGGGCTACAAACATTAGTTACATGGTTAGTTAAACTGTGAAAAAACCATGTGACACCCTTCACAATTACTGCATAGTTAAACTAACCGTGCACCTAAATAGTGAAACCTGGAAAAAGACCCCAAAATCACTATTTTCACCCCAAAACTCATCAAATTCAATGGGGTAAACCACACAATAAACATAACCTATAAAAACATACCCCGAGAAGTTTTAAAAACTCGTTTTCCAAACCAACCCTCATTACACATTTCATGCTAACTAAAATAGGTCTAAAAAAGCACCCAAACCCTCCATAACTAAAATTTAAATATGGAATACCCAGAACAAGGATTTAAAACTAAGAGGAAAATGATAATCTAGAAAAAAAGGTGAAAACAGATATCTGAGTGTGAGAGATCATGTTTATTGTCTCACACTCTTATTCTATGGTACATGTTTGTTCATTTGATATTAAAAATCTCAATATCATGACTTATAGTCTTCTCTTAGTGTTCATTGTTATTTTCAAAATGATATTTATACCATGCTCAGATATTCTCATATTCTTATGGTTTATCCCTTGAAGACTTTTCGATAAGTTTTCCCTCATTAAGCATTTGATATCATTCCATTATTATGTTTATATTCCTTAGGTTATAAAGAGAACTATAACCTATGATGAGTAAATATGGGGGTGTAGTGTGGTTTACTTATGGATATATTTTCTATGTATTTTAAATTAATTTATTAATGTAACTAGTACTCAACGACACTAAACCTCCAATTCCTAGGATTGTGATATTACTTGATCAATATAATGTATAAATTATGAATAATATATATAAGATTTATATGTGTTTGGTTTGTATCACATTATTTGTGTAACACCCTAAGAATTTATAGTATATTTCTTTTATAATAAATTTAATTTCTTTAATTTCTTGTGATATACACAACACTAAGTTTAAACAAAATAGAATACTCTATTAAAATTTTATTATTTAAATCTTACTATTATAACCCATCCGTTAAGTTAGAGGGTATGTATATGACTAAATAATTTATAAAAAAATATATGGTTTACACATTTTCATTGGTTATATATTTATTATAAATAAAAATAAAAACCATTTTTAAGAAAAAGAAGTGTTTTCTAAAAACTACATTTTTTCAAAGAAAATATCTTCTTCACTTCTTGCGCGCTTATGTTAAAATTAATTTTTTATAATTTTAGAAATTTTATTTTATAAAATTAACTTTTTTTTAAATAATAATATCAAAATTATCTTAAGGAAATTTTTTGGGATTTTTTGAAAATATTCTTTTTTTATAAATAGTATAAAATACCAATTTTTATTAAAAACTACCTTTTTGTTTACTGCATTTTCAAGACCCATTTTATTTTCACGTGGATATAAAAGTATAGTTACATAAATTATATATTTATTAGTCTAAATTATTTCACTATAATCAATTTCATATTGAATTTTGAAATAAATACTTTTTAAACTTTTGAAATTTTTTCATTGGAAAAACTATTTTTCTCAATGAATTAGTGGGTTTAATTTTAAAATGGATTATTACACTTATGTGAATTGAATTTTGGAAATGGATATCATATTTTTAATAATAATAATATATATTATATGATAATTTCAACTTAATTTGTTATAATATTTAATATTGAAATAGAAAAAATTAATTATCGTGGATGAGGAGAAAACAAGTTTACCGGGGGTTAAACTAAGAAGATAAGGGTTTAAAATGCCTTAAAAACATGTCAAAAACATTTTATGGACGTATTTAGACCTTATAACCTCTAAGGTTCAGTAATTTCCCACTTTTTTCTTTTTTTCATGTCAAAAACAGGTTTTCACTTTATTTTTTTCAAAGATTTCATGTGTGTCCTCGCCTATGCTTATAAAGGTCACTCCCTCCATTCACTTAATCACAGATCACAAGTACTTTGGTGTACCTTTTTAGACCCAGTTGCCAACCTATGCTTCCCAAAGCCTAGATGGCCACAAGGCCTCAAGTGCATCTCCCTAAATGCCAGAGGATGTCGACTAGCAGTGAGGGCCTAGTTGAGTCTATGGGGAGACAATGCCCTCCTCACTAGAGTATCACAGTGGAATTCAAACATACAATAAATAGCATAAGTGAAATAAAAAGTAGGAAACTAAAGTTAATATATGATAGGAATACATATCAATAACTATAAGTGTCTCATATACAAAATGATGCATATGGTTCAAGTATCTAGAAATCAGGAAGAATAATACATGGCAATGTAACATAGTACAAATCCCAAAAAGAACAAAAGGCCAAAAAGGTGTCCCAGCATCTCAAGACTTATCTTGGTCATATTCTCCCCTACTCTAAATCCACAGTCAACAACTGGTACTAGGGCGCTTTCCCCTATCATCACCTGCAACCATATAATCTGTTCGGGTCCCCGAGGAGGCCCAAACATAGTGTGAGATGTACATCCCAACAGGAAACCACCCAATTCTATACAGTTCTAACAGAAATATACAATGTGATAGAAATTCCAAAAACTAGTAAGTAAGTGTTTATTTGAATGGAATAAGTCTATATCTGTAAGTAAAACCAACCATCCCTCTACAAAAGAGAGTCAACTCCTAAAAAGGCAGCTATAACAAAGTAAACAAGCAAGTCATACACCCACGTCGTAAATCCATATATATCCTGTAACACACAACCACGTTGTATAGATAAGTAGATTATCCCATGACCATGCATTATAGTGAATTCAAATATCCCATTGTCACACTGTATAGTGAAGTCTAATATTCCATAGCCACGCTGTATACTGAAAAACAGACCTCAAGGGCAAGATCCAAGGTGTCAGCCTACCAAGGCATCCATGTAATAATTCTAGACCACAAAGGGCCATATTCAAGGAGATTTTCCATGGAATCCCATTGATTCCCATGGACTTCCCTAGTGGAAAATTTGTTAGGCATTGGTATGGGTTGGAGGATAATGGAAATAGAAAGTTCTATGCGAGCCCAAGAAAGCAGGATCCAAGGGGTAGCATGGCCTGAGGAATCCCACAAAATCAAGACTCATGGGGAAGAGTCAACCCAAGGAAACCACTACTGCATTCAAAATCCATTCATTCAACCATTAAAGCATTCAAATTAAACATTTTTTTAAATAAACATTCCATGTGAGTATACCCACTCACATCAACCTGCACGAGCCCTGAGTATACCCACACATGAAAACTATTTATCAAAACAAGATTATGGGCCTACCATCCCATATAAACCATTTAAAATTCCATTATAATTTCATATAGGTATACCCACCCATATAATTCATTTATACATTCCATACTATCAAAATAGGTAAGGAACAACATGATATCCATGATCAAGGAGGTAGTACATCTCCTAAATAGGATATTTAATCTATCAAGGAAATAATAGGATTCCAATATCTAGGAAAGCACAAGAACACACCCCTTGGGTGGTTTAAACAAGAAAAAATAGGTTATTTCCTTAAGGTGCACCCCTTGGGTGACCTGGAATCATGTAACGGGTGACAACGCACCTAAAAAGAACCTACGGTCATCCTCACTAGGTCCAACGAAGACTACGACAAGCAACTCACTCAAAAATGAGGCCTCACTAGAAATTCTAACGGGTGTTGAAAAGTAAAAATGCCCAAAAGCACCCAAAAAGCTGAAAGAAAGTATATACCACCTACCTCACCTTGGTAGTAGACATATCATCCAGTATCAAGTCCTAATTCATCCTGGTTTGGAATAAATCTAAATAATGAATGAAGAACATGATATTAGGGCATATGAGCCTAAATCCAAATAGCGCGGTACTTGTTCGGAATAATCAAGAACAACTAAAAAGTAATCAATTACTTAGTGATATGGTTTCAATGTGACATATAGAGCTTCAACCAAAAGGAAGTTTGGGGTAAGGGATTTCATCTCAATTTCCATTTCATTGATACATATTAGTTAATATGAACCTATTCAATTTTATGTGATATATATATTTCCCCTTTGATGTATTTAACATTAATAACTATTTATTTATGATTTTATTTTAGAAATATATATTCCCGATGAATAGACGTTCACCTCTTATTTCTTATTTAATATTGTGATTGTTAACTTTCTATTCAAAAAATAACTTTATTGAGATCATTTTTCATTGGACATTTCATTTATCTTAAACATCCATATTATTTATATCATATGTAGTTCCCTGACCTTTTTTCCAACCTGAATAGTGCTCAGAGCCAGAGCACAATTGGGCCTTAGGAATTCTTCCTCGTAGTCCAATGGTAGCCAACTAGAAGCGATGGTGTTAAAAAGTTATAGTGGGAAGACTATACCCTACTATGGTAATAATAGTAATGTTATATATCTATATAACATAGTATAATGAAGACCGTAAAACTACAAGGCTAGTAAACAGAAATATAAGGATCATAGAAAAATATCAGTAGCAATAATCAACAAGCTCAACATACCATTTTCAAAATAAAACACCATTGGTAGTTAAGAATATAGATAAAATCAGGTAATGAAAAATAATAATATGAAAGGGATGCCCATGGACAACTATCAATACATATATATAATAAGAAAGATGAACAAAAATAAAACTCAAAAAAACACCACCTCGTTCAAGAACACCCAAGGCCCTTCCCATCTATCTCATTCTAAGAATAACAATACTGTCACTAAAGCCCATCCCCTGAGCTAAGTCCCTCACCTGATCACAAAAGCAGAAGATCTATTTGCATCTTGAGGGGACTATATAGGATGTGAGAATAATCTAAGTAATCCACCACAAATTTTCACCTAAAAACATCCATGATAAAATAAAGATGTTCTAATATGAAATAAAATAAAACACATGCATGATAAATAAATACCCACTTCCCTTGTGCTCAACATCCACAAGGAAGTGACTGCTTGCTTTAACCGTCTTTGATATAACACCTACCCCCAATTATATATATGGTATACATAATGTGTATATATATGTATAATTGGAGGGGTGAGAATCCATATCATAAATATCAAGGCATCCCTTGATGAGTAACAAGTTGGAGATCCCTCAGGAACCTCTTGTAAAATTATTATTGTAACTGCATGCCAACTGACACCTCAACTCATTAATCATATCACTCACATCCAAAAAGGAATGCCTAGAGAGCACTTGGTCCCTTGGAACTCAACATAGAAAAAACTTTTTCAGCTTGAATCTTGACGTCATGAGGAATAATGATGTCTATCCTCCAAAATTAATCACCAGTTTCTCACCAGCTGACATCCCAAGGAATGGTGATATTCATCCTCCCAATATCCTAGCCTAAAAGCCTCAAATAATATGGTGAGCTTTATCCCTCAACTGATGATTAGAACACTCTCAACTGATGTATCGTCACCATCCATGTGGCTTTCTGTGGAAATAACCTCCAACCTCACTGATGGTCAACACCATCTTAAGAGAAAATTAATGAGGGATTCTTCCCACATGAGTGGTTAACACCACATCATCATATGAGCCCTATATATGTGCACATGACTCTAATGTAATGTCTTCCAATTTCGGTTATTGGAAATCACCCAAACATAGTTCCTAAGACACATCATCACAACACCTCATTCCCCTACAACCATGTCACTCGGCCTAATGGTCAACACCATCTCAAATCACTTAGTCTATTCCCACCACCTGATGACCTCATCACCTCAATCTAATGATTAACATCACCCATCTATATAAATATATGTCCTAACTCAAACTGATAAATCAAATCACCTCAGTCCATATAGTCAACACCACATCAATCCTTGGGCCAAGCCTGTCAAGTTCCCATGGAACCAATCTATTCAATTTAGAAAATTAAACACACATGGCTTAACTACCCAGGTTGGTCCAAGACCCTTACAAAGCTTGACCATTTTTAGAAGAGAACGATCATGCCTAATGGAATCTCATATGATCAATTTAATAATTTAAAACATAGGAATTAATTATATAAGTTCTCTCTTGGACAACCAAATGGCGTGCTCAAGAATGCACACCCCCCAACACCATAGAATCAAAGAGAATATTACAAACCACCTTCCTTTTACTAGTGGACATTATCTCATATGATTTCAGCCTCTAACATTATACAAATAAGAATAAAAAGGTGTTTTAGATGAAGGACCTAAAAATAGGGTAAAATGGCTCACAAATATTTAGAACACCATATGGAGAGACCAAATAAGAAAAGAGGCTAGAAAATCAAAGGCCTTACCAAGAAAAATCTTTATCCAACAATGGATTGAAGATCAGATCTTGGATGAGAAGATTTGATCAAAGCCTAAGGGAGGAGAAGAGAGCTCTATGGATACTTGGGAGGAGATCCACATATGATGAAATAAAAATGGGAACCCATCTTAAACAAATTTAAGGAAAATGGTTATTTTTTCCTTTTAAATAGGATTCATAGTTACCACATTGTTTGGAAAACTATACACCAATCTTGCAGTGCCCACTCTCCAAACACCACCCTTTCACGACCAAGGTACGTGGTTTACCGAACCGTACCCAGGTCACGAAAATCCACTCTGCAAAATATAGTTGAGACATCACATGATCATGTGCATCCTATTGAATGGTTAGGTAAACCATGCCTAATAAAGAAAGAGGGTTTCAAGGTTACTCATGGGAGGCCGCACGGTTTTCAAAAATTGTGTGCCTCTTTCTATGTACCCTGAAAAGTTGGGTTTTTGTCCTTTGATGCACCTACACCCCACTAGAAACCGCAAGACACTTTTTGAAACTCTAAATACAAATAAAATAATTCCTTTTGTTAAAAAAACTCTCAGAATTTTGTTATGAAGTCAAGAATTCAAATCACCCCTCTCACCAAACAAGAAAATTCAAACGAGTTCAGAATTTTGACCTGATCCAAAAACATGGGTCATTACAGTCTCTCCGCCTTAACATATCTCATCCTCAAGCTATAAAACATGACCTAGAGATGGTAACAAACATACCCTTCCAATTTTAATAAAACTATTCTACATAGGTCATCATGTCATGGGTCCACTCCCTTCAAGGCTCTCCCCGCCTTATAAGTTACCTACCTGGTCGCTTATTTACCGAAAACTCAAATAATTTGATAGTCCCTTAACCATTCATAGACTCAAAAGTCATCTCATGATGTATTGTCACTCCATTACCTCATAAGGTTCTCAAATAAACTATGTCATATCTAATACCCATAAAATACTATATCACATCAATACCCAAATGCCGAAACACCCCACACATAATTACATCTCATCGATACCCATAAATAATCTCAATGCCACACAACTCATATGCATATATATATATATATATAATGAATCAGATCCAAATATGAACTTCTAACTTTCATTTGGTTAGTCCAAAAAAACCTATGTACCTCTTTCACCCAAAACCAAACATGCCCAAAAAAGGGCCTATGCCAAAACAAAAAATATTCACACTCATGCTTGTAATCACAAAATACCTATAACTGTAGCCGGCTCACCAACCTTCTCTACACCTAGAAAATCCACTGCATGTACCTGTCTTGAAGCCCAACTACCTAAAGCCATGACTCCCTAAGGAGTTTCACCAGCTAATAGACCCTAACCCCATAGCTAGGTCCAACTGTCTCTTCCACGGCCTCCACATTCAACTGAATCTAGGATACCAGCTTCTGGAACCACTCTTAGTCCGACCTTATAATCCTAATTCTAAACTAGTACCTAGCTCATGTCTATCTGAGAAGACTTCCTATATAACATCACAAGATTCCCAATCTATCCACAAGCTTGACACTCCTTTGGTGATCGATCACACTAGGTCCACACTTTTCCAGCTTCTTTCACAAAAAGCACATCATCGACAACCCACTCCCCAGTGGCCTACCTAAATCTCTATTCCAATTTCCCTACTGAGATTATTCAAAGACCCACTTCCCAGTATTTGAAATATCACTGATAAAAACACTTGACATCATCACCCATCTCGAGTATGACCATTTAGTCAAATTTTCACCAGCTATCAGCGCCTGATACAGCACCTCTTAGAATGAGACTAACCTAAATATGTCTACATACACCCTAATGTCTTTTCATAAACCATACTTGAAATGCACCACTCTTGAGGTTTCATCGCCCACTATACTGTATATGAAATGAGACAAATCTATGAAAGTAGTTGTATATTTCATGAAGGACATGTCTTCCTACTGTAGTCTCAATAATCTCAAGCTCTCTCCACTCTCAGCATCTCTAAGAAGTGCTCGATGAACCTAACATTAATGTATTTTAAATATAGTCCCTCATGTCTTCCTACCTATACCTATACATCCCACTATCATTTATCTTGACCTATTAGCATGTATGTATCCAACTTCACCCTCCAGTATGGAGGTGTCTTGAGCTATTCAAAGATTGTCTTCACTGACTCTATATAGTTCTCAGCTACCTCTGCTCCTCCCTCACCATAAAATAGTGGTGGGTAATTTGATAAGAATTCAATTTTTAGATACTCCATTGATGTACCAACTCCCTAAGCCCATCTATCGATACCTTGTATGACATGTACCAGGCTCGCCCTGAGATTCTCATTAAGCCATGGCCCAAAGATGTCATATCTTTCAGTTTTCCTACATGTACTAGAGCTTGTACCTATGCATGTACCTATTAATCAAGATCATTATATCCCTATAAGACCTCATCTACACCCTTAGGGGCCTCAACTGGTGCATGCTCATGCATACCAAATAAATTACCTCCTAACACTCTATATAAGACCATTTATGTGTCATCCCACTAAATATCAATACCATGGTTAGACATATATAACATTATATATACATAATATCATAGATAGGGAAAGCTGTAATAATAAACTCAACCTCACAGCCCTTACACTCCCCTACCACACCTTGTCTCATGACATCTATCCTCTTGGAACGTTACCTACCTATATCAGGGTTAGGTATCACATGTAACTCAGTCTCATGGCCCCATACCTAACCATATCAGAGTCAGTAATCATGTATCATTCAACCTCATGGCCCCTTGCCTTCCCATAACATGGTCAAACATCACATAAAATCTAAATTAACTGGGTATAATTCCACCAAATAAAAGCTATGTATGAAAACACTATTTAGATTCCATTGTTGAAACATTAAATAGCTCACCTCCTATTATCATCCTTGCATACTCGTACACAAGTCAGGACCATATATCTCATGCATATAGTCACATCACATCACATATAGATATCATTGGAACCACATCCCTGGGATGGATGAGTATAATTCCATGAAGAAAGGATGAGAATGAAAACACTATTAAGGTTTATATGTTGACACATTAAACAACTCAACCCCTCTTAGTGCAATCCATGTCCCCAATGTCAATCAAAAGAAAAAAATACATCACATGTGACCTAAAGACTATTATAAAGCATAATCACACCTCCCTTTTCTTACCAGGACAAGGAAAAAATGAAGATAATAATAAATATCAAACCCAAGTGCGCCACTCAAGGTGGAAATCAAATAAACTATAAAATATGAAAGAAAAACAATAATTTATCACCCTGAGAAACATGGTCTTTCCCATATACATGGGACTGAAATCACCCAAACATGAGTTATGTACCTCGTTATGACTATATCCTAGTATATTGTCTATCATAACCTAAATAGTAAGACTAATAATAAAACAAAATCATTTGATAACAATGGAAGTCATTTGAATTCTTCTACTCAATCCAAGAGAATAAAACTCCTCTAATACCATTTTTACTGCCCCAGCCCATTTTTTCACCTAAACGGTGCTTAGGGTCAGAGAACCGATGGGCCTTTGGCACACCTCCTCATACACTAATGGATATCGACTATTAGTGATTGTGTATATAAGTGATAGTGGGAAGATTACACCCTTTTTTGGTGATAATAGTAATGGTATGTATGTATATAATGCAGCAGAAGAAGGCCATGAAACCGGAGGACCAGTAACCTGCAATAGTGGAAGAATAAACTTATAGTTGTAGAAATAATCCAAAATATCAATATACCATTTTCAAAATCAAACAAAATTTTTATCTAAGTATACAAATCAAATAATTTCATGAAAAATAATCAGTAGAAAGGGTCACATGTGGCCAACCATCGGTATATATACATAATAATTATATCGAACAAAAAAGGAAACTCAAAAATAAACTCCATTTGATGAATTAACCTCCAATGTACCTTTCTATATATCCCATGGTAATTAGAACAATATGGTTTCTAAGTCCCATATCCTGAGATTGGTCCCTTACATGATCGAAAAATAATAAAATCTATACCCATCTCGAGGGGCTCATGTAGGGTGTGAGAATAATCTCTGTAAGCCATATCCAATGTGTTCTTAACTTAAATTCATGGTAAAATGTTGGTGTTATAATATAAAATAAAAGTAATCCCAAGCATGATAAATAAATACCCTCTTTCTTTGTGCTCAACATCCACAAGGAACCAATCACCTACTTCATCCATTACTAGTATACCACGTTCCCCCAATTATACATATGGTATACAACACATGTCTTCATATGTTAATTGTAGTGTTGATTATCCTTATAAAAAAGTCCAAGTAATCCCTTGATGAGTAACAATATAGAGATCCCTTGGGAACCTCCTATAAAAGTATCATTTCCACCTCGTTCCAACCAACTACTCATGTCATCAATCATATCACTAGCATCCAAAAGGGAATTCCTAGAAAGCACTTGGTCCTAAGGAACCTGTCTTAGAAGAAACATTGTTGGTTCGAAGCCCAACAGCCCAAGGCATAGTGATGTCTGTACTCCAAAAATAATCATCATCAACACAACAGATGATGTCTGAAGGAGTAGTGATATCCATCCTCCTAACATCCTAGGCCAGCTGCGTAAAATAATATGATGAGACTCAGCCCCCAATTTATGGCCTCAAAACCATAAATCAATGGATCCTCACTATCTATGTGGATTTCTATGGAAATCACCCCCAACCTCACTGATGGTCAACACTATCCTAAGTTGTAACTAACTAAGGCCTCTACCCACACGAGTGGTCAACACCACCTCATCTTCTGAGTCCTATTTGTCTGCACTTGACTCCAAAGGATTGTCGGTCAATCCCAGTGTGATAAAATCATCCCAAAATAGTAACTATGATACATAATCCCAAAACCTTGTTCCCCTACAACTATGTTGGTAAACCTTATGTTCAATGTTATCTAAAATCACTTGGGGCATGCCAACCACCCGACGACCTCATCGCCTCAATCCAATGATCAACATCACCCATTTATATAAATATCAGGCCTCGTCCAACCTAAAAATTCACATCTCCTCATTCAAATTGTTAAACACCCCCTTAATCCTTGGGTCAATACCATCAAGTTCCCATGGAACCAAGAAATTAAATTTAGAATAAATAAACATGCCTGGATTAACTACTTAGGTTTGTCTATGCCTCTTAATCTGCTTGACCATTTTTAGAGGAGCACAAGCATTCCCAAAGGCGTTTCATGTGATCAATTTAATAAATTAAATGAAATAAATAAATTATATAGGGTCACTCTTGATCAACCTAACAACATTATCAATAATTCACCCCCCCCTTAAAACACTATAAATCAAAGATAAATCTAGGAACCACCTACCTCGTGCTGGTAGACATTCACTCATATGATATCAACCTATAAATAGAGATGAATTAGAAGAATTTATAATTTTAGTTGAACTCCCTAAAAATAGGGGAAATAGCTTTCATGGATTTAGCGCACCATATAGATAGAGAAAAGAAGAAAATTGGATATCGAATTGAAGTCCTTACTGAGAAAAATATATATCCACCAAAGGATTGAAGATCGGATCTTGAATGAGAGGATTGGATCAAAGCATAAGGGGGAGAGGAGAGATCCACAATAGCCTAGGAGTAGATCCATCCATGAAGGAAGAAAATTGGGGAATTTAATATTAAGTAAATTGAGGTAAAATGGTCATTTTTCCTTTTTAAATAGGTATCCCAATTACATTATGATTTGACAAACTGTGTGGTGCCCACTATCCAAGCACCACCCTCGCATGGCCAAGGCAGATCATTTTCCAAACCATGAATAAGTTATGTGTATCCCCTCTTCCAAAAATTTCATAGGCCTCACATTTCCATGTACCTCCTTATGAATATTTTGGTAAATCATGAACAACGAAGAAGGAGGGTTACATGGTTACTCCTAGTAGGATGTAATGTTTTCCCAAAACATGTGCCTCTGACTGTACACCCTGAAATGTTGTGTTACTGTCCTATGAAGAACTTGAAACCCACTCGAAACCTAAAGCTGATTTTTGAGCCTCTAAACCCATTAAAAAAATTATTCAGTTAAATAGACTCCCATAATTAGATTCTGAAGTCAAGAATTCAAATAGGCCTACTCACCAAATAAGAAAATTAAATCAGGTCGGTCATTTTGACCCGCTCCAAAAACCCGGGTTGTTGCATCATAGATATTATTATTTCTTAAATCATATACCATTTTTATATATGGTGTTTAATTTTAAAGTTATTTGATTATATAGAGAAATTTTGATAAATCTATATTCTTTACTCAATACGTATATTTGATGATAAGGTATATTATTAATGAATTAAATTGATTATTTGAAATATGCAGAATACTTTGGACATAAATTGATTGGTGGGGACAGTTATAGATATCCCCTTGAGGCATCAGTATTCTCATGAGGTGAATCAGTAATATTTCATTAAAGTATTTTTTACCCATGGTTTTAAACTGTCTTGTGAAAGGTCTTAACTAAAGAGTTATCATGATTTCTAAAATCAGGAAATCCAATATTTAAGAATTTCCTTCATTTAAAATTCAGTTTTTATTATTATTATCCATTATATTTTCTCATTGATATTAATTGTATATGAAAATAAATCTCAATTAATTAATTAAATGTCATGTTTGTTCATTTATTTGCTATTATATATTGATTATTTATTATTTAAGTCAAGTTATTGATTAAATAGAATGTGTGTTCAGTTATTTACCTTTCTATATTGATTATTCATTATTGATTCATGATCCTCTATACATAACCATTACTAAGAATTTGATCTCACCCTTATCTTATTTCTTTTCCCTAAATATGAAGATAAATTAATTTAATGAGTTCAAGGATTCCTAATTTTTTTCCATTACTATGTTTTGTATTTTTTATTCCCTATGTAAAAGGTGTATCATGTATGTATCTGGTTATACAGGACTACTAAAATGATTGATCCTTAGTGATTTTATCCCTTTGATCTTATGCCACTATAATAAAGTAGACACCAGGATTGGGTTACTATAATCAAATTCGTTACAATTTGGTATCAAAGTAATGTTTAGTTATGTTTGGGTATTATGATAAGAGAACTTTAGTGAAACCCCTAGGGATAAAATCTAAGTATAGGATAACATCTTTAAGTTTTGTAAAAGTATATATTATGTGGTCTCCTTATAATTAAATCCTTTTCTAGATATAAACAAGTGGATATAGGTTCTACCACAAATGCACCATGGGTTAATGACCGTGAAAAGTTTGTTTGGGTATTAACTCAACATTTACCTGGTTCATGATGGATAGCCCTGACTAAACAGCTTGTTTGAAACTCTCTGATATATAATTTGGTTAATTCACATTATTTTTGTAAAACATTATAAAGTATTTGATCACCTATTTTTTCTATTTCATGGTTATAGATCTGGATAAGATGTACATAATGAATGACCAAGATTAAAAGCTAAAACATTTATAAGTTAGGGTATATATGTAATTTATGATTTTTTTACGTTTGATTTTTTTTATTTAATAGGATTATCAAATTATTATCTTTAACTTTACTTTATTTATATAATTCCTAGAGAATGTATAAATTGAGATATCAATGAGTGTTATTGGAAATGTGATTATTATCCGAATGAGTAACCAAATGTTATGGGAGTAGGAGAACATAATCTTGTTGAAATTCTCATTGAACTCTCCCAAGATATTAATAATAATAAAAAAATATTTATTTCCCAAAATAACCAAGGAAATAGAATCATTACATAGATCCTTTCATGTGAAAATATCCACCCTCCTTTAGTGGCTCTTCTAATACACTTATTATTGAGAAATGAATCAATGTTATGAAAAATAAATTTTCCATTCCTCGATGCTTGAAACATGATAATGTTGTTCTATCCATTTATCATTTAAAATTCATGCATAAATTATGGTGGAATCATATTAACAATATAATGAAAAATGAGGAAGTGCGCTCTGTAAACTGGGAGGAGTTTAATAAATAATTATTCACTAATTATTTTCCTAAAAATCTTCACACAAATATGGGAGATAATTTATAGAGTTGAGAAAAAATGAGGATTAATCCATTAAAATTTATAGAGAATGATTCATGAGGCTCATAAGTCACACCATGGATTTTATCATTGACCATGAAAGTAAAATTGTTGATTTTTTAGTGTCGTAAATCCATGAATCTAAAAGTCATTATCCATAAAAAACTTTCGAAACTACAAATAATTTGTTTAAAATGCGGTAATTATGGATATAGAAACATGGGACTCCCATTATTATAGAGGGAGAAAAAGGAAGGTAGAGTATCATGGATGATCTAATGATAAGTCACATGGGGGAAAATTTCCAACTATATAAATGTCAAAAAAAATTGGGAGGAAGCACATAGGAAATTTCCTCTAAGGAATAAGTAAGTGTTTTAAGTAAAAGATGACCAGCCCAAAGCAATTGATTATTTTAAGGATATTAAGATTATAATCAATGAAACATAGGTAATGAATTTACCAAATTATGCACCTTCTACACATCAATTAATCAAATTTAAGTAGTTTGATCATTACATAAATCAATTCCCAAACCCTATAGCTAATGAAGAGAATAAGAACCATCATCCTCTTGAACCAATAGAAAAAAGAGTAGAATATTTAATAATTAACTCTAAGGTGGATCACAATAATGAAGTTATGAAAGGAATATTCATACTCCAAACTATATCTATAAATTCTTTATTGGATTATGATTCTTCACATTCTTTTGTATCATTCATTTTTTTAAAGAATGTTGATTCACCACGTTAACAGTTTGATATTGAACTATCTATAAAAACACATAATATATTAATGATAAAATCAAATAATATAATTATTATTTAATAAATATTTCTGTAAAGATATGCCATGTGGATATAGTACTTCTTTACTTGGTTGAATTTATCAAAATTTTGTGTTTGGATTAGTAATCCCCACATAGATCACATATTAGTTATTGGGAGATAAGGAAATATCTTTTCATATCCTAAATTATATTGTTATAAAATATCAATGTAAGGATGATCATGAACTCCATTTGGAAGAAAATTTTATTGTATGGGTGTTGATTTCTAGAAATATGGGATTTCTAGTTCAAATGACCAAGGAGGAATTAAAAATTGATAACAAAACTAGTGTACAGGAATATACTAATGTATTTTTGGATGAAATACATATTCTTTTCCTAGATAATGAGGCTGAGTTTTTTATTGAACTCATAAAAAGATCTATGAATATCTCAAATATTATATATATAATGTATTCCATTGAATTTTAAGAAATAAATAAGTAACTACATGATAATTTTGATAATGGTTTTATATTCCCAATGATTCACCATTGGGTATTCCAGCCTTCTTTTTCAAAAAGAAGGATGCATCAATGTGTCTTTGCATTGATTATAATGAGATTAATAAAATTAGGATCAGGAAAAATTATCCTCTACCCCATTTTTATGACATGTTCAATCAACTCATATGATCTCAATACTTCTCAAAGACAGACCATCAATTTGGATATCATTAATTAAGGGTCAAAAGGAGGGACATTTCCAAGACAAAATTCCATATAGGATACAGACTCTATGAATTCACAATGATTCCATTTGAAATTACAAATTCTAATAAAATATTTATGGATTTTATGAATATATACTTCATAATTTACCTTTAAAAATTCAGTCTTTATTTATGATATTCTAATATATTTTATGATAAAGGAAGAATATAAAGATAATTTGAGGACTACGTTTAGGACCATACTAAATATGAAATTATATAAAATTTTAAAAAGTGTGAATTATGGATACAAAATGTATCTTTATTTGGTCATGTAATAACAGTTGATAGTATATATATATATCCATTTATGATAGAAGTGATCAAATAATGGATGATACCAATAACTGTGATAGAAATCCAATGTTTTCTTAGATTTGTTGGATAGTACAAATGATTTGTTATAGTTTTCTCATGATTTTATAATCCTCTGACAAAGTTAACCCAAAAGGATTTGATGTTCTTTAGGACTGGAGGATGTGAGGAATATTCAAAGAGGATAAGAATGGAATGGTCACCACACATATGCTTACATTACCCTATAGTGGATAATGTTTTATAAGATATAGTGATGCTTTATTGATGGGTGTGGGATTCATCCTCATATAGAATGAAAAGATAATTGCTTATTGTAACATACAAGATAAAAATTTAAGATATTTTTAATGTTTAAGAGCATGTTTCTAGGGTTTAGAGGTTTTTGGGGATGTTTTTTTGAGTTTATACAGAACTTGAATTGGTTGCAACCTGTACGGCATATTTATGGTGTAAATGTGTAATTTATAGCGAAAATATTCCACTAGGGATAGGTTGTGAAAATGTTTAAAGGTGTAAAATGTTTTATGTTATATATCTAATTTACATCATTAGTATGTATCTCAAGTTAATTTAATTGGATTTAATGTGATTTTTGGTGTAGGGAAGTTCACACCATAAATCTTGGATTTACGATGTAAAACCCTCATGACAAGTGTGATTTTTCACTCTTCACACATGAATACACTATCATTATATTTTATCTCCCTTCATAAAACCCAAGGGTCCTTCCAAGAAATTTTGGTCACCTCCTCCTCTTCTAGATCACTATGTTCAGTTCTTGATCTCTGGATTGGTTTCATTGCTTCTCTCTATGTAAGCGGCCTATCTGCTTCTTTGTTTCTCTAGTTTTGGTTGCGATGTTGGGCTATATTCATAGAAATGGTTTATCATATTATGATTATTTTTATCCTTCAAGATCCATTTTTTGATATTCTTCCAATGGTTTCCCCTTGTATTAGTTGTGGTGTGGTGTATGGGTTTCTTGAGGTATGATTTGATCTATCCTCTCCACTAATAGTTTCATTTATGGTTTTATTTCTAAGGTGTGATAATTATTGATAAGGCCTATGTTTTTAATTTTTCTTTCCTTACGATCATTGTTGATCATGTAGAATTATGTGTGAATCAGATTTTGAGGTAATTGGTTCTTTCTCGAGCCTACATGAGATGAACCATAATTTCTCTTGATTTTATAAATTTTTTTATTACTAAATTAGCATGATTGATTTTTGTGCATAAATGTGTTTGTGATAAAAGATGGTTTCCCTTTTTTGTTAAATGAAAAGGTGTTTTAAAAGGATTGTGAAATGGATTTAAAAATGGATTTTCAAAGCATGTTTCAATATAATAAATGGTTGTTTGGAATTTTTTATGAAAGGTGATTCCCTTTGAAGTTGGTTTGATAAATTCATCACATGGGGAGACTTTGGTAATTATTGGAAGGAGTAGTGTAAGGCCTCATAATTTTTATTTGGGGGGGTCACTCTTAGTGTGTTTCTCTGCTCCCAATGCATGTTGTTCTAAGGACTTGATATTTACATTGTTAAGGGATTCACTCGTGGGGTGTTCTTAATCTTCTTAGGCCCATGTTCTAAGTACATGAGTGTGCACTAGTAATTGATGGTGGTATGAGTAGTGTTTTAGCTGCACATATTGTGATCCTTGGACTTATTACCATTTTTCTTTGGATTTGTGCTATTTTTTATTTCATATACATTCTTTGAGAAATGTGTATTTATTATTTGAAATAATTTAACTTGACTTTGTTTTAGAACTTTAGAGAATGTTGAAATATTTTCCATAATTTTGATATAAAATTCCTTACTACTTATCATACCATGTTTTCATTAAAATGGGAATATTGGGATTATTTATATATGTAAATACCCTAGACCTAGTATCCTATAGTTGGAGATTACTTTAATGCATTGGCATAATACACAAGGAACCACATCCTGAAGGATTGAATAGTTTAATAGTCTAAGTAAACTAAATACATACATGATTCCCAAATTAAATTTGAAAACACAAATTAAAACATTTTTTTCAAGAATAACATTATTACCTCTATAATATCCTTTCATAACAATCATAGTACACTTCATTGATTTCTGTATGAAGAAAAAAATAAGGGTGATCTCAAATGATCAGTAAAGGTTAAGTACAATGGAAGATATCATGAATTAATAAGAGTAGTCAACATGGAAAGGTAAATAACTAAACACACATTCCATTTAAATAACTTTATTATCATGATAATATAATGAATAATCATTATGGAAAGGTAAATAATAGAAAACACATGTCATTTAATAAATAAATTAAGAATGAAATGCATCTAGAGATAATATCATAGTGAAAAATATCCTGAATAATAATAACTAAAATATTAATGAAAGAAATTATTAATTATTCACTACTAAAAATATGGATTATAATAGCGCTAAAAACGGCCTTTAATAGCGCTAAAAAAGCACTGTTAATCTCGGCAAAGATAAAGGGGGCCCCCTTTATCGGCGCTAGGCAAGCACTGATAAAGGTAGTATTTATCAGCGCTATTTTCAGTGCTGTTAAATGTATAATATATCGGCCCTATTTTGAGCACTGATAAAAACTACCTTTATCAGCACTCAAAATAGAGCTGATATATTATCCATTTATCAGCACTTAACTAGTGCTGATAAAGGCCAAAGATCCTGTCCAAAACCAGAACCTGCACATAACCTGCACATAACCTGCCCAGCACTTGCACACATTACAGCACCTGCACAGAGTCCAAACAAAACCTGCACACAGCACACAAAACACCCACACACAAAGCACAGAAGAACAAAAATGATACATACATTTACTTGAAATCTTGAATACAAAAAAACACACTTCTATATACATTTCAAACAATGTTTAATTTGGTTACAATTACATTTATCCAACAAACAGTTAAAAAACAATGATGTTCCATCCTTTTTGCATCCATCCGCTCTAAAAAATTGTCGTCCATGGCGGCAGTTTCTGAACAAAGCATTCAAACCGAGGAAAAAGATTTCACCTACATAATAAAACAAATATTATGTTAGTAATACAATAATTAAATAAAGAATAGGGTTGCTAAATGGAATTATACTAGTGAGGCACAAAACATAAAATAACCAATTAACAAAATTGGTGCATGGTTAGGGCTAATCATCTATAATAATCAAATGGACCAATGTTTAGTAGAACATGGGCTATTTAATGATTCGAGGGGGAATAGATAAACCTACAGTTTGGTTCTAAGGTTATGATGCTCTCACATTGATGGTTAATGGTTTGTCAAATAATGTGATGAACTTGTGTAAGGTATTAGTTTTTGGGGAAGTATCTCTATATGGTTGAATAATAGATTGTAAGCCACTCAATGAAACTATACGGATTAGAAGTGTGTGTATATTGATTCCCACATTGTTGGAAAATGATTTATTTTACCCTTAGGCCTAATAATTCACCTAATTAATGAGTGGAATTAACAAATTTTCACTATCAACCATTAAAGCGGGTAACCCTCATATATCCCTCATTCTACTCAACAAAATCCTTTACACTCACTATCCTCCTTCTCCCTTCCCCCATGGGATATCTCCCTTACTTTTGAGATAAAGCAAATATTATCAATTACATTAAAAGAGTGGTGGAATATCTTCAACCCTATTATCCTCCTCTATTGGATACCAATGATGGGCCTTTTGCAACGACATTAAACCTTGGCTATATACCTATAGCCATGGTTTAATACCATGGATATATGTCCCCCAATTCCATAAAAATAAGCACCCCTATCCCCTTCCCCAGCACACCCCCTACACACTGCCCACCCCCGAGCACACCCCCTACCCCTGCACACTCCCTGCCCCCTGAACACCCCCCGCCCCCTTCCCCAGCACACCCCTGCCCACTGCACTTCCCCCCTTCCCATTGCACACCCCCTTCCCACCCCCTACATATTTCAAAAGAACCAAGAACACCCCCTACCCCTTCCCCCTACCACTTTTCCCCCTTCCCCCTCCCCCAGAAAACCACCCCTTCCCTCTCACCTTGTCCCCTGCACATCATAAAGAAAATACCTTGTATGGAAATTGTGCTCAATTTACATTATATACATCATATATATCAACACATTCTCATGTACTTTCATTCAATGTAAATACACATATATAGACTCTCTACATCTCATAATAAAACCCTCTTTAAAATTCACAAACACATTAAATCCATTTGAAAACACCCATCGCACAACTCTCTCATTTCTTTAAACACATTTAAAGGACTTAATCATGAAAATCCACAAGAAATACAACTTCATTCATTTTAAAAAGAACTTTCAAGTCTATACACACCCCAAATTTCTTTGATAACACATTTTTAACCACACAAAAATTTCATATAGTACACTTAGTAAGAAAATACAGCATAATAAAATCATCATATAATGTAAAAGCATCACCTACATAAAGCTTGGAATATTCCAAAATCTGCTGGAAAACATAAAACCACACCTCCACAATACCTTAATAAGGACTTATTAAACATTAATATTGAATATATTAATGGAAACCCATGTTTAACTTGTGGTATTCCATGAGTTTAACATCCCACAAGTATAGAGAGTCATGATTTAATTTCTTACAGAGATGTAAGACCTGGGTGGATCAAAACACTTATAAAGGTGGATTAGGTAGGTACATCTCTAGGAGGGAGCACCTGGAATGTTTACCTAATAGATGGATCAAAACGCCCAATGAGGTCTGACCCAAGTGTGGTGCATCCCATAAAGGTAAGGTTTCTCATTTTGAAGACTTATTCGGACGCCACTAAGGGAAATACAAGAGTGAAAATAAGAAAAGGTGTACCCCAGTGAGGGGGTCACCATGGTTTACCATTGGTTGGGATTTAACCTCATGGAGGCTTCCTATGTACCCTATTTAGAATACAAGGATCAAAACCCATATATTTAAAATAGGTATGTTGTGGGTATTACCCATGGTTAGCTTCCCTTCACACTAGGAATACTCTTGGTTGGATGTGTATGGGTTTTGTGGGGCTTATGCATTGTCAGATTCTCAGGTTCTTCCAAGTGTAGCAATGGGATGAATGGGACATAAGTGCTAAGATGGACCATGTGAATGGCGTGATCCTTGTAAAGAGGCACGAGGCACAAAAAACATGTGGAGCGGTCTGTAAACATTATTTATGGTGGACATGGGGCTCATCAGACTCCCCATACCTTCCATAAACACCTCAAAAAATCATGAGGACCAGATTCTACATGATGGTGCATCACAGGGTTGATTCTTTTGATGATCTACTGGTCGTTTGAGCTTGGATTTCATTTCAACCAGCCTTTCCCTTACTTGAATTATCCTGGGACACATATTTTGGTTCTAAAAAATCCCTCAACGATACTGATTATCTCATGCATCTACCTAGAAATAATTGTGCAAGTCAAACAACAACACATGTGCTCAAATACAAGTTCAAACAAACGAGATATAGAAAATGTATTTTGTTGATCCTCGGTGGTTTCGTCGTTCACCCCATACGCACTGCACACCATCATGCCTTACTTCAATATTGATTTGTTCAAAGATCAATAATATGAATCTGGGGATAGAAAACATTGAGTAATAAATTAAGATTTCAATACATCAGAGCATTCTCAATTCACCAAATAAGGTTGGAGGATAATCAATGATCATATATACATAACATAAGTGGTAGGAATTCACCTTAATCCTATTTTTGTACAATATTCCATCAGGTATGTTGCCCATTCGTTTCTAAACACATGTATATCATCTTCTGAATATGAGTTTTTGCGACATTCATAGTAGTACTAAAAAAATATAAATACACAAAGGATTAATAAATATTTTAAATGAACTCATAATTATTTTCGAAAATACCTCATCAGGAATGCTAGTTTGTTGATGAAATACGATCTCTTTCATAAATTTACAAACATAATAACCACAGTACTTTCCGTTTGTTTGTTTTAAACACTACAGAAACATCGACAACAATAAGTAATTTGTTTTGATATGTGTTTGAATAGTGAAATATTATTATATATACCTGGATACTTTTCCAGTTATAGATCTTATAGGCGTACTCATCCTTATGCCTTGGATTCATTCCATGCATTAGAAGATATTGATGCACCGCCCTATCATAACAGAATTATCATTAAAAGATAACAGAAATTATATAACTAGATGTTTATTTTTAAAATGTTGGATCTAGTGTATTACAAATTAACAAACGACATCATGCGTGGTCGGTTTGTTGGATATCCATGCACTGAATCCAGAAAATAATTCTTTGGAGTATCCAAATTGATTGCAATCAGCATCCAATGCTCCCTAAAAAGAAAAAAAAGGAATAAGTAAAGAAATAAATGAAAATATAGTTGATATGATTAAATTTTAGAGTTTTACCTCTGCATAATTGGTATTAAAAAGAGTATGTCATCTGTAATTTTGTTTTCAAACGATTTGAGCAGGGATGACATTATTGCAACCTCTTTAACAGAATCTATTTCGTCTTTTGAAGATGTGGTGTGAGGACTAACAAGTCCAAATTTTGTTCATGGGGAAATCCCTTCAATTGTTTTTCATATATACGTCTGCGACAAATATAAAATATATTTAGTCAAAATTATCAGAGTATATCAGCTTTTGTAAAATCAAATCATGAAAACTTACCTCATGTATACATTTACAACTGAGGCGCCTAGCCATTCATACTTGAGGAGTTCATTTACATTTTCAGCACTAATGAAATCTGATATCTCCTCTCCATACATATCTTTTTCGAAATCAACTATGTGAGTATAGCCGTCTTTCAACTTTGTATCCACATGATCCTGCAATGATATTAACTGTGGATATAGAACGGGTGGGGTGAAGGTGTTCTCAGTAGACTGTTTCAATCGGTTGGTTGATCCTTGAGATAGTTTTGAACTGATATTTTGTTTGACCCCACAGTCTTTGTCATTATGTAATAATAGTCATCGGTTCAGACCTTTTTCATTAAATGTTAAAGGTCCAGCTTGAAAAATAAATTAGAAATGAATACCTTTTTGTCAATATGTTTTTTTACAAGAACTGTCGGCCATGCGATGAATATTCCAACAGCTTGTTCAACCATATGAATGTTGTCATCGTTATTTGGAACAGGTAGCTCAGCACTCAGATCATTATCTACGTTAATTGACACTCTAAGATGATCTTTTGGAAGCTATCTGTTGTGTAGCATGTCGTTTTGCGTATTGAACACCATAGCCCTCACTACAAAGCGATAGGTGGGAGTTGATAAATATAAATCACAGTCATTTTCACCCTATGGAATATTAGTACAGGAAAGGTATCAGTGTTTATGTAAATCAAATTTCACAGAAACAATTTTTAAAACATTTATTACCTCATCTAAGTCAGGTTTTTTAGGGGAATGGCTTGCCTCAAAGCTGGTGGGGGGTGGGGCGAGATCGTCACGCACGGGTTGTTGTTGATTTGTTTCTTCTCTTTGCCTCTCCTGTAACACCCGAGACTTTTATGAGAAATATTTTGTTTTTAAATCATCAAAGGAATCTTTCACTACACACAACACTAGATTGGTTCGCTTTACACACAAATGCGGCCTTCCTCGATGGCTTGCGTCGTACACAATACTGAGTTTCACTAAACAATGATATGATATTAAAATATTATTAAAACTAGCCGTTATGAATAGTAATAACCACTTTTTGAAATTTTATAAATTTTATTTTTCAAAATGGACTTCATTTTTGGATTTGGAATATCGAAATTATCCTAGGGTGAAATTTTGGTATTTTTCAAAAAACTTTTAATTTTTGATGAATAGTGAAACCACTAAGTGGTAGTTAAAAAAAACTGAATTTTTCATAAAACTTAATTTTACCACTTCTGTGAGTGGAATTTCAAAAATCCGAGAAACACGGTTGATTTCAGTAAGTAAAATGTGGTTCAATGAGATGAAAATAATTTTTTGGTGAATAGTAACTTTTTACTTTTTTTACCACGGTTAAAAGTAAATAGGGTAATTAAGGGTAAAAATGATATTATTATTACCCTAACACTTGTCCTAATTCTATTGGATAAGTTTAATTCGACCAAAAACAACCTTAGGAATAAAATATGACCATTTAGGCCCACTTGGATTAGATTAGTACATTTATTATTAATTTATTTAAAGAAGGGTTAAAATAGTTAAAATCAAAGTTTAATAAGTAAATAATTTTTAATATGGGTTTATACATAAGATAAATTCTACTATAAATATTAATTATAAAGCTAAAAACATTTTCCTACATAATGGTATTTTATTTGTAATTTTTATAAATTAAATAATTTAATTTATTTATGACACAACGATGATGCAGTAATTATCTTATTAATGAAATATTGACAAAATTGATGTTATAAATACCCAAATAAATATAATTTGAGACTTTTTATGAATTAAAATAATTTTCTAGGTTAAAATGACATGTTAGTATTAATTTAATTAACTTTTTTTGAACTAAGCATTCTGTTATGATTTTCACAAAAATCAATTACTAAATAGTGTCAAAATTGACATAAAATAGTTTTTAGAACAAATATTATATTATTAATTGTTATTTTATTCATAAAAATATAAGGATTGGCCAAATGACTTAGATAAGGTTATATATATTAATAATAAACAACTTGGGGTTCGTTTGGCTTGTTATAGTAAGTTTATTAACCTTATAGTGTAAGAACGCAAGAAGACACGGTAAAAGTAAAAGTATTTAACTTAATGTTAAATCTAAATGATAAGGTTAAAATAGGAACATAAACTTGTCTAAATTATATTGGATGAGATTATTTCGACCCATCCCCACCTTTTCTTCAAAATAAATTAATTTGGAGCTATTTAAAACCGAATTTGGCTTTATAATAAAATAATATTTTTAGTTTTTCCAATGGAGCCCCTCTCCTCCCTTATAAAAGGGAACCTCCTCCCCCTCTTCCTCACACCACTTTGAGCCTTCAAGATCGGAAAACCCATGCCAATTTCTTCTATCCACTTCCCTATAGACATCCTAGAGGTCCTGGTCTTCTTCAAAGACCAATTTTAGTACCCTAAAAGGAGGTCTCAAAGAAGCGCTTCAAAGAAGAGCTAATGTCTGTTACCGATTCTTTCATCTTTATTTCTTCTTCCACTTATTCTTATGTAGTTGATTCATTATGAATTAATAACATCAGTATCACTCATATACTGATATGTTATTATAAGTATGAAACAACCCTATTTCACCATCTTTCCATCCTACGGAAAACAAAATCACCGCGCGTGCGTACGTACGGAATACCGTCTCCACGCCGTGGTGTAATCTATTTTACACCACCACCTTACCTGGATGGGTATAATGGTGTAAATAATGAATATATATTATTATTTTAAAGTTATATTGTTTCTTAAATAGTATACATACACTCCAATATAATTCCACGATCATGGGAATGATATCATCGCTCGTGCGTACGTACGGAATACCGTCTCCACGATGTGATGCGACTCATTCTACATGATTTTCATTGCATAATGATTACATAAATGAATTTAGTGAATAAATATGATATATATTACACTAATACCATTCTGGAAATGAGTTATCTATAACCTAAAAATAAGAATAAGAATTTATTCGACAAAGCACGCATAAGAACAAAAACTAATAAACACTCGAATAACAAGTAGTAATGAAATATTACTAATAAGAAGCTAAGAATATGACCATATATGATATCATAAAAATAAGTATGATTCTTTAATAAGTCAATAACATTATTTAAATCATTATACAGGAGGTTTGGACACTTACGAAGCAAATCGGACCTAAGGTAAGGGAAATATCACAATCTAATTTTTATCCGAGATTGTTTGTACTTTGGAATTTACTGGGATGTATTTTATCATCCACATCCATGTTTCCTCAATATGTAATATTATTTCCATCCACCTACAATTTTTTAAATCCAATTTTACCCTTTGGTGAGTTTTTAGTAAAATATATGAAAGGAATCTTTTGACGTTTTTCGTACGAGGTACTTTTTGACTTTTCTGACAAAAGTACGAAGAATGTTTTATTTAACTTATACGGCATGAATGGATTTTTAAAACATTATTTCCAAGAAGCTTCCTTTACAAGTTTTCAAGTTTATTTTTAATCAATTTCTTTTAGTTTATAATTGTATGACATGTTAAGAAAGGAAAAGTGTTTTTGAAGTAGAAAGGATATTTTCCTCAAGAATGGAGTTCAAGTGTTTTATCAAAATTATTTTCCATCTGAGATAATAAAGGGTTCTGTTTCTATCCTTATTATTACATTTATTTGACTATGTTGTGATGGAATTATTTTTAGGAATTCCTTTATCTTATATGAATTGTTTTATGTTGTCACGATGTTTAAGATTCCCATTTTTATTACATGGGTTATGCTATGATCTATGGTTTATGATTTTGTGTCACACATAAGAATGGTATCATTATGAGATGGGTGGGACCTATATCTCTCTCCAATTCATTGGGTAAATATTTTATATCTCATGAGATAGACATGGCTGGAACGGCAGGTTAAACCGGTTAAGTGAAACGGCACTGAAACGAGGAATGAACTCGGTTCAGAAATGGACTTTGTCCACTAAGATAGTCTTGGCAATGAGTCTTGACTAATAAGAAATGATTCTCTATGATTATGTGTGTATGACACAAATCTTCATGTTTTAATTTATGATTATTGTGATTACATTTCACTACTATGATTTATCCTGTGTTATGAAATTATGATCTCTTTTGTAGGTTAAGATTTCCAAAAGTTATGTTCTTATGAATATGATGTGATTGATATTTCTTTTGTTTACCCTTACTGAGAATTTGAGCTCACCCTTTTGTATGTTTTATTTCCCCAGGTCAAGAAGAAGGTTATTAAGTAAGATATGCCAAAAGGGACTATAGATATGATGAAATAAATGGGAGACAGTGTAGATGCTTTATGAACCAGCTGTTTATGTTTCCCAGTTTCTAAAGACACTATACTTATACAGTCCTTTCCTGGTTTTGTTATATGTTGTAATAAGTGTGCTTAAATTTTGAAGTAATAACAATGTATGTAAAGTATGGGTCGTTATAGTTGGAATCAGAGGAAAGGTATAGTCATCCTTTGGAAACTAGGATGTGAAAGCCTTAGTAAGAACCCTAAGGATAAGTCTAATAATAGAACACAATATTAGTGTATTAGAAATGTCCATGAATAGCCTAGGATAAGACCTTAAGTGTGAAATTTTATTCTTGATTATGTGGTTTTCCTATTATAATTAGTGTTGCTCACACTATTCTTCTTGGTTTTAGTCAATGGCTGGAACCCGAAGGAACCATGTTAATGCAGAATGCGACTGGCAATGCAATGATTGTCCCCCTGAGCAACCAAACGTTATGGGAGCTGGAATGAAAAATCTTGTAGCCATGCTCACACAACTTTCTCAATCTATGAATCATGCAGGACTTCCAAACGAGAAAAGTAAGGAGCAGCATTCTGTTGAATCCTTCATGAGGCAGCGTCCACCTTCTTTCAGCGGGTCTACTGATCCATTAGTTGCTGAACAATGGATTAGTACTACTAAAAAGATATTTTTAGTTCTTCAATGTTCTGAACATGATAATGTCATCCTAGCAGTGTATCGTTAGGAAGGAGATGCTGATCAATGGTGGAATCTTATTAAGAATACGGGGCAAAGGGATGAAATTGAGTCCATGGAATGGGACGAGTTCAAGAACTTATTTTTCAATAAGTACTTCCCTATTATTCTCCGAACAAAGATGGAGAAAGAGTTTCTTGAACTAAAGAAAAAGGATGATGAATCTGTTGTTACCTATGAATCAAATTTTACAAGACTTTTAAGGTACGCTTCTGGTATTATTATCTAACTTGAGAGTAAGATCGATCGATTCTTTAGTGGCTTAAAACCAAGTCTACGAAGGGCGTTAGCCATAAGGGACTTCAATAGCTACAAGCAAATCGTTCGATGTGCTCTCAAAGTCGAGAAGGAGATTGGAGTAACCCATCAGTCATATGGGTTTGATAAGAAGAGGAAAATGGAATTCAAAGGAAAATCTAAAGAGCACACTGAAAAGAAGATGAGTTTTCCCTTATGCTCAAAGTGTGGAAAGAAACATGGATGGATTTGTCTTAAAGGGACAAGTAAATGTTTAAAATGTGGAAAGGAAGGTCATCGGGCATTTGAATACCGCAATGATGGTAAGAAGATGTCTAATGATGCAAACAAAGGAAGGGATATACAGAATGAACCTACTACACTTCAATGTTTCAAGTGCAAGGAGATGGGGCATTATGCCAATAAATTCCCAAATACAAGGGTTGATGATGATGGTCGACGTCAACAATATCTTAAGGCTAAAGACAAAGGAAAGTCACATGCAATTTCTATCAGCGATGTGGAGTATAATAACGATGTGGTGAAAGGTACACTTACCATCCACTCTAAAGTAGAAAATGTTTTATTTGATTCTGGATCCACCCACTCTTTTATCTCTGAAGATTTTTCTAAGGGTATCACTATATTACCTCAACTATTAGATGTTGAGTTAGCTATGACAACACCTAATGGAACAACAGTCGCATCAAAAGTTTATAATTATTCTCCGATTGAAGTTTGTGGGAAAGTGCTTCCTGCAAATCTTGTGATCCTTCCTATAGTGGAATTTGATGTGATTATTGGAATGGATTGGCTTTCTTTATATGGATCTCATATCAATTGCCAAAGAAGGGAAGTCACATTTCATATTCCATATCAATCTATGATCATCTATCGATGTGAGGATGAACATAACCTTCCAGTGTAAATTTATTCTATCTTATGGGTCTTGATTCCACTAAATGAGGGTTATTTATCTCAAATGGTTGGTGAGAAACTCACGATTAATAATATTCCCATTGTATGGGAGTTTGATGATGTCTTTCCGGAGGAATTTCCGGGTCTTCCACCAAATCGTGAAGTTGAGTTTTCAATAGAACTCGTACCGGGTGCTTTACCTATTTCAAAGAAACCTTATAGAATAGCCCCAATTGAGTTGTAGGAATTGAAGAAGAAACTCCAAGAGAATCTTGATAAGGGGTTCATACGCCCTAGTGCGTCACCTTAGGGAGCACATGTTCTATTTTTTAAGAAGAAATATGGATCAATGAGACTCTGCATTGATTATCGAGAACTTAACAGGATCACTATCAAGAACAAATATCCTCTCCCACGCATTGATGACTTATTTGACCAACTACGCGGAGCTCAAAACTTTTCCAATATTGATCTTCGTTCAGGGTATCATCAATTAAGGGTCAAAAGGGAGGATATACCAAAGACGGCTTTCCATACAAGGTATGGACACTATGAATTTATAGTGATGCCATTTGTTCTTACCAATGCCCCTGCTATCTTCATGGATCTGATGAATAGAGTCTTTAGAGACTATCTTGATCAGTTTATGGTAGTCTTTATAGATGATATTCTTGTCTATTCAAAGAGCAAGGAAGAATATGAAGATCACTTGAGAATTATATTGAAGACCCTAAGAAAGGAGAAGCTTTATGCCAAATTTACCAAGTGTGAATTTTGGCTTCAAAGAGTTTCATTCTTGGGTCACATAATCTCAAAAGATGGGATATCTGTGGATCCAGCAAAAACAGAGGTTATCGAAAGATGGTCGAGACCAACAATAGTAACTGAGATCCGAAGTTTTCTTGGTTTGGCTGGATATTATCGACGTTTTGTGAAAGATTTTTCATTATTATCTAATCCACTCACCAAGTTGACTCGGAAAGGAGTTAAGTTTGTTTGGATGGAAGAATGTGAAGAGAATTTCAAGGAGTTGAAAAGAAGGTTATCCAGTGCACCTATGCTCACACTGCCTTGTAGTGGAGTAAGGTTTGTGATCTATAGTGATGCATCCAAGAAATTATTGGGGTGTGTTCTTATGCAAAATTATATGGTGATAGCTTATGCCTCACGAGAGTTGAAAATCCATGAGCAAAATTACCCAACACATGATTTGGATTTAGCTGCGGTAATCTTTGCATTAATGATTTGGAGGCATTATCTTTATGGTGAAAGGTGTGATATTTATACTGATCATAAAATTTTAAAGTATATTTTCACACAAAAGGAGCTGAATATGCGCCAAAGAAGATGGTTGGAGCTAATTAAGGATTATGACTGCTCAATCCATTACAAACCTGGGAAAGAAAACAAGGTGGCAGATGCATTAAGTCAACAAGACCATGCCAGTTTATCCATGACGAGGATCACAAAAGATCCAATATTTATGGATTTACAAAGGATGGATCTTGGAATTATAATGGAAGGGGTAAAATCGTATCTTTCTCAAATGAATGTTCAACCATCTATACATGTAAAGATTAAAGAGGCACAGAAAGAAGATGTCAAGTTACAAAAGAAGGTGATAAATGTTCCTGAATTCAACCTTGATTGTGATGGGATAATAAAGTTCAGGAATTGGGTTTGTGTTCCTCCCATCCCTGAATTAAAGAAGGAGCTGCTGGATGAGGCTCATAGTTCTTCATTCTCTATTCATCCTGGAAGCACGAAGATGTATAGGGACCTAAAAGAGTACTTCTGGTGGGATGGCATGAAAAGAGATGTTTCTGAATATGTCTCTCGATACTTGGTTTGTCAGCAAGTTAAAGCTGAGGGACAGAAGTCCAAGGGGATGTTTCAACCATTACCCATACCCGAATGGAAATGGGAAAACATCACTATGGACTTTGTCACTGGACTTCCTAAAACATCCCAAGGCAATAATGTTATCTGGTTCATAGTTGATTTTCTTACAAAGTCCACACACTTCATTGTTATTAGAGAGGATTTCTCTCTGGATCAGCTTGCCATGATATATGTGAAGGAAGTGGTAATATTGCATGGAGTACCACTTTCTATTATATCTGATTGGGATCTGATGTTTACCTCAAAGTTCTAGTGAATTCTTCAGCATACTCTGGATACAGAGTTGAGTTTCAGCACTGCTTATCATCCTCAGACAGACGGTCAGTCTGAGAGAACAATTCAAACTCTAGAAGATATGTTGAGAACTTGATCTATGGATTTCAAAGGTGGTTGGGATCAACACCTACCTTTGGTGGAATTTTCTTATAATAATATCTTTCACTCCAGTATTTCGATGGCTCCTTATGAAGCAGTCTATAGAAAGAAATGCAGGACTCCAACTTGCTGGGATGAAGTTGGGGAAAGAAAGCTATTAGGACCTGATCTTGTTGATGAGATGGCAGAAAAGGTCCGATCTATTCAAAAACACATAAGATAAGCTTAGAGTCGACATAAAATTTATGCTGACAACCGAAGAAAAGACCTAGAGTTTGAGGTGGGTGATAAAGTGTTCTTACGAATATCTCCCTGGAAGAGGGTCATGAGATTTGGAAAGAAGGGAAAGTTGATCCCTAGATATATCGGTCCTTTCGAAATACTAGATCATGTTGGAATGGTATCTTACCGATTGGCACTTCCACCGAATCTCTCTCAAGTTCACGATGTGTTCCATGTATCTCTTCTGAGAAAGTACATACTTGATCCTTCACATGTACTTAGCTCAGAAGTTGTACCGCTGGAGAAAGATCGTTCTTATGAAGAATAGCCGATAGAGATTCTAGATCATAGTGAAAAAGTCCTATGCAACAAGACCACTCGCTTGGTGAAAGTTTTATGGAGGAACCACCAATTAGAAGAAGCTACATGGGAGCTTGAGGATATGATGAGGGAGAGGTATCCTCATCTGTTTGTTACAAAGTGACGAATTATGAGGGCGAAATTCATTTTAAGGGGGGTAGAATATAACACCCAAGACTTTTATGAGAAATATTTTGTTTTTAAATCATCAAAGGAATCTTTCACTACACACAACACTATATTGTCTTGCTTTACACGCAACTGCGGCCTTCCTTGATAGCTTGCGTCGTACGCAATACCGAGTTTCACTAAACAACGATATGCTATTAAAATATTATTAAAACCAGCCATTATGAATAGTAATAACCACTTTTTGAAATTTTATAAATTTTATTTTTCAAAATGGACTTCATTTTTGGATTCGTAATATCGAAATTAGCCTAGGGTGAAATTTTGGTATTTTTCTGAAAACTTTCAATTTTTGATGAATAGTGAAACCACTAAGTGGTAGTTAAAAAAAACTGAATTTTTCATAAAACATAATTTTACCGCTTCTGTGAGTGGAATTTTGAAAATATGAGAGACACAATTGATTTCATTAAGTAAAATGTGGTTCAATGAGATGAAAATAATTTTTTGGTGAATATCAACGTTTTACTTTTTTTTACCACGGTTAAAAGTAAATAGGGTAATTAAGGGTAAAAATGATATTATTATTACCCTAACACATGTCCTAATTATATTGGATAAGTTTAATTCGACAAAAAACAACCTTAGAAATAAAATATGACCATTTAGGCCCACTTGGATTAGATTAGGACAATTATTATTAATTTATTTAAAGAAGGGTTAAAATAGTTAAAATCAAAGTTTAATAAGTAAATAATTTTTAATATGGGGTTATACATAAGATAAATTCTACTATAAATATTCATTTGAAAGCTAAAAACGTTTCCTACATAATGGTATTTTATTTTAAATTTTTATACATTAAATAATTTAATTTATTTATGACACAATGATGATGCAGTAATTATATTATTAAGGAAATATTGACATAATTGATGTTATAAATACCCAAATAAATTTAATTTGAGACTTTTTATGAATTTCACTAATTTTATAGGTTAATATGACATGTTAGTATTAATTTAATTAACTTTTTTATAACTAATAATTGTTTTATGATTTTCAAAAAAATCAATTACTAAATAGTGTCAAAATTGACATAAAATAGTTTTAAAACAAATATTATATTATTAATTGTTATTTTATTCATAAAAATATATGTTTCGTACAAATTACTTATATATGGTTATATATATTAATAATAAACAACTTGGGGTTTGTTTGGCTTGTTATAGTAAGTTTATTAACCTTATAGTGTAAGAACACAAGAAGAAACGGTAAAAGTAAAATTATTTAACTTAATGTTAAATCTAAATGATAAGGTTAAAATAGGAACCTAAACTTGTCTAAATTCTGTTTTATGAGAGTATTTCTACCCATACCCACCTTATCTTCGAAATAAATCAATTTGGAGCTATTTAAAACCGAATTTTTCTTTATAATAAAATAATATTTTTTGTTTTTCCAAAGGAGCCCCTCTCCTCCCTTATAAAAGGGCAACTCCTCCCCCTCTTCCTCACACCACTTTGAGCCTTCAAGCTCGTCCAACCCCTGCCAATTTATTCTCTCAACTTCCCTAGAGACATACTAGAGGTCCTTTTCTTCTTCAAAGACCAATTTTAGTGCCCTAAAAGGAGGTCTCAAAGAAGCACTTCAAAGAAGAGGTAATGTCTGTTACCGATTCTTTCATCTTTATTTCTTATTCCACTTCTTCTTATGTAGTTGTTTCATTATGAAGTAATAATATAAGTATCACTCATATAATGATATGTTATTATAAGTATTAAACAACCCTATTTCACCATCTTTCCATCCTACGGAAAACGAAATCATCGTGCGTGCGTACGTACGGAATACCGTCTCCACGCCGTGGTGTAATCTATTTTCCACCACCACCTTACTTGGATGGGTATAATAGTGTAAAGAATTAATATATATGATTATTGTAAAGTTTTATTGATTCTTACATAGTATACATACACTCCAATACAATTCTACGATCATGGGAATGATATCACCGCTCGTGCGTACGTACGGAATACCGTCTCCACGATGTGATGCGACTTGTTCTACATGATTTTCATTGAATAATGATTACATAAATGAATTTAGTGAATAAATATGATATATATTACACTAATACCATTCTGTAAATGAGGTATCTATAACCTAAAAAGAATAATAATAATTTATTCGACAAAGCACGCATAAGAATAAAAAGTAATAAACACCCGAATAACAAGTAGTAATGAAATATTACTAATAAGAAGCTAAGAATATGACCATATATGATATCATAACAATAAGTATGATTCTGTAATAAGTCAATAACATTATTTAAATCATTATACAGGAGGTTCGGACACTTATGAAGCAAATCGGACCTAAGGTAAGGGAAATATCACAATCTCATTTTTATCCGAGATTGTTTATACTTTGGAATTTACTAGGATGTATTCTATCATCCACATCCATGTTTCCTAAATATTTAATATTATTTCCATACAAATACAATTTTTTAAATCCAATTTTACCCTTTGGTGAGTTTTTAGTAAAATATATTAATGGAATCTTTTGTCGTTTTTCGTACGAGGTACTTTTTGACTTTTCTGACAAAAGTACCAAGAATGTTTTTTTAACTTATACGGCATGAATGGATTTTTAAAACATTATTTCCAAGAAGCTTAATTTACAAGTTTTCAAGTTTATTTTTAATCAACTTCTTTTAGTTTATAATTTTATGACATGTTAAGAAAGGAAAAGTGATTTTGAAGTAGAAAGGATATTTTCCTCAAGAATGGAGTTCAAGTGTTTTATCAAAATTATTTTTCATATAAGATAATAAAGGGTTATGTTTCTATCCCTATTATTACATTGATTTGACTATGTTGTGATGGAATTATTTTTACGAATTCCTTTATCTTATATGAATTGTTTTATGATGTCACGATGTTTAAGATTCCCATTTTTATTACATGGGTTATGCTATGATGTATGGTTTATGATTTTGTGGCACACATATGTTGGGCGGAGAAAGAAAGGAGTGATGGCAAGAGGGGGGGTGAATTGACTTTTAAAAAAATTAATTAACAAATAAAAATCAAAGTAAAAATGCAGCGGAAATAAAAGAGGCAAAACACAAGGCTTGATAACGGAGTTCGGCTTAAATCCCAAGCCTACGTCTCCGCTCCCAACTCAACCGTTGAGAGATTCTACCGCTTTCTTTTCAATGGTTTTAGCAAGAAACCCACTAGACTTTACAGGTAGTCTAGAACCTATTACAGCTTGCTTTTATATGGTTATGCAAGAACCCACTAGCCTTCTTACAGGTGAAGGCTATCTCACCTATGTCTCAAGCCTTTTAAAGGAAAGGCTTGACCAACCTCTTCACACCTTAAAGGTGATGTGAAAACCCAAAAGAATGGAGGATGAGAGAAATGGGAGTTTGTAGGCACAAACTCAATTTGATGCTCAAAATAAATAAAACAATAAAAACCATAGTTGGGGAGAATCCTTGGGCGCCAATGGATGATTGGAGTTAAAGACGTGCACTCCCAAGCTTCTTTGGTGGTGCTCCTTGGATGTGGAAGTTGGTTGGAGCGATTGGGGTTGCTTGGAGGAAGTCCGCCGGAGGTTAGCCAAATGATCAAAATGTGTCCCGTGGGCTTCCTTGGGCTTCCGGGGGTTCAAGGTCCTTTATTTATAGAGGGGGAACCCTCAAATGGCCTTAGGGAGGCTTCGGAGCCGTTGGAGAGGTCTTCGGAGCCGTTGGAGGCCAAGTGGACAGGCTGGTCAAAAGCCCAACGGCTAGTTTGACTGGCTCCACCGGCTGACCGGTGCAGAGCAACCGGTTGGCCGGTACATGCAAAATGGAGAGGGATTTGGGCTCAGGCACCACCGGTTGGCCGGTGCTGAGGCCACCGGTTGGCCGGTGGTAAGGCAGTAGCTTCCTCTTCTCTGCAGGTGCCACCGGCTAACCGGTGCTGAGGCCACCGGTTGGCCGGTGCTGAGGCAGTAGCTTCCACTGTTTGGAGAGGGTGCCACCGGCTGGCCGCTGGTGTGACACTGGTTGGCCGGTGGTCTGGACAGAAGGATGCCTTCTGTCCAGGCTCCATCGGCTGGCTGGTGGTGAAGCCACCGGTTGGCCGGTGGACTGATTTCAGTCCAGTTTGCCTTCTTTCTTACTTGGCCCAATACCTTGGCCACCTGAAATCATGCCTATCAACCAAAAACACTTAAAACAATATTAGATAAATAATAGAGTGATTGTGATCATGAAAATAAAACCTTGAGGGGTACGAGAGGTACAACAACATAAGAATGGTATCATTATGAGATGGTTGGGACCTATATCTCCCTCTAATGCATTGGGTAAATATTTTATATATCATGAGATAGACATGGCTGGAACAGCAGGTTAAACCGGTTCAGTGAAACAGGACTGAAATGAGGAATGAACTCAGTTCAGAAATGGACTTTGTCCACTAAGATAATCTTGGCAATGAGTCTTGACTAATAAGAAATGATTCTCTATGATTATGTATGTATGCCACCAAGATTCGTGTTTTAAGTTATGATTATTGTGATTACATTTCACTACTATGATTTATCCCGTGTTATGAAATTATGATCTCTTTTGCAGGTTAAGATTTCCAAAAGTTATGTTCTTATGAATATGATGTGATTGATATTTCTTTTGTTTACCCTTACTGAGCATTTGAGCTCACCCTTTTGTATGTTTTCTTTCCCTAGGTCAGGAAGAAGGTTATTAAGTAATATATGCCAAAAGGGACTATAGATATGATGAAATAAATGGGAGACAGTGTAGACGCTTTATGAACTAGTTATTTATGTTTCCCAGTTTCTAAAGACACTATACCTATACGTTCCTTTCCTGGTTTTTTTATATGTTGTAATAAGTGTGCTTAAATTTTGAAGTAATAACAATGTATATAAAGTATGGGTCGTTATATCTCCCCCATCAATTTTGCTATCATATTTCTCTGGTATTGTAATTCTTCTTGAAAAATAGATAATTGTTCTTGCAGTTTTTCCATTTTTTCATTTTGATCCCCCGCTTGTTTTTGTTTTTGAAAATATGTTTGGGGTGTCACCCCAGAACCCGCACCTCGGATGCGGCTATACTTTTCTGGATGCTTCAATACTGCTGAAAGTATGTCTGCATCTGGTGTGGTTGTTGTTGATTCTTGTCAATATTTTAGATAGAAAATATAGAAAAATAAGTAGTTATTGTAATGTAATAGTGATTTGAAGCAACTCAAATTTATATTATGTCATACTTACACATGGTTCCCACACTTTTTGTGTGTTTTCATCCATCAATATCCCATCTTTATTTACGTGAGCCTCCTTCCATAGCACATGGCTTGGGATGGATATGGCTTTTGATTTCGATTCATAAATCTGCATATAAATAGAGAAACATGGTTATGGTGTTGTTTTATGTCACATACTAGTATTATGGTAGATTTAAAAGATGTACCAATTTTTTCTCAAGTTCAGCGTACCTCATCCTTACTTTACGGTAAGGGTATGCTGGTTTTGTTGTGCATTTTTTATTTTCAGCACTCAGTAGCTGTTTCATAAATAAAAAATTGTCAATCAGAGTGATGAATATAAGCAAACATCAAACAATGTATTACCCCACACAATGTACCTGAAAAGTATGATCCCCATGACGGTTGCTAAACGCATCCCACTCTCCTTGGGATATCAAGTGTGCATAAAGAGGAGGTGGGTGCAGCTTGATTTTCCCTTCTGCATCTTTAAGATGATATTTCGTTAAAATTGTGCGGAAACCTATATGAATACTTCCTTCAACTCTTAATACATATTCCTTGTGTGAGACATCTACTATAAATGCACTCTGTAATGGATGATGAAGAGTAAGTCAATGTTTTGGTATTTTATTTTATTTTAATAAATTAAAAAAATGATATCATAATGTTACCTTAATCTCTTCCCAGATTAGTGTCTTTAGCCCAGTGACAACATGGTGCCATGACTGTACATCAATCATCACGTGTTTCTGAGTGATGATTCCAATGTAGCTACTAAAGATATATATGTTGGGGTTAACATGTTGGCCTCGCTTATTCCATCCCACCTCAAATTTGATGCCTTTTTCTTTTGCCTTAAGGATTTTGACTAACACTGTCAAACTACGATGCTCTTGTTTTTTTTTGTGCTTGTAGGGTTTCATTTCCTACCATTTCCTCAGAAGTAGCATCAATATCTTCCCCCGGAGCGCTAGCATTGGCAATGGGACCAGCAGCAACAGGTTGAGAAACCTGTTGTACCTCAGCACTGGGACCAGCAACAACAGGTTGAGAAACCTGTTGTTGCTCTGCACTAGGACCACTAGCATCTGGTTGAGAAACCTGTTGATGCTCTATATTGGGTCCACTATATGCTTGTTAAGAGACCTTTTGTGCCTCGGGATTGGGCGCATCACCAGGTGAAGAAGTCATTATCTGCAGAAGTGGTTTAATATTTAATTTAGATTACATAAAAATAGAAGCGAACATATAATAACATAACATAACACAATTTATGTTACAGTAAACAAATAACCTGATTGTTGTACTCTCTTTTTTTTCTTTAAAGGCTGAAGAGATTTGAATCCTCTATCGACTATGTAAATTCCTTCATTGTGGTCTCCTCTGACATACAAAACGTTGTCTACATTTGGACCGCTGTGAAATGATTGTGAAGTCCCTATAAAAGGGTCAACCTCTGTTGAAATTTCATCTGACCCTTCAGTTGTTTTGGTCAATAAAAGAACAATTGACCAATTTCGGTTAGCGGGGTCTAGAACATAAAATACTTGTACTGCCTGTGATTCCATTATAAATGGTTTGTCTTTCTCCCCTTCCTTACTAAAATCAACTTTCACGAATCCTAATTCATCTATTTTAACAGCACTCCTGTTATCAACCCACTTGCATTGAAAAATCGACACTTTGAATTTCATATAATCCAACTCCCATATTCGTTTGATGATGCCAAAGTATGACATATTCGCATAAATTGGATTTTTTTTTCTTAGCACCGGAAACATGCATCACCTCATCCACAAGTGTAACCCCACTATTCTGCATGGTACTGTCTTCATCATGTTCATTAGTATAGAATGTATAACTGTTAACTACATAAGCATTGTAAGATAATACGTAGACACTTGCTCCACCGGCCATCCATCGAAGTCGTTCTGAAATTGAGTCTGGATTTTCATCTAACTGCTTAAAAATATGGTCTCGAAACTATCCTATAAATTGTTTATTATGTGTATCTGATATCCATTTTTCAGCCCTAGAAGGATTCAAATGCCTAAGAATTTATTTTTGGGTTTGAACATATGGTTCAACGTCGAAACTGTTATGAAAAACGTAAAGTTGGGCCTGCTCCCGATCTGTAATATTGATTGTGACAACCTATCTTCCAGAAATTCCTTCACCCTCAAGCCGCTCAGTGTGACGAGATTTCGGTAGGCCAACGATTTCCACACTAGATAGGTATTCTGTACAAAATTCAACAGCTTCCTCAATAATATATTGCTCCGCAATACAACCCTATGGCCGACTTCGGTTTTTGACATACCCTTTCAAAATCTTCATAAACCGTTCAATGGGGTACATCCATCTATAATGTATAGGACCACATAGTCGAATCTCTCTCACCAAATGAACCATAAAATGAACCATCATATTGAAAAATGTCGTCAGGAAGAACATTTCCAATTCACATAATATGACGGCAATTTTTCTTTCCATAGTTGGCAATTTCGTCGGGTCAATAACTTTGCTGCATATAGCTTTGAAGAAAAACAGATATTCATTAATGTATGGCGGACATTCTTGGGAAAAATGCAACATAAAGATATAGGAATTAGATCTTGCATCAAAACATGGCAGTCATGTGATTTTAGACCCTTTCATTTTAAATCTCCCATTGACACGATGTTCTTGATATTTGATGAATACCTCTCTGGAACCTTTACGTCATTCAAGAAGTTGAAAAACTGATATCTATCCTTCCTGGAAAGAGTGTAAGCAGCAGGAGGAAGAAATGTTCCTTTTTCACCCTTCATTGGTGCCAACTCTTCTCGTATTCCCATCTCAACCATGTCCAATCTAGCCTTAATTCTATCCTTTGTTTTTTCGGGTGCATTTAGCAACGTGCCTATGAAACTATCACATACATTTTTTTAACATGCATAATATCACGAAAATTTCTGACATACAGACAATTCCAGTATGGTAATTCAAAAAAACTGATCTCTTTTTCCAACCAGTTTTCATAAGGTTTTTCGAAAACGGTTTACGAAAAGTAGTGTCCAAATATTTTACTTTCTCAAAAAATTGATCACCTATTAGTGGAGACGGTGTTGTACGTTCCTCTGAACATCCGTCGAATGATGTCGTCCAAGATCGGTACTTATGTCGTCGGGGTAGAAATCTGTGATGTCCTAGAAACACGGTTTTTGATGAATGTTTCAACCTAATTGACTATGTACCTTGTTCGCAAATGGGAAACCCTTGAGTTCCTTTAATGTTATATCCTGAAAATTTTCCATAAGTAGGAAAGTCATTTATCGTCCCGTACAACATGGCTTTCAAAGTGAACTATTAATTTTTGTAAGCATCATACATCGTAACACCTGAATCCCACAATATTTTCAAATCCTCGATCAATGGGGCCAAATAAACATCAATATCATTACCCGGTTGTTTTGGTCCTGATATAATCATAGATAACATGATGTATTTTTGTTTCATGCATAACCACGGTGGTAAATTATATTTTACCAACATAACTGGCCATGTAATGTGACTGCTGCTTTGAAAACCAATAGAATTCCCCCCATCTGTAGATAACGCCAGACGAAGGTTTCTTGGCTCGTTCCCAAATTCAGGATACTCATGATCAATTCTATTCCACTGAGGAGAGTCTGTAGGGTGACGTAGTTTCCAATCTTTAATTCTTGTATCTGCATGCCATTTCAATTGTCCTGCAATCTCCTCACTTCCATATAGGCGTCTAAATCTAGGAATGATTGGAAAGTACCATACAAATTTCTTAGGACTAGAATCATCTTTCTTGTATTGGGAAGCAACACACTTTGGGAATTCTTTAAGTGATTTGCGGTCCTTGCGAAACAATATACAGTCATTCGGGAAAGCATGTATTCTTTCAGAGATCATACCCATCGATCGTATCATTCGTTTGGCATCATATGTTTGGCTTGGGAGTTCATTATCTTCTGGGATCATGCCTTTCAGGAAAGAAAGTAGTTCCATAAAACTGGCGTCACTCCACCCATTTCCTGCTTTCAAATTATACAGCTTCAATACGGCTGGCAATGCTGTATATTTAGTGCACCCAGCATACAATGGAGTTTTTGTACAACTATTTAACTTCTCAAACAATTTTGGACAATCACGAAGTTCATATTCAAATGTCCATGTCATTTCCTCAATACGATCTTCATCATCATTCACATCTGTAATCACACCCTCCAAACGATCGTCTTCACTATTAACGATTCTAATCATATCAGATGATCTATAAAATTTCATGTTCTCTAAGTTACTACCTACATTAGTTTTTTCCCCATGTTTATTCCAACATGTATAACTTCGATCTATTCCGTGACAGATCAGGTGTTCTTACAACTCCTCTAGACTAATTTTTCTTGAATAACAACAGCGTAAACACGGACAAAGGATTTGAGAAGGGTCACATGCTTGATCTTCTGCAAACTTGATAAACTCTTTCACGCCATATTCATACTCTTTTTTCAACCGATTGGTATTCATCCATTCTTTATTCATATTCATCGTCTATATGGGTTCGATCTTGAGAAATTTCCTAATATTATGTTTTAATTAATCAGGTATCATTGTTTGGGTTTTATAAAAACAAATCATGGTACAAATTCCTTTAAACACATCTGAAATCCATAAACATGGTGTGTCCAGTAGGTTGAACATCGTGTATGTATAAGATACCTGATTTAATATGACATATATCAAATTTCTTCCAAGTTAGTCTTACAAAGACTGAATGATGCCTTATAAAATACATGACATTTAGAACAACATGAGCTAAAGGCGTGTACTTTAGATACATATTGAGTCACCTCACCAGTTATGCATCACATTTTTGTAGAATACATGGTGTGTAGTCCTTACATCACCACTAGGGGTGTATACTCTATACACATCAAGTCTCTATGGTATCTATACATGGTGTGAGTGAAGTAAAACACATGTCATCCTAGGGTGTTCGTTCATAAGTCAAGTATACGTAAATTACCAATTTATATATTCCAATGTTCAACAAGAACCAACCAACATTCAATTAATTTAGTGCGCAAACAAGGACCACCAAAGGCCATGATTTTTAGTGGGGCGTTTAGCCCGTACATTTCACATTATAACCATAAATATCAAACATTAATAACATGCGAACAAGAGTAAACCAATGAGTAACAGGAGAAAACAGTAATAAATATGATGTTATCTCAATGTACTCAAGGTGATGATAAGATATTGGTCAAGATCAACTATGGGTTGGGAGTAAACTAATATTTAATTGAAAAAAACTACTAAAAACTGATCCAGAAAAGGATGAAAGATCATATTCATCAAGTCCCTTAATACAACCAATGCATTAGTTAAACCAAAAATCATCGCTAAAAATTCATACAAGCCATAACTACTCCTAAAAGCAGTCCATGGTAGGTCCATCAATGTCCAACTCATCTAATGGTATCCTAATGTCAAATATATCTTGGAGAATATCATAGAACCTCATATATGATCAATGTGACTATCAATGCGTGGATGAGGATACATATTCATGACTCTCATTAGGTTCAATCCCCAATAGTCCAACAAAAGAATAAATACCAATCAACCATCTATTTTAGAGAACTATAAAACCCCATGGTAAAGTATTATTGAATATGAAACCATTATATTCTATATCATCAAATTGTAATTCAAACAACTGAGGCTCTTTCGGTGTTATTTTATAAATTGTGATAGAAACTGAATTTTCTCCCAAAACTAACTAGATTAAAAAAGTTTATCTCTTTATTAAGAAGTAAATTTTATACCTCATCAATGAAAACATCCTAAAAATGTACTACCATTAGGGAAAAATAATCCTACATCATTCTAGCAACATCTAAAATATGCCTGACTATTTGAGCCATGAGAAAATACAATATAGATTGAATTGGTTCTACATGACCAGATAGAAGATTCGTCTCATCCAAGTGAAAATAACTATGTCTATTTTGGAGGTAAAAAGGTAACTCTCATATGGGAACAAATGATTTTGGATTGTTATAAAACAAACTAATCCATAACAAAACTAAAATAAAATATTATCATATAAAGCATGGGTGGTTCACAAAATAAATAATAACCACCAATATCTAGAGATCATTACTTGCAACATGTTATATTCTTGTACTATAATACCAAAAGTTTGTCGATAGTGATAACACTATCCAAGCTTTACACCTCCAAGCCTAAAACATTTACAAAAAGATTGAAAAAAAGGAATGTGATTCTCTTTTATAAAAAATAAAATAAAGGATAGATGATATAGGAATTGTACCATTGACAGTAGATGATCAAGAATCCAAAATAGCCATAGTAGACTACATAACATGCATATGACCAGCCCCTAAACCCTAGGTTGGAGCCAGACTCCCTATATGATATATACTCTTCCTTATACTGTCATTCCTGCATTGTGGTACAACATCCCCTCCCTTGACCAAAACTTCCAATGGGACTCTAGATACCTATTATCAGAGGAGTGTTTGAGTCCTTCCCAATCTCTAATTCCATTCATGTTCCCCTATAAAGGCTTTATTGCTGCATGCCCCTAGAAAACCACATTAGGTGGATGTATCTTTTATAAGCATGACACCTCAATCGCAACACTATACAAATCAAACAATCAAAATTTTAGATTTTACAAATCATCCCTTATTCAATTTTGTTTATTAATTCAGGGGTTATCACAGAAGTTTTATCATCCTGGGGTGTTCATTCATAAGTCAAGTATACGTATATTACCAATTTATATATTTCAATGTTCAACAAGAACCAACCAACATTCAATTCATTTAGTGCGCAAATAAGGACCACCAACGGCCACGATTTTCAGTGGGGCATTTAGCTTGTACATTTCACATTATAACCATCAATATCAAACAGTAATAACATGCAAACAAGAGGAAACCAATGAGTAACATGAGAAAACTCAACGCAAAGGTGTCATTAAGCACACAGTAGAGGTGCGTATGTGGCATAGGATAGGCGCACAGTAGAGGAGATTTCCAACTAAAAAGAAAACATTAAATAGGGGAAACCCATGAGAATAAAATAATCTAAAACCGAGTACACCATTTACCACATCCCACAAACCCCAAAAAACAATGCATGCAAATAAATTTAAATTTATTGATAGAAATCACTATCTGATCACTAATTTTTATTCAAACCATAGGTGCAAATAAATCCAAATAGGAATCAGAAGGATCACATACCTCAAGAAAATAAATCCAACCATAATAGTGATCAAGCATATAACAATGTGAACTAGATGGAACTTAGGATGGGGAGTAAGACATCATGTAATAACTCTAAGAAATTGGTGTGGTGAAAAAATCCCAACATCCTATTAGTATTTTTGGTGCGATATGTTATACTCAACACCTGATGTAAGGGAGTCTGATTTTCCTATATTCTCAACAATTACCTTACCAACTTATGTTATCCTCTATAAGGGTGTATTTTAATTTTAACTATAATGGGGAATTACCTCCCATCCATCCATTTAATTATGACCATTTTTATAAGTAATGAATTATTCACATTCATATTTATATTACAAAACATGAAGAAAAAAATTCCATATGTCCCATTGTCCATGTACAATTTCATTCAACGAAATGAAATAGACAATTATCATTTTATATAACATGCAGTAGATGGTGTTCCCTTTCAACCCATTATATATCATTTAAATTCATTTAATTAATTAATTAAATTAAAATAAATCCATCATGTAAAATTCACTCCTCATTATTATTACACATTCAATTTTACCAAGAATGGAAAATTCACTAATAAGGCTCAAAGGGTCTTCAAAATGGGCCATAATCAACATGGAAATTTCCTACATGGTAAATTCTATTACGAATCTAGGCTAAAAACCTATAATGTGTCTTCAATTCCATTTCTATACCCTTGTATCAAGGGAAACCTCATTTAAAAGCTTTGACATAAGCTAAATAGGTGTTTAGGGCAGTTAATAATTTGACATTAAAGGGATAATTTTACTCGGCACACTCAAGGGGTGTCCATAAAAGAGTTCAAGAACATATAACCCATGAAACAAGATTCAATAGGTGTTTATTGAGGTGAAAGGATTAAATAAAGAACTCAATAATATTAATAATCCATTGACTCTTGCAATAACACCTCAAATCAGAATTTCACACATTCAATTCAAGTGGTAGAAAAAAAAATTACCTGAAAATGAATATCAATAATGGTAGCGGCAGCGGCAAAGGCAGCGCCAGAGGCAGAGGCGGTGGTGGCGGCAAGGCGGCGGCGGCAGCAGAGGTGGAGGCGGCGGCGGTGGCAGAGGCGGTGGCGGTTGCGGCAACGAGGGTGGAGGCGGCAGAGGCAGCGGTGGTCGCGGTAGTGGGAGCGGGGGCGGAGGCGGCAGTGGCGGAGGAGAAGGAGGAGGATGAGGAGGATGAGGAGGAGGAAAGAGGAGGAAGGAGGAGGATGAGGAGGATGAGGAGGAGGAGGACGAGGTCGCGGTGGTGAGGGGCCTGGTTCAAAGTCCGCGAGAGCTTGACCGCGTGCAAGAGAGGATGGCCTGTTAGGGTTATTAAATAAAAACTGAGAGAACCTTTATCAGCACTTGTTAAAAGCACTAATAAAGGTATGTTTTATCAGCGCTAAAATAAAAGCGCAGATAAAACATTCATTTGTCAGCACTTTTTTAGCACTGATAAAGAGATACCTTTATCAGTGCTAAAAAAAGCGCTGATAAATGTTCCCTTTTATCAGCGCTTTTAGATAGCACTGATAAAGGCATACCCCTTTATCAGTGCTTTCTGTTTAGCACTGATAAAGGGCAGCACTTACCTTGCCCTATTTTGTGGTAGTGATTATAAATCAGGTTTCCCAGTAACATGATACCTTTAATATCAATACCTTTCACAAGATGGTTAAAAACTATTGGGTATAAATCGATTAGGTTTGGCCAACATCATATCTACTTTCAAGAAATTTCAAAAGACATTTTAAAACTACTGGGTATAAGATGATTAGGTTTAGCCAATTGATTTGACTCATGAGACATACTGATTCATCAAGTGTATCTTCTAAACATAGTCCCCAAACATTCTTTCATTTCCAAATCATTCCTAATATATTGAATAATTGATTTAATTTATAAACAGTGTGCCTAATCATCAAGTATTTTTATTGAGTAAAAGATACGGGTTTATCAATATTTACCTATTAAAAATAATCATAAACCATGTAAATAAATATGATTAATGGTATCATTAGAGTACATACTCAACATAAAATTAATAAATGATGTTTACATAGATGAAAATTCTTCAAATATATTACCAGAGTATTTTAGAAAGAAAGTACCCCTTTTTACTTTGAAAATTATTTTTAAAATCTAAAAATTTCACACATAATGAAGAAATAATTTTCTTTGAAAAGGACATTTTAAACATGTAAGGGATTCTTTAAATAATTAATGAGTCATGAAGGTGCTAACTTTTGTTCATTTCTTACAAGTTTAGAAATTATTTACTTCATTATTTTGTAAGAAAAATCATAAAATACTATTTTCGAAAATGATAAGAATATTTATATTAAAACATTTTTAAAAAGTAAAAACGGGGTATAATGACTTTAAAAAATAATTTTATAATAATAACAAAAAAATTAAAAAAATTATTATAAAAATGGGAATGAAAAAAAATATTCCTTAGTAGAAACTTACACTTAAACAATCTTGAATAATGATGAGATCATAAAATAAACCATTACCACTTTATAATCAATGGAATCATATTCCACATGAATGAAATAATATAAAATGAAACTTTACATACCATAAAAAAAATATATTCATATTATAATATATTAATGGGTTAGTAAATACACCACACAAAGAAAATAAGTGTTGAATCTGACATATGTCTCACAGAAGTAAAAGTGAGATGAGAAACCCTTACCTTTCACTTTACTTTAATTGAAAATGATTTAACCTCGTGTATAATGGTTTAAAATATGTTATTAATTTAAAAATAATCATATTAATATTTAAAACATATTATATTATTCTTTTATAACATTTTACATCCAATTCATTAATAATATTTCACTATTTTAATTGTTTGTGGTGTTAGTTGTCTTATTTTATAATGTATGTTTTATCAAGGAAGTCTTGGTTATATTAAATGGGATATAGATACATCATATATATAATTATATTAAAGTTATAAATATCATATTTAATTATTAAATATAGTTTTATCACCATCCTTGAATATCAATCATGGAAAATGAATCACATAGTGTCATGGAGATGGTATGTCGTACGTACCTTTGAGTGATGGTATAGTTCTATTGATGGTTAATGGGTAGGAATGGATGATTTTTTAATTTTTCATAATCAATATAATATCATAAATATATTACATATCTATTATTTTCAACATTATGACCTTCCATGTAAATTGGTTATGAAAAACGAATTACACCCCTACTTGGAGACGGTAAGTCGTACGTACGCATGTGTAGTTATTTTGTTTATTAAAGGGTGGATAAAAGGTAGAGTATAGTTTTATCATAATCATAATAAAATCTAGTTATATATATGATTCTGGATTTATTATTTTATTATGTAAACATTATATAAATACTTAGTAGAAGAAGAAATAACCTTGAAAGAGTTGATAAAAATGATTACCTCTTCTTATATGGACTTCCTTTAGATCTCTTATTAATGGACTTAAGGTTGATCTTTTGAGGATATTAGAACCTATATAAAATGTATAAGGAATTTTATAAAATTAATTATCAGTAATTTTTTGATATAGATGGATCAAAGTTGTGTAAATAAGTGAAGGGGTTCCCTTTTATAAATGAGGTGAGGGACACTTTTGAAAATTCTGGAAATATTAAAATATGATAAGACCAGTCTATATCTAAATGATTTAAAATATCCTATAAATGTATATGGGATGAACTTTTGGAAAATATATTATTATATTTGTGATTATCTAATATTTTTTATGATTTTTAAATAATTTAATAAGATATTATATTCATAAAATATCATTATTTTCAATTTTTTCACTACTCATTACATTTCCTTTAAGAGAGTAAATAAAATAAGATGACTAAAAAATCATTTAATACATCCCTATTATTTCATATGAATCTAAAAAATTCTTTTATAACCTTAAATAATTTAAATAATATTACTTTTAGTATTTTTAATATCATTTATTTTATTTTTTCCATTAATTGAATAGTTATTATATCATCATTATGTATTTATTTATGGTAATAATTTATTCACTAAAAATTAAAAAAACCATCATGTAGATAAATATTTTATATTTAAAAATAATATATATAGTCTGAAATATCATCTATATAACAACATATTAAAAATATTACAGTTATTAAAATCATGAATGTGATAACTTTGACTTTTTATTAAATAAAATATTATAAACATCATAATCTCATTAAAATGGCCATAAATGGTCATAAAACCGAACCTTAAATGATTTTTGTTGAAAATTTCTCATCCAATAAAATTTTATCGTGTTTTAATTTCATTCAATAATTATTATCATTTTATTTTAAACTTAAATTACTCAATTTACCCTTTTACCATGGTAACACAAATTACCAAGGTTACTATTCATTTTGAAAAAAAAATAAAACAGAACTATTTAAAGAATATTGGTCATAAAAATAAAAATATGGCATTCATTTTTTAAAAATAAAAGTAAATTTTTTTTGGAATTTAATTTAAAATTAATCCTACAAAACGCAATGAAAACAGTTTTCTTGATAAATGCATTTTTAGGCCAAAAAAATATACTTATAACAAAATAAGATATAAGGATGATTAAAATGTAACTATTTAAATTATAAATAACTAAATTTTACTTAATTTAATTTTATATCAAATTTAAAATAAAAAAAAAGACATTTTAATATAAATAATATGACAATTTTATAAAGTTTAGTATTTTTCACTATTCACTCGAAAATCAATCTTTTTTGAAAATTCCCAAAAATTCACAATAATATAATTTTAATATAATTATTTAAAAATGATATTAGTCCTATAAAATACATTTTATATAAGTTCAAGAAAATTGATTATGATATTTACTTATAAAATTTAAGAAAATAATTTTTGAAGAAAATGTATTTTTGAATAATAAATAAATTTACATAAAATTAAGTGATTATTCACAAATAATTAATTAATACATTAAAAATGAGTTATAAAATTATATATTTCATAATGTAATTAATACAATTCATTACTAACAATTTAATGGTAAGGTTATAATGATCACAAAATAATATTTCATTGTTCATTTAAGCTTGGTGTTATATACAACATAAGCTATCGAAGAGATTAAATTTAAAAAGAGACATACCATAAAATCGAAGGGTGTTAAATTATATCCTCCTTAAATATATTTCATCCTCATAATTTGAAATTTCACATTTAAAATCAATGGTTGATATTTCAAAATTTCTTTTTTGGAAACTCACATCGTAGATAGGGTTAATAAAACATCCTCTTAATAAGAGGTAAAGGGAAATGTGATGGTCACCAAAAAAAGAGGATTTAAATTAAGATAACATCAGTGGGGAGTGGAAATATGAATATAAAAGATAAATATAACTATCAAAAACTAATGGAGTGTAATTGAAAAAATGAACATGAGAATGTTAACCATCATAGAACCATATGTTTGTGATCAATTAAAAAACCATTGATTTATTAGTAAGAAACGTAAATGGATGGTTTTTTCATTCCAAAATCATTTTCATAGATTTGAGGAATTAGTTTTCTTACTTGAGTAAAAACATGAGGAAATATACTTACCTATAAGTATAGTTTCATTCTTTAATAAATTTCCACCACAAAGTCATATTTTTCTCCTAATAATGAGTATGAATTGATTTTTTAAGCCTAAGGTAGTATAATCAATATTTACATATCACAAATTCCATAAAATAAATACAATATATTCCTACTCTGTAGAAAATAACCAAAACAAATATGGTAATATAATTCCTAAAATGTGTAAACCTTTATGTGATGAAAACTACTTCAATCTCCAAAAATTAAACAGTAATACCAAAAATTAAACTTATATCATTCAATAAATAAGTATCATTGAATGTCCTAAAAATATTCAATCATAATATTGAAACCAAAAAAATCAAAAGGGTTTGATTACAGACAAATTTAATTTTGACCTCCAAAAATTTTCATTCTATAAATATATAATCTCCATGATGTGCTACCTATTTCCATTAATAACTTGAATAACCATAAATCCATAATGAAATAATATATTTCTCAAAAATTCAATTCAAACATTATTCCTTAAATAAAATTACATAATATTATATTTACCTTAATTATATAGAGTTCTGAAAATGAACTTATCCTTTTACCATCTAATCATTATTCTAAAAATAAAATTTCATACTTTCTAGGACTTCATATAGGTCAGTGGTAGTAATTGTACCCTTGATTCCCTTCGGTTGTGGGTTCAATCCCTATAGCCTTTCTGAACATGATGGGTTATCACCTGACTTGTAGGTTGTCCTTTTTCTAAAACTATATTCATATAATCTTTAAAAAATTCCCAAAAATGTGATAAACATATTCAATAATAACCATAATATATTCAACATTAATTAAATTTTTTAACCTCAAATTATATCTCATACATTACATTTTACATTTTAAAAAATATAATAACCCATAATTACCTTAAAATAAAAGATCATATAAACCCTAAAGGTTATTCTTACCTTTAAACTTATGTCCACAATATCTAAAAGAATTATTCCTTAAATAAATTTTCCACACATACTAAACCAATGGGTTGTATTTCCACAAATGTCTCCAAAATATCTTTAGTCTTGATTAACTCCCATAACATGAAACCTCCAAAGGTTGTGTAGTAATTCAAACTTGTGATTATCATTAAACTCATAAACCCATGATGTTGTATATAAGTCTTGAGATAATGAAAATATATCCACACAATTTCTTATAAATTTAAATATTTTTATAACCAAAATAAAATTGGTAATATACTTCAACAATGTAATTCTTAAATCCCAATACATAATAGTTTTATCATATTTGATTTTAATATGGCTCCTTCTAGTTACATCCATTGACTAAAATCAAAAATAAAAGTGTAAGCATAAAACTACAATAATCATAGTGATCTATGAAATATTATTCAATGTATATCTAAATCATGACAGATTCTTAACAACCTATGAGTGTTTATTTATATCATAGGTCATCCATGTTCATTACCAAATTTAAAGGATATTATCATAGAATTATACTTATCCTCAAATTCATTCATAGGGTTATATTCCCTAATCTATGTTTTTATAAATAAATTTCCCAAGATTTTTAATATAATTCCTCTGATACCAACTATAAATACCCTAACCCTAGTATCCCAAAGTTGGTTGTTACTTTATTAAATTGGCATAAGATATAACAAATCATATTTGAAGGACGGTATATTTTAGTAGTCTTGGTAAACAAGATATATACATGATTCCCAAATTGAATTTGAAAACAAAAACTACAACATAATTTTTTTTTAGAATAAAATTATTCCCTCTATCATATCCTTCCATAATAATCACAGTACATTTCATGGATTATTGGAGAAAAGAAACTAAATAAGGGAGAGATCAAATTATTAGTAATGGTTTAGTAAAACAAAATTTATCATGAATAAATAAGCATAATGAACATGGAAAGTCAAATAATTTAACACATATTCCATTTAAATAACCTTAATATCATGATAATATAAGGCATAATCAATATGTAAAGGTAAATAACTGAAAAACATTCCATTTAATCAATAAAATTATAATTAAATTCATCTAGAGATAATATCATACTAAAAAATCTCATGGATAATAATAACTGACATATTAATGAAAGAAATGTTTAATTATTAGATTTCAAGTTTACCTAGAAAAAGATATATTTACTATAAATACCATTCACAATATGGTTTAAAATTACTGGGTACAAACTGATTATGTTTGTCCAACTTCATCTTTATTGTCAAGACCTTTCACAAGATAATTTAAAACTACTAGGTACAAACTGATTAGGTTTTCCCAACTGATTTTTTATATGATAGCTGATTATGAATTTAGGGGATTTTTTATATATTTTAACCATCTATTATTGCATGTCCAAATCATTCCTCATATATTGAATAATTGATTTTGTTTATAAACATTGTGCCTTATCATCAAGTATCTGTATTGAGTAAAAGGTGTAGATTTATCAATATTTCCCTAGTAAAAATAATCATAAATCATTCAGAGATATATGATTAACGGTGTCATTAGAGAATATACTCAACATAAAATTCAATAAATTATTTTCTATAGATTAATATTCTTTAAAGATATTACTATAATATTTCATAAAGAAAATTCTATTTCTTACTTTGAAAATAATTTTTAAAATATAAAAATAGAACATTTAATAAAGAAATAATCTTTCTTTTAAAATAAAATTTTAAAATTATGAAATAATGTTTAAATAATTAAGTTATCTTGATGGTGGGAAATTATTTTCATTATTTATAAGTTAAAAAACATTTCATTCACACTTTTGTAATAAAAAACAGACAATGCCTTCTAGAAAAATAATAAGAAGATTCATTATAAAACATTTTTAAAAAAGTAAAAAGGTTTAAAAGTGACTTTAAAAAATATTTTAAGAATAGTAAAAATATTTTTAAAAAAAATATAAAATATGGGAATGAAAAATAAATATTCCTTGATAGATACTTAGACGAAAATAATCTCAAATAATTAAGATATTATGAAATAAATCATTACCACTTTGTAATCAGTAGAATCATATTCCCCATGAAATAAATAACTTCAAATAAAACTTTATATACCATTAATAAAAATATATTTATGATATATTATATTAAAGGGTCAGTATATACAACACAAAAAATAAATAAGTGTTGAATATGACATATGTCACACAGAAGTAAAAGTGAGATGAGAAACACTTACCTTACACTTTACTTTAATTTAACAAGATTTAATCTCATGTATAATGGATTAAATAATGTAATTAATTTATAAAATAACCATATTCATTTTTATAACTACTTATATGATCCATTTATTACATTTTACAACCTATTCATTAATAATATTTTAGTATTTTCATTGTCTTGGGTGTTAATTGCCTTGTTTTCCCATATATGTTTTGTCATAAAATTCATGATTATACTATATAGGATATATATCCATATTATAAAAAATTATATTAATGTTATAAATATCATATATAATGATTAAATATAGTTCTATAACCATTATTGAATGTTGAAAATGTAAAATAAATCACATCACGTCCTGGAGACGGTATGTCATACATATGCATGAGTGACGATATCATTCTCTTAATGGTGAATAAGTGGGAAATAAATGATAAATTAATTTTAAATGACAAATATAATAAAATAAATATCATATATATATATATATATATTATCATCATTATAACCATACATGTAATGTAGTAATGAAAAATGAATTACACTGAATCAGTAGAGATAGTAAGCAGTACGTACACACATATGGCTCTTTTGTTTTTAATATGATGGATTAAAGGTAGATTATAGTTTTTTCATAATATAAATAACATCTAATCATATATATTATACTATATTTATTATTTCAGGATTGAAATACCACATTAATAGGTAGTATAAGAAGAAATAAAGTTGAAAGAGTTGATAAAAATGATTACCTCTTCTTCTTTGGACTTTCTTAAGATCTATTATTAATTGAATTAATGTTGGTCTTATGAGGATAATATCACCTATATAACATTGATAATTAAGTTGAATAAAGTAATTTTTAGTACCTAGTTGATCTATATGGCTCATAGAGTTGTAAATAAGTTAATAAAGGGGTTACCTTTTATAATTAAGCTGAGGGGCACTTTTGAAAGTTCTCAAAATAATAAAATATAATCAAACCATTATAGATAAAGATTCATCTAAATGGATAATAAATGAATAGGTGTTTAATTTTATAAAATATATTATCCTCTTTGTGATTATATAATTTTTATTTTATTTTTAGATAATTTAAAAAGATATTATATTCATAAAATATCATTATTGTCAGTTTTGTCAATATTCTTTGACTTACCTTTAATAAAGTCAATAAAGTAAGATAAATTCAAAAAAAAAATACATCCATAATATTTCATATTAATTCATAAAATTCGTTTATCAACTCAAGAAACTCAAATTATTTTAATTTTAATATTTTTAATATCATTTATTTGATTTTTCTCATTAATTGAATAATTATTATAACATCGTAGTGTATTTTTTTAAGGTAATTATTTCATAACTAAAAATTAAAGATAAATTAAAATTATGTAGATAAATATTTTATATTTAAAAATAATATTTATAGTAAAACATATTAAAATATATATATTGATTAAAATCATGAATGTGACATTTTGACTACTCATTAAATAAAATATTATAAACAACATAATCTCATTAAAATGGAAATAAATGGTCATATAACCAAAAAATAAATGATTATTGATAATAGTTAATCATTCAATAAAATTTGGGGAAGTTTTAGGGTCATTTTATAAACCTTATCATTTTATTTTAAACCTAAATTAACCAATTTACCCTTTACTATGGAAACAAAAATTACAAAGGTTATTATTCATATTGTTCAAAAATAAAATGAAATTATTTAATAAATATATACCTTTTGAATCTAAATATGAAATCCATTTTTCAAAATTAAAAATACAAAATTTTCATAATTAATCTTAAAATTTTCCATGCAAAACACAACAAAAAACAATTTTCTTTACAAATGCATTTTTAATCCAAAAAAATATACTTATACCAAAATAAGGCATAAGGGTTATTAAAATGTAATTAATTAAATTATAACTAACTAAATAGTACTTAATTTAATTTTATATATAATTAAAATCATAAATATACATCTTAAAATAATGAAAATTATAGTTTTATAAATATCAGTATTTTTCACTATTTGCTGGAAAATCAATCATTTTAGAAAACTCTAAGAAATTAACAAGAATATAATTTTAATATGATGATTTATAAAATGATATTATAATTAAAAAATACATTTTATAGAGGTTAAATAAATTTATTATAATATTTACTCATAAAAGGCAAGAGAACCATTTTTGAAGAAAATGTATTTTTGAAGAATAAATGACATTACTAAAAATTATGTGCTTATTTACAAATAATTAATTGATACATTAAAAATTATATTAAAAAATTATATGTTCCATAATGTGGTTAATACTATTTATTCCTATCAATTTAACAACTAGGTTATAATAATAACATAATAATATTTCATTATTCATTTAAATAGGGTGTTGTGTACAACATAATGTATAAAAGAGATTAAATTTAAAAAGAGACATACCATAAAATCTTGGGGTGTTAAAATAAAAATCATTAATATGGAAAACCTGGGTTGGATCCTATTGATCAAATTTAGATCACGCTATATACACCCCTTAGATTGTGTGTTCACCTGGTATTATATTTTGATGCAAAAAAAGGCAAGGTGCCATAGTGATGTGGAATAGTTTGGGTCAACAATGTATAGATAACTAATAGTGCGATAGTGGTGGATTTCCCACATTTCACATGGAGGAGAGTTTTTTGGATTTTAGTTTTCCTTTCTTATTCTTCTAGACATGTACCATTGGTTTTATGTGGATGTTGAGTTATTTTTCTTCCACTATTTCGCTTTAGTTATGGAATATATTTCTTCTATTTTTCTTGAAATTTTTATTTACATTATATATATATATATATATATATATTTAATGTAGTTTGTTTTAGGTTGGGTTAGATCATTCCCTCTGCTTATTGTCTGATTCCTGGGTGCTATTCGTCAACCCATGGGGATCAGGAACTCCCTTTAGGTATGTAGTGGATCAGTTTGGGTGCTAGTTGGGAGGGTAACCAAGGTTGGTTTGATACAATTTGGTATCATAGTGTAGTTATACTCAATCCTAGGAATTTGGTAGATAGGATATAGGATTTTTAGGACTAGATTGGTATGATTAAGTATGTTTATGGCCATCTCTTATCCGGATGAGACTCAAGTTACCATAGGATGTTGGGATGTGTGTCACTTGGGTTGAGTTTTGATCTTGATATCAGTTTATACTTAAGGTGTTTCTATTTTAAATTGATATTACACCATTGTTTTATATTTTATTTTATTTTCTGTGTGAAGTAGTATGCATCCAATATATTATCCATAGGTTCCATAGAAGGGTGAAACAGATGATCCTCAAGGGAATCATCCTTTGGATAAGAATATCTTACAAGCAATAATTTGAGGAGTTTTTTTCATCATCTGTAATATACCATGAGTTTATGTTCGAGTGGTTGAGGTATAATCAGGAATTTAGGAGATAGGGACCGATCTCATGAGTCCTTATATCGAAATACCTCATCCATTAAAGGTACAAATGAATCCCATGAAGCAGAGGACTAGGTGGAAAATATTGATTAGATTTTTGATTTCTTGGGGATAAATGATATTATTAAGTTGAAGTGTGAAAAGTTCAAGATTGTGGGTCCCAACAAGTGATGGATGGATTCCATGATACTTGCATATAATAACATGGGCTTGTATTGGAATGATTTCAAGTCCCTATTGTTTTATAATTTATTCCAAAAATCTCTAATGATATAAAATTATCAATATTTTTACTCTATTTAGCAAGGAGATCATTCAGTTTAGAAGTGCACCAATCATTTGGTGGAGCTGGTTCATTTTTCTCTAGAGGTGGTGAGAAATAAATAGTAGAATGCTCAAAAGTATCTATAGGTATTACAACCAGATATCATATCACATATACTTATGATGAAGCTTACAACCTATGATGACATAGTTTATAGGGATATGATAGATGAAATTAACATAGTGGAAAATATTGGTTATTATTCCCATTCCCTCCTACATAGTACAAACCTCAGTGGAATACAGGGAAAGAAGAAGAAGTGGTATGATCATCATAGGGTTAGTGGAGGTGGTTATTAGAAGTGGTACTCCTCAACACTATTATTTGTGGAAATAAGTGTTCCCATGACTTACTATAAGTGAAGTAAGGTTAGGAAAAACTGAACATTATTGTCCTACACCCATGAAGATGTTCAATGATTGTAGCCACCCTGACCATTTAAAGTAGTTCTTATAGGATATGTCTACACACCATTATGGTCAGGAATCTTTGACTATAATGGCTACTATAGTGTAGTAAAACAATTTAATGTTTATAGGGATCCAACTTCAAGACTTATTAGTGAAGTACCTTCACGCAATCGATGAGTTTTGAACATATGTTGACACAGTCCTAGAGATAGTGATATGTACTAATTTTATTTAATATTCTATAGAAAGTGATTTTTTATAAAATTTCCTACAAATAATTTATATTTTACTATTTGGTTGATGTTCTAAAACATAAAATGGAACTCATGTCCTCTTTATGGTGTTAGAAACACCTCTTGGAAAGAGGAAATAGAAGAAGTTTCGATGTCCATCATGTTCTATATCTATATTTGATTTGAAGTTAGTATTGAATTTCCTCATTCTCAATCTAGATCAATTTGACATCATCATAAAGATGTATTTTCATATTTCTCATCATGCTAATATTGATTTTTATCATCAATATGTTTTTTCATCACCGCTAACAAGAGATCCTAGGATTTTCAAGGAGAGTGGGATCTGAGTTTTGGTGATGTAGGAACTCCCCACCAAGAGCGCATAAGTTTTTTTCATCCATTGCAGTTGATACTGATGATATTCCATCTTTTTTTGATCTTCTATTAGTTCTTAGTAACTTATCTAATATCTTCCTAGATAAATTTTTGGTCTTCCTCCATAGAGTTATAAAGATTTTATGATTGACTTGGTGTTAGGAACTCCATTGATAATACTTTCACTATATTCTATGGCACCATCTGATCAAAAAGATCTCAATATCCACTTGAATCATCTGATGGAGTAGGGTTTTTACCCTTTTGTTTCACCATGGGAATCCCCAATTTTATTTGCAAATAATTTATATGGTTCACTTCATTTGTGCGTGGATTATCAGAAGTTGAAGTAAATGAAGGTTAAGAATAAGTACCATTTTCCCCATGTGTATTAGTTTTTTATTAGTTAATGGGGGGTAGTTGTTTTCAAATATTTTTATGTGGTTATTCTACCATCAGCTCAAGGTTAGGGGGTCTGATATTTCAATGAACAATTTTAGGAGAAGTTATGAACATTAAAAATTACTTGTGATGCATTTTTTCTAACTAACACTCCTATTATTTTTATGGATTTGATGAAATTAATTCTCTATCATAATCTCAAAACATTTTTCATTGTATTTATAGATTATATTATAGTTAATTTAGTATTCAAATGTTAGCATGAGAACCATATGAATCTCCTATTGGAAATATTAAGGATTCGCCAATTTTTTGTAAATATAGTACATATTGTTTTTGGATTTTAGAATTGGATTTCCTGTGAAAAAAATTATATGAATGTACATTAAACTTATCTTGAGAAGGGAAAGGTTTTTTTTAATGATAGGAACCATAAAACATATTTTAGATTCATAGATTCATTGGTCTTTCAGTATATTTTTAAAAAAATCAATGATTTCTTTAAGTCGGTGTCACTTTTTTCTACTCTTACCAAGAAAATATTGAAATTAAAAAGGGAAGATAAATGAGAGGTTTCTTTTGATGAGTTTAAAAAAATTCTGACAATGGAATCTATTTTGATCATACATGAGCTTGGTAAAATCTATGTGGTATATGGTGATTCTTATAGTGCTAATTAGGGTTGTTTTCTTATGATGTACAACCACATTATGGCCAATGGTTCTCATTAGATTCACCCACATGAGAAATATCACCTCACTCATTATTTAGAGATTTCCTTAGTTATTAATGCACTTAAGTATTTTTTAAACTATATTTTTTGGGAAAGTATCACATTTTTATTATAATCAAAATATTTTGAATTGTCACATATATGATTTTTTTAGTAATTCTTTTATTTATTTTTGGTCTTGTATTTATCCCTTGGGTTTCCATGAGTTTTTTGAGAAAAATTGTGTTTTTTGGATCAAAATTAGGTGTCACATGATTAGGGGAAACCATGTTCCATCCTATAGGAAACTATGCAGCCACTTTCCTATTGGATATTGTAGAACACATGGTATCCACATAGTTTGGAAAACTATGTGGGATAATCATGTGGCGTGTTCCTCTTAGACATTGGGGGGTTCATGGTTGCCACGTGGCTTTGAAAATGGTGTGGGATAACCATGAGACCAGTCGAGGTCATTAAAAATTAGAAAATTACTCTTATTACTTCCTATTATTTAACCCTAAATCACCTATAATATGAACCTTCTGGGATTTTTATCCATCATATTCTCCTCTAAACCTTCTTTGAGCCTTTGAGCATCACTCTTCGAGTGGTTTTTATAACACACCAAACTTTTAGCAGTGGAATTTCTCCCTTATTATAGTAATTTTATATAGTATAAATCCCATAAAATCACATATAATTCATGATAAAAAAAACTTAATAAATTAAGAATTAATGAAATAAGAAGTATTTCCATAAGTTCAGGAACCAATACTAATGAAATAGTAACTTGACCTTAGGAATAGTAATATGACCCTTATGAATAGTAAACTGGCCAAATAAATTGTAACCTCACACATGAAAGTATAAATAAAATTTTGGAATCTTATAATTGATTTTATGGTATAATTATATGATAGTCTAAGTAAATAAATGTTTTAAAAATTATTAATTAAGTGTTGGTATTTTTGTAAGTCTTAAATATTTAATCACATTTTTATGATTCATTTAATAGTTTAAAATAAAATTTATTTTTATAAAATTGAATAAAAAAATAATATTTATATGCCTTATGATCTTATTATAATTTAATGATACCTTAACTAATTTTTCAAAGTGTTATAAAATCAGTTATAATTTTAAAAATCTGTATTTTTCTAAGTGATAATTTTAATTAAAAATTAAATTACTCATATTTAGAAAATTATTTTCATAAAATGAAGTTCATTTTTTAATTCTACATATCACAAAATTGTTAGAGTGATTTTTTGGTATTTTTCTAAAATACTTGAATTTTTTATGAATAGTAAAATATGATAATTTACGATAAAAGCTAAATACATTAATTATAGAGCCATAGATGATGTATGTATTATATAAGACAAAAATTTAGAATTATACTTCATTATTTTAATACATTTAGTGATAATTCTCCAACTATTCATATTATTGAACCAAAATAATAAACTAATGAATATAATAATGAGAAAACACCCCTCTCCTCCCCTATAAATACCACCCCTCACCACCTCTTTTCATAACATATCTCAAGATTTAAGCCTTTTCCAAATTCTACCCAATAATATTCCCTAGAACCTCCTCCACATCTAGGATCTTTGGGTATCATATGAATACCAAAACCATTTCCCCAAGGAGTTTCTCAAGGGGGGAAAATTCAAGAGGTAAATTCAACTTTCTTTTCATCTAATTTCTTTCCAAGTTTTTTTCTATTTTTATTCTCTACTCTCTTCCCCTAATCTAAATGGAATGATAAATCCACTAACTTACATATACTTGAATTATATCATTTTAATGGAATATCCATCATTAAACTCTTCCCTCACTCTCTTTTATTCTAAAAATGAAATTGTTTCCCATTATGTGTCAATTTACCGACATCGTGGGCGATACACATTCATTTTCCATTAACTCATTAAAGCATGATAATAAAACCATTATAATGGTTAAAAAATATTTTAAAATTTATGTTAAAAAACTCTTTATTTTCTATAACTAACATATATACATAATACTAAATGATAAAACAAAATGAATTTGTTGTGATCGAAAAACTGCCGAAGTTAACCTAAAATGATCATCATTAACTTTTATCTAATGATTAATCATCATAACATATAATGAAATTATTTATAAGATAATTTTATATAATTTAAGATCATTAATAACATATAGTAACAATTTTGTGTATTTATCCACATTTTACATGATATTCCATTGATGTATACAAGTGAACCGATCATTAAAACTAAGAAAACGAACACTCCTAAAGGATGAAATTAAACTCTATAACTCATTGAAAATCTTATAAATGAACTTAATAAAACCATAATGAATCATATTCATGTATAAAATGATATATATTTTTTAATTAATTAATATAATGTGTTTATACAATATATTAAAATGAATAAATCATTCGGACATAATGTAGGAAGAATTTACAAAACAAACACCATTTAATTGGGTTTTCCCCTCTTAAAAACCAATTTCAGTCTGTATATTCATTTAATTGTCCTTAAATTTAATTTACTTATTCTAACATTTCCTTTTATGGGATATATAAGTTTTATACTTGAGTTTATGACAAACATAATCTCTTCTAAAAGAACTCTTCCTTCAAAAAACAGACCTTTTACTTATCTTGATATTGTTTCTTCTTCACTCTTGATTGATGATTCCTATACCAAGAATATTGTTCTATTTTTATTTCAAAAACAAATATTCATGAATGTATGATTTATGAAATGAAAATAATTCCTTTCCATATTTTATTTTATGTTCAAAATTGATATATGTTCTCTGTGGAATGCATGATAATGTAAATTTTAAGATGTGATGAGTGTGCCCGAAATTATATAACATGATGTAAATGTTATAATGTGATGGGTATGCCCAGAATTATATAGTGCTATAATTAATTAGGTAATTAAATATATCTCATGATATAAAGTGATATATTCATGAACATTATGTTATCTTTGTTCACAATTATGTGTGGTAGTTGACCACTAAGACATGATGTTTCATTTTTATCCTTTACCACGTTCTAAGACTATTCTTAACGATTCCTCTCATGATTGTGATCCAATTGCTAAGTTATGATAATAATTATTATTCTCACCCCATGTTATGTTGATTATTGTTATTATTTATCCTCTAACTATGGTTTTATCTCACCCATTTCTTTGATGTATATCCTTAGGTGATTACTTGTACAAAAGAGAACATGAGGGCCAATAAGAAGCAAGATTAGAAGGCAATAAATTATTTTTTATTTTCTATTTTTTAAATGTCATGTATGGTCTTAATTTTCACAAGAAATAAAACATTTATATAATATTTGTGTAATTATTTTATGTTGTTTTTCTATAAAATTATGTAATATGTTATGTATGAAAAATTAGGGTTGCTATAGTGGGTATCAGAGAATAGTTTAGTTAATTTGCGAATTAGGATTAGAGAACCTTAGTGAAAACCCTTAGTATGAGAATAAGTATAAGTAAGAACCCAAAAATATTTGTTTTATAAAATTATAAACCTAGGTATCCCAAAAGATATGACTTTAGAAATAACTACACAAAGTAATAAATTATTTATTCATGACTTATTGACTTATTTTTGTTCTAACCCTTTCTATTTTAGAAAATTTTGGGAACCAGAATAAACCTAGACAACAACCTGTGAAAGGGAGAATGTAGTGATTTCCCAAATTAAATCCCCAATTCCTTGGGGGTGGAGTTAAAAAGTTCATGGTGATTTTTACCCAACTATCTCAGGTTATTAATAATTTTCTGAATAATGTGGAATGTTTGCCTTCACCTAAGAGGGAGCAACTGTCTATCAATCCCTTTATTGAACATAAATCACAAATGTTTAGTGGATCTTCTGATTCACTAGTCACAGAACAGTGGTTTAACTTAATGGTGAATATCTTTTTTATACTTCACTATTCTAAGACAGAGAAGGTGACTCTTTTTTAACGTCTATAAAGAGTGGTCGACCAATGGAGGGAATTTATTAAGAACACTAATTCAAAGGATGAAATTAATGATATGGAGTGGGAATACTTTTAGATAATGTTTCATAACAATTATATCTATAAAACTCATCGTAAAAAGATGAAGATAGAATTAATAATGCTAAATAAAAATGAAGAAGAATCTATCATGGCCTATAAAAAAATTTCACAAGGCTTACAAGGTACACTTTGGGTTTCTTTATCAATAATGATAGAAAAATTCATATATTCTTTAGTGGTTTAAAACCACACCATCTAAAGTCTATAGAATTTTGATACTTTTGTAGTTATGAAAAAAAATTAGATGTGATCTCAATGTGGATATAGAGTTTGGAGAATGGTCCCATGTCTGTGGTGATAAGAAACAAAATATGAAGTTTCAAGCCGAAGGATCTAATGAGAAAGGTTGGATGAAAACTCAACCACCCATATATCAAAAATGTGGGAAGATGCATCATGGGAACTACCTCAAAGGGATGGGTAAATTCTTCAAGTGTGGGATATAAGGACACCAAGATCATGAATTTAGAAAAGACATGAGGAAGTTGGATAATGTGGTGGAGGAAAGGAGAGCACCACCCATGGTACAATGCTACAACTTTAGGGAGAAAGGGTGTTATGCAAGCCATTGCACTAAACCTAGAGTCCCTGATGGTAATCAGTGTTAGCATCCACCAAATCCAAAGGGTAAATGCAATTATTATTCCATTACCACAGCTGAAGTGGAGAATGAAAACAAATTCGTATAATATACACTTTCAATTCACTCAATAATGGAAAAATTCGTATTTGATTTTGGTTCTACCTATTAATTTATATCTTGAAAGTTTTCTATAACTATAAAATTGAATCCCTAAAACCTAGAATTAGATATATCTATAAAAACACTATGTGGTGAAATCATTACAACCTAAGTGTTGGACTCTTCTCTTGTTGGAATATGTGGGAAGATTCTTTCATTTAATCTCGTGATACTTCCCTTGGTGGAAGTTGATGCTATAATGGGAATAGATTGGCTCTCATTATATAGATAACATATAAACTATTGGGAAAAGGAAACATCTTTTCATATTTCAAAACAACCCATGCTCCTCTACAAATTCAAGGAAGATCATGAATCTCTTTTGAAAAATCCTTCAATGGTGTAGGTGTAGATTCCTTATGAAGAATCATACCTCGCTCAAATGGTTGAGTCAAAGGAAGGTATCAACCTTGGGAAAATTACCATTATAAGGGAATAGAGTTACGTATTTCTTGAAGAGTTTCCCTAAATTCCTCCTAGATCATGAGGTAGATTTCTCAAAATAACTCATACCTAGAGCTACTCCTATAGAACAAGAACCTCAGCCTAGTTGGTGAGGCCTCGGCAAGTGTATCCAAGAGACCTGAGTTCAAAATCAGGTGGAGACATAATTTCTTGATACTTTAGCATTACTGTAGTTGGTACTATAGTAGGCACTGTTTAGTATTGTAGTAGAAGGAACTATTCATTCATTTGGGCTTTCGGGCCACCAGTTTGGGCATCGGGTCCTTCAAGGCCTTCGGAAAACATAACACCTTCGGGATAGTAAGACTTTTGGGACACCTCAAGACCTTCAAGGCACCTCAAGGACTTTGGGCCACCTCAAGGCCTTTGGGAAACCTAAAATTGGGCTCAACAGCCAGGAATAATCTACAAGGAGTAGACTCCATATGAGGATTCAGAGTAGGCGCATTCAGCAGAGCAAAATCTTAAGCGGATTTGTCATAAAAAGGGGGTATGGCACTTTCCATTGGGTCTAGCCTATGCTTGAATGGGAATCCTAGCCAAACTATCCATGTGAAGGTGGAGAGATGACATCACGATAAAGAAGATGGGGAGGATCAGTTCCATGTAGTTATAGCTTGTATATTTCCTAATACTTACGATTCATGTAATCTCTATGCCTATGGGCCTTTTAAGGGTTCCCCCTCATCCCTTGAAATGGGGTTATCAAAAATCAATAAGGTTGTTCAAGCCTAGAGCTAATCCTATATCAAAGTATCCCTATAGGATAGCTCCTTCGAATTGGAGGAGTTAAATAAGCATCTACAAGATCATTTGGAAAAAGTGTCCATACACCATAGTGCAGCACCTTGGGATGTTTTAGTGATATTTTTTGAGAAGAAGGATGGATCAATGTGCTTTTGTATCAATTATTGGGAACTCAACAAGATCACCATAAAGAACAAGTATCCTATTCCATGGATTTATGAATTATTCGATCATCTATGAGGATCTCAGTACTTCTAAAAGGTGGATCTCTGTTATGGATATCATATGATAAATGTGAATAAGGAAGATATTTAGAAGACTACCTTTCATACAATGTATGGGAACTATGATTTTCTAGTGATTACATTAGGACTTACTAATTCCCCTTCAATATTCATGTATTTGATAAATAGAGTCTTTATAAATTACCTCAACAAATTTTTGGTAGTTTTATCAATGATCTTCTCATATACTCCAAGATAAATGAGGAACATAAAGAACATATAAGGCTTATTTTGGTGATAATAAGGAAGGTGAAGTTTCACTCCAAATTCAAAAATTATGACTTTTGGATGCAACAGGTCACATTATTGGGACATATGATCACAAGTAAGGGAATTTCTTTGGACCCTTAAAAAAAGGAAATTGGGGAATGGCTCAAACACTAGTTTCACGAAAATCCACAATTTTCTTGGATTTTCTGGGTACTACCGACATTTTGTGAGAAATTTATCACAATTTTCAATCATGAAAACAATGTTAACAAGGAAAGGGGTAAAGTATATATGGATGGAAGGATGTGTGGGAAGCTTCAAGGAGCTAAAGAAGAGGATGGCCAATGCACCTATACTCACATTACCAGAAAGTGGAGAAACTTTTTTTGATATAAAATGATGCTTCAATGAAAGGATTTGGTTTTGTACTCATACAAAATAATAATGTGATAGACTAAAAATTATGAAACTTGAATATCCATGAGAATAACTACCTAACACATTATATGGAGTTAGCAGCTATGATTTTTTCTTTGAAAATCTAGCGGAACTACCTCTATGGTAAGAAATGTGACATATATACCAATAATAATATACTAAATTAAATTTTCACACAAATGGATATGAAAATGAGACAAAGGATATGCATAGAGATAATCAAGGACTATGATTTCTCTATTAACTATCATCCTGACAAGGAAAACAATGTAACTGATTCACTTAGTAGAAAAGAACCTACTACTCTATCCATGTTGTGGATTGAGAAAGACCATATCTTCATGAATATAAAAATTATGGATTCATAAATCATAACTATAGGAAATACATCCTACCTTTCCCAAATTATTTTAAAATCATTTATCAAAGAAAATATTAAAGAGGAAAAAGGGATTATCCATAGTTAAAATATAAGGTGAATGTAGTAAAGGAAGGTAATCTTCAAGAGCTCTATATCGATGATGATGGTATGATTTGGTTTGGAATAGGGCTTTGTGTGCCTTTATCACCTAGTATAAAGATGTAGCTATTGGATAATGAACATAGCTCAAATTTATCTATCCATCCTGGGAGTACCAAGATGTACTGTGATCATTGATAACAATTCTTGTGGGATAACATGAAGATAGAGATTATAGAGTATATCTCAAGGTTCTTAATATTTCATCAAGTTAAATCATAGAGATATAAGTATAAAGTTATGATGAAATTATTTTATATACCCATGTGAATATGATAGAATGTCACTATATACTTTTTCACAGGTATCCGAAAGACATACAAAGTAAATAATGCGATATGGGTTGTGGTGGACTGACTCACCAAGACTGCCCACTTTATCACTATTCAGGAAGATATCTCTCTTGAACAACTTGAAAAGATATATATTAAAGAAGTGGTGAGACTGTATGGCGTTCCACTCTTGATTTTATTTATTCATGATACTAGGTTCACATCTAAATTCTAGAATAGTATTCAACATTCTTTGAGTAATGAATTAAATTGTAGCATGGCCTATCACCCCAAAACTGATGTCCAATATAAAAGGAATATTCAAATACTCGAAGATATTCTAAGATCCTACTCATTATAATTAAAAGGCAGATGGGATCATCACCTCATATTGGTTGTGTTCTCATAAAACAATAACTTGCACTCAAGTATTCATATGGATCCATATGAAGCTCTGTATGGAAAGTGATGTAGAACTACAACCTGTTGGGATGAAGTCTGGAAAAGAAAGCGACTTCATCCTGATATTGTGCAATAAATGATATAGAAGGATCAATCCATCTTGAAATATATCAAAGTTGGTCAGAGTCAGCAAAATATCTATGCTAGCAACCATCGAAGGTACTTAGAGTTTGACACTGGAGATAAGTTATCCCTTTAAATATCATCATGGAAGAGAGTCATGTGGTTTAGAAAGAAAGGAAATTTAATCCCGAAATACATTGTCCCCTTTGAGATCCTTGATCATATAGCATCTGTGGCCAATTTAATTTCACATCTACTAATTATGGCTCATTTTCATGATGTCTTCCATGTATCACTTCTAAGGAGGTACTTACAAAATCCCTCACATGTACTAAACTCATAGGTGGTACAGTTGGAAGATGATCTCTCTTATAAGGAGAAGCCAGTAAAGATTGTAGACCAAAGAGATAAGGGTATATTGAATAAGAAAACCCACCTTGTCAAATTGTTGTGTTGGAACCATATGTATGAAGAAGAAACTCGAGAACAATATGAGGTGATAAAGGAGAAGTACCCTCACCAATTTAGGTAAAACAATGTTTCGAGGGTGAAATTTCAAAAGGGGGAAGAATGCAACGATCCAAAATTTTATCGATGAAATTTCTCTCTTATTATAGTAATTTCATATATTATAAATCATATAAAATCACTGATATCTTTTGATACAAACTTTATAAAAGAATAATTAATGAAATAAGAATTATTTATATAAGATAAAGAACCAATACTGATGAAATAGTAACTTGACCTTAGGAATAGTAATATGACCCTTATGAATAGTAAAATAGCCAAATGAATTGTAACCTAACACATGAAAGTATAAATAAAATTTAGTAATCTTATAAATTAAAGTATGGAATAATTATATTATAGTCTAAGTAAATACATGTTTAAAAATCATTAATTAAGTGTTGGTATTTTTGTAAGTCATAAATATTTAATTACAGTTTTATGATTGATTTAATAATTTAAAATAAAATTTATTTTCATAAAATGTGTCTATAAATTAATATTTTTAGGTCTTATTATTTTAAGATAATTTTATGAGACCTTTAGTAATTTTAAAAAGTGTCATAAAATCATTTATAATTTTAAAATTTGTTTTTTCCAAGTAAATGATGATTTTAATTAAAAATTTAATTACTCATATATAGAAAATTATATTCATAAAATGAAGTTAATTTTTGAATTTTGCACATAAAAAAAATTAGGGTAAATTTTTGGTGTTTTTCTAAAAAACATGAATTTTTTTATGAATAGTAAAATGTGATAATTTAGGATAAAAGCTAAATACTTGAATTATGGAGTCATAGATGATGTATGGATGATGTAATACAAAAATCTAAAACTATGATTATTTATTTTAATATATTTATTAATAATTCCCAAAATATTCATAGTCTTGATCCAAAATAATAAACTAATGAATATAATATTGAGAAAACACCCCTCTCCTCCACTATAAATACCACCCCTCGCCATCTCTTTTACTCACACCTATCAAGATTTGAGCCTTGTAAAAATTCTTAAAAATACTCTTCCATATCCCCTCCCCCAAGTCCAAGATCTCTTGTCCTCATAAAAATATCAAAACACTTTCCCTAAGGAGGTTCTCAAGGATAACAAATTCAAGGGGAAAATTCCTCTTTCTTTTCTTTTAATTACTTTTCAAGTTATTTTCTATTTTTATTATGTCCACACCTAACCACATCCAAATGGAATGATAACTACAATACCTCACATATACTATAATTTTATCATCTTAATATAAGATCCATCATTAAACTCCTCTCTCTCTCACTCTCCCTCTCTCTCTCTCTTATTCTAAAAATGAAATTGTCATTTATGATGTGTCAATTTACTGACATTGTGGGCGATGCACTTACATTTTCCTTTAAAACCTTCAAGGATGTTAATAAAACCATTATAATGGATGAAAAATATATTAAAATTTATGTTACAACCATATTTTTTTCTTATAACTAACATATATACATAATACTAACTGATAAAACAAAATTTGTTCATTGTGATTGAAAAACTGCTAAAATTTACCTAAAACGATCATCATTAACTTTTATCTAATGATTCATCCTCATACCATATAAACAAATTTTTCATAAGATAATTTAATATTATGTAAGATATTTAATAACATAGAATAAAAATTATGTATATTTATCCACATTTTACATGATCTTCTATTCATGTATACAAGTGAACCGGTCATGAAAACTAAGAAAACAAGCACTCTTGAAAGATGAAATTAAACTCCATAACTCATCTCAAAGATAATAAATAAACTTAATAAAACCATAATGAATAAAATTCAGGTATAAAAGGTTATATATTTTTTAATTAACAAATATACTCTTATTATATAGTATGTTAAAGTGAAGAAAGCATTCAGACATAAGGTAAGGGGAATTCTCAAACCCAACTCCATTTCCTTCGATTTTCCCTATTTCACACAAATTTCAGTATGTATATTCATGTAATGAAACTTAAATTTAATTTCAATAAATTAAACGTTTCATTTCTAGGATATACCTGTTTTATACTAGAGTTTATGATAAACACAATGTTTTCCCAAAGAATTCAACATTCAAAAAAACCCACCTTTTACTTCTCTTGAGATTGTTTCTTATTTACTAAAGATTGATGATTCCTTTACCAATAATGTTATTCCCTTTTTATTACCCAAATATAACTCATTAATTTATTCTTTATTAAATGAAACCCATTTCTTTCCATGGGATATTTTATGTTCAATATTGATATATTTTCGATGTGTCATTCGTGATAATGTAAATGTTAGGATGTGACGAGTGCACCTAGAATTATATATCACAATATAAATGTTATGATGTTGTGGGTGTGCCTGGAATTATATATCACTCCATTTAATTGGGTATTATGATGTATCTCATGAGAAAAAGTGATATATGTGTGAACATTATGGAATCTTTGTTCACAACTTTGTGTGGTAGTTAACCACTATGGCATGATTTTTCATTTTTATGTATTGCCACATTCTAAGCCTATTCTTAATGCTTCCTCTCATGATTATGATCCAATTGCTATGTTATGATGATAATTATTATGATCACCCCATTTTATATTGATTCATTTTTTTATTTATCCTCTTACTTGTATTTTAGATCACCCATTTCATTGATGTATATCCTCAGGTGATTACTTATACTAAGAAGAATACGAGGGCCAATAAAAATCTCGAGAATAAGGAATTAGATAAATTTTTATGTTTTATATTGTAAATTTCATGTATGGTCCTAATTTTTTCAAGGCATTAAACCATTGTATCCTAGTTGTCTAATTATTTTATGTTGTTTTTATATAAAATGAGGTAATAAGTTATGTAAGAAAAAATAGGGGTGTTATACCCATTTCTTTAAGAAATCATCAAGTAAGTCTCATTTCTCTACATTTCTCCCTTCTTCTAGGGTTTCTCTTTCCTATTTCTTGGGTTTTACTTTTCTAGTGGGTTTTTTACCAAAAGATGGTTTGATTTTGTAATTTGGGGTGAAATATTGATGGTTATTATTCAATATTTCCTTTATTGGTTTTTTTTGGTGAGGTTGTGGTTTTCTAATAGTTTCTAGAAATTTCCAAGATTAAGGTAGGTGGTTCCATTATTTTACATTATTATATGATTTTCCCTTAATTTCTTAGTTGTTTAAATGTGTTCTATGTATTATTTTTGTGGTGAAATTTTTTTTTGAAATGGTTCTAAGATGCATATATGGTGAAATTTGGTTTTTTGAAAGTAAATTGGTTATGTTTCATGTGTGACTCGTCGTAGTACTTCTTAAAAGGGTTTCATGATTTTTTTTGAAAGGTCTGCAATGATTTTTCATATATATTTGGGTGAGTATTCATTAAAAGTGTGATTCCCATAATAAATGGGCCTTATAACATGTTATATTCTTTTTTGTGCACCTTTAATATGACTCAATAATTATGAAAGTGATTAGAAGTATGTTTTTAAGTGTCATTATCATGTGTTTGGATTTAAAAATGGATTTTCCTATGAAAATGGTTGGATTTCATATGTTATTTCATTGTTGTGTTTAAAAATGGTCCTTATGAGTTGTGAAAGTGGTTCAAAATGTGTATCCAAATGTTTTTGGTGTGCGTGTGAAGTGAAATTGGTTTTTTTTGTGGGAAATGGTGGTTTCCATGTGAGTTTTCATCGTTGGATAATTGTGAATTGTGAAAATTGTTATTTTCTCATGTGTTCATGGTGCTTGGAATGTGCATGAGAAAGTAATGATTTTTGTGAAATTTGAAATGAATTTTGAGCACAAAGGGAATCCCTGGTATTAGGTTGGTTGAACTAGAACTAGTACACTAATTTATTTGGAAGTGGTTGAGGCATAGATTCTTATAGCAGGATTGATTCTACAATATTAAATAAATATTTCATATGATCAAGGACCACTAGACCATGGTATGGGATCCCACCTAGTGTCTCGCTCATGGGAACACTTTTGGTTTTGGCTTATGATATGGAGTCCACTAGAACTTGGGATGGGATCCCCTCTAGTGGCTTGTGTATAATTATGCATTTGGTTTTGGTTGGAGTATTTCGATCACCAAGGTACAAGGTTCATAGGATCCCACGTATGCTAGTTGTCTATAGGGTTTTCCCATAGTGATCTATTATGATATGATGCTTATGTGATGTTTTGGTAGTCATTGGTATACAGTGGACCATGTGTACATGTTGTTTTCAAAGAAAGATTCTTTTTAAAATGGTATTTTCTTAATGTGTTTACTTGATAAATGTTTTCCTTAAAAAAATTCCTAAAATTGTTATCATAGAAATTTTTCAAGTGTTCTTGTATAAATTTTCATGTTGATTTGCCTTCTAATGTTATATCATGAAATATTTTTCTTTGGGTGAAATCCTACTGAGCTTTGGCTTACACCCTATATACAACTTTATGTGTACGTAAACTTTATCATGTATGACCTAGGTAAAGGCAAGATGTTTTGTGGTGGTGATGGTGGATTTGGTTTCTAGTGTTCTACTTCTTGTAGGTTTTGGTGGTGGTGGCTTGAGGGTGATGGCCCTCATATAACATCTAGAATTTTTATATGGTTTTTTTCCCAATTATATTGTTGTATTTTGGTTTTTGGTTAAAGTTGTAAAAAATTAAATCTGAAAATTGTTGTATATTTTTTTTATATGATTATAAATTATGTGATATTTGATTCTAGTGGGTTGTTTATTGTGACATTCAGGGGTGTGATCAATCCCAAAGTGTATTGTTGATACCAAGGAAATAGTTTACAACCCATGGTGATCAAGAACTTCTTTCTATCCATTCCACGATTGGGTCGGGTGTTGGGTTGGATGGCACCTCGGCTAGGTTCATGAAAAAATGGTATCAGAGGGGGTTTTGATCTTTTTTTTCAAGTTTTTTAGGAAGAATATGGATATACCAATGCTAATATTTTTTACACATTAGGTTCTAGTTGCAAGTGGGGTGTCTAGACAACACACCTCGTGAGAGATCTCAAGTCACCATGGGATATTGAGATATTTTGATTAAGTTCTCCTCCAAGTGAGACATATAGGCTCCAAACTATTTATGGAAACTGGGTGGGCTTAAAGTGGTTTGAATTTTTATTGTGTTGGAAATGGTTTTATTTTGATTTATAGAGGAGTTTGAGAATTTTTATTATTATTGAAAATTTTATAATGTATCATTGGTGGTTGTGTTGATGGTTTCTTTACGTGGTTGTTACTTGATGTAGCAAGATTCCTCCCTAGAGACCTCTTGTGTGACAATGGTAAGAGGTTGGAGATATTTCTCCCTCACCAATTGATCAGAGACTAGTGGAAGTAGTGGTTCTTTCTATCAAAGCTTTGTCTCAAGGAGTGGGTTCTAGTCCTAATCAAGATAAAGAATCCAAACTAGGTTCTAGAAAGGATAAATATCACAAGTTACTCAAAAACGAGACTCATTATTTTTAGGGTAGCATGGATCCCTAGAATCTGAGGAGTGGATTGAGAAGATAGAGAGGATGTTCGAGTTTCTTGAAACCCCTAAAGAATTCAAGGTGAAGTGTGCTTCATTCATGCTAGAAGTTCCCATTCATGAGTGGTGGGACTTGGTGGTGCAACCTAGAAATAACGAGCATATGGGTTGGATGGATTTCATGGTTGTATTCAACAAGAAGTATTATCCTGATGTTTTTTCCTTCACCAAGTCCTAGGAGTTTTTGTATATTCATCAGGGAGACCGAATCAAGATTTAATATGATAACAATTTTTAAGAGGTATATTCAAAAAGAAGTATTATCCTGATATTTTGGCTTTCACCAAGTCCTAGGAGTTTCTCGATATTCATCAAGGAGACCATATTATGATGGAATATGATAAAAACTTTTCATATTTGGTTCAGTTTGCACCCAAAATAGTATATAATGAGAAATTAAATGCTAAAAAGTTTGAGATGAGTTTGCGACCAAAAAACTAATCTCATATCTTCTTGTCCAAGATTAAAACCTAACTGGATGTAGTTGATCATTCCATGATGACAAAGATTTATTGTAGAGTCAAGTATGGTTTCTCTAGAGTAGTGTCAGCAATGGGAAGTGGTAGTTAATTGGAGAAGAGAAGAAGCGGGATGAGTAAGAGAAGATGGGTGGTGGTAGTTCAAGGAATTCTCCCTGACTGTCTTTGTTTGTGACTTTAGGTGATAGGTCAGTCATTTTCCATCAGTGTGGGAAGGAAGGGAACATGAGATACATGTGTTCATACCCACCAAGACCTTTCCATTGGTGTGGAACTATGGTACACTTACATCAATTTTTAATGGTGCCCCACCCATGTTATAGTGATGCGGGGTCTGTAGCTTTCAAAGGGATGTTATCCTAGTCAGACCTATCTAGGACAGCGGGTTCTCGGTTTGGAGGTTGTGGAAGTAGGTCTATATATTCTTCTAGGTATAGTTGGTTTAGGTCAAAGCCTCATTTTTATGGTCTTCCTCGAGATTAGTAAGAGATAAGGTAGCTTTATGCAATGGCACGAGCACCAATAAAATCAGTTGTAGGTCATGTGACAGCTCGACCTACCATTCTTATTGCATCATCATTAGTGGCCATTCTATTGATAATGGTGCCTCTATTTCTATTATTTCTACCCATCTTGTGGGTGTGTTAAATTTTACAATTGATATTATTCCTTATGTGATGGAGTTGGTGACACCACTTAGTTAGAAGTGAGAGTGGGGTTTTAAGTGTATGTCTTGTGCACTCACCATGTCATGAGTCGATATGGAATGGTATTTTCTAGTTTTGGAGATGGACCTCTTCAACATGATCCTTGTTATACATAATATAGTGCATTCTCTAGAGCACATCTATTTCTATCAGCAGTGATTAAGTTTCATGGCACCTAATGGAAGTACCTAGGTTTTTTTGGGAGAATGGGATCCTTGGTTGGGATGTGTTGGACCTACACTTCCAAAATTGGGAAACCTAGTTTTTCAAATATCATCACTCACATTGGAGTAAGATGATTTTTCTCCTAACGTTGTATTACCTCCTATGGTGGATGAATTCCTCGGGGTATTTTTAGAGGATTTCTCAGGTTTATCCCTGGAGTAGGATGTGGAGTTCACCTTAGATTTTTTTTAGGAACATAGAAAATATATCTTCCTTTGTATCATATGGCCCACACCAAGTTGAGGGAATTAATGGTATAGCTAGATGATTTATAATCCAAAGGATTCATTCACCTAAGCATCTCACCTTGGATAGCCCACGAGCTATTTCTAAAAAATAGTGACGGGTCTCTCCAAATGTTTATTGATTACTGGAAGATGAATAAAGTGATGGTCAAGAAAAAGTACCTATTTCCCCATATTGATAACCTTTTCAATCAATTTAATGGGATGAGGTAAATTTCCAAGATCTTTTTCTGTTCCAGGTATCACCAAGTTAGAGTTAGATAGAAGGATGTTTTAAAAATAGCCTTCTGAAGCTGGTATGGCCATTTTGAATATTCGGTGATGCCTTTTCAATTGATGAATTCTCCATCAGTATTTATGGAACTTATAAATAGGGTGTTATGTAAATTTAACAACTCATTTTTTAGAAGGCCCCAGCCTTAAACCTTACTTAATCTTGAGTTATTACAATATTACACACTGAGGATCTTTTCGGGTTTAGAGTTTTAGAGAATTAGATCATAAAACTTGCATTACATTCCACATATAAACAAAGTGGTTACATAAAGATAGTATTCTTCTTTCCCATCAATGGAAACATATTTAAAATAAAACATGGATTTTTTGTTGACACTTCCTTGACACTATCATCATATCATGTACCTTTCCCTTGACCTATGAAAAACATTTCAAAAAAACTTGGGATGAGCATAAAAAGCTCAATAAGGGATATAAAAATATGGAAAGGAAACATGGGTACATATATACATAAGAATGAAATCATAATTTACCCATAAAACATAAGCACTTTAACATACCTCATCAAATCATGAATAAATCATAGAAATCATAATACATAAAGGTAACTTGAGGCATTCATAACATTCTTACGTAGGGAGTAACCCTCTTGGTTACATTTGGAATACCCATCATAGTATATTCCCTAAATCTCTTCGGAGAAACCTTAATGTTTCACTCCTTCGTGTTACCCAATGCATTGGAGATATATATCGGGCTCACCCGTCCTTATTTTATCACGGAACCACCCGTCTTCATAATAATGCCCAAGAACCTCAACATAATCGTATCAAATAAAACATGCATAAAGGAAACATAACATTTCCACCTTTCAATCACAAGATATCAATACAACACATTGATATAAAAACATTATGAAAACCATTTTCAATACCAAAATAAAAGAAAATTAAAACATGGTATTTATTTTTCTTTTAAAAAGAAGGTATGGCTTGTAGAGGAAGCCGAAACTCAAATAACGGTCACGGCGGCGGAGAAGTCGTTGTCGCTGCATACGTATGACAAAAACATTCCCTTTTATTGTTTAGTAAAATGATTCGTATAAAAAAAGATTCCTTTTGAATAAACTTAAAAGTCAAAGGGTTTTATACACCATATAAAAGAAGGTTTTGTATAAAACAAAATATGCCTCAATAAAAGGAGATTGAGACGAAGTCCCATACCTCGGGTCCGACTTGACTCGATCATTCTTTAATGTCCTGAATAATAAACTTGAGTTAATTTATACTTGTTTAAGAACCTTTTTCAAGTTCATTATTCCTTTTATATCACTTATTTCCATGTCATGAACACTATGTAATTATTTAAGTTAATAACGGTCGTTTTAACGATCATTGGTACTTGAGTCAAAAATAAGCCCTTTTATAATTACATGTTGTTCATGTATCCATTATATCCAGAATGGTATTCATGATGTAGATATCATATATGTCATATATATCCAGTAAATTCATGCATTTATAATATTACATAATCATTTAGATGTAAGAAATGAAATGCACCGTTCATGGAGACGGTAAGCCGTACATACGCATGAACGCTACTTTCATTTCTATTTTGTATTTTATAGAATGGAATCATAATGATATAAAGGTATATTATAATTCCAGTATAATATCATATATAATATCATAGTTCCATCCTTTATACGTCCCACATATGGTATTTAACGAATCAACTCACTTTAAGGGGGCGGTAGTCCGCACTTCCTTAAATGAAGATATCGCGTTTACCCATAATGGAAACCATAAAGGTATACCCAAAATGAAAAATACAGAAGTTTAAGTAAAACATAAACATATTATATATCATATATAAATATAGTGACATCTTAATGGCCACCTTTTAAGGTGTTAAAAGAATGTTGAACAATCATCGTTTCGGGAGGCATAAATTCACCATCCACGGAAACAGTATGTTCGTTAACCATTAGATGTAGGTGTGTGTAAGTGTAGCTCGAATACATATTATAACAACATCCTAGTATATTGAGGATACTGGATTTGTTACAAAATAAAAGAATAAAAAGGTTTTAGGGGGTTGGATAAGCAAAATAAAACAAAAGGACTCAAAAGAAGACATTACCTTAAAATCGGGTAACTCCCTTTGGTTTGAGCTCAAAGGCTTCCTTGGGAAGTCTTATGCCCAAATTTAGGCTTCAAGGAGTGATATAGGGAAGTGGAGAGACAAAATGGGCTGGGTTTGGCCGAGCCAAAGGCTTTGGGAGTGTGGGTAAGGAGGTAGAGGTGGGGGCCTTTTATAAGAGGAGAGGAGGGGCACTCTTGGAAAGTAAAGATAAGTTACTTTATTTTAAAATGAGTTTCATATTCAAAAGGTCCCACATTGATATAATTCGAGGATAAGGTGATAAGGGTTCGAAATACACTCATCCAATAGGTTTTGGACATGTTTAGGTCTTATATATTACATTATCTTTCCGTTTTAATTAAATCGTTAAATAATGAGGTCATCGCTGCATCATCATGATGTCATAAATACATTTATTTATTTAATGTCAAAAAATTATAAAAAAAATACTATGATGTATGAAATCTTTTTATATTTCCAATTAATATTTATAATCAAAAATCTGACTTGTATAACCCCATTTAAAAAGTGTTTTTGTAAAACATATTATGTTTGTGTCATTTTTACTTTTACATTAAATAAAAAGTTATTTATGTCATTTCCCAACCAAAGTGGTTCCATGGGGTCCCCAAGTTGACCCATGGCTTGTCTTGGTCTGCCATGACACATCCAATGAGGGTAGGACATGTTTCAAGCTCATCTCATATTATTAAAACATTATTTTTACCTTAAACTACACTAATTACCACTAATCGCGATTAAGAACTTAATAAGTTACTATTCACCAAAAAATTATTCTAATCCCATTGAACCATATTTTACTTCTTAGTGACAACCATGTATGTCGGATTTTTTAAATTCAAAACACAGAAATGGTAAAATTTCATTTAAACGAAAAATCAGTTTTTATAAGTACCACTTAGTGGTTTCACTATTCATCAAAAATTGAAGTTTTTCAGAAAAATACCAGAAATTCACCCTAAGCTATATTTGATATTCTGAATTAAAAAATGAAGTCTATTTTACAAAATTCAAAACATATAAGTCACATTAATTAATTTAATAATTAATTCCTGCTGTCAGAGCAAATAGCGTGTTTTTATGAAACAATAAGTATCAAAAGATTGACACCAGTTTAAGTCCAATTTCAAAGTGAAATTGATTCCAATGACCACCATTGGATTAAATGGTAAAAATATATTCTAATTTCACTTCAAAACCAATTCAAAATATAATCTAATCATATAAATAAATTATATTAAAAATCAGTTTTGATGTAAAATGCAGTATTTTTCACTATTCATAAAAAAATGAACATTGTCAGAAAAATACCAAAAATTCACACAAAGTAAATTTTGATGTCCCAATCATAAAGAATAAGTTTATTTTGACAAACATAGCTTATAAAATTTTCAAAAGATAGATTTAAAAATGGTTTTCCATCAAAAGGAAGTAAAACAATCTTTTGAAAATATTAGTGTATTCCATGCTTAATATTGGATTTATTTTCATTTTAAGCCTCTAAAACACTATATAATTCATTAATAGACATAGATAAAAATATCTATTATTCATTACTTACTTGGGATGTTACATCCTTCCCCCCTTTAGAAAATTGCATCCCCACAATTTATTTACTTATCAAATAAATGGGGGTACTTATCCCTCATTACATTTTCAGATTCCCATGTTGCCTCTTCCATCATGTGGTTTTTCCACAAAACCTTTACCTGATTAATCACCTTATTTCGTAACACTTGCTCCCTATGGTCAAGAATCTGGACCGGTTGTTCCTCATAAGATAGGTTCTCTTCCAGCTGAACTACCTCTGGACTCAATACATGAGATGGATCTGGAATGTACTTTCTCAACATCGAAACGTGAAAAACATTGTGTACCTGAGATAAACTCGGAGGTAAAGCCACTCGGTAAGAAACTGATCCAACTCTCTCCAGAATTTCATATGGTCCAATAAACCTTGGACTCATCTTTCCTTTCTTACCAAATCGCATCACACTTTTCCATGGTGATACTTTGAGAAAAACATGATCACCTAACTCAAAAGATAGATCCTTCCTCCGGTTATCTGCATAACTCTTCTGTCTGCTCTGAGCTATTCTCATGTGCTTCTGAATCAGCTGAACTTTTTCTGCCATCTCTTCTACCAATTCTGGTCCCATCAACTTCCTTTCACCCACTTCATCCCAGAAAGCTGGAGTTCAACACCGCTTCCCATATAACGCCTCAAATGGTGCCATCTGTATACTCGAATGAAAACTGTTATTATATGAAAATTCAGCCAAAGAAAGATGTTGGTCCCAACTTCCCTGATAATCCATAGAGCAAGAACGTAGCATATCCTCCAAGGTCTGAATTGTTCGTTCTGACTTCCCATCTTATTGAGGATGAAAAGCTGTACTAAAATTTAATTCAGTACCCAACGACTTCTGAAGGCCTTTCCAAAAGTTAGAAGTGAACCTGGGATCACGGTCAGATACAATGGAGAGAGGAACTCCATGTAAACTGACTATCTCTTTAAGATACAAACGGGAAAGTTGATCTAGGGAAAAAGTATCTCGTATATCAAGGAAATGAGCAGATTTAGTCAAGCGATCAACAATAGCCCAGATTTCATTATTACCTCGAGATGTCTTCGGTAATCCCACAACAAAGTCCATGGATATATTCTCCCATTTCCACTCTGGCACTGGTAAAGGCTGAATCATCCCCTTCGGTAACTGCCGCTCTGCTTTAACCTGTTGACATGTCAAACACTTCACAGTAAAATCAGCAATATCTTTTTTCATTCCATCCCACCAGTAATACTCTCACAGATCTCTATACATCTTAGTACTTCCAGGATGAACTGAAAATGGAGAACTATGAGCTTTACATAACAACTCTCTCTTAAACTGTGAATCACAAGGCACACACAATCTCTTCCCAAATCTCAAAACACAATTACTATCAATTTTGAATTCATGCAACTTACCTTTCTGAACCAGCTCTACCTTTTTCTGCAACTCATTGTCTTGCTTCTGTGCTTGCTTGATTCTATCTGATAGAGATGATCTTACTGATACCTAAAACAAAACAGAAGAACTTCCTGCACCAACAACTTTTATGCCAAAGTTCATCAAATCCTTAACCAAAGGATCACGTTCCAAACGCAACATTTCTAAAGAAGCATTACTTTTTCGACTCAAAGCATCAGCCACTTTATTTGCTTTTCCCAGATGGTAATGAATTGTACAATCATAATCCTTGACTAATTCTAGCCATCTCCTTTGTCTCATGTTCAATTCTTTCTGAGTGAATATATACTTTAAACTTTTGTGATCGGTATATATTTCACACTTTACTCCATACAAATGATGCCTCCAAATTTTTAAAGCGAAAACAACAGCAACTAATTCCAGATCATGTGTAGGGTAATTTACCTAATGAGTCTTCAACTGTCGTGAAGCATAAGCAATTACCTGATCATTCTACATTAGGACGCAACCAAGTCCTTTCAATGAAGCATCACTGTATATAACAAACTCACCATTCCTGGAAGGTAGTGCCAAAACTGGAGCATTCACCAATCTTCTTTTCAATTCATGAAAACAATCATCACATTATTTTATCCAGATAAACTTAACACCCTTCCGAGTTAGCTTAGTCATTGGACTAGATAACAGTGAAAAATTTCTAACATACCTTCGGTAATATCCTGCCAAACCAAGGAAGCTACGAATCTCGGTTACATTTGTGGGTCTTGGCCAGTCTTCAACAACCTTTGTTTTTGCAGGATCAATAGTTATCCCATCTCTAGAAACAATATGACCAAGGAAAGAAATTTGTTGCAACCAAAACTCACACTTGCTGAATTTTCCATACAGTTTCTTTTCTTTTAAGGTTTTCAATATAACCCTTAAATGTCTTTCATGCTCCTCTTTACTTTTAGAAAACACCAAAATATTGCCATTAAACACAACCACGATTTATCACCTGAGTCAACTGAGCCATCACTGCAACAAACTGTTTAGTTATGATTCTGACCATCTCTGGATTCCGATTTAGAAGATCATTTCCATCTGTATACCTTCCTACCACAAATTCCCTATTTCCTCTTCGGAAAACCATTCTGAACAATCATGTCTTAGATGAAGCAACATGGTAATATTCAAATGCTATATCATTTCAAAAAAAATATTTTTGGATAATCATTTAATAGAATTATAACTACTAAAGTTATCTAAACCGACCTCTGATACCAACTATAAGGCCCCAGCCTTAAACCTTACTTAATCTTGAGTTATTACAAGATTACACATTGAGGATCTTTTCGGGTTTAGATTTTTAGAGAATTAGATCATAAAACTTGCATTACCTTCCACATATAAAAAAAGTGGTTACATAAAGATCGTATTCTTCTTTCCCATAAATGGAAACATATTTAAAATAAAACATGGATTCTTTCTTGACACTTCCTTGACACTATCATCATATCATGTACCTTTCCCTTGACCTGTGAAAAACATTTCAAAAAAACTTGGGATGAGCATAAAAAGCTTAGTAAGGGATATAAAAATATGGAAAGGAAACATGGGTACATATATACCTAAGAATGAAATCATACTTTACCCATAAAACATAAGCACTTTAACATACCTCATCAAATCATGAATAAATCATAGAAATCATAAGACATAAAGGTAACTTGAGGCATTCATAACATTCTTACATAGGGAGTAACCCTCTTGGTTATGTTTGCAATACCCATCACAGTATATTCCCTAAATCTCTTCGGAGAAACCTTAATGTGTCACTCCTTCGCGTTACCCAATGCATTGGAGAGCTATATCGGGCTCACCTGCCCTTATTTTATCACGAAACCACCCATCTTCATAATAATTCCCAAGAACCTCAACATAATCGTATCACATAAAACATGCATAAAGGAAACATAACATTTCCACCTTTCAATCACAAGATATCAATACAACACATTGATATAAAAACATTATGAAAACCATTTTCAATACGAAAATAAAAGAAAATTAAAACATGGTATTTATTTTTCTTTTAAAAAGAAGGTATGGCTTGTAGAGGAAGCCGAAACTCAAATAACGGTCACGGCGGCGGAGAAGTCGTTGTCGCCGCATACGTATGACAAAAACATTCCCTTTTCTCGTTTAGTAAAACGCTTCGTATAAAAAAATATTCCTTTTGAATAAACGTAAAATTCAAAGGGGTTTATACACCATATAAAAGAAGGTTGTGTATAAATCAAAATATGCCTCAATTAAAGGAGATTGAGACGAAGTCTCATACCTCGGGTCCGACTTGACTCGATCGTTCTTTAATGTCCTGAATAATAAACTTGAGTTAATTTATAATTGTTTAAGAACCTTTTTCAAGTTCATTATTCCTTTTATATCACTTATTGCCATGTCATGAACACTATGTAATTATTTAAGTTAATAACGGTCGTTTTAACGATCATTGGTACTTGAGTCAAAAATAAGCCCTTTATAATTACATGTTGTTCATGTATCCATTATATCCAGAATGGTATTAACGATGTAGATATCATATATGTCATATATATCCAGTACATTCATGCATTTATAATATTACATAATCATTTAGAGGTAAGAAATGAAATGCACCATTCATGGAGACGGTAAGCCGTACGTACGCATGAATGCTACTTTCATTTCTATTTCGTATTTTATAGAATGGAATCATAATGATATAAAGGTATATTATAATTCCAGTATAATATCATATATAATATCATAGTTCCATCCTTTATACATCCCACATATGGTATTTAATGAATCAACTCACTTTAAGGGGGCGGTAGTCCGCACTTCCTTAAATGAAGATATCGCGTTTACCCATAATGGAAACCATAAAGGTATACCCAAAATGAAAAATACAGAAGCTTAAGTAAAATATAAACATATTATATATCATATATAAATATATTGACATATTAATGGCCACCTTTGAAGGTGTTAAAAGAATGTTGAACAATCATCGTTTCGGGAGGCATAAATTCACCATCCACGGAAACAGTATGTTCGTTAACCATTAGATGTAGGTGTGTGTAAGTGTAGCTCTAATACATATTATAAAAACATCCTAGTATATTGATGATACTGGATTTGTTACAAAAGAAAAGAATAAAAAGAGTTTAGGGGGTTGGAGATGCAAAATAAAACAAAAGGACTCAAAAGAAGACATTACCTTAAAATCGGGTAACTCCCTTTGGTTTGAGCTCAAAGGCTTCCTTGGGAAGTATTATGCCCAAAGTGAGGCTTCAAGGAGTAAGAGAGAGAAGTGGAGAGAAAATATGGGCAGGGGTTGGCCGAGCCAAAGGCTTTGGGAGTGTGGGTAAGGAGGTAGAGGTGGGGGCCTTTTATAAGAGAAGAGGAGGGGCACTCTTGGAAAGTAAAGATAAGTTACTTTATTTTAAAATGAGTTTCGGATTAAAAAGGTCCCACATTGATATAATTCGAGTATAAGGTGATAAGGGTTCTAAATACACTCATCCAATAGGTTTTTGATATGTTTAGGTCTTAGATATTATATTATCTTTCCATTTTAATTAAATCGTTAAATAATGAGGTCATTGCTGCATCATCATGATGTCATAAATACATTTATTTATTTAATGTCAAAAATTTATAAAAAAAATACAATGATGTAGGAAATATTTTTTAGCTTTCCAATGAATATTTATAATCAAAAATCTGACTTGTATAACCCCATTAAAAAATTGTTTTCGTAAAACATATTATGTTTGTGTCATTTTTACTTTTACATTAAATAAAAAGTTATTTATGTCATTTCCCAACCAAAGTGGTTCCATGGGGTCCCCAAGTTGACCCATGGCTTGTCTGGGTCGGCCATGACACATCCAATGAGAGTAGGACATGTGTCAAGCTCATCTCATATTATTAAAACATTATTTTTTCCTTAAACTACACTAATTACCACTAATCGTGATTAAGAACTTAATAAGTTACTATTTACCAAAAAATTATTTTAATCCCATTGAACCACATTTTACTTCTTAATGACAACCATGTATGTCGGATTTTTGAAATTCAAAACACAGAAGTGGTAAAATTTCATTTAAACGAAAAATCAGTTTTTATAAGTACCACTTAGTGGTTTCACTATTCATCAAAAATTGAAGTTTTTCAGAAAATTACCAAAAATTCACCCTAAGCTATGTTTGATATTCTGAATTCAAAAATTAAGTCTATTTTACAAAATTCAAAACATATAAGTCACATTAATTAATTTAATAATTAATTCCCGCTGTTAGAGCAAATAGCGTGTTTTTATGAAACAATAAGTATCAAAAGATTGACACGATTTTAAGTCCAATTTCAAAGTGAAATTGATTCCAATGACCACCATTGGATTAAATGGTAAAAATATATTCTAATTTCACTTCAAAACAAATTCAAAATATAATCTAATCATATAAATAAATTAGATTAAAAAGCAGTTTTGATGTAAAATGCAGTATTTTTCACTATTCATTAAAAAATGAACATTGTCAGAAAAATACCAAAAATTCACACAAAGTAAATTTTGATGTCCCAATTATAAAGAATAAGTTTATTTTGACAAAAATAGCTTATAAAATTGTCAAAAGATATATTTAAAAATGGTTCTCCATCAAAAGGCAGTAAAACAATCTTTTAAAAATATTAGTGTATTCTATGCTTAATATTGGATTTATTTTCATTTTAAGCCTCTAAAACACTATATAATTCATTAATATACATAGATAAAAATATCTATTATTAATTACTTACTTGGGATGTTACATTTTTCATGGTATTCATGGATGAAATCTTGATCTATTTCAGGACTCAGAAGGAGCATGATCGGTATGAGGATTGTATTAGGCACCCTTCGGGATCATTACCTCTATGTGAAGCTTTCCAAGAACACCTTATGGATTAAGGATGTGATGTTTCTGGTTCATCCGATGTCAAAACATAGGGTTTCGGTGGACCCTGATAAGATTAGTGCAGTGATGTTATGGGAACAAATAAAGAATTTTTTTGATATCATGAGATTTTTGGGACTAAAAGGGTATTACAGGTAATATTTTCCGGATTTATCTTGACTTTCTTCGCTCATGAAGACACTTATATAGAAAGGGGTTAAGTTTAATTTGAACCCAGGGTGACAAGCGTCCTTTGAGGAGCTTAATATATGGTTGACCAAATCCCATATTTTTATTTTTCTGAAGTCTAGAAAGGGATACATGGCCTATTTTTATGCGTTAGGTATAGGTATTTGGTATGTGTTGATGCAGGATAAACATGTGGTGGCATATGGTTAATAGTAAATTAGAACACATGAAAATATTTTCCCAACCAATGAACTAGAGTTATAAGTAGTAATCATGCCTTTAAGTCATGGAGTCATTATCTTTTTATGGAGAAGTTTTTAGTATATTTGGATCATAATATTTTGGTTTATATATTCTCCCAGAAATATCTGAATCTAAGACTTCTTTTTGGGTAGGTTACCTCTAGGGGTTTGAATTTTATATCATATATACCCCAATAAAAGTTAATGTGGTTACTGAATCATTAAATAGGAAATTTACAATGCAAGCATTGAAATATTCTATTTATGTATGGAATTTGATGGGTCTTTTTTATCAGATGTATTTAGAGACCAGGGAGCATAGTGGCGGTGTGTTCATGGAAAGTGTTCAGCTGAAACCTTCCCTTTTGGTTTTGATTTAGCAATAACAACCATGTGATGATATTTTCCATAGTTCTATTTTGTTCATAAATGGGTGGAAGGTTCCTTGTGAGTGGTCATTGTATCTTGAGGTATTTTTGTGCTTCAAGGGTCTCTTCATGGTTCTATTTTCATTGAGAAAGGTGCTGCTACATGATATCCACCATTCTCAGTGGTCTATTCATCCTGATATAACCAATATGTTCTATTATGTTTGTTGGTATTTTTGGTGTCCAATTATGAGGTGCGATATAGATGAATTTTTATCATAGTGTTATACATTTTAGCAGGTTAAATAAGAGCACTAAAGGCCCTCTCGTTAGCTACATCCACTGCACGTTCCTAACTAGAAGTGGGGTGAAATATCTATAGATTTTATTTTGGTCTTACCTTTTACACCCTAAGAAATAAATTCCTTTTTGGAATTGATTGACCATCTAAACAAATCATCCAATTTCATTGTGATTAGAGATTCATACATGGAGGATGAGTTAGGGTGATTGTATGTTGAAGAAATAGTGAGGCATTGTGGTGTGCCATCAACAATTTCTCCAGGTAGGGACCCTCACTTTATATCTTGGTTTTGGTAAGGCCTTCATAAGTCATTGGGATTATAGGTTAAGTTGATCACAACATACCACCCCCAAATAGATGGTTAGATAGAGTGGGTGAATCAGGTATTGTAAGACATGGTACAGGAATGTGTGTTGGATTATGGAGGCTCATGGGATATCCATTTTGGATTGGTGAAGTTTGGAATATAAAAATAGTTATTCATCATTAATTTTAATGGATCCCTTTGAGGTGATTTATGGTCATCTATGTTAGTATCTTTTGTGTTGGACTATGGTGGGTGAGACCACTTTGTTGGGACTAAGCCTTCTGATAAAATTAAGTTGATCAAACAGCACTTTTTAATAGCACAGAACCACTACAAGTCTTATACTAATCAGAGGTATTGAGATTTTTAGTTTTTTATGGGTGATTGGGTGTTTCTAAAAGTGACACATCATTTGGGAAATCATCATCTGGGTAAGAAAGGTAAGCTAATGCTGAGGTATGTCGGACCTTTTGAGATCATCGATAAAGCTGGTAAGGTATAATACCGATCATATTTTCCCTCCTAATTAACGTCAATTCAAGATATGTTCCATGTATATCAGTTAAAAATGTATAATCTGGATCTTTCTCATGTTTTTAATTGGTAATATTTGGATTTGGATCCTGATTTTTCTATATTTGAGAAGCCATCATGAATTGTGTATTCCTAGGAGAAATTACTTGATCAGAAGTCTATTTTGATGGTATGAGTTCTTTAGCATCGTGGTAGTGATGAACAAGAGACATGGGAGTGGAAGTCTTGGGTTGAGGAGGAGTATCCATTTTTGTTTTTTGATCAATATTTGTGATCAATTTTCGGGGGAGGAAATATTTCATGGTGGGGAGAGTTGTCACATCCATGATTTTGTTTTGAGGTATTCCTTTGTTTATTTCTGGTCTAGTATTTATTCATTGGGTTTACTATGATTTTTTTTGAGAAAAATGGAGTATTTGTGCCTAGAAATTGGTGGTTCACCATTGGGGCATGGTTAGGGGAAACCATGTCCCATCCTATAGAAAATAGTGTAGCCTCGTTCCTCTTGGACAGTGAGGAACACGTGGTTGTTGAATGGTTTGGAAAACCATATGGGATAACTGTGTGGCATTTTCATCTTGGGTAGTGAGGTGATCATGATTGGTGTACTATTTGGAAAACCATGTGACCTATCCATGTCAATAAAAATTGGAAAATTACCCTTCTACCCTCCTTCAATTTAACCCTAAATCACCTATAATATGAAATATATAGTACTTTTAGCCATGTTAATCTCCTCTAAACCTTCTCAGAGCCTTTTAGCATCAATATTCAGGTGGTTTTTGCCCCATTTCTTCAATAAATCATCAATTGAGTCTCTTTTCTCTTGATTTCTTCCTTATTTTAGGGTTTCTCTTCCCTCCTTGGGATTTCCTTTTACAATGGGTTGTTTAACCTAAAGAGGGTTTTAACTTGTGTTGTAGCATGAAATATTTATGGTTGTTTTTAAATATTTTCTTTATAGGGTCTCTTGGTGGTTCGGTTGTGGTTTTCCACCAGTTTTTTGAAATTTCCAAGCTTGAGGTAGGTGGTTCTAAGATTTTACATTATTAAATGATTTTGGATTGATTTCTTGCTTGTTTAGATGTGTTATATGGATTATTTTTATGGTTTGAAACATGTTTTGAATTGGTTTTGATATTCATATATGATGAAAGCTGGTTTTTTGGAAATCAAATTGGTTATGTTCCATGTGTGACTCATTATGGGGCTTCATGAAAGTGTTCTATGCTTTGTTTGAAAGGTGTGAAATAATTTTCCAAATGTACTTGGGATGTGTATCCATTGAAAATTGGTTTTCCAAAAGAAACAGACCTTATAACATGTGAGATTATTTATTTTTCACCTTTAATTTGATTTGTTAATTGTGAAATTGATGTGAATCATGTTTTAAAGTGTCTTTTCTGTGCATTTATATTTTAAAAGGTATTTTCCCAATGAAATGGTTGGATTTCACATGTGTTTTACTTATAGTGTTTTCAAATGGGATTTATGAGTTGTTCAATTTGTGTGAAATGTGTTTCTAAATGGTTTTGAGGTGCATGTGAAATGAAATATTTTTTTCTTGTGGGAAATGGAAGTTTCCAAGTGAGTTTTGATTTTTCGATTATTGTGAATTGTGATAATAGAGATTTCCTCATGTCTTCATGGTTCTTGGAATTTTTATGTGAAAGTAATTATTTGTGTGTCATGTGAAATAGATTTTGAACACAAATGTAATCTTGGCTATCTATGTGGGTGAATAAGAACTAGTACACTGATTGATTCGGAAAAGGCTAAGGCTCAAATTATTTTATAAGGATTGATGTCACAACACTAACTAAACATGTGATATGATTGGAGACCACTAGACCTTGGGATGGTATCTTCTCTAGAGGATCATTAATGAGAACACTAAGGGTTTTGTCTTATGATATGAAGACCACTAGACCATGGGATGTGATCATATATAGTGGCTCATGCGTGAGGATGTTTTTGGTTTTGGTTGGAGGGTTTTGATCCCCAAAGTTCAAGGTTCTTAAGGTCCCACTTGCGCTAGTTACCTATAGTGTTTCCTCACTGTTATCTCTTGTGATATGATGTGTATGTGACGTGGTTCTATCCGTTTTTATATGTTAAACCTTTTGTGTATGTTTTTTCAAAGAAATATTCTTTTTTTCCAAAAGGTTTTCCCTAAAAGTGTTTACTTCAGAAATTTTTTTCTTAAAAATGTTTTCCTAAAATTGTTCTATTGGAAATGTTTCTAGTGTTCTTATATAAGTGTTCATGTTTATTTTTTTCTAATGTTATAACATAGAGTATATTTCTTTGGGTGTCATATTATTGGTATTTATCTCACACCCTATATACACCTTTGGGTGTATGTAGACTTGGTTATGTATGACCCAGGTAAAGGCAAGTTGTTCTGTGGTGGTGATAGTGGGTCCAGTTTCTAGTGTTCCACTTCTTGTAAGTGTTGGTGGTGGTGGGTTAAGGGTAATGGATATCTTGTTACATGGATATTTTTGGGATAGTTTTTTGTCCCCTTTCTATTGTTTTATTTTGGTTTTTGTTTAAAGTAGTAAAATATTAGATCTAAAAAATTTTGTATCGCATTTGGTTGTGATTATCAGTTATGTGATGTTTTATACTCATGGGTTGTTTTTTATTATTTTCATGGGTGAAATCATTCCCAAAGTGTATTATTGATACCCATGAACTAGTTACTAGCTCATAGGAATCGGGAACACCATTCGGGCTAGGCCACGACCATTTCGGGTGTTGATTTGGATTTAACCCCATCTTTTTTCATGACATGAGCTATATCTTTTCTCGGGACTTGAATATTATACCGATATGATAGGTGGAATATTTTTAGACATTTTATTTCAATATCCACTACACCCTGGGGAAGTGTAATGTCGTTACAGAAACTCTTAGTAGGAAATATCTCGTGTTTACTATATTGTAATTAAAGGAATCCTTGAAACCGATAGGTCACTTTGCTCAGATGCATCTAAATGATCAAGGGGATGATTCATGTATGTTTATGAGAAGTGTTATATTATATTAATCACTCCTTAATTCTTATCTTTAGAGTCAGAAGTAGGATGATGAGTTTAGGGGAATCAAGGAAACTTTAAATGGTGGGAAGACCATTCCTTATTGTTCTCTCTCATCTGATGTTATTCTCCAGTTCAGGGATCGGATTATCATCCTAGCATCCATAAGGAATTTACTATTGTATGGATATCACAGTTCTTTTTGGGTTGTTTATTCAGGAACAATTAATATGTATTATCGAATGAGATATAAATTCTGGTGATTGGGATTTAAGCATAATATCCTTGATTTTGTTCCCTACTATTACACCTACCAGGAGATAAAGGCATAGAACCTAAAGCCTTGTGGTCTAATCCAGCCATTACTAGTTCCATTTTGGAAATTGGATGAGGTTTCCATGGACTTTTTTGTTGGATTTCTACAAACTCCTCTTAGGGAATAATGATATATGGGTGGTGGTTGATAGGTTGAAGAAATATGTTCATTATATTCGTATCAAGGACACCATTAAGGTAGAAGATCTAGATAAGTTGTATGTATAGAAGATCGTGAGGTTTAATAGAGTTCCATCTACTATTGTCTCAGATAGGGATCCCATTTTTACATCCATATTCTGGAAGAGTATCCAAGAGGTGATGAGTAATCAGGTTTGGTTAAATATAACTTACCATACATCAATAGATAGTCATAAGGAGTGTTTTATTCAAATCATAGAATATATGATTCATGCTTACATAATGGATTTTCATGAATGGATCATGGGATATCCATATAGTACTGGTTGAGTTTTCTTATAACAAGATATATCAATCATCGGTAATAATATATCCCTTCAAGTATTTGTATGGTTTCCCATGAAGATCACCACATTATTGGATAGAGGTCGGCGAGTAATCTCTTATGGGACTAAGTTTAATTCATAATATGTTAGAAAGGATTCCAGATATACATCAATACCTAGTTACATATAAAATTTGGAAAAATCATATGTTGATCATCGACATCATCCTTTGGAGTTTTCTATTAGTGGCCATGTTTTCTTAAAGGCTTGTCCTTGGTTGGGTCCCCATCATCTTGGAGAAAAATGAAATTTGGATTTGAGATATGTTGGACCATTTTAAGTCACTAAGTATCTAGGGTAGGTTTCTTTTTAGTTATAATTTTTGGTTAATTTTAGTGGTATCCATGATTTTTTCCACATATCATAGCTCAGCAAGTTCCATACTGACCCCTCTCATGTTCTGAATTGGGAGGAGATTGAGTTTGAACCATAAGTTTTTGTTATGGAGAAACCAATGGATATCATTGTTACCTAGGTTAAGGTATTTTGTGGGACTTATGTTCTATTTTTCAAAGTATTATGGATACATGGATTGGAATCTCATGATAATTGGGAGTGTGAGCCATCGGTGAGGGATTAGTAGACTCACCTCATTCCAAATCACCCTTCTTCTGCATGAATTCCCTTGGATGTAAAGTCCTTTAGTTAGAATATTATAACATATTTGAAAACATATGTATGATCTTTTTAATGTTTAAGTTCTTATTTCTTAGGTTTAGATGTTATAGGAGACGTTTTAGGTATTTATATAGAACCTGTACTGGTTTCAGCCTACATAAAACATTTATAGAGAAAATTTGTAATTTATGATATAAATATACCACTGCGAACACGCCACGAAAATGGTTCAGGGAAAAAATATTTTACAATTTAAAATTGTTTTACGTTATAAATATGTAACAAGGTATAATTTAACTTGAGGAATTGTATTTATTAGTGTAACTGAGTTATAAGGAGTTTATTCCACAAACCCCAGATTTACAACAAAAACCCCTCATGTACATTGTATTTTATCACATTTCATGTCTAAATCACATCTCATTTGGTTTTTTCATCCCTTACTTGAACCCTAGGGCCCTTCTATATGATTTTGGATGCCTCCACCTCTTGTGGATCACTTCATTCAATTATCAATCTCTACCTTGGTTTCATTACTTCTCTATGGGTAAGTGGAATTTCTGCTTCTTTTTTCTCTGATTTTGGTTGTGATGTTGGGCTACATTTATGGAATTAGTTGAACATTAAATTATTCTTGTTTTATCCTTGAATATCAATTGTGTGATCTTCTTTTAGAGAATAACCCTTATGTTCCCTATGGTGTGGCATGTATATTTCTTGATGTATGAGTTGATGTATCCTATTCACTGGTCATTTAATTTATGGTTTTGATTATTATGTGTGATAATCATTAATCATTCCTCCATTTTTTATTATTCATTCCTTATAAAGGTTGTGGATCATGTCTCTTAGTGTGTACATCCGAGTTTAAGGTAGGTGGTTTTGTCTCTTGCCTAAATTTGGTGAATCATAAATTTTTTTTTATTTTATAAAAATTTTTATAAATAAAATAGTATGATTTATTTTTGGGTGTAAAAGGGTTTGTGATAAAAGATGGTTTTTCCTTACTTTGGTAAATGAAAATGTGTTTTCAAATCATTTTGAAATGGATTACAAAATGGTTTTACAAATCATGTTTTGGTAGAATAAAAAGTGTTGTTTATATTTTTTTGAAAGGTGAAGACCTTTAAAATTGGTTTGATAAATATAGCACATGGGAAACCTTGGGTACTTATGTGGAAGGTATAGTATATGGACACTTCCATTATATTTTCATGGGGTTAACTCATGGGGTGTTTCTATTTTCTGTGGTATATTTTTTCTAGGGACTTTATGTTGACATTTTTGGGGATTTACTCATGGGGTGTTCCCCTACTCTATAGGAATGTGTTCAAAGGGATTGAGTGTGCACTTGTTTTTTATGGTGGTACAAGTAGTCTGCTAGCCTTGCCTATTTTATACTTTTACTTTTTACCATTGTTCTTCTTCTTTAAATTGTTTTGAATTTGATATACCTTCTTTGAGAAATGAGGATGTATGCTTTGAAAAAAAATTACCTTCATTTGTTTTAGAAAAGTAGAAAATAGGGAAATATTTACCATCCTTTTTATATAAAAATGTTTACAAGTTATCATACCATGTTTAATTTGAAATTATAATATTAATATTATTTTTATAGACACATGATATGGAACACCTATGGGGTATCTTACTAATCCTATTTAGTACACACCCTATACACCCCTTTAGCGGTGTGTAGACCTGGTATTATATTTTGATGTAGGAAAAGGTTTTATAGTGATGTGGCAAGTTTTATACCAACTAGGTATAGGTAGATAGTAGTGATATTTTTTTATATTTACCATATATCTTTTGGTGTAAATTTTTTTGGTTTTTATTATCCTTTCTAGTTTTTTGAACATCTACCTTTGGTTTATCATGATTTTGTGTTATTTTTCTACTATTTTTTCTCTTTGTTTATGGGATATTTTTTTTTAATTTTATATATTCCATGTTTTTTGTTTTATTTTTAGTTAAATCATTCCCTCTGGTTATTGTTCGATGCCCAACTGCTAGTCGCCAGCCTGTGGTGTAACACACTGAGTTTTTATAGACCTTTTTTTCTTGAATAAATTAAATTTTCATTGATATATTAAATTGAACTAATTAAAACTTTCCTTTTACACGGAATAAAATCATCATATGTTATATGAAACACTGACACGGTGTATGTTTCATTCAACTCAGACTTGGCGTACATTACACACAACACTAAGTTTCTAAAAAAACATCTGTTTATTATAATTATTTAAATGAGATAATTATAACTTAGCCACTAAAATTAGTAATATGAATAGTAATAACTACTTTTAATATATTTTTTATAATGATTTTATTAAAATAAAACAAATTTATAATGAAAGATATAATTTTAGGTAAAGTCCTTATATGTTTAAAAATACTATTTTCTCAAATGATCAACTTTTAATTTCCTTCTAAGAAAAATAATAAAATTACTTTTAGAAATATTTATAATTTTAATTTTATAAAATAAACTTAATTTTTGAATTTATAATATCAAAATTATCTTTGGGTGAATTTTTGGGATTTTTCTAAGAAACTTCATTTTTTCATGAATAGTGAAAATTATTGAATTTTAATTCAAAAATGATTCTTATTATAATTTATTTATAAGTTAAATTATATTTTTAAATTATTTTAAAGTTTAATTAGATTAAATTTTCATCAATTAATACAATATTGTTCATTGGAACCAATTTCACATTGAAATTGGATATAAAAACTTTGCAAACTTTTGATCATTTTTACTTTAAAAACTCACAATGTTGTCCCATTAGTGGGATTAAATGTAAATTAATTTGTGACACTTATACGATTATAATTTGTAAAATTTTATTCCATATTTTTAATCATAATAATTTATAATTTCTAATAAGTTAAACTTAGTTTTTGACCAAAACTATTTGTGAAAGTAATTAAAATTAATTGGAACAGTTAAGTTAAAATTTATCTTAACAAGAGAATAATCCTTAAAATTAAGGGCCAAAATAACCTATAGACTTTTCCAACACACATTATTTGTCCATGATTTTTCCATTAACCTTTCATTCTTGAGTTTCTCTGGTTTGTTATGACTTTTCTTAGTTAAAAAGGTGGGTACACCTAACTTGTTTTCAAAAATTCCAAGTAGGTCCCCTCCCTTCCCTATAAAAGGTCACGACCTATACCCATTCTTCACACATCTCAAAACTTATAGGTTCATCCAATTTAATTACCCAAACATTTATGAATAAAATTCCATTTCTTTTGAGTTAATTAAATTCCTTATTGTTGTAAAAAACAAATGCACTTATTTTATTATATCCAATTGGATTTTAAATGACTGTCAAGTATCTTTACCATTGATAATATAGTCGTTGAACAATGATCTCATGAATATTATAAATATAGGGTTTTAAAAAATCCTTTTAACATATAAAAAATAAGTGATGGACTCAACTAGTAGGATTGTACCCTATTAATACCATTTATCAAAGCTTCTGAGGGGGATAGAATTTCTATGCTTTTCCTTAGACCAATCCCAAGTTGAGATCCAACAACTTAATCATGAGAAAAAATATTTACAGGGGAAGTTCAAGCTCATCGAGATCATAGCCCCAACCATGTTCACCTAAAGACCCCATGAAATCCACATAATCACACACCTTACTCTTAGAGAATATGATGGTGTGATAAAAGGATATGTATCAAGACCCTAGAATTAGGATTATTTACATTATTTTTGTATAAAATAACAAATATATTTTTAACCTATTATTGTTAATTTTTAAATAATTTTTAAAGAAAAATAGTATTTTTTGTTAATTAATAAATATATTTTGAGGATTTGATGAATTTTTTATATAAATAATATTTTTAAATTTATTATCATTGTTAAATTATTTTTGTTAAATATAAATTATCATATAATTTTTATGAAGTCAAATGTAATTTTTATTAAGGTTTGAAAATAGTTTTTATCAAAACCTATCAATTTTTACTAAATGTAGGTTTTTATTTTAAAATTGAAAATAAACATATTTATAAAATTATTAAGATAAAATTAATATTATTTTTTGAATCAGGGTGTCAAAATTATCCAACGGGGAATGTTTCATAATTTTCTAAGACAGTAAAATTTTTGGGTAAAAATTAAATACCATATAAATACACAGTGTGTTTCATGACATCATAATTGAAAAATAATGATGTAATAAATAATATAAAATGTCTATTCGTCCAAATATATGTTTTAAATTTAAAATAATATAATTTTAAGTTTATTTGATTTATTTTAAAATGTCTTAGTGAATCCTCCAAAACATATAATATATTTTAAGATTTTAAATTATTTTCTTTAAGTGTGCGACTCACCTACACATAATAAAGGAAAATATTTTAATAATTTCGTCCATTTACCTTATAAAATAATTTAAAACACTCCACTTTTATAGAAACCATGGGGAAACCCATGGGATGGTTTGTGGTTTTTAATATTTTATTGTGTACTGTCCAAAACCAAAATAATAAAGAAATACCCCTCCTTTCCTGTATAAATCCACCCATGATCTCATTACTCTTCACTAAAACTCTTTGAATCCCAATCCCACTCTTATATATACTCCCTATAGACCTACCAAAGTTACCCCAATCTCCCAAGAATCCTCTCTTAAGCCTTTAGAGTCACACATCCAAGTAAGGGATCTTACACTCTCCTCTTTTATCAAGCAATCCATTTATGATATGTCTTTTAATTTCAATTTTCATATTTTAGGATATTTTCATACATACTACCCTTACTACCCATTTTATTTATAAATAATTATAGATTTAATCTTCTCTCATCAATCCATCTATGATCCTTTATATACACATTTTACAGTGCTGAAATTTCATAAGGGATTCTCACTTTCCTCTCTTCCTTTCAATTCAAGAACCTTATTTGAAATTAGTCTTTTTAGTTTCAATTGGTTATATTTTAATCATTTTATTTTAAATTCACTATATTAAATTTTATTTTATTTCAATAAGGGGTCATTTATCCTCCCTCATTTGGACCCTTACCTAATCCATTACTATGCTGAAATCCCGTAAGGGATTTCTCTCTCTCCTCTTTTTATCAAGCACCTCATTTTTTATATTCCCTTTAATTTCCAATTAAATAATTTTTTATATATTATTATATATCCCTCTTACTATCCATTTCATGTATAAATTATTATATAACACTTTCTCTCTCATCAACCCATTTTATGAATTTCTATTTGATGTTGTTATGCTGCCAAAATTTCACTACGATTTTCCATCATGTGGTGAATACCATACCAATTTCTCTATCAAGGGTATTCACCTTTATGCTAATATAATTGTTGATTGGGGACTTACATGTATTTATTCCAAATTTATTGATCATGTAATAACTTATAATGTTGAATTAATCCATATTATATGATTTATGTGGAACACTTAAAAATGATATTGAAATTATTATGAAGTGTGTTCCCTGGTAGCCCTCCAATGCATTGGGTTATGTTTAGTGTCATGATACATCATGTGAAATGAGGGTTTAATTATTCTAATTCATGTTAAATGAGGTTTTACTCATGATGATTTATGTGCAATGGGGGTTTACTCATGATAATCCATATTAAATGAGCCTTAACTCATGCTAATATCATATTGTATGTTGTTTCTACAATTCCATGTTATGATTATCACATTATATCATGACTGTATGTTCATGTTTATTTTATGCTCCATTTATATGCCTATTGACTAACATGTATTGTCTTCCTCATTTTATGCTATGTTTATTCCCTTACTAGGCTTTATATCTCACCCTTTTCTTATGTATGTCCTCAGGTTATCCCATGCAGTGTTAAGTAAGAAGGAATATTATGGTCATGTAAAATAAATTTTCAATAAAGATGTTGTATTTTATGTTTTAATTTGTGATGTAATGTTTCTAATTCCCAAAGACATTATACCTCTCAATATTTTAAGTTTTATTAATTGTAATTTATGTAATAAATCATTTTTAAATATCAAATATAGAGAAGGATTTTTATATCCAATATCTACCCAATCCACTTCCCAACATCCCTCCTTTCTTACTTTAATCATACCTTTGGTAATAAAACCTTCCAAGTAATCCCTTCGGTGAAAACCAAAAGGAGTTACCTGATTAAGAGGTAACACCCTCCCTCAAGCTCCTTTATTTTATTTTTTTATCCACTCTTTCAATCATAATTATTCCATGATAATTTAAAAACACTAGTATAATCAATATACTAATAAGTTTTTGTACTATGGTTTATACCTACACTTACACACACTTCCATCTAATTGGTAATGAACATACTGTTTATGTGTATAGAAAACTATCGCCTCATGAAACGATGATTGTTTGTTTTCCTTTACCACCTCTCATGGTGGGAATTATGATGGAAACTCTATTTATATGTGATATATATGATATATATTATGTCTTTAATCTTATATAATTCTTTTACAACACATATCCTTATACATTCCATTTTTTTAAATACAATAATTTTGTTTGAGGAAGTGTGGGATACCACCCCCTTAAAGTGATGTGATTGTTTCACACACTACATGAAATGTATTAAGGACGGTTTTAGCGAACTCATATGGTATATATGATATAATAATTCTATTGGAATAATTATATACATATATATATATTATTTACTTTTTTTTAATATGACAATTAAACGGAAATAGTGTTCATGCGTACGTTCGACTAACCGTCTCCATGAATGGTGTATTCCATTTCATACATCTATATTCTATAAATTATTACAATAAAAATATAATGAATATACATGATATTTATATCATGCTTTACATTCTTTAAATTGTGATATAAATATAAGGACCAAAGATATAACAAATTAATACACATGCGAAGAACAATGTAGATATTACCTAAAGTGAAACCTTAACATAGAATTGTTAAATAGAGGGTAATATAAAGTCATAATAAAACCATATATGGTATTATATATAATAATATGGTTCTGTATAATAAAATTATATTTATTATTTCATAGGTTTGAATTATTACGACGTGATTCGAGGCACGTGGTGAGGGGATTTCTAGTCACACTTTTATTTCTATGAGATTTACACATTATTCACCATTTGTTTATTTTTGTGGTGATTATTAAAAAAAGAATATATTCTATTATTTTAATATTTAATTTTATGGTTATTTACATATACATTTTATTATCTCTCCTTCATGGGGTTTATGTTTCAAGAGTTACCGAATCATAAAAGTAGTTTTGTCTCAGTTTTCCTTCTTTGAGACACGTGCCATGAACTTCAAGAAACATGTTTCAAAAAATGTATTCAAAGATGATTTTTTAAGCTCATTTTCAAGGAAATATTATTTTAATAATGTTTTAAGGTTATCAAACTTCCTTTAAAAGATTTCAAATTATTTTCAAAGAAATTTTTTTTAAAACTTTTTCAAGCTTATTTTATAAGTTTCCAAGGAAAATGGTTTTCAAAACGTTTTCAAACTCTCTTTATATGTTTTCAAAGAACATTTTCAAAAAAATAAAAGATTTATTTATAAGTTCTCATTCTTATTTTCAATAAAAAAAATTGAAAAAGGTTTAATTTTTTAAAGATCCTTTTTCAAAGAAGAAAGGATATTTTCTTCAATATTTTTTTTCAAAATATATTTTCCAATTATTTTCCTTCTAAGATGACATCTATTGATGTTACTCATGTCCTTATAAGAAATGATCAAAATTTTTCATTCATGTTCTTTCTTGAATGGTTTATTTTTTTAAGGCATGATTTTTATGAAACCTATTCCCCTTCCATGATTTTTATGCTTGTGAAACCCATTTCTTTTCACGAGTTATTATTTGGAGAAATGGTTATGAAACCTATGTTTTTACATGGTTTAGGATATAATTTAATTTTTATGAAACACATTTCATTTCATGGTATTATGATAGGATGTTTATAAAACCCATCTCTTTTAATGGGTCATGATATGATGAAATTTTTATTATCCTGTGTTACACGTTTGAATGATTTTATTATCAGATGGGTGGGACATATATCTCCCTCCAATGCATTGGGTAAATATTTATATCTCATGAGATAAAGATGTAAAACAAGTCGATGGGATTGATCCACTATGGGAAGATGGGGAAACCTGATCCCCTACAAGGAAATGACTGTGACTGGGGATAGTGGTGTGTCCTGCCAATCAGGTGTAGACACTATGAATTTGGAAGATGGGGAAACATAGTCTAATATGGGAATATGGAGAAAATGGATCCCTTACAATTAAAGGACTAAGATTAGGGATGGTGGTGTATCCCACCCAGTTGGTTTGGTTCCCATGAAGTTCCTTGATAAGTTCTAGCAATGCATCTTGACTTATAGGGAATGATATCATATGTTTATGTATTCCACAATTCCATGTCTTGTTCCTATGATATGATTTAATGGCTTATGTTATTTATTTCCTTATGATTCATGTCTTATGAACTGCAAAGATTTATTCTATGATTCATGTTTCTGATCTTATGATATAAAGGGTATAATCTTTTAATATTCGGATCACATTCTCATACCTCTATGCTCATGTTTATGCTTGCATGTCTCCCTTATTTACCCTTACTGAGCATATAAGCTCAACCCTTTTTACATTTACTTCCCCAAGTTATAAAGTTATGTATTATGTTTTATGTGTATAAGAAAGGTTCTAGTCATCAAGAACCTATTGGGAGATAATTTAGCTCATTTATGTTCCAGTGTTTATGTTTTTATGTTTCCAAAGGCACTAGCCTAGTAAAGTATTTGGGCATCAGTTTATATAATGTTTTAAGTATTCCCGAAAATTTATGTAATGTTAATGTATGAAAAGTGAGGTTCTCTATAGTTGGCATCAGAACAAAGGTTTATTTAACCTTTGGTATATATGATGAAAAAAACCTTAGTAATAACCCTAAGTACATGTCTAAGGATAAGTCTAACGATAAGGAAAATTATAAGAAATGTCTTGGAATTTTGTAAAAATAAAGAGTATGTGGTTTAATATAAATACAACCTTGTTTGGATACTACAAGTGGATGGGGATCTGACACATATGTACCTAGGAGTAACATCTCTGATAAGTTATGTTGGGCCTAACTTGGCCTAATCTGGTATATGATAATAGGCCTTGCTGCATACCTAGTTTGACGCTCCCAGGGGATATGCTTTGGGAATTCATGAACTCCTCATGAAACATCAGGAAGGATTTAAATAGAAGTTGGATATGAATAACCTATGATAAACCTAATGTTTCCTATATTAATAAAGGTGTCATGATTTAGATATCCAATAGGTTAATTTTCATGATTATGTGGTTCCTCATTATGATAATTGTTTCTTAATCTATGCTTTTGGTTTTAGTCAATGGTTGGAACCTGAAGGAACCCTGATAATATGCAATGATTTTTCTCTTGAGAATCTAAATGTTGTGGGGGATTGAATGAAAAACTTCATTGCTATGATCGCATATCATTATCAAGATGTGAATCATGTTGATCTTCCAAATGAGAAAAGGATAGAACAATGACATGATGAGTCCATCATGAGGCAATGTCCACCTTATTTCAATGGGTCTTATGATCCACTTGTTGTTGAACACAAGATTAGTACCATTAAAAATATATTCTACATTATATAGTGTCTGAGTCATGTGAAAGTCATTATAGTTTTTTATCAGTTAGAAGGTGAAGTAGACTAGTGGTGGACGCTAATCAAGACTATGAGGAATCAAGATGAAATTGAATCCACGGATTGGGATGAGTTCAAGAACTTATTCTTTAATAATTACATTCCTCATGTTCTTCATATGAAGTTTTAAAAGGAGTTCCTTGAGTTGAATAAAAATAATTATGAATCCATTGGTACTTTACGAGACTAATTTCACAAGACTTGCGAGGTACACTTTTAGAATTATCATCAAACCTAAAAGTAAAGTTGATAGGTTCTTCAGTGGCCTAAATCCAAGTCTCAGAATGGAATTGGCTATAATATAATTTAGTAGCTATGAAGTGATTTTTTTGTGAAATCAAGGTTGAAATGGAGGTTGGAGTCACGTATCAATCTCATGGTTTTGACAAGAAAATGAATATAAAGTTTAAAGGTAAATCTAAAAACCATTAAGAGAAGAAGATGAGAATTTTTTTTATTCTCTAAGTGTGGGAAGAATCATGGAGAAAATTTCCTTAATGGGTCTAATAAATTATTTAAGTTTATAATGGATGGTCATTGGGAATTTATTGTTGAAGTAATGGGAATAAGTTAGCTAATGGAGAGAATAGATAAAAAAAGGCACATAATACACCTCCCATGATTTAGTGCTTCAAGTGTAAGGAGAATGGTTGTTATGTTAACCAGTGAACAAACCAAAGGGCTAATGATACTAACTGACATCAACAAACACTTAAACCAAGGGACAAGAGGAAGTATCATGCGATCACTATTTCTAATGAGGGGTATGATAATGACATGGTGAAAGGTTTACTTACCATCCACTCTAGAACTGCTAATATCTTATTAGATTTTGGATTTACCCACTCATTAATATCTAAAGAATTGTCTAAGGGTATTAAGATTACAATAAAAATATTATATGTGGAATTAGAAGTGAAACCCCCTAATGGTATGATGATTACATCTCAAGTCTATGATTCCTATATGGTGCACACGAGCCTCTGCCAAGTTGGTGAGGTATCCTTAAGTATATCCATGGGACTCAGGTTTAAAACCAAGAAGAGGCATATTTTTTGGTGGTACTGTAGTAGGTACTGTAGCAGTACTGTAGCAGAACTGTACAATGTGCGGGTACTGTAGCAGAACTGTATACTGTGCGGAAACTATAGTAGGAACTGTAGCAGGTACTATTCGGTACTATAGTAGCTAGAACTATTCACCTTGACCCATCAGTTTGGGCTTGGAGTCCTTTAGGATTTCGGCCCACCTAGGCCTTCGGGTCAGTATGGATTTCGGGCCACCTTTAAGGCCTTCGGGCCACCTCAAGGCCTTTGGGCCACATGTAGTTTCCCCAGACAAACTCTACAAAAAAAAAAGAGCAGCCCCAGAAGAGGATTCATAGAAAGTGTCCTCACCATAGTATAGCCAAATCGATTTTCAAAATGAGAGGGTATGTCTATGACATCGGGACCACCCTGTTATTTCACGGGAAGCCTATACAAACGACCATGCGAAGGTGGAGAGCTACTATAACGATGCAGATACTGGGGAGGGGCAGTTCCTTATAGATAGTCTGGTTGAATTCCTTAAGACCTTCGGGTCATGTAATCTCTTAAGCCTATGAGCCTTGTAATCTCTGAGCCTACGGTCCTTCTAAGGGTTTCCCCTCATCCCTTGAAAGGGGGGTTATCAAAAATCAATAAAAAAATAAGGCCTTCGGTCCATTCGGGTATGATTCCTCTACAGTTGAAGACTATGGTAATGTGCTTCCTAAAAACCTTGTCATTCTTCATTTAGTTGAATTTGATGTCATCTTAAATATGGATTGGATTTCTCTGCATAAATCACACATCAATTACCAAGGAAGGTAAGTTATGTTTGACATTTCAAACCCTCCTATGATCTTAAATCAGTGTGACGATAAGTATGAACATACTATGGAGATTGAATCAATTGTATGGGTCTTAATTCTCATTCAGAAGGGTTGATTATCTCAAATGGTTGGAGAGAAAATTGACATTGATGATATTCCTATTATCAGGGAATTTTTGGATGTCTTTCTGAAATGGTTTCAAATCCTTCCACCAAAATGTGAAATTGATCTCTCAATAGAACTCATTACTAGTTTCACACCAACTTCAAAGACTCCCTATAGAATGGACCTAATTGATTTGTCTTAATTGAAGAATCAACTCCATGAAAACTTTGATAATGGATTCATTCAACCAAGTGTGTCACCTTGGGGTGCGCTTGTTCTTTTTGTGAAAAATATATATGGATCAATGAAACTCTACATTGATTATCGGGAGTTTGACAAGATCAAAATCAATAACAAGTATCATCTTCCCCATATTGATGACTTGTTTCATCAACTATGCAGAGATCAATACTTTTCCAAGATTGACCTTTGTTATGGATATCATCAATTGAGGTTCAAGAAGGAGGATATAACCCAGATGGAATTCTGTATAAGGTATGGACACTTTGAATATATAGTAATCCCCTATTTTCTTACTAATTCTTCTAATATATTCATAGATTTAATGAATAGAGTCTTTGGGGATTACCTCAATCAGTTTTTGGTAGTCTTTTATAGATGATATTATTATTTATTCAATAAGAAAATAAGAGCATGAAGACCACTTGAGAATTGTACTAAATACCCTAAATAAGGAGAAATAATGTGAAATTTTTACAAAGTGTGAATTTTGGATACAAAAGGTTTCATTTTTTGGTCCACATAATCTCAAGAGGTGGTATAATAGTAGATCCATCAAAGGCAAAGCCTATTGAATGTTGTCCTAGACCAACCATGGGGACTAATATTCATAGGTTTCTTGGTTTATCAGGATATTATCAACATTTTGGGGATAATTTTTCATGACTATCAAATCAAAGTTAACTCAGAAGGGTGTCAAGTTCCTCTGGATAGATGAATGTGATGAAACTATCAGGTAATTGAAGAGAAGGTTGGTCGGGGAACCTACTCTTACATTAACATATAGTGGATGAGGATTTTTAAACTTTAGGTGTGCATCCAAGAAGGTTGTTAGGGCCAATAGGGGCCTATGTACCCTGAGAGGGGGGGTGAATCAGGGTATGGATATTCTTTTCAAAATACTTCCTGCCCCACTGGATCTTGACCACTTTGTTACAAGGGTCACTTTGTTTGCTCTTGTGTGTATACTATGCTCAGTTCTTTTCAAGTTTATCTGATGATAATGCTTTGAGTGCAATGCAGAGAAGCGACCAGGCAGACACAGCGATTTTTACTTGGTTCACCACTAAGGGCTACGTCCAAGGAGCATACGCCGACAAGTTGCCGGTTCGTACCAAGATCCACTAACTTCACTAGCTGTGGTTTACAATGTTCGGGCTAGATCACTTCTATGCCCAGGCTCACTGCCTATACAAGGTTTAGGGTCAGCTCACTGCTTTCCCAAGGGTCACTCCCTGTTTCTCTCTCTCTGGCTCACTGCCGGTGGAGAGGATCACCTTCTTCCTCTTCCTAAGCTCACTGCTCTTGGAAGGGATTCACTCACAGTTTATAGACCTGTAGGTCTCTTCATTTCCATTAAGGAATGCATCTTTCTCTGTATGTAGATGCTCTATTGAAGTCCAACTTTCACCCGCAGATGAATCTCACTTTGCACCGGATGTACCGGGCAACCTCAAGTTTTACGCGCAACCCTTACGGTGCCTTGCGCGCAATTTCTATGCTTTGCGCGAAATTCCTTTTTCGCGCAACCTTCAAATTTTACGCGCAGCCTGGAAACTGCCTTGCGCGCAATTCACTGCCTTTGCGCGAAATCCACTTTTCGCGCACCTTCCTTTTACGCGCCAACTCAAACTTTCTGCGCAGCCTTTGCTTTTCGCGCAATCTGACTTTACGCGCAAACTTTAAGTTTACGCGCAACACCCTTTCAAACTTCAATTTCGCGCACCAGAGCTCAGGTATTTTCTATGTCTTGAACTCTACTGAATGGAGGAGGGTCACTTCATATTTATAGGCAAAATCGACCCCGCGCGAAAAACCCTCCTTGAGCGCGTAATCCGCTTTGATCTTCCGCGCACAAACATTTTCCGCGCACTGCTCCATAATTTCGCGCACCTCATGCCTTTGCCATTTTACGAGCTTCGGACCTCGTAACACCTCTTGCGCGAAATACTTCATCTGCTATTTCGCGCGCCACTTCAATTTTCCGCGCACGCCTCCAAAATTTCGCGCGCCTCATGCCTTTACCGATTTTCGAGCGTTCGGCCTTGAAACATCTTTTGCGCGAAATACAATTTTGCGCAACCCGCTGTTTTGCGCGCCACACTTCAAGATTTCGCGCAACCCTCTAGTTTTGCGCGCCACGCTTGATTTTTCCGCACACCTCCTTCATTTCTCTCTCCTCAACCTTTGCCAACAACATATCACTCCATTTTCCATTGGCGATTTTCAGGCCCAAAAATTTGGCAAACACTGGAAAACGGCGCCACCTTGTACTGCTCTTTTGTACCGCCTCCAGATCGTCTTTTCCTTTGTCAAAGTTCTTTGTCAACATGGAATGTCAACAAATTCTCGGGAACTCGACAATTCTCCATGGAAACCTGCTTTGTCAACAAACACAATCAACCCAAAAATGCTGCAATGTTACCTTGAGGGATTTTTGCCCAACAATCTCCCCCTTTGGGTTTGTTGACAACTCTTCACAACTCTGCTCAGAAATATTTTCTGCACTTTGATACCACACTGAGTCTTCTTCCAGCTGCTACCACCATTCGCCTCTTGCGATTATGATAGTGTTCAAGGATTCACTTAACATGTACTCTAAGCCCACATGAGCAATGCTCGGCGTGAGAAACAAGAGTAGTATGAAAAGTTCATCAATGAATCACTTCATGTCAGACCCCAATTGTCGATTCCACCCTGATACCAATTCTTAAAATAAAACCAGTTGTTGAACCACACTGATACCAATTGGTGAATTCTTAAGTTGATACCAATTGTTGATAGCTGGACACTGTCTCACACCATTCCAACACCACTGTTCTGCTTTTATCACGATCCTCAGCTGTCGTGATTTCTATGATTTGATCGATCACGTCTAGCATCGTCAGATTTTAAACACTCTCCCCCTTTCTCATTGCTCCCCCTTTCTGGCTGCTCCACCTGTCAGCTTCTCCCCGTAACAAGTATGATTTATCAAATCTCCGCACTATTTTCTCCCTTGAACAAACACTTTTCTCCCCCTTTGTCAAGCACTTTTCAAGCACTTTTCTCCCCCTTTGTCAACGAACCCAAAGGTCACGCCTTTGTAGTCTGTAACATAGTAGAGAACACATATCTGCACATTAGGGAAAAACACACCATACCTCGGGGAGAGGGGGGGACCCATATCCACACTATTTCAAGTGCGGGGAGTAGACTGAACTCCCAGAGCCAGTCGATGCCTCTCAAATGCTTCCTTGGGTAAGGCCTTTGTCAGAATGTCTGCAACCTGCAGCTCTGTAGGCACATACTCCAACTTCACGATCCCCTGCTCAACCTTCTCCATGATAAAGTGATACTTAATCTCAATGTGCTTTGTCCTTGAATGATGGACGGGATTTTTGCTAAGATTTATAGCACTTGAGTTGTCGCACTGGATTCCGATCGGAGACTTCACTTCAACTCCCATATCTTCAAGCTGCTGCTTCATCCACAATAACTGTGTGCATGCTTGAGTGGCCGCAATATACTCAGCTTCTGCGGTGCTTAATGAAATGCAATCTTGTTTCTTGCTCAACCAAGCAATACATAGTCCGCCAAGATAAAATGCACCTCCAGATGTTGATTTTCTATCATCTGCTGAACCGGCCCAGTCTGCATCAGTGTACCCCAATAACTCTGTCCGAGATTTGTCATTGTATGTCAAGCCGAAGTCCACCGTGCCCTTAATATACCGAAGTATTCTTTTCACTGCGAGCATGTGACTTTCCTTGGGATTACTCTGATATCTCGCTACTTGGCATGTGGCGAAAACAATATCAGGCCTTGTTGCGGTTAAGTACAACAGACTTCCAATGATTTGCCTGTATTCTGTGATATTAACTGCCTTGCCATCCTCATCATCCTTTGATTACTCTTTATCTGGGAGTCTCCTTTGCACATCAGTCGTGCTTTGTTCCGAATCATCATGCCATATTCATTCATCTTGTCTTGATAGACCCATTTTTTTCTTGATGACATTTTTATCATCTAGCCTCGAAACAGTCTCCCACGTCTGATTCTTCTCAAGTCTGATCTATCTCTTCATCCATGGTATGATCCCAGTTCTCATCTTCAGTTGCATTAGCAAAGCATTTCGGCTCAACCTGAGATATAAAAGATGTTTTCTGCAGTGATTTCATTCTCCTTGTCTAAGCTAGAGCTAACTAATCACCAATGATATTCTGCATGTCAATTTCAGCTCAACTCTTTGACTGTTGTGCAGATGAGGATTTTTACTTCCTTGTACTCACAAACTAGACACTTTCATGTTCATCATTGGTGTCTTCTTCTGAATCAGCATAAGCCGCTTCTGATCTCCCTATGTTGCTTTCTTCCTCAATACTTCCATCAGGAAGTTGTTCACTGACTCATTTTTCAGTGGGTTCATTTCTTTCAGCTAGGTTTCTCAAATTTTTGTTGAGATGCCTTTGATTTTCTCTTGCAGCTTCTTGGTATCCTGAAAACAGTCAGCTGATACCATATTGTTAGAGCAAATAGATAAGCATAAAATGCATTGTTATTGCTGCTTCTCCCTGTGTGTCTTTCTTCCCTCAATAGGAAACACCTAAGCCGAGTCATCCAATTATTGCATTGATGGCTCTTGAATCTGATTTGGATATAGAATGCTCCCCCTGTGTTATGAAACTCTTCTAGTTGTTAGGCCCAACAGTTTAGACCCATAACACGTCTTTTCCTCCTGCATCATTTTTTCTCATCTTCCACTCAAACTTGAGCCATTAACAAAATCTCTAAGCCTACGGAGTTGAAACTCGGTGTAGGAAACAAGAGATAAAGTTAATAACACAATCACTTCCTATTGTGCTCTGTTGCTCTCCTTCTTCTTCAACTCTAGTATCTGATTTGAATCAATTGAAACTCTAGAGCATATCATTTCTCCACTTTGCATCCTTAGATGCCACTTCCCCTTGGATTGTATCTCCCTAAAACCTGAAACACAAGAATCATCAGTTAATAGCATTTATATACATAGGGAGAGGGGAGTCTTCCAAATTCCTCAAGATGAGGATTGTGGTTGATCCTGATGGGTCAACCATTTTATTCTTTCTTGAAGAGTATCACACTCTTTCCTTGCTTCTTCTAGCTGCCTAGCCAACTTCAACTGTTCTGGCCATATGACTAGGCATTCTTTTCTCACATTCTGAGGTTTAGACCAACTGGTACACATTTTGGTCTTTGATGTTCTACTGAAATTCCATTTCCCTTGATTGTTTCTCGGTGCAGGAATCTCCTTTCTTGTCATCTTCCCCGTCTTCTTTGTCCATTGCAGGGATCTGCCTTTTTCTTCCACTTCTCGTTGCGGGGCGAATTTTGCAATGCATTCTTTACTTATCTGCCTTTTATCAGATTTATGAGTCGCCACCCTATTTTGCATTGGTGGTGGGTCCTCCATTGAATGTTCATTCTTCTTTATCACAACTGGAGTAGATCTCCCCTTAATCTTCCAGGTTTGTTCACATTTTCTCCTTGAGAGTTGTTGTGAGCACGCTAGAGGAGGTGACTGATACAACTTTCGTTCAGCTCCATGTGATTTCCCCGAGGCTTTAAGCCTATTCTTCTCCTTACCACTTTGTCTCCCAGTACAGGCTTCTTTCTTGTACACTTCTTGTGGTGGAGATCTCTTTTCTTGTTCCTTTCCCTTTCCTGCTTTCTTCTTACTGCAATGTCTCGCCATGTGCCCATAGTGAGAACATATAAAACATTTTCCCTCAAAGACATACCTCATTTCATCATCTCTCTGCTGAGATGTTGATGCCCCTTTATTTCTTCTTTTGATATTGGGCTCCTGAGCTTCCTGACACATACTCATTGTGTGTCCCATTCTTCCACAGTAATAGCATCTAACATATGCTTTCCTCTGAGAGACTCCTCTCTCTGATTTCTCATGATGCTTCTTCTTATTCTCAGATTTAGTAATGTCTCTATTTTCACACCCTGAGATGTATTCCAGATCCTCTGAACAGAAGCTTGATGTGTGGCCATGAATCCCACAAAAATAGCACATGTCATCACTGCTTTTTGTATCTTTCCTTTTAGGCCTATCTCCAGCACCTATAGGATTTCTTTCCCATCTAGAACTGTTCATAGCTCTCTTTCTATCTTGCACGGGAGGGGATTCATCAAATCCGATACCAGCTTTTCCGAAACTTGCTGGTCTTTGAGCTGAGAAAATATTCTGTTGTTTCTCTTCAGAAATAGCATACCTATTCTTCATTTTATCATCACTTGTCGAAGGATGATCAAATAGCAAGTGTAAGGCATCCTTCATTTTTGGCATTCCTTTAGCATTAGATTTTTCCACATCCTTCTTTACTAATTCTAGATCCTCTTCCAACTTTTTAATCTTCGTCTCCCTTGATTCAAGTTGGACATCCAGTTCTTTCTTGAGAAGCTTCCCATTACTCACCTCATCTTCTAGTTCCTGTGTGAGCTTTTCCACCATTTCACTTTTCTTCACTACTTTTAATTTTTCCTCAGAAACAGATTTAGAGACAGATTCATTCTCTTGTTGAAGGCTTCGATTGTTCTGAACTTCTTCAGACAACTGTGCTGCTAGATCATCATTTCTAGCTTTCAGATTCTGTACTTCATCTGACTTTTGATTCTCTTCATAATCATCAGCCTTTTGTTTTCCTTTCATTTTAGCCAGCTTCTGTAATACCTCACCTTGAGAATCATTCTTCTTTGTTAGGTCAGTAACTATATCGATAAGCCTTTGATTTAAGCCTCTTAGCTTGTTGACCTCAGTTTCCAGAGCATTGATCTGTATGCCTTTAGAATTAATTTCTTCAGTGGATTTCTGATCCAATTCTTTAGTCCCATGGACAACATCCACCTTTTTGTTCAGGCCATCGATCTCTCTTTTCTGTTCTTCAACCTTCAGCTTATACTTACTAACGGATTCTGAGTTCTCTGATGTTGATAAATTAAGTTTCTGAATTTCTTCCATCAGCTCAGATTTCTCTTCTTCCTGCTGCTGCATATAGAGTTTGGCATCGCGAACAATTTTGTTAGCTTTCTTGGTTTTGGCCCTCCAAACATCTATCTCTTCCAGAGCAGCCTCCAACTCAGCTCGCATATCAATTCTTCCTTCAATTTCTTCTTCTTCATCGTCAGTGGTTCCAACGTCACTTGGAAAGTCAGGTTCTTCACTCATTCCATCAACATCTTTGAATGAGTAAGTATTTTTGTTGTATGATTTATCCAAATCATTTTTCTGTTCACTACATGATTCTTTCAGTAAGCTATTTGATTCTTTTATTTGAATCACACTTTTTCCAAAAACACTTCCACACTGAGGGATACCACCTGACTTCTGATTCTTCTTTGAAGATTTTCTTTTTCCCATGGTAGACCGAGATAAGCGCAAACAATATCTTCAACAACACAGATCGACTACACAAAGTTGAAGCAAACAAATCTGATAAAAGCAACCAGTCCCTCTGATACCAATTGTTAGGGCCAATAGGGGCCTATGTACCCTGAGAGGGGGGGTGAATCAGGGTATGGATATTCTTTTCAAAATACTTCCTGCCCCACTGGATCTTGACCACTTTGTTACAAGGGTCACTTTGTTTGCTCTTGTGTGTATACTATGCTCAGTTCTTTTCAAGTTTATCTGATGATAATGCTTTGAGTGCAATGCAGAGAAGCGACCAGGCAGACACAGCGATTTTTACTTGGTTCACCACTAAGGGCTACGTCCAAGGAGCATACGCCGACAAGTTGCCGGTTCGTACCAAGATCCACTAACTTCACTAGCTGTGGTTTACAATGTTCGGGCTAGATCACTTCTATGCCCAGGCTCACTGCCTATACAAGGTTTAGGGTCAGCTCACTGCTTTCCCAAGGGTCACTCCCTGTTTCTCTCTCTCTGGCTCACTGCCGGTGGAGAGGATCACCTTCTTCCTCTTCCTAAGCTCACTGCTCTTGGAAGGGATTCACTCACAGTTTATAGACCTGTAGGTCTCTTCATTTCCATTAAGGAATGCATCTTTCTCTGTATGTAGATGCTCTATTGAAGTCCAACTTTCACCCGCAGATGAATCTCACTTTGCACCGGATGTACCGGGCAACCTCAAGTTTTACGCGCAACCCTTACGGTGCCTTGCGCGCAATTTCTATGCTTTGCGCGAAATTCCTTTTTCGCGCAACCTTCAAATTTTACGCGCAGCCTGGAAACTGCCTTGCGCGCAATTCACTGCCTTTGCGCGAAATCCACTTTTCGCGCACCTTCCTTTTACGCGCCAACTCAAACTTTCTGCGCAGCCTTTGCTTTTCGCGCAATCTGACTTTACGCGCAAACTTTAAGTTTACGCGCAACACCCTTTCAAACTTCAATTTCGCGCACCAGAGCTCAGGTATTTTCTATGTCTTGAACTCTACTGAATGGAGGAGGGTCACTTCATATTTATAGGCAAAATCGACCCCGCGCGAAAAACCCTCCTTGAGCGCGTAATCCGCTTTGATCTTCCGCGCACAAACATTTTCCGCGCACTGCTCCATAATTTCGCGCACCTCATGCCTTTTCCATTTTACGAGCTTCGGACCTCGTAACACCTCTTGCGCGAAATACTTCATCTGCTATTTCGCGCGCCACTTCAATTTTCCGCGCACGCCTCCAAAATTTCGCGCGCCTCATGCCTTTACCGATTTTCGAGCGTTCGGCCTTGAAACATCTTTTGCGCGAAATACAATTTCGCGCAACACGCTGTTTTGCGCGCCACACTTCAAGATTTCGCGCAACCCTCTAGTTTTGCGCGCCACGCTTGATTTTTCCGCACACCTCCTTCATTTCTCTCTCCTCAACCTTTGCCAACAACATATCACTCCATTTTCCATTGGCGATTTTCAGGCCCAAAAATTTGGCAAACACTGGAAAACGGCGCCACCTTGTACTGCTCTTTTGTACCGCCTCCAGATCGTCTTTTCCTTTGTCAAAGTTCTTTGTCAACATGGAATGTCAACAAATTCTCGGGAACTCGACAATTCTCCATGGAAACCTGCTTTGTCAACAAACACAATCAACCCAAAAATGCTGCAATGTTACCTTGAGGGATTTTTGCCCAACAAAGGTATTGAGATGTTTTACTATAAAAAATAACATGTTTATTACTTATATCTCACAGCAGTTAATGATTCATGAGTAAAATTAACCAACTCATGATTTGGAGTTAGCAGCGATTATTTTTATATTAAAGATATTGTGGCACTATCTTTATGGAGAAAAGTGTGGTATATATAATGATCATAAAATAATGAAATATATATTCACACAGAAGGAGTTGAATATGCTCCATAGAAGATTTTTATATTTGATAAAGGATCATAATTTATCAATACATTACCACTATTGGAAATCAAACAAGGTGGTTGATGATTTAGTAAAAAGGATCATGCTAGCTTATCCATGATGAGGATCACAAAAGATCCAATATTTTTGGATTTTCAAAGGATAAATCTGAAAATACTGAAGGAAGGGGAAAATATTATCTTTCTCAAATTAATTATCAACCCTCTATCCAAGTAAAGATTAAGCAGGCACATAAGTATTATGTAGATCTGAAAAATAAAGTAAGAAATTTCCCTGAGTTTAACCTTGATATGGATAGAATGATGAGGTTCAGGAACCCTGAATGGGTTCATTCCATACCATATTTGAAGAATGGGATGTTGGAGGAAGCTCATAGTTCTTCATTCTCTATTCATCCTAGAAGTACAACGATGTATAGGGATTTTAAAGAATACTTCAGGTGGGATGGAATAAAGAGAGATGTCGTAGAGTTTTTATTTCAATGCTTGGTATTCCAACAAGTTAAGGATGAAAGTCAAGATTCAAAGTGGATTTTTCATCCATTACCCATACCAAAATGGAAATGGGAGAACATCACTATTTTTTTTTCATTAGACTACCCAAAACCTCTAAAGGGTTTAATGTTATATGGGTGGTAGTCGATCACCTTGAAAAGTTAGCACAGTTCATCACTATTAGAGAAGACTTATATCTAGATCATATTTACATGATATACATTAATAAAATGGTAAGCTTGATTAAAGTACCACATTCTATTATATCGGATCAAGATCCATGTTTTGATTCTAAGTTCTAGAGAATTATTCAGTAATCACTTGATATGAAATTGAGTTTTAGCACTTCTTATCATCCTTAGATAGACGGTTAGTCTGAAAGAAAAATTTTAACCCTATAGGATATGTTGAGATCTTATTCTCTAGATTTAAAAGGTGGTTGGGATCAACACTTTCCTCTAGTTGAGTTTCATACAAAAAATAGTTTTCACTAAAGAATTAAAATGGCACCTTATTAATCCCTCTATGGGAAGAAATGTAGAGCTCAAACATGTTGGTATGCAGTTGGAGAAAGAAATATATTGGGACCTGAGATCACTGAATAAATTTCAGATAATTTTAGATCTATTCAGCATCATATCAAGATAGATCAAAGTTAGAAGAAAAGTTATGACGATAACCAATAACATGATCTTGAATTTTAAGTTGGTGAGAAAGTGTTTCTATGAATCTCTCCCTGGAAGAAAGTTATGAGATTTAGGGAGAAAGGGAAACTAATCCCTAGGTATATTGGTCTCTTTTAGATTCTTGATTATATAAGGATGGTATCCTATCACTTGGAACATCCTCTAAATATATCTCAATTCCATGATGTGTTTTATGTATCTCTCCTGAGGAAGTACATACCTAATGTTTCACATGTACTAAACTCATAGGTCATACCACTGGAGTAGGATCTTTCTTACAAGGAACAACCAGTTGAAATTATGAATCATAAAGAGAAAGTTTTATAAAACAATACCACTCACCTGATCAAAGTTTTGTAGAGAAATCACTAGTCATAGGAAGCTACATGGGAACTTTAGGATATGATGAAGTGGAAGTATACTCATTTTTTTCAACCTAAATGATGAATTTAGATGGAGAAATTCATTTTAAGGGGGTAGAATGTAACACTCTAAGTTTTTATGGAACTTTTTTTCTTTATTAAATTAAATTTTCAATGATATAATTATTTACGCTAAGTCAAAAATTCTTTTAATAAGGCATAAACTCTTTTTACATTACATGCAGCACCGAATTGGAATACATTACACAAAACATCGACTTGGCGTAAGTCACATGAAATAATGAGTTTCTATGAAACATATTTTCTTTTACAATTATTTAAAAGATATAATAATAACCTAGATGTTAAATTTAGTATCATAAATATTAATAAATACTTTTAAAATATTTTTTATAAACATTTTATTTAAATAAAACATATTTATAATGAAATATATAATTTTTTTATAGTCCATATATGTTTAAAAATACTATTATCTCAAATGAACTTCTTTTCATGTCCTTCTGTGAAAAACAATAAAATTAATTTTAGACAGATTTAGAAATTGAATTTGATAATATAAAAAAAATTAAATTTATTATGTAGAAATTATCCTAGGGTTAATTTTTGGGATTTTTTTAAGAAACTTCATTTTTGGAAGAATAGTGACAAATTTTAAATTTTAATTCAAAACTAATTTTTCAAATAATTAATTTATAAGGTTAAATTATATTTTTAATTTTTTTAAAGTTTAATTAGAATAAATTTTAATCAATTAATCCAATATTGATTATTAGAAACAATTTCACAATGAAATTGGTTAAAAAAACTTAGCAAACTTTTGATAATTTTTACATTAAAAACCCACAGTGTTGTCCTAACAACGGGATTAAATTTAAATTAATATCTTCCACTTCTGTTATTATAATTTGAAAAAATAGATTCCATATTTTGAATCAGTATAATTCATAATTTATAATAATTTTAAATTAGTTTTGGACCAAAAATATCAGTGAAAGTAATTAAAGTTAATTACAACGATTAAGGTAAAAATAAGCTTAACAAGGGAATAAACCTTAAACCTAAGGAACCAAATGACCTATCCACCCATTTTATAACCATTATACATCCATTAAGCTTCTATTATAGAGTTTTTTTTGTTTTTTATTACTTTTTTTAGGTAAAAACATTGGTAAACCTAACTTTTTTTCAAAATTGTCAAGTATGTCCCCTCCTATCCTTATAAAAGGCCATCAACTATACCTATTCTTCACACCTCTAAAACCAATTAGGTTCTTCCAATATATACCCAATACACTTACCAACATCCATACCTTACTCCTTTAAGCCTCCCTTCGATCATAAAACCTTCCAAGGAATCCCTTTGGTGAAAACCAAAAGGAGTTACCTGATTCAGAGGTAACACCCTCCCACAAGCTTTTTTATTTTATTTTATTTTTCCACTCTTTAAGTTCTAATTATTCCATTATTATTGAAAAAATAAAATATAAAAAATATAATGAGATTTTTTTGTACTAATTTTTTGACTTACACTTACACACACTTTCATCTAATGGGTAACAAACATACTATTTATGTTTACGGTGAACTATCGCCTCATGAAACGGTGATTTTTAATTTTCCTTTAAAACATCTCATGGTTGAAATTATGATATAAAATATATTTATATATGATATATATTATGTCTTTAATATTATTTAATTATTTTACAATATATACCTTTATACTTTCTATTTTTTTGTAAATATGATAATTTTGTTTGAGGTAGTGGGGATTATTGCCCCCTCAAAGTGATGTGATTCATTCACACTACATGGAATTTATTATGGATGGTTTTAGTGAAATTATATGATATATGTGATATAATAATTCTACTTGAATAATTATATATATATTTACATATGTGTTATTTAATTTATTTCTTTCAATGTGACAATTAAATAGAAATAGTGTTCATGCGTACGTACAGCCTACCATCTCCATGAATGATTTATTCCATTTAATAATTATATATAATATGAATTATTATAATACACATATAATTAATATAAATTATATTTATATCATGGTTTAAATTCTAGAAATCATGATATGAGTATATGTACCAAATATATAACATATTAAGAGACATGTGATGAATAATTCAGATATGACCTGAAGTGAAACCATAACATAGAAATGTTAACAAGTGGGAAATATAAAGTCATAAAAACGTATATGGTATTATATATAAGAGTATGTTTCTTTATAATAAATTGATATTAATTATACAAGTGTTTTGAATGATTACGATGAGAGTCAAGACACAATGTAAGGGGAATTCTAGTCTCACTTTTATTTCTGTGAGATTTATTCCATATTCACCACTCATCTATTTTTGTGGTAATTATACTTCCCATGAATATATTATATGTTTTTGTCCAAAATTTTATTGGTATTTACATATATATATTATGTTCTCTCATTCATTTTGTTTATTGTTTCAAGTGTTACCAAATTAGAAAAGTTGTTTTGAATTAATTTTCCTTCTTTGGGACACATGTTGTGAACTTCAAGAACCATGTTTTTGAAAATATTTTCAATTATGATATTTTGATATCATTTTTTGTGAAAAATGGATTTCAAAAATGTTTTATAGTTTTCATTACTCCTTTAAAAATTTTCAAAGTATTTTCGAAGAAATGGTTTTCAAAACATTTTCAAACTCTCTTTAAATGTTTTCAAAGAAAAAGTTTTCCAAAAGGTTTTCAAATATTTATTTATATGTTTTAAATTTTATTTTCAAGAAAATGGTTTTCAAAAGTTTCTAGGTTTTAAAGATAAATTTTCAAATAATAAAGGATATTTTCCTCAAGAAATGTTTTCAAAATATCTTTTCCAGTTATTTTCCATATAATATGACATCTATTGATGTTAATATTTTCATTATAGGAAATTATCCAAAGGTTCTATTCAAATTCTTTCATGAATGGTTTATATTTTTATGGCATTATTTTTATGAAACACATTCCTCTTCCATGGGTTTTATGCTTGTGAAAAATAATTCTTTTCACAGGTTAGGCTTTGATGAAATTATTATGAAACCAGTATTTTTAATGATTTAAGAAATAATTATATGTTTATGACACCCATTTCATTTCATGGTATTATGATAGTATTTTTATAAAACTCATCTCTTTTAATGGGTTATGATATGATAAAAGTTTTATTATCTTGTAGAACGCATATGAATGATTTTATTATGATATGGGTGGGACATATATCTCCCTCCAATGTATTGGGTAAAGAATTATATCTCAGGGGATAATGATATGAATCAATTTGATCATCATGATCCACTATGAGAATATTTGGAAACCTTATACCTTAAAAGGAAAGGACCATGACTGGGGATGGTGGTGTGTCCCACCCAGTAGGTGTAGTCACTATGATGTTGGAAGATGGGGAAAACTGATCCATAATGGGAAGATGGGGGAACCCGATCCCTTATAATGAAAGGACTATGAATAAGGATAGGGTGTCTCCTGACCATTAGTTGGGTTTCCCATAAAGTTCCTCGATAAGTTATAGCAATGCATCTTGACTTATAGGGAATGATATCAAATGTTTATGTATGCCACAATTCCATGTCTTATTTCTATGATCTGATTTCATGGATTATGCTATTAATTTCCTTATAATTAATGTCTTATTAACTAAAAATTTTTATGCTATGATTAATGTTTCTAATCTTATGATATACAGGGTATGATCTTATAATGTTATGATCACATTATCATACCCTTATGCTCATGTTTATGCATACAGGTCTCCCTTGTTTACCCTTACTGAGCATCTGAGATCACCCCCATTTATTTTTCCTTACACATGTTATGAATATATGTATTATGTTTTATTTGTATAAGAATGTTTTTAGTCATAAATAACCTAGTGGGATATAATGTAGCTCACTTATGTATCGGTGTTTATGTTTCCATGTTTCAAAAGTCACTAGACTGATACAGTCTTTGGAAATCTATTTTTATATTTTTTTAAGTATTCTACAAAATTTATTTAATTTAAATGTATTAAAATATAGGTTCCCTATATTTTGTGATAAGGAAATCCCTTCAGGTATATAGTGGGTGGGTTCGGTTGCCATTTGGAAGGGTAAATATGATCAGTTTGTTGCACTTATGCCATATAATAATTAAAACTCATGAGACAAATTACTCAATTCATGATTTGGAGCAAGCTATAATGTTATTTGCATTTGAAATTTTGTGGAACTATCTCTATAGTGTAATGTGTGATATATATAATGATTACAATAGATTAAAATATATATTCAAAATGGTGTTAAATATACACCAAAGGAGATTGTTGGAATTGATCAAATACAATAACTTCTCAGTACATTACCAACATTGGAAGGAAAACAAGGTGGTTGATTCTTGGGGCTAGAAAGATCATGCTATATTATCCATGATGAGTTTTGAAAAAGACTCAAAACTCATATATTTTTAAAGGATGAATCTATAATTCATAAGTGAAATGGATAAATCCTATCATTCCAAAATTGTTACTCAAACAACCATCCATGTGAATATCAATGAAACACATAAGGATGATATGGTGCTACATAATAAGGTGGAAAATATTTTAGAGTTAAACTATGAAAAATATAGATGTGTAAGGTTTGGATACTGAATATGTGTCCTGTCAAAAATAGAACTGAAGAGTGAACTTTTTGATGAATCAAATAGATCATCCTTCTCTATTCATCATGGAAGCACAAAGATTTATAGAGATATAAAGAAAATCTTTTGGTGGGATAACATGAAAAGTGAAATTATAGAGTACATATATCAATTCATGGTATGTCAGTACATTAAGCCTAAACAAAAAAAGTCTAATTGGATTATGTAACCCAAATGGATTTCTTCTCTTTAGGAATATCTCCTTAGAAATAGGTTAGGATATTTGGGAGGAAAGTTAAGTTTATCCCAAGGTATATCAATGCATTCAAGATACTTAAACATGTTTAGGATTTATCTTATCACTTAGAGCTTACTCCACACCTCTCCAAAGTATATGATGTATTCTATATATTGATCTCATTTTCAAGAATGTCAAATTTAGTGTTTAGTTTTTACTAAAATTTATATAGTATAGCAG